>CM056378.1:98182672-98782672 GCA_029718625.1 Synaphobranchus kaupii | reverse complement strand
AGGTTGCGCTGGCAAAGATGAGCGAAGAACAGGCCTAATTTAACAGCAGCTGTTAGGTCTACATTTTTAGTCTCATTACACAGGAACCCTCAAGCAATGCCATTAAACTGACAAACCCATTGACGAATTGACCAGCAGGCAGGAACGTCATTAAGAACACATATTATGCTAGTTAAACAAACATTCTGATTTCGCATTATGCTCGGAAATGTCCGTTGCAGCCACGGAGTTTACCATCGCTCTTCAGTCAGTCGGGACTGATTCGGGACTGAGGGCAATCTTCAAAAGGCAACCAGGGAAGGAGAAGATAATGCGGGGGAGGAGTGAGGCGGCGACTGGGAAGGCTGAGCTCCGTTTCGACAGTGGACAGAGACCGCAACACTGCATGTAGCCTATGAAGGAAAGTCGTGGAGGCGCCGAGGTGGAGTTTGTGTGTTGGACTGGTTGATGACATTGGACATCTCGGGACAGCGGGGGCTATTTTAATCATGACATTCGGCAGTATATATATTGGCATTTTATATGTTTGTTTGTGTGTTGTGGGTCTGCCCCACTGTCTGTCTTTTTTGTTGTTGCTGGTGGCTACAACTGAAGTTCCCTTTTCGGGAAAATAAAAGTTATTCTATTCAGCTGTGGAACTCTGTTGATGAAGAGGAGTGAACGATGGAGTTCTTTAAGTGACCAGGTCAGACAGGAGACGCCCAGCTTCGCCCACCAATACAGGCAAAGGTGAGACAAGCAATTTCCAGCTTGCATGATGGAAAAACACAACAAAGACAAACGGCTGATTTCTAATATGTCACAGCAGCCTCCAAAAGCCTCTCTCAAATTGAGAAATTACATGCCGAATAGACATGGTGTCTCACAGCCATGCAACCTCTCTCTCAATTCCTCTCTCCCTCTCTCTTGCATTCTCTCTCTCTCTCACACACACACACACACACACACACACACACACACACACACACACACACACACACACACACACACACACACACACACACACACACACACACACACACACACACACACACACACACATTAAAAATTATACTCCCACCCAGCCACAATGAATTCAGTGACCCAGTGGTGCCATCCAGCTGTGTGATAACGTGGCTCACCACGAACCTTTCATCTCCTCCTCCCCTCCTCTTGACAGGCACTTCACTGTCAAAATCATCCTGAGTGGCTTCAAACAAATGGCAGGAATGTGCAATTAGAGTTTAGCCATTACGTCACCATGGCCCCCCCCACCCCTGCACTCACAGCTCAAGTATGTGTGTGTACGAATGGGCTAGCGTGTGCCTGCATGTGTGTGTGTGTGTGCGCGTGCGTGCGCATGTGTGTGTTTGTGCGTGTGTGTGTGTGTGTGTGTGTAGAGCTGAGGCTGATGTGTGACCAAATGAACACCCTGGGCTTCTGGAGATTATTCTGTAATGAAGAAGCAGATTACAGGCCTAACTGAGAATACAACACCAGTGTCATTTTGAATAAAAGGCCTTTGGTGGTATGTTATGTTTTGAACTACAATAGTGGCACATTGTGGGAACTGCTGTTGGTGTGTCCAGTGTGACAAAACAGTCTGTGTCACCAGCACTGTCAGGGGGTGTCTGTAGCACGTAATGTGAACTCTGCAAACTCCGCTATCCAACCCTAATATCATTGGACAGTGCAGGCTGAGGGAAAGGAAGGAGCCGATTGGACAACAGCAGAACTTCTACAGACATCATTACTTAAGTTTAAAAAGCCTGAAAGACCCGTTTTAAAAAGAATTATGTGTACAGAGAGCTTTGCATAAATCACAGCTGCTGTTTTAAAAAAGCCCTTGTGGTAAGTGATGGCAGCTCCATATGTTAAATGACGGTCCACCAGGGGTGTTCTCCACTGCTGTGCTACATCACAATGAGATGAATTAGAACATTAAAGTTGCTAATGGTTTTCCCACCGTACATAATTATGCAAATATGCAACATGTAAACCAAAACGAAAGGGCGGCAGTGTAGTATAATGGTTAAGGAACTGGCCTTGTAACCGGTAGGTTGCAGGTTCAATTCCCAGGTAGGACACTGCCGTTGTACCCTGAAATGCTTCAGTATATATCCAGCTGTATAAATGGGTAATTTGTAAAAAATGCTAAAAAGTTGTGTAAGTCGCTCTGGATAAGAGCATCTGCTAAATACCTGGAATGTAATGAAAGAAAGCAGAAACAAAATGTGCCATGTCTACCAAGGTAGACCCCCCTCTGGGAGGACGATGGCCATGTTTTGGATCGACCAGCACTGTCTCCAGGCCTCTTACTCCTGCTACCTCATGGACATGCACACACCTTAATATCTCACTCTCACATGCACACACACTCACACATTTATGCGTCTATCTCGGCCCCCTCCCTATTGCAATGTCTGTATCTCTTTCTCTCTCATGTCATGGACCCACACACAACCACGAGTGCATGAATGTATGCACTAAAGCACCCGTGAAGACCTATGTACACACACACACACACACACACACACACACACACACACACACACACACACACACACACACACACACACACACACACACACACACACACACACACACACAGCATTACGTGGAGTCAGGGTTTACGTGGGTTGGAGGGTGGCACGTACATGCCGACGATGACCAGTACTGGACTGACGTGACTGACCAGGGGATTCAGCCATCTGGCACAGCCAGCCCCATTTCAGGACAAGGCACCGCTCTCCCACCTCCACCTTTGCCCTCGCCTCCGTTTCTCCAACGGGCGTAAATCAGCGCCGGGCCCCTTTAAAAAAGCGCCGGCTCAGCCTCCTCGCCGTTTAGCCGGCTGACGCTCACGGAATACTGATGCGGCCACTTCAAAAGGCCACGCGAATCCACGGTCAGACGAGTGCCGCTGATAATCGCCATCACGCGGCTCGGGCAAAAACTACACGTGGCCTAATTTTCCGAAGACAGCCTCCGCAAAGGCTGACTTTCCCTCCATTTTGTTTGCCTCACAGATTGTGAGACAGCATCTCGAGGCTTTTTCAGGATGCTGCTAAATTAGCTCTAATTATTTATGAAAGCGGGGAGAGAGATTCCTGTATAACAGCCATCTTGCGGTGCCATGCAGCGCGGCTGGGTATTGTGTGAGGCTATTCTCCAGAGTAAGTGCCGTTAGTGACTCAGATAAGCAAACAAAACATCTATGAAACCTGTAACAGAAAATGTTTGTGAAGGGAAACTAAAATAGCCCACGGTGTTTGCGTAACTTGTCATTACTCTAGTGTTGCCTACAAGTGCTGCACAACATTTATTTATAGCATAGTGTATATAACACCTACCCAACACCTGCTGTTAGCATTTGTAATGATTTATAAAGGGTTTTTGACAACTTCCATTTGTGCGCAGTGGAAATGGAGAGGTGTGGACTGTACAGATATATTTTCTTTCATAAGCAATTGTGCAAACAACCAAATGTGTTATGTCGTGTAGGATGCAAGCTATAACTCCTCTGAATACTCCAGCCTATATTGCCAAGTGTGAAAATAACCCTTGAAAAGGACTTTCATTCCTTTTTTTAATTGTTTGTATATTACTTCATCAGAGCAGCTCATCCTTCCTATTCGATATACCCCCCTTTGCAGATGACTGGGCCCCCTCAATCCCCCCTCCCCCGAGCCCTCCCTCTGAGTTATTGCTGAATCGATCTAAATGATCGATGCCCTCTATGAGTCCCACACTGCAGAGCAATAAAGAATCGCACAATTTAGCCTTGTGTCTCACATCAATGTTCGCGCTTTGAGGCCCCAACGCGTGTGTTTCGGGACACGCAGTACTCCTATGTTTTTAAAAAAATAAGTTGCAACAACGCTGAGCGCGCAAATCACAAATCTCCTCAGTACTAAACAACACCAAATGTGTGACTACGGGAACATGAGAGGCTGCACAAAGGACAAATGACCCGTTGACCGTTAAAGACCAATTTAAACCTCATCTTAAATGTCTATTTATACGTGTCGCTTCTGCCTAGTCTAGTTTACAGTCAAGGTAGTGACTCAGTTTAACAAGCGGGTGGAGAGTTTTCCTTTCTGTATATAAATATTAACTTCTATATTATAGCAACACTTTGAATAATGGCCAAAGGAACAAAAGCAAGTATCAAGAGTTCATTCACCTCTCCCTTTTCCAAAGGATTATGTGCTGAAGGCCACCCAAATCTTTCTTTGCTATTGCCTCTAATGCTTTTTTTTGTGTGTGAAGAACACATCTACATCTGCAATGCAAGCAAAATCCCAGCAGTGAATTACTACAAAATGCATCTCCATTGCACTGAGGAAAATATTTTTGATTAGGTGCACATAATGACATTATAAAATTAATGACATCATCAAAATGGGACAACCGTCAATAGAAATGGCCTGCCCAGTGCCCAGGCTAAACAACAAACAGCCTCTACTCTGGCTTCAAAGCCAGGGAACATTTCTGGAAGGTTTGTCACAGAATCAAGTCCAATGTTTGTATATTCCTCCCTTTTTCTTTACCACCTAAAGCTGTTATCTTGCCATGGAGATGAGAGCGTGGAAATGAGGCATCGCCAACAGCTGATGAGTAACACTGTGTGCCCACACGGAGCGCGCTTTCTATACAAACAACTGTCCGTGTTGATCAAATGGTGGAAAGTGATTACCCAAGAGAAGCAAGGCTCTGTTATGACAGACTTCATTATGCAAGATTAAGAATGAACAAGCCCCACACTTAATTATTATCCCAGTGCTGAGATGCTGTTCTATATTAGGACAGGAAGGAGTGCTAGTTCAGTCATGTTTCTAGACCAGGGCGATGACAAGGGTAAACCTGCCACTGTTTCCATGCCACTCTGTTCACGATTCACTGCCAATCGCTGTGTAACTTCACCTTCCTTTTAATGGGTGGAGCTACCAGGTGCGAACACCGAATTAACCTACTGAAAGCACTTTGCTTTGGAGGGCAAAGTGACTGGATCGGTTCCACCCCCTTGTTCAGCTCAGTCAATCACATGACTGATCCCTTGCTAGTTACCACTAATTGGCTGGCCCACAGAGTTAAATGTCAACCTATGGCTATGTCATCCATTCTACCGGTATCAGCCTGTCTCACTGTAAACTGCAGTGAATCAGTGCACTGTGCTGCCCTGGCCTCAGAGACAGGTCTACGTTCGTGAGCAGAGCAGAGCTTCTCTACTCAAAGTGATCACGCAACCCTGTCCTGCCACCCCGACCCCCCCACAGGGCTCACAGGCGCTGCACGCACTCAAGTGCACGCAAGTACAGGTGACATACGCATGCAAATATCGTTCAGTCCCAAACCGACACCCCCCCCCTCCCCCCTTTCAGTGGGATGTCCCCGTGTATTGGGAGGAGGGGATTCCCTCATTAATCATATGCAAACTGTGCTGACAGACAATTAGCACGAACCCCTTGGTCCCTTGTCTCGTTAAAAATTCATATCTCAGATTGCTGTGTTCTGAAAGGGGCTCTCTGAACTAGCGGGGTGACAGATTTTCCATCTTCAGCGTGGTCCTGCCAAGCCTTCGGGCACGCTAAAACCCACCCCCGCTCACTCCCGCCTCCTTTACAAAAACCATTAAAACATGCGAGAGACACGGGGACTTACCTTCGCCACCTGGAAAATCAGGTTTCCATAAACGCTGACGAGGGCAGCCTTCCGCCAAATCTAACGGAGGTCACCTGGGGCAGAGAGGTGGATGGACAGAGAGAGAAGCAAAGGCATTAACAATCCGTGTCGATCACGAGAAAAAGCCTGAGGGGCCTCCAGGCCCTTCAACAGATGGTGGGCTCTGGGCTTCATTGGGACTGTTCCCCGGTGTTTCCCAATACAAAAGGGCCTACCAACATGGCGCAGGCCACCTTGGCTCAGCACCTTGCCCCCACGTCAGGTACCGAAACAGGAAGCGTGGAGGAGGCACGCGCAGCAACTGAAGACTCTCCTTGCGATGAGCCGGACACTCAACACTTAGGTCAGCTGTGCTGAAGCGTAGGCGGTCTCGCCTACTTCCTGTGACCCAAAATCTTCATATTCACGAGGGAAGTATAGCAGCATCAGATGCCCTGGACGGGCTTGAGTGGAGAGGAGTACCACGCTAAGGGTCACAGCAATCTGGAGGTCAGGGCGTTCGTCTCCCTTTGTATCAGGGCATGTAATACACGCATCTACAAGGAAGCACTGGAGCTGGGCAAAGAGCTAATGCTCCTAAGGTGAGCGTAACTGCAGCGTGGCTGCATCTTGGCTCCTGCTGAAGGGAGCCTTCATAAGTGTGTGGACCTGGTGTAAGCCAAAAAGCTAAAGCGATCATGTCTTGATTGGATCTGATTTGATTGGCTGCTGGGCACCACCCCCCACCCCCCCAAGATCGTTCTATTGAAACCCCTAACTTTAAAATAGCTTTCCACGTTATAAAAGAACACATTCCCTCTCACTGCCTCCTGGTTGTTTTTTCATTCTAGAGATTTCCCTATAACATGAATCGTAAAACAGTAACCCCAAGCCCTGAACTCATTTTGAATGAGAAAATATAAAACAAAATCCAAAGAATCACAATATACAGCTGACAAGAGAATGTATGTTGTCAGTGCAGGTAGAGGATAAGCTATTTGGAGCTGGCAGCGTGTGGAGCAGTTGGAGCCACATGATGTGACACTGCCTGTTCGCTCCTCAGGCAAAGTAGCATCATAACTTATGAATCTGAAATAAAACTGCGCATTGTATGCGCCTGTGGTTAATGGGGACAACTTAAATAAACAAATAATTTGATCCAGTGAAAGACAGAAATTTGGTATGGACATCCGTAACCTATGGCAATCTAGCATGCTCTGACCACTGACTGAGGTCATCACAACATAGCATACTTACTAATACCGAATAATAATTACGAGGTTAAATCTCACAATTGCATAGAAGCAGGGTGAAAAATAATGTAAGGTAAAAATAAAAACCCCCCCACAAAGCTCAGAGACAAGACTGAAACAGCAAGGGGTTCTGCTCTAGAAAAGGTGTAACCCATTTATCAACACCCTGGTCTCATTGTCAGAGTGATTCCTGAGTGTAAAATCTTTATCTCAGGGACTTCTCTCCTCCCTCAAATTTTCTCTTATTATGGGGTTCTATCTGATCATCACTGTCTTGTTTCTCTCTCTCTCTCTCTCTCTCTCTCTCTCTCTCCCTCTCCCTCTCCCTCTCCCTCTCCCTCTCTCTCTCTCTCTCTCTCTCTCTCTTTATTGCTTCAGTCTGAAAACACTCACAGCCCACAGAGAACAGCTTCCACAGACAGCCCAACAGGAGAGCCCTTAAAGCATCCCAGAATAAACTATGCCCATTCAAACAGCAGGCCGACCCCAATTGCCCCTGTTTTCTGTATCTTAACCTGTCAGGGTAACTGAAAACCTTTTGCTTCTGTGATTAGCATGCTTTGTTGAAAATTCTCAGGGACGTGCAGGAGCAGTTTCAAATTTGAACAGCTTCTAAATAAAAGCGTTTCGAACATGTACTTAGCCCAGGTCTGCCACACGCACGCACACAGACTCACAAATCCGCACACTCGTGTAACGTCGAGGTTTTGAATTACGACTGTGCTGATTGTCGGGCCGTGCAATCAGGCATATAGGGCTCTGAACGACACGCCCCACATCTGTATGTTGGGGTGGTTCACTGCGCTTTGGCTCTAATGAGCGCAGGCAGGCGGGCTCTCAGGTCCTGTGCAGGAGGACACTCACCCGGTGGCACGCGAGGGAGGGGGTGGGGGTGTCCCCTGAATCACCGCCATACCCTCCAGTACGCCCTCTGTGTGCCACAGTAAATAAAACTGTTATTTTTCTGATTCTGGTATAGCTCCTGATTCCGGTAAGTGTTTACTCGTCGTGCCATTTGCTCCCTCCTGCAACTCCCTGAGATAATCTGCGCATGCAGGGTCTGACAGCAACGGACAAATTGGAGTCGTACACCGACATTGGTCAACAAATTATGCAGGCATCCGCACACTATAAGTACGGAACTTGGCATACGTTATGTCTGGTCCCATAAGTTATGCTCGGTATCAATGCCAAGTATGGTTGAGAGTTTCCTGGGGCAATCATTGGACGTAGAGGGGTTTCAGTTGGCTGGGTACTTCCTGCCTCGTTGCTCAATAGCACCTCCTCTGGGTCATCACAGTCTTGGCAGTTACGTTGCCATTAGTAGCTGGTATAAGCCTGATGCTTTCAGAGGAGTTTACAGCCTGTTCAATGCATAACTTTAATTATACGTTAATTATAGAGAAAAGCCAGCTGCCACACTGTGAGACTGATGACTGTTATCACCCTCCCCTGCACAGTGCATATTGTAATTATTACAATAATACGTGAGCAGCTATGAATATTTTTTTTCCGTGGCAGAAACCTAATGTATCTTACGCAGTGCACTACCAAAGTGTGTCTGATTAACCCAGGCCTTACGAGCAGGCAAAACCGCAGCATGAATAATAAAAATTAATTTGCGGAGAATTGAGAATAGACTAATTAATGTCAGTCGTACATATATTGTTATTAATCAATTGTACAGTCTTTCTTACTAACCTTTCACCTAGAAACAGTCCCTCGCTCACTTCTTCCATGCATGGAATGATAAATAAATGTTACTTACTTTTCACCTGTTTGAAATACAGAATAAAAAACCTACACCATAAATGGTGCTGGGTCAGTAAACTGAAACATCACTGATATTTTTCTCAAGTAAAATCATTTTTGGATAGTAGTGTAACACCCTTATAATTGACATTCACCCCCATCTCACTTGGGCGGTTTACCCATCCTGTCTGTCATACGACACATGCCATTCCCAGACCTCTCATCTCCCATCAGTTTAAAAGTCCTCTCGTTACACAACAAAAAAGGGCTGCTGTTGTCACGTCAGGCGAGGTTGTTTCTCTCCTCATAATACAAAACAATTACCGGTAATTGCTCCTCCTCGGAGCAACTCAGCTGTGAACAGGAACCATATTTCCCTTCGGTAGCCTGACAAACGAGCCCTGTCTCTATGCTGTTCCATTAACAGGTAGACAATCTGCATTTTAACTAGATAGGAAACATTTTTTTGGAGCGTCTTGTTGGAAACAGAGGTGGAAAATCCTGGTTCGGAAAGCAGAAGTCCTCCCCATAGTGAGGAAACCCTCATGGAGAATTTGGGGAAAAATGGGAAAAATGTCAAAGACGTTTGAAGCTATTGTCTAAAAAATATCCCGGGAACTGGAAATTTGGTCCAATATTACAGGTACTAACCTTGTTGTTGCATAGTGCAGATATGATAACTTGAAGCTATTGTCTAAAAAATATCCCGGGAACTGGAAATTTGGTCCAATATTACACGTACTAACCTTGTTTTTGCATAGTGCAGATATGGTAACTTGAAAAATCTCAGAGTTCTGATGAAAGAAGGCACAGCATGAACACTCATTAACAACAGCATTTTCAAAGGTCAGGCAGAAGATGGATTTAAAGGGCACCAGTACCATTCTCTAAAAAAGAATCAATAGTTTAAACAGACAATTATCAATTTACATGTGTATCCAAAACGGAGCCTGGCATTATTTTCTAAGTATAAACAAATTCAAAATAAATTCCAAAGCGCTTACTCGTACGACAAGCACAGATAAAATCAATGGTTCTTGCATGGCTGGTTTAGAAATGCTTGCAAGTCTCAACAATTTCCCTGGGAAATTGTGTGAAGGGGATGTTGGAATCAGACATTCATTCACACAAAGGAAGTAGCCACAAATTAGTTTAATTATTATTAAGCTTTTATTTATACAGGGTAGGTTGACTGAGCACGTATACTCTTTTAGGTCAGCTGTGCTGAAGTATACGCCCTGTTAACACTCCCCCAATTGTGAGGAAACTGGAGTACCCGGAGGAAACCTGCACGGACACGGGGAGAACATACAAACTCCACACTGAAAGGCCCCAGCTGGGATTCGAACCCAGGACCTTCTTGCTGCGGGGTGACAGTATCCACTGCACCACTGTGTCGCCCCAGTTTGTTTTCCATAGTAACGGATGTGGTTCTAGGTCAATCTACTGCATATGAGTCCAATAACAAATTTGATTCAATGCTTTCAATTTGAATGGAAACTGACACACCTTAGATTCACTTGTAAATAGACTGAAGCACACTTCAGAGTAAATGGCAACTGCAGATATAATATAATAACTGCAGTCGATAGATAAATGGGGTCAACTCTAACAAGCTGCGACATGGTCGCTCTACCTCAAGAGTGAGAGAGAAATGTCATTTTGATTTCTTATTATTAAAGAAAAAAAGGTTTCGTGACATCAATCTGGATGTACTTTTTAAATATCTATGCCAGATCCCATGTGAACTGGCAGCAGAGACCTGTTAGAATAATGACGTAATCTGCCTTGCTGAAAATGGGAGCCAGCCATTTCAGGGGTTCATCTAATCGTACTCATCACAAAATATACTGCGTCACATTGTGTTTTTTGACCTGCGGTCTCGTCATTAAGTGCAAGGCACCCCTGCTTTCTCTGGCATGAACAGATACGATCTTAATTGCCAATCCTGGAAGGTGGTGGCCCTTGGAGAACCACCTTTAATTGGATGAATTATTTTAAATGCGCCACCCGTATGGAGGTCACAGGAATTCCCGGGGGACAACAGATGACATCACGGTATGTCCAGCCAACTGGACAGCGGGGTTCTGAGCTCTGAGGGCCTTACTGAATCCAGGGTGTCCAGGTTTATCGCTCTGAGTTTTCCTGCATGTTTGCCATGTTCACTCTGGTAGTATTTGGATATGAATAGAATATTTCCCCATTGATATGCATTACCGTAGTTGAGTGTAGCTTTTTTGAAGTGTGTATCTTATTGCCGGACGTAGCAGTCAATGAAGAACAGTGACACAACTCTTTTTTCCAATTGACATTTTAAAACAGATAAAGTGTTTCCATCACTTACTAAACACCATGTTAGCTTTTAATATAACATGGTAAATGCCATGGTTATGAAAGTCAGAACTAAAATGTGGTGAGGAATTATGCTGAGAGCCGTCCTCAAGAGTGATGAACCAGTCCAATTTTTAAATAAAAATAAATAAATAAACCAGTTCAGTGAAACAACGTAAAAATCCAAATAACTGTGTGGGTAATTGTTCTTTAAAGGGCCCTCTGCTTCTTTGGATTAGTCATTTCAAAACCGTTTCCCTCTCATTGTGCGTAAAAATGTCATCCGCCTCCATTCTAATTCACTGAGCAAAAGACAGCTGGCTGACAGCTTCTTTCCATGAAATTTCTATCGGCCTCTCTTCCCCCCAGCATCCAGACCACAGAAATATACATATTGCTTCTGCGTTCCAGACCCAGACTAGCTGCTAGGGTAGCAATTGGCTGTATGGGATCGCCATGGGATCTGCAATAAACTAAATTAGCAGTGTAAATATCAATTGTGCTCTCATGGATTTGAATGTTGAGCAGCAGATGTGACGGGGTGTCCCTGCTTGGGGCTCTCCACGGGTGCCCATTGCTATGGGGAGATCAATGGCTCATTTATCTAAGTTGAAAAACGGGTCTTCGTGTTCGGCCAACTTTTTCTTTGCAGTTTACACGGCCTCAGTGTTGGGTGAAAAAGGTCATTTTCATTATCGCTTGTGTCTCCAGTTTGGCTAATCCAATTATAAAGTCTCTCTCTCTCTGTCTTACACACACACACACACACACACACACACACACACACACACACACACACACACACACACACACACACACACACACACACACACACACACACACACACACACACACACACACACACACACACACACACACACACACACACACACACACTTAAAGGAGCTCAAACTAATTCCTTGGAGAGACCACCTAACGCTCCCAGTGGATTAATCTACCTTCCCACATGCTGACGCAGACATGGAAACTGGAGACACGGATTGTTTATTTTTTTTCCTTATGCAAACCAGGGCCTCTTCCTTTCTCCACAGCTCTCTGTGTTAACACAGCACCAACAGCACAGTGCTCGGTTTGCTTCTGCTTGCAATAGAGGCTAAGTGAGTGATTCATTTTTGATCCACTCACTTAGCCTCTATGGCAGGTTCCGGTGCTTTAATTATTTACGTCTAACTGATTCTGGGGGTTTATAATGGAAGAAATTACGGTGAAGGATGGCGGGTTGTACGTGGTCCACATTACAATGGTGAGTTTGTTGGATAGGTTGGTTTGTCCTGATGGGAGCTCTCCTGTGCTCCCCTATTTCTGTCTTGTCACTGATGGCATGTCAGCTACGTCGCCAACAAGTCCTCAACCCCTGATTCGGAATTCTCCTCTGAAGCTCACAATAAATTCATCACTACAACTGCGTCCATCTTCTATGTCTGCAACACTGCTCACCTCCATCTGTCCTTCGATAATGCGGGGGAGGAGTGAGGCGGCGACTGGGAAGGCTGACGCAGTTCGGTGCTCCATTTCGACAATCGACAGTGTACAGAGACCGCAACACTGCGTGTATGGAGGAAAGTCGTGGAGGCGGAGTTTGTGTGTTGGACTGCATAATAATGACACCGGACATCTCGGGACAGCGGGGGCTATTTTTAATCATGGCTGTATTCCACTTTAATTCACTTAATTAGTTTGATTAATGCAATGATTATATTGAATGTCTTTGTTTGGTATGTTTGTGTGTTGTGGGTCTGCCCCACTGTCTATGTCTTTTT
This sequence comes from Synaphobranchus kaupii, assembly GCA_029718625.1. Taxonomy (NCBI): domain Eukaryota; kingdom Metazoa; phylum Chordata; class Actinopteri; order Anguilliformes; family Synaphobranchidae; genus Synaphobranchus; species Synaphobranchus kaupii. Next base: position 98,769,912 of record CM056378.1, on the reverse strand, counting down.
TTGTTGTTGCTGGGGCTACTGAAGTTCCTTAGCGGGAAAATAAAAGTTATTCTATTCAACCTATGCATCCTATGTGTTCATATCCCTCCACTTAGATTACTGCAACTCCCTCTTCACCAGCCTCCCAACTCTCCAAAAACTCCAGTATGTCCAGAACTCATATTCCAGGGTGCTCACACACGCCAAGACGTCTGCTCACATATCTCCCATATTCTCTGTTAGTTATACTGGCTCCCTATCACGTCGCGCATACGTTACAAGCTACTCACCACCACATTCGAAGCTCTTTGTGGTCTTGCTCCCTCCCTCCCTCCCTTCACTCCCATTCATATCCATAGGTCTTCTGGTACCAGTCTGCGTGTGGTCCCTAAGAACAGACTCTCCACTACAGGCAGCGGAACGTTCAGCACCGAGGCCCCCAAACTCAGGGATGCCTTTCCCTCAACACCTCTGATGTTGTACTTCCATTCCCCTCAATCAGCCGCCAGTTAAAAACACACCTTTTCGAGCAACAGTAATTCACTCAGTAGCGTATATACACTAGTATATTGTGGCGCGGGATGGGGTGCGCCTCCCCAGCCCTCCGCCTGCGCACGAGATTCAATCCGCTCCTCGGCAACCACGCCAGCCGGCCGGGACCGTGGGCAGCGAGGGCCTACCAGCCAGAGGAGCGGGCCCCTGGAGAGCGGAGGTGCAAGAAATTCTCTTCACCCGACGGTTCCATTAACGCACCCGACGAGAGCGAAGAGAATTAGGCGGCGCAGCTGCCGCCTCTCCGGGGAATCGAGGGGGAGGCTTAAAAAGCTTCCTTGCCCTGACTTCGGGGAGTTGTTTCACTCCAGTGGGCGAAACTAACCGTACACGGTTTCTACAGAGACCGACTAACTCGCAAGGCCGTGCGCCCCAGCCGAGCGCCGTCGACCGCCCACATAACGCGCCTCCCCTGGAGACTTGCGTTCCAGCTACGCCCCCCCGCAAGTTTCCACTTAATTTTGGCTGGTGTTTTCTTTTGAGTTTTGTTTCGAGAGCAATACTTTTTGTGCGAATAAATGCCTCAGTGAGGCGTTTTGTTGTATCCTCCTGTCTGTTTCTGCGCCGCCCTGCCGGTCCTGTACACCCCAGCCAGTACCACAATATATACATGTATATACAGTATATAATTCGTTTTTCTCTGTGTGCGTATATGTATGTACAGTATGTGTGTGTATTGTGGTATACTCTGTGAACTGACCTGGTGTATGAGAAAGGCACCGTGCAAGTAAACGTCATTATTATTACACAGACATGTAATTGTACCAGTGTACATCCTGCAGATTGAAAGGGTCTTGTGAACATGTGACCTCAGACAAGGTCATCTGCTGAGAACGCCACGCAGTGTAATAATGCTCAAGGGTAACTGCGCCCGTGAGCACCCGGCTGGATTCAAATAAACTTCCCGTCGTGTGACTTCACAGCCTGTTTCACATGCTGCTGCCTTTAACAGCTGCTCTGTGTAACAAAACAACATAACCACCCTCCCAAGCTTGTGTTATTGCCTTTATCCTAGTCCAGCTGCAGTCTGTCACACCGAAAAACTGTCTGTCCCTCCCTCTCCTGTCCCTTCCAATCACTGCCCTCCTGTTTTACACCCCAAGTGTCAGCATGGGGTCTGACGTCAAAATCTAGGCAGTACACGTACAAGGGCATATAACCACATTCCTTAACCCATTAGTGAAATCCTCTTACAGTGCCTTTAGGGCTTGTGACACACACACAAGTTGGATGTGTTGTAAAACCGAGGTTGAGCCAAAATGGTGCCAGTATTTGAAAAGAAAGTCAATTTACTGTCGTTCAAACGAACAGAAATATGCACTACACACAAAAGGTTGAAAGATTAAAAAAGACAAGGTGATCACCCAGCTTTACAGGAATATGTTCAACGATGTAATGCAAGACACATGATCGTATTTCAAGAGGCAATATCACTGCATGTGGATCCATGCCTACACTCACCCTCCAAGCAGCCTTGTTAGTTCATTGTTGAGATGAGGCTTGCTATTAATTGTGAAACAAATGAAAATCTCAGAGAGGGTGTGGAATAAAAACACTAAATGAATCATTTCAATATTGTAACTTTCCCTCTCTGTAATTACACTTGACATCTCCGCCCACTTCATTTTTTTCTGGGTGTAGACATTTGTTGAAGGGTGAGAACAAATTCCACCCCCTTAGGCATTTAACATGGAAGCAAAAACAACCAGAGGTTTAAGGTAATAAGCTCTATCTGCATGACATCTCAGTGTAGCCTGTGTTGAACTCATAAACAAAAACAAGTGAAGCATTATTAAACGAATCATAATCCAGAAAGCAAATAAATAAAGCTGGTGACGCACTAAGAGCACAAGGGGGAACAGAAGGCTCCCAGAGGAAATGGTACGCAAATAATTTAAGCCTTTTTAACCACTCAGTGGACAAAACAGCTTCTCAACTACAGCATAATGTTCTCACAACATTTGCCTAATGTATCAGCAACACCTGTAACCTTCAGTGACAACCATGACATTGAATTGACCACAAATATAACACAGCATGGCCCTCTAATAGCATATGATGTGTAACTGTATGCTAACAGGATTAGGACACTAATGTCCATTGTTTGCAGAGTACCGGCCAATATCATGCCCTGCTTTGCTGTGCTATTCCCATTGGCTCTGTCTGGCACTCATTACCAGTTCTCACTCCTGAAGGCTTGTTGACATGACCGGCGCTGAGGTAAAGGGCCGTTGGACGGTGGTTGCGCTAGACAGCCGTATTTCTCTCTCCAGACCACTCCAGCTCCAGATCTGAGACGTTACTCGCGTTAGAGCATGGAGTAATTGACAGCAGCCTGCCAACACTACAGATGCTGAAGCAATTCCAGCACCAATAAGGGGGACTTTTAAGACTTGACCTGGGAAAGTAGTGCCAAGTTTGAGCTGGCTGAACACAGAATAATTTAGAACACAGTCCAAGAGCAGACCAGTTATTGATAATGCCGTGACTTTTACATAAGGGGGTGATTAGAGGGTGATCATTTGCATTTCAAATTCCAAACGGAATTGACTAAAAAGGCTAAACGTCCAAACCTTAAAAATGACTCGCATCCACTCTAGTAATACTGCACTGACACACCTATAGATTATGCGCCACTGAATAGTTGCTTTTGGAAGACTTATATGCGCCTTTGAGAACGAAAAAAGAGCACGGAGGTGCAGGTAATCCGGTCGGCGGCGAAGCTGTGCAGTGGCACGGAGCGACAGTGCCTTCTTTCTCCTTCGCCTTCCAATTGGATTATCCCCCTCATTGTTTCTCCACTGCGACAGTACATCAACCTCTCGCTGCCAACAGGCAATCCACAAAGGAAGGTGAGGCTCCACACCGCTTCAGGACCCTGGATAGCTCTGAACGGCAAGCACCGCGCTCAAGAACATTCACGCAGCACTCAACTTCACCTCCTTCTCAGACATACCATTGTGCAGAAAGTAGAATCAACAAAACAGTTAGACTGGATAGGTCCAATTATTCAATTTTTTTTTTTTTAAAGTATGCCCTTAAACTCACCCAATACAATAGCATGCCCTTCTTTATATTCTCAGTAGCGCTCTACCTCCCCCTCTAGATGTCCTCCGGTTATATAACATGATTAACTTTTCCCCTCAATCTTTTTGGAATTGTGAGAGTACAGTCCAAGGATGTTCTCTCCGTCTAGAGCAGGCTCCCCAAGGACCTTCAGAGATGGGTTTTAAAAACATTGCCTCGGCTGAACCTCCTGGTCCCCGGGCAGGTTTCACGCGCCCTGCACTCACAGATTCCTTTGCCATCTGTTGGCCCGGGTGCGACGGTAACAGCAGGGCAGGCACAATAGAGTAGAATCACCCTGCTGACACCGTGGTCATATCGTAAATGCACTCTAATTAAGCAATTTCCCAAGAGGAAAAAAAAGAAAAGAAAAAGGATACGATAGGCTACTCTCGATCACAAGACTAGACTTGTGCTCAGTCGCCGATTATTCCACCGAATACTTTTCTCAGCAAATGAGAGCTGCCAGCCTCATAAATTAAACTTTGTGTAGGCCTATGATCAACCAAATTATGCAGCCTACTGCTAGTAGACATTTCTACAGTCGTTCTCACGAGTAAAAATAAAAGATGAATTATGTAGGCCTACATGTGTAGCCTATGCTGTAAGTGGCTGAGCAAAACGGAACAATTTCCCTGAAAGTAGTAGGCCTATATGATGTGCAGACAATGAATGACTGATGTTTGATGTCTGTCTTTCTAAATGCCTTTTCACTCTCGTTTGTACAAATTACAGCAGTAGGCTAAAAAATAAAGCAATGCGCTTGATTTTAAGCTTTAAATTGTAGATGCGAAACAGCAAAAAGCTAGGCCTAACTAAAATAAACAATTGCCTTCTCTTAGGCTATGTGCAAATAAATTAATCAAATCAAATCTATAGACTACTGAAAATTCTGAAAATAATAGGCTACTGAAAAGTGGCCTGGACGATTTTGTAAATTAGCCTATTCTCCGCGACATCTTAACATATGATAGCAGACATTCACAATTCGCTTCGCAGCTTTTAGAGTTTGCCTAAAAACTTCAATTCTATAACTGGGCTCGTTTCGATCAAGCGATATAGGCTATTACATAATCTAATAAACGTCATCAATACGCTGTTCACCATACCATCTAGATATTTTGCAATAGCCTACCCAGAACTGTATTTCTGAAGGTGTTTCGGATTTGTCTGATATTTGATTTCTGTGCAAGGCATCGTGTTCACTCACCCAGTCCTGTAGGTTTGTTTATGTCACTATGGACAAGGATGCGACTGCTGTAACCGCAAATAGAAGGTCACTATCTCGTAGTCTTAACCACAGTATTTACATGGGGGATGCGCCGTAGCCTAATTACAGCGCTGACGTGAATGAGATCCTACTAGACCGCAATTTGCCCATTGTGTTACAGTGTCATTATTAGCCTGCTGTGAGATGCGCTTTCCTCTGTATTCCCTCTATTTATTTACGGAATTTCTTCTTAACAGCTCATCACTTGCATTTGAACAGAAAGTCCTTACCTCAAAGGTCAACCAGTAGGCTAGCCTAGGTTCAACATGATCAGGCTACTGATGTTCTAGCTACATACGAACAATTTGAGAAGTAGTCGTCTAATATGCAAACTACACCTGCTGAAATTAATTTGGCATCAATGGGCGAACGCGAAAATAGATTTATATAGCTAAGTATCCATTTAACAGGTAAATTCACAAACATGGGCTATTTTCCTTATAGCCTACAATAAACTGAATAAACATGCAGTCATATCTGGACCATTCGACAAAGTAGAAGCTATAGGCTATGCAGCAATTGGACAAGTCCCTGTTAAGCAACACACAAACATCCTAACGAAGTCAAGATAACGATAAGCCATTTACGTTAAAGAATAATTCAAAATCAAATATTTTAAGTCTGCGAATGTAATTAATACGAAAGCCAAATAGTTAGGAATAACTGAACAACTTTACACTTTCACGCAATTTATTTAATTTAGATCAACGAAGAAAATAAACAGGTGAGCTGCTGTAACAACAGCTAACAGATCTATGACATTTTATATAATAAAAAAAACACCAGTCACATAGCAAATTACCAACAAGAAAGCATTATTGTTGACCTACCCGGTGCGAGATGCTGTAATCCTGCAATATGGTAAATCGTAAACAATTCTGCGTTTCGTTGCAATGACAGAAGGTGACCCTGCTTCGGCAAGCGCCTGTCTGCATCGGGCGAGATCACGATGCAGCAAGAGGGAGCTGCGGAGCATCTGAGCACATTCGGCAGATGGGGGGTTGTCCTACTCAACACTGTTGGTACATATTCAAGATGACGAACTTCACAGAAGAAGCCACTTTCCATGAATAGGGAGGAAAACGAGAGAACAGTAGTAGCCTAAGCCTAAATGTTTAATGGTGTGTTGGGTTACACGCTAGTATCATTGCTCTCTGTCATCACCATATAACGGCCAAAACATGTTCAGGACCTGGTTGATGTCTCTGGGTTTATTGTGACGTTGCAGTGCTAGTTTTAAATGTATAAATATGAATTAATTTAACTCATGTCCAGAGGCAGGATTTGGTCACAGGACTTAGCAATTTTGTATCCGCAAATGAATAATCATTGCAGGTTCAGAATAGATTTTTATCAAATAACAGACGTGTGAAATATGAAATCAGAGAACGGCATACGAAAACAAATGCGGGTGAAGGGAGGCGATATTCATTCTTTCATCGTCCTTAATATTGATGATATCCTGCCTACTAGGCTATGAAAAGGTCAAGAAAAGTGCTGACTTAGCCATCACTGTAAGCCAAGCACAGATAGAAATGTAAGGCCAGATCACAAATCTTTGTAGGCAAAAGGCTATCTCTGTCAAGACAGTAGGTGCTTTTGCAGAGTTCAGGTGAAAAGAATAACTGTTGAAAAGTAAATTGCTCAGTTAAAAAATTAATTTTTTAGTCCTAAAAAATTTAGCCACAGTCCTAAATTTTACAAGAAAATCAAATAGATCATTGCATTATGTATCCACTTAACTGACATGGCGACAATGATTTAATCTTTTGCAAAAGTATGCAGAAACGTCTCAACTAACAATGTCCAAGATTTAAAAGGCAGCTCCACACAAATACTTCAGTCTTATCACTTATTGTAATTAGCAATGTTGCCAGAATCTTGCAGGTTCACTTGATGCAACTGCTGTTCCCTCTTGTACAAAATATTGGAAATCTAAATTGCTGTCTCTTTTAAAGCCAGATTACAGCAATACTAATCTTTGCACGGTTAATTGCCATTTTGCGATTTGCACATCCAAATCTGAAGCATAAGCGCACAGTTTGTGTGAAATGGATGAGGGCCATACTGAACAGTGAAGTAAGAAAATTAATGCGAGTAAAATAATTTTCTCACAACCTGGAAACCCAGACAGACAACTGTATGAGATGAAGGTACAACCAACGGCGAGCCTTTGAGCTAACACAACTGCTGCAACAGTAGAACTTCTTTCCATAGGTCTTCACATTCCAAGAACAGCAAAAATGGCGGTGTACATTTAACACACTATGTTGTTTATATGAGACCGTGGTCTCATATAAAGACCCTAGGGTGTTAAATGTACACCAGCAGTGTTAGATTTACACCAGCATTTTTGCTGTGGTAGCAAGCCGCTGTTATTGAAGGTGGAGAAATGATGCTTTTACCCCAAACCTACATTAAGGGGCACTAAAAAAGGTAAATTTTTATATGTTTAATGATATTTTATGTTGTACCATACCAACAGCCACAGCTTTTCGTTTGAGTGAATGGAGAGAGGCAAACTGATGCGAAAACAAGCTGCTTTCAGTAATTCAGTAATAGTTCTGAGCACTTAGGGTCACCAGAAATGCAGACAAACATTTTGTGGGTGCACGTCTTTGCATATTCTGGCAGTTCCATTGTTTTGAACCTGAGTGAAAACTAGGCATCGACGACATACCTGAAATTAAGCAAGAGGTGAAAACCCATTTGATGAAAAAAAAGAATTACTTAAAAAGCAAGGCATGCTTTCACTGAGTTTATGAACAAGGCCGGTTTTGCCCCTATGGAAAAAGAATATGCTGCAGTATATTGTAAATATATCAAAATTATCTTCACAATATATTTACAATATACTGCAGTATATTAAATTTCCATATGGATGCATTCAGGTCTCACACTTACAGGACATAGATTATAAAAATGTCAAAAAATGTTTGACCTGAACTTTTAATTTTTTCGTTTGTAGATTGGTTATTTGTTGTAATAGGCATAGTCATAAACAAAGTCTCAATTGAAGACTGTACTCGAGTATCGCCACTTATAAAAAAAATTAATTGGTTTAATCTGCTCCTTTGAACAAGCTACAAGAAGAGAATAGAGACCCTTCCCTATAATTAGACGGTAATTGGAGGAAAAGTCAACATGTGTTGGAAAGAACTGGACACAGCTGGTCGGAGGAAGTTGCTGTCCCTTTGTGTAGCCCCAGCTGGTACAGAGGAGCTCTAATAACAGATTGGTCCTGATTACTGTGATGAGCCAAAATAGAGCAATGGCTGACCTAAATGCTAGATTAAATCTAGCTTTGTGGTAAAGTGAGAGGGGGCAGAGAGCTACACCACACAATGTCTTAACATTGTCTTACAGGTAGGAAAGGTAGGGATGCCTTAATGCATACGTACGTTCAACAACATGGCTTTTCCTTCGTCCAGTTAATTGTTTGTTGTATGGGTCATTGTTGCTGCTGAAACAATTGAGATACTGCACGTTTCAAAGCTAAAATAATGGGTCATTTCAGCATTGAGGACATTTTTTTTCCATTGGACATTTTGATTAATAAAACTGAAATGGTACAGAAATACATGATTATAATAATGTATTGAACTTATGTGTGTTGTTCTTTCATAATAGCACTAAATATTTGTCATCCTATTGTCTTTTTTAGATATTAAAAACATTTGTGAAAGTCACAGGTCAAGCAAAATCACATGTCCCTGAGCTAGCTGATCAAGAGTCCCTGAGCTAGCTGATCAAGAGACTTTTTGATTTACTTTCAATATAAAAAAATATTTTACTTAAAAAAATACACCACTAATAAAAGGTTTAACATGTCCTCTCGCATATTAATACTAAGCTTAAAGCATTTTTGCATGATTATGTAAAAGAATAAGCATTTAAATGTTGTCCCCCAAGTGAGTCAACCCTGTTATAATGATGGGAAAAATGGCCAGAAATGATGACATTACGCCGTGAGTGTTACGACCTTGAGGAATTGACATTATTTCTTCAAATAGATAGGCAGCGTGCAAGAAGAGGTAAGTTAGTTGCCTTTTAGTTGCCTTTTTAACTTACTTTGCGATGCTTGGCATAAGAGGAAGGAGCACAACTTTTCAACCCTGTTACACTTAAATCATGCAGAAAAGAACATGCGTTTTGTAAAATTATAATATATGTTAAAATGTAATAAAAATCTGATATGAATGCAATTATTATCTTTCCATTTACTTCACCACATGGGTAGCTACAGCGGTTTTAGGGCACAAATTATCAACCCTGTTATTGTCAACCCTGTTAATTCTGTTGTAACCGGGTTGACAGAACAGGGTTGACATCAGAGCACAGTGAGACGCAAAAAGTTCATATTCATTCATTTTAACTTATTTACACCCACTGATTAGGAAAAGGGACCCTATCAAAACTAGTTAGGAAGAGGGAGCACATTTCAATCATTAATACACTTTAATGTCTAATGTGAATTCATTTAAATGGTTGTGTGACTATGTATTAATGCGTGTTACATGTTAAGGATCCGGGTAGGGACTGGACTCAAATGCACGACTCAGAGACAGAAATACAATAATGCTCGCAGGGAGCGTTTGTTACTTCGCCCAAAACTCCGGACGTATAGGGAGAAAAGGGAGAGGGGCTGAATCCTGGGTTGGCGAGAACAGGGGGCAGAGTGGGAGCGGGGAGCAGGCAAAGGGGCTGGACAGTGGCTGAATCCTGGGTTGGCGTAGCAGAGGGAGAGCGGGATGCGGGAGACAGGGATGCGTGGTGTGGAACAGGCAGTAGGCTGCAGGCTGGCAGGTAAGCAGAATATGAGACAAAGCGTTAATTTCAGCAAGACAAAACGAGACTGTGAAGCGTTAGTTTAGCAAGACAAAACAAGACTGACTTACATTCCAAAACTAGACAAGACCAGAGTTACAATGAACAAGACTTAACAAACTGGCACCAGACAAAGAACAACGGGAGAATATATAGTGAAGTCAATGAGCTAATGAGTGATTGCAGCGTGAGGAATGCAAACGGGGAAAGGAATGCGATAGGCAGAGCAATAGTGAGGGTGAATTAGGCGAAACAAGCAGGGAAACCACGCCCAGCCTGCACAACAAGGAAGACAGACAGGGAAACGTAAAAACAAGACAAGAAACATGAGGAAAAGGTGAAAACACAGAGCCCAAGCAGGGATGGGGACTGAGAGGGAACGGAGAGTGTAACATTACAGGCAAAAAGAGACAGGAAGTAAAAGATCAAAAAAGGAAAGGGAGAGGCTTAATTTAGGCCTATTTCATTCAAATCAATGAGCTAGAAATGGTTATGATTAAAAAAAAAAAAAAAAGAGAATGAAAAATATAGGCAAATAGATTCCTTCAGTTGCTCAAGAAATCAGTTTCTCGTAGATCACATGCAGCATACATTTAGCTCATACTGCCCTAAACTAATAACAAAAATGTAACGTTCCGTTCCCTTCCTGTCCGTGTTCCGGGTTTTTCTGTTTGCCCTCCGTGTCATGTTGGATTCCCTTGTCCGTGTTTTCCCTGCTGCTGCAGGATGGGCGTTTTTCCTGTCATGTTCGTGCTTTCTGTCACATTTGTTTCCTCCTATCGGTTTCCGTTCTCCGTGTTCACATTCCTCACCTTCGAGTTTAGTAATCACTCCCTGTTAATTACCTCACCTGTTTCCCATTTATGTTTTCATTTTATCCACTATTTAAACCCCTGGCTGGCTGCTAATCGGCGCCAGTTCGTTAACTAACCTACCTTGTCTATGTCCTGTCACGTTTCTGGTCCGGAGTTTGTGCAGCTTGCTGCACTAAATGTTGTTCACGTAAACTGCGGTTGGTAGCTATCTTCCCTGAACTGTCTTTGTTGCATGCTACTTACCTGTCTCCCTTCAACTCTCCAGACGCCACGATTCCAACTCCCTGCAGCAGTGTTTGTTTTCCCTTTATGTTGTGTGAGTGTGTTGCGGTACTCCCACCTCCAGCTCGAGGAGAGACCCGCTGTCTAGCCTGCCGGCTCGCTTCCGTTGTTGTTCCTGTCCGGCCTCAGCTACCTCCTGTACTGTGGTTACGGTTCCAGGATCCCTGGAGTTCAGCCGGCTCATACGAGGTCTCCCCAAGCTACACCTCACCAGCTCCGTGGGGTGTGTTCGTCAGCTAGACAGGCAGCGGACTATTCTACATCCTCACCTCTCATGCAAATACCCAGTCTGTATACCCTGCCTGTAACCTCTGCTTTGTCCCCCTATCCAAGTCAATAACCCGGTCCAGTTCCTGTTCAGTCCCGGAGGGAGTTCTCCAGTGAAACTTAAGTCCAGTTTCGGCTTGGAACAGTCGCGCCGTTCCAGAACCTGCACCAGTGTGATACTCGCGGCCCAGTACAGTACCGTCCCGGTGGCTAACCCACCATTCCAGTAAATTCCAGTTCCGGCTTGGAACGAATTCCGTTCCAGCATCCGTTTCCAGTGTGGACTTCACGTTCCAGTCCAAGTCCAGTTCCAGTTCAGTTCCAGTCCAGTTCCAGTCCAGTTCCTGTCCAGTTCCGGCTTGGAACATATTCTGTTCCAGCACTCGTTTCCTGAGTGGACCTCCCGGTCCAGTTCCAGTCCAGTTCCAGTCCAGTTCCTGTCCAGTTCCGGCTTGGAACATATTCTGTTCCAGCACTCGTTTCCTGAGTGGACCTCCCGGTCCAGTTCCAGTCCAGTTCCTGTTCAGTTCCAGTCCAATCCCTGTTTCCAGTTCCGGCTTGGAGCAGCAGGGCAGCCCTTTTGTTCCGGCTTGGAACTCACCGGACTTACAAGTCCAGCTCCGGCTTGGAGCAGTCCCTATGGGATTTTTGTGTTCTATGTACTAACCTGTTTTCTTATACCTTCTGTACAGCTTTGGGACTACCCCAAAGCTTAAATAAAAACCCCCTTTGTTTGAATCTGCCTCTTGGTCGTTGCACTTGGGTTCGACCCGTTTCAGGATCGTAACAGAACGAACTGGCCAAAGAAAACATGGACCCAGCCGACCTTGATCAGATTCGCCACGCCTTCTCCTGCCAAACTGCGGTCCGGGAGGTTCTCCAGCGGCTGCTGGAGAATCAATTATTCGTCAAAGCAGAGAAGTGTTCATTTCATGTTTCCACGGTCCCGTTCCTCGGCTTCATTATCGAGGAGGGCAGTCTCCGGGCGGACCCTGCTAAGATCAAGGCGGTGACAGAATGGCCCCAACCCACCTCCCGCAAGCACCTTCAGCAGTTCCTTGGGTTTGCTAATTTCTATCGCCGCTTCATCCGTAATTATAGTGTCATTGCCGCTCCCCTTACTAAACTCACCTCTGTTACCCTACCCTTCTGTTGGAATCCCGATGCCCAGCGTGCATTTGATCTGCTCAAGGCTCGGTTTTCCTCAGCTCCTATCCTCTGTCACCCGGACACTTCACGTCAGTTCACCGTCGAGGTGGATGCCTCCGACACCGGCGTGGGGGCCATTCTGTCCCAACGAGCTGCTCTGGATAGCAAGCTCCATCCCTGCGCCTTTTTCTCCCGGAGACTGTCCTCCGCGGAGCGAAACTATGATGTCGGGGATCGGGAACTTCTGGCTATCAAACTGGCTCTTGAGGAGTGGCGCCACTGGCTGGAGGGGGCAGGTAATCCCTTTATTGTTTTAACCGACCATCAGAACCTCATTTATTTAAAATCTGCCAAGAGACTGAATGCTCGCCAAGCTAGATGGTCGTTATTTTTTGCCCGCTTTAATTTCTCTGTTTCCTACCGCCCCGGTTCCCGTAATGTTAAGGCAGACGCCTTATCCCGTATTTTTTCCCTCCCCTCCAGTCCTGCTGATCCGGAGCCCATCCTACCGGCTTCCTGTGTGGTGGCTGCGGTCTCTTGGGAAATCGAGGGCATTGTGAAGGCCGCTCAGACCTCCCAACCAGATCCCCGCAGTAACCCTAACTCCTGCCTTTTTGTGCCCAATTCCGTCCGCTCCCAGGTCCTGGATTGGGTTCACGCCTCGTGCCTGGCATGTCACCCGGGTGTAGCCAGAACGATCGCCCTTGTCAGGAGGAGTTTCTGGTGGCCCACCCTTAAGGGGGATACCCGTGCTTTTGTCCTGGCCTGCTCTGTGTGCGCCAGGAGTAAGGCCTCCCACCAGCCCCCCTCTGGTCTTCTCCTTCCCCTCCCTGTCCCGGGCCGTCCTTGGAGTCACATTGGCGTTGACTTCGTCACCGGTCTGCCATTGTCAGAGGGTAACACCGTTATTCTGACAATGGTGGACCGGTTCTCCAAGGCGGTTCATTTTGTTCCCCTCCCCAAACTCCCGTCTGCCCTTGAGACCGCTGAGCTCCTGGTGTTGCATGTGGTCAGGCTGCACGGGATCCCCTCGGACATTGTGTCTGATCGTGGGCCCCAGTTCTCCTCCCGGGTTTGGAAAGCGTTTTGTGTGGCCCTGGGTGCCTCGGCAAGCTTATCTTCTGGTTTTCATCCCCAGTCTAACGGCCAGGCAGAAAGAGCGAACCAGGACCTGGGAGCCGCCCTGCGGTGTGTCACTGTGCGTAATCCCGCTTCTTGGAGCCGTTTTCTCCCCTGGGTAGAGTATGCTCACAACTCCCTTAAGTGTGCCTCTACTGGGTTATCTCCGTTTGAATGCTCATTAGGCTATCAACCCCCTCTTCTCTCTACCCAGGAGGCGGAGGTGGCTGTCCCCTCTGTAAAATCCCACATGCTTAGATGCAAACGTATGTGGAGACTGACGCGCACCGCACTCCTCCGCGCCAAATCCCGTTCTCAACGTCTAGCGGACCTTCACAGGACCGCAGCCCCGCGGTATAGGGCCGGTCAGCAGGTCTGGCTCTCCACTGCCAATATTTCCCTTCCCTCCTCTTCTAAAAAACTCCAGCCCCGCTTCATTGGTCCCTTCCCCATCATTTGTTTAGTTAATCCTGTCTCAGTTAAACTCTCCCTCCCTACCTCCCTCAAGGTTTACCCTGTTTTTCACGTTTCCCAGATCAAGCCTGTCTCCTCCAGTCCCCTCAGTACCCCGTCCATCCCTCCTCCTCCCGTCCGAGTGATCAACAACGCCCCGGCCTACACGGTTAACCGTGTTATTGATATCCGCCGTAAGGGCCGGGGCTTCCAGTATCTCGTGGACTGGGAGGGTTATGGTCCTGAGGAGCGGTCGTGGCTCCACAAGAGCCTTATCCTGGATCATTCACTTATCATGGATTTCCATAAACTCTTCCCAGATAAAGCCAGGCCTCCTGGTACGCCAGGGGGCGTACATTGAGGGGGGGGTACTGTAACGTTCCGTTCCCTTCCTGTCCGTGTTCCGGGTTTTTCTGTTTGCCCTCCGTGTCATGTTGGATTCCCTTGTCCGTGTTTTCCCTGCTGCTGCGGGATGGGCGTTTTTCCTGTCATGTTCGTGCTTTCTGTCACATTTGTTTCCTCCTATCGGTTTCCGTTCTCCGTGTTCACATTCCTCACCTTCGAGTTTAGTAATCACTCCCTGTTAATTACCTCACCTGTTTCCCATTTATGTTTTCATTTTATCCACTATTTAAACCCCTGGCTGGCTGCTAATCGGCGCCAGTTCGTTAACTAACCTACCTTGTCTATGTCCTGTCACGTTTCTGGTCCGGAGTTTGTGCAGCTTGCTGCACTAAATGTTGTTCACGTAAACTGCGGTTGGTAGCTATCTTCCCTGAACTGTCTTTGTTGCATGCTACTTACCTGTCTCCCTTCAACTCTCCAGACGCCACGATTCCAACTCCCTGCAGCAGTGTTTGTTTTCCCTTTATGTTGTGTGAGTGTGTTGCGGTACTCCCACCTCCAGCTCGGGGAGAGACCCGCTGTCTAGCCTGCCGGCTCGCTTCCGTTGTTGTTCCTGTCCGGCCTCAGCTACCTCCTGTACTGTGGTTACGGTTCCAGGATCCCTGGAGTTCAACCGGCTCATACGAGGTCTCCCCAAGCTACACCTCACCAGCTCCGTGGGGTGTGTTCGTCAGCTAGACAGGCGGCGGACTATTCTACATCCTCACCTCTCATGCAAATACCCAGTCTGTATACCCTGCCTGTAACCTCTGCTTTGTCCCCCTATCCAAGTCAATAACCCGGTCCAGTTCCTGTTCAGTCCCGGAGGGAGTTCTCCAGTGAAACTTAAGTCCAGTTTCGGCTTGGAACAGTCGCGCCGTTCCAGAACCTGCACCAGTGTGATACTCGCGGCCCAGTACAGTACCGTCCCGGTGGCTAACCCACCATTCCAGTAAATTCCAGTTCCGGCTTGGAACGAATTCCGTTCCAGCATCCGTTTCCAGTGTGGACTTCACGTTCCAGTCCAAGTCCAGTTCCTGTCCAGTTCCAGTTCAGTTCCAGTCCAGTTCCAGTCCAGTTCCTGTCCAGTTCCGGCTTGGAACATATTCTGTTCCAGCACTCGTTTCCTGAGTGGACCTCCCGGTCCAGTTCCAGTCCAGTTCCTGTCCAGTTCCAGTCCAGTTCCTGTCCAGTTCCGGCTTGGAACATATTCTGTTCCAGCACTCGTTTCCTGAGTGGACCTCCCGGTCCAGTTCCAGTCCAGTTCCTGTTCAGTTCCAGTCCAATCCCTGTTTCCAGTTCCGGCTTGGAGCAGCAGGGCAGCCCTTTTGTTCCGGCTTGGAACTCACCGGACTTACAAGTCCAGCTCCGGCTTGGAGCAGTCCCTATGGGATTTTTGTGTTCTATGTACTAACCTGTTTTCTTATACCTTCTGTACAGCTTTGGGACTACCCCAAAGCTTAAATAAAAACCCCCTTTGTTTGAATCTGCCTCTTGGTCGTTGCACTTGGGTTCGACCCGTTTCAGGATCGTAACAGAACGAACTGGCCAAAGAAAACATGGACCCAGCCGACCTTGATCAGATTCGCCACGCCTTCTCCTGCCAAACTGCGGTTAGCGACCAACAGAGCCGCCGTTTGGATGACGTCTTGGAGGTGCTGAGGGGCATCACGGAGCAGGTGGCGCAACTTTCACTTCACCAGCCGTTACCGCGAATTCCTACGGGCCCCATTCCTCCCGCTCCTGAACCCCTTCCGGAGGCCCCAGCTCCCACTTCAGGCCGGGAGCCCCGAGTGCAACACCCCGAGTTATATCGCGGGGGGTTGGGGAGATGTCGGGAATTTCTCTTAAAATGTGACATAGTGTTCCGCATGCAGCCTACCTCCTTCGCCTCCGACTCCAGCAAGGTCGCGTTTGTCATGAGCAGCTTGGGAGGAAGCGCCCTGGAGTGGGCTACATCTATCTGGGAGAGCCAGGCTCCGCTATGCAGCAACTACGCAGCCTTCACCGCCGAGATGCGGCGCGTCTTTGATCACCCTACCTGCGGGCGAGACGCCACCCAACGCCTACTCCAGGTTCGTCAAGGCACGCGCAGCGTTGCAGAGATGGCAATTCAGTTTCGTACCCTCGCCGCGGAGTCCGGATGGAACGACACCTCCCTTCAGGGGGCGTTCCGCCAAGCTCTTAGCGAGGAACTCAAGGACCAGCTTGCCACTCGAGAGGAGTCCAACTCCCTTAATAGTCTCATCAGCCTCGCCATTGCGGTCGATAATCGCCTTCGTATCCGGGCCCGTGAGCGGGGAGAAAGCTCTGGCCGTCACCTACCCTCCGGCTCTCCTAACGTTCGCTTTCACTCTGCTATTCCTGGATCTAGGGCGTCTACTGGCGTCTCCGAGGAGGAGCCTATGCAACTGGGCAGAGTTTCGGTCGACCCCGAGGAGCGCCAGCGCCGTTTCCGCACCAGGTCCTGCTTTTACTGCGGCAAGCCTGGCCACCAGATCGCCTCCTGTCCCATCCGCCCAAAAGATTGGGCTCGCCAGTGAAACTGGGCGTACTGACGAGCCCCATCATCCCTAACCATGCAGCTCAGGATCGCCTTGTATTCAAGGCTACCCTCCTTTGGAGGGACAAGACCGCATCCTCCTCGGCTCTCATCGATTCCGGAGCGGATGCCAACTTTATAGATATCTCCTTCGCCAGGAGGGCCGGCATTCCCACGGAGCTTCTGCCTTCTCCTATTTCTGCTCTGGCTCTGGACGGCCGCAGCTTGGGGCTAGTCACCCACTCCACAGTTCCTATACAGCTTGTATTATCTGGAAATCATCGAGAGTCTATTCAGCTCCTGCTCATTCATTCTCAACAATCTGCTCTTGTTTTGGGTCAGACCTGGCTCCGCCTCCACAACCCTCACATTGACTGGAAGTCCGGTCGTATTCTGGCGTGGAGTGCCCACTGTCTAGCCAGTTGTCTCCGCTCGGCTCTACCCCCTCCGGGGTCCAATAATCCCTGTTCTGAGCAGCCGGCGCCCGATTTATCTAATGTTCCTAAACAATATCACGATCTGGTGCAGGTTTTCTCCAAATCACGTGCCTTGTCTTTACCTCCTCACAGGCCATACGACTGTTGCATCGATCTGCTGGCGGGAGCCAAGCTGCCGTCTGGTCGCCTCTACAGCCTGTCGGGACCGGAGAAACTGGCAATGGAGGAGTATATTCACGAGTCCCTCGCTTCAGGAATTATCCGTCCCTCGTCATCCCCGGTCGGTGCAGGGTTCTTCTTCGTTGGGAAGAAGGACGGCTCCTTACATCCCTGCATCGACTACCGTGGACTGAACCAAGTCACCATCCGTAACAAATACCCTCTTCCCCTCATTAACACCGCCTTTGAACCCCTCTCGCAAGCAGTTACGTTTTCCAAGCTCGATCTCCGTAACGCTTATCACTTGGTGCGCATACGGGAGGGGGACGAATGGAAGACTGCTTTTAACACTCCGTTGGGCCACTACGAATACCTGGTGGTCCCTTTCGGCCTTACTAACGCCCCAGCAGTCTTCCAGGGCATGGTGAACGATGTGTTACGTGACCTTCTCGGGAAGAGTGTATATGTTTACATCGATGACATTCTGATTTTCTCCAAATCCCCCCAGGAACACGTTATCCACGTCCGGGAGGTTCTCCAGCGGCTGCTGGAGAATCAATTATTCGTCAAAGCAGAGAAGTGTTCATTTCATGTTTCCACGGTCCCGTTCCTCGGCTTCATTATCGAGGAGGGCAGTCTCCGGGCGGACCCTGCTAAGATCAAGGCGGTGACAGAATGGCCCCAACCCACCTCCCGCAAGCACCTTCAGCAGTTCCTTGGGTTTGCTAATTTCTATCGCCGCTTCATCCGTAATTATAGTGTCATTGCCGCTCCCCTTACTAAACTCACCTCTGTTACCCTACCCTTCTGTTGGAATCCCGATGCCCAGCGTGCATTTGATCTGCTCAAGGCTCGGTTTTCCTCAGCTCCTATCCTCTGTCACCCGGACACTTCACGTCAGTTCACCGTCGAGGTGGATGCCTCCGACACCGGCGTGGGGGCCATTCTGTCCCAACGAGCCGCTCTGGATAGCAAGCTCCATCCCTGCGCCTTTTTCTCCCGGAGACTGTCCTCCGCGGAGCGAAACTATGATGTCGGGGATCGGGAACTTCTGGCTATCAAACTGGCTCTTGAGGAGTGGCGCCACTGGCTGGAGGGGGCAGGTAATCCCTTTATTGTTTTAACCGACCATCAGAACCTCATTTATTTAAAATCTGCCAAGAGACTGAATGCTCGCCAAGCTAGATGGTCGTTATTTTTTGCCCGCTTTAATTTCTCTGTTTCCTACCGCCCCGGTTCCCGTAATGTTAAGGCAGACGCCTTATCCCGTATTTTTTCCCTCCCCTCCAGTCCTGCTGATCCGGAGCCCATCCTACCGGCTTCCTGTGTGGTGGCTGCGGTCTCTTGGGAAATCGAGGGCATTGTGAAGGCCGCTCAGACCTCCCAACCAGATCCCCGCAGTAACCCTAACTCCTGCCTTTTTGTGCCCAATTCCGTCCGCTCCCAGGTCCTGGATTGGGTTCACGCCTCGTGCCTGGCATGTCACCCGGGTGTAGCCAGAACGATCGCCCTTGTCAGGAGGAGTTTCTGGTGGCCCACCCTTAAGGGGGATACCCGTGCTTTTGTCCTGGCCTGCTCTGTGTGCGCCAGGAGTAAGGCCTCCCACCAGCCCCCCTCTGGTCTTCTCCTTCCCCTCCCTGTCCCGGGCCGTCCTTGGAGTCACATTGGCGTTGACTTCGTCACCGGTCTGCCATTGTCAGAGGGTAACACCGTTATTCTGACAATGGTGGACCGGTTCTCCAAGGCGGTTCATTTTGTTCCCCTCCCCAAACTCCCGTCTGCCCTTGAGACCGCTGAGCTCCTGGTGTTGCATGTGGTCAGGCTGCACGGGATCCCCTCGGACATTGTGTCTGATCGTGGGCCCCAGTTCTCCTCCCGGGTTTGGAAAGCGTTTTGTGTGGCCCTGGGTGCCTCGGCAAGCTTATCTTCTGGTTTTCATCCCCAGTCTAACGGCCAGGCAGAAAGAGCGAACCAGGACCTGGGAGCCGCCCTGCGGTGTGTCACTGTGCGTAATCCCGCTTCTTGGAGCCGTTTTCTCCCCTGGGTAGAGTATGCTCACAACTCCCTTAAGTGTGCCTCTACTGGGTTATCTCCGTTTGAATGCTCATTAGGCTATCAACCCCCTCTTCTCTCTACCCAGGAGGCGGAGGTGGCTGTCCCCTCTGTAAAGTCCCACATGCTTAGATGCAAACGTATGTGGAGACTGACGCGCACCGCACTCCTCCGCGCCAAATCCCGTTCTCAACGTCTAGCGGACCTTCACAGGACCGCAGCCCCGCGGTATAGGGCCGGTCAGCAGGTCTGGCTCTCCACTGCCAATATTTCCCTTCCCTCCTCTTCTAAAAAACTCCAGCCCCGCTTCATTGGTCCCTTCCCCATCATTTGTTTAGTTAATCCTGTCTCAGTTAAACTCTCCCTCCCTACCTCCCTCAAGGTTTACCCTGTTTTTCACGTTTCCCAGATCAAGCCTGTCTCCTCCAGTCCCCTCAGTACCCCGTCCATCCCTCCTCCTCCCGTCCGAGTGATCAACAACGCCCCGGCCTACACGGTTAACCGTGTTATTGATATCCGCCGTAAGGGCCGGGGCTTCCAGTATCTCGTGGACTGGGAGGGTTATGGTCCTGAGGAGCGGTCGTGGCTCCACAAGAGCCTTATCCTGGATCATTCACTTATCATGGATTTCCATAAACTCTTCCCAGATAAAGCCAGGCCTCCTGGTACGCCAGGGGGCGTACATTGAGGGGGGGGTACTGTAACGTTCCGTTCCCTTCCTGTCCGTGTTCCGGGTTTTTCTGTTTGCCCTCCGTGTCATGTTGGATTCCCTTGTCCGTGTTTTCCCTGCTGCTGCAGGATGGGCGTTTTTCCTGTCATGTTCGTGCTTTCTGTCACATTTGTTTCCTCCTATCGGTTTCCGTTCTCCGTGTTCACATTCCTCACCTTCGAGTTTAGTAATCACTCCCTGTTAATTACCTCACCTGTTTCCCATTTATGTTTTCATTTTATCCACTATTTAAACCCCTGGCTGGCTGCTAATCGGCGCCAGTTCGTTAACTAACCTACCTTGTCTATGTCCTGTCACGTTTCTGGTCCGGAGTTTGTGCAGCTTGCTGCACTAAATGTTGTTCACGTAAACTGCGGTTGGTAGCTATCTTCCCTGAACTGTCTTTGTTGCATGCTACTTACCTGTCTCCCTTCAACTCTCCAGACGCCACGATTCCAACTCCCTGCAGCAGTGTTTGTTTTCCCTTTATGTTGTGTGAGTGTGTTGCGGTACTCCCACCTCCAGCTCGGGGAGAGACCCGCTGTCTAGCCTGCCGGCTCGCTTCCGTTGTTGTTCCTGTCCGGCCTCAGCTACCTCCTGTACTGTGGTTACGGTTCCAGGATCCCTGGAGTTCAACCGGCTCATACGAGGTCTCCCCAAGCTACACCTCACCAGCTCCGTGGGGTGTGTTCGTCAGCTAGACAGGCGGCGGACTATTCTACATCCTCACCTCTCATGCAAATACCCAGTCTGTATACCCTGCCTGTAACCTCTGCTTTGTCCCCCTATCCAAGTCAATAACCCGGTCCAGTTCCTGTTCAGTCCCGGAGGGAGTTCTCCAGTGAAACTTAAGTCCAGTTTCGGCTTGGAACAGTCGCGCCGTTCCAGAACCTGCACCAGTGTGATACTCGCGGCCCAGTACAGTACCGTCCCGGTGGCTAACCCACCATTCCAGTAAATTCCAGTTCCGGCTTGGAACGAATTCCGTTCCAGCATCCGTTTCCAGTGTGGACTTCACGTTCCAGTCCAAGTCCAGTTCCTGTCCAGTTCCAGTTCAGTTCCAGTCCAGTTCCAGTCCAGTTCCTGTCCAGTTCCGGCTTGGAACATATTCTGTTCCAGCACTCGTTTCCTGAGTGGACCTCCCGGTCCAGTTCCAGTCCAGTTCCTGTCCAGTTCCAGTCCAGTTCCTGTCCAGTTCCGGCTTGGAACATATTCTGTTCCAGCACTCGTTTCCTGAGTGGACCTCCCGGTCCAGTTCCAGTCCAGTTCCTGTTCAGTTCCAGTCCAATCCCTGTTTCCAGTTCCGGCTTGGAGCAGCAGGGCAGCCCTTTTGTTCCGGCTTGGAACTCACCGGACTTACAAGTCCAGCTCCGGCTTGGAGCAGTCCCTATGGGATTTTTGTGTTCTATGTACTAACCTGTTTTCTTATACCTTCTGTACAGCTTTGGGACTACCCCAAAGCTTAAATAAAAACCCCCTTTGTTTGAATCTGCCTCTTGGTCGTTGCACTTGGGTTCGACCCGTTTCAGGATCGTAACAAAAAATACATATACTTACTTTGCAACACCACCTTAATTCAGTATAACAATATTTTGTATTTATAAAGAACTTTCCTGAAAAAATAACTTGATAATGTCAACCCTGTTAACAAATTGTCAACCCTGTTATTTATGAAACTGTAAATCCCTAGCAGCTAGACCAATGAGGGAATAGCCCGGAACGAAGGCTTAAACGTGATATTTTCCGCTGTTGCTGTGGGAGAAGGTAAGAGTGTTGAAATGTTACTGTTATTACAACCGGATGAGACTGCTCCTTTAAATTCGCGGGATCAGCTAGTAATTGACCGCGTGTCAGAGACAATAGTACCACTTTGCCTCCCGCTCTAGTCTGGTCTGCAGGCTGACTCCAGCTTACCCAAAAAGGCAGCCTGTGTGTATTATATTAATGGTCAGCCACCAACGCTGATTCCATACTCGTATAAATCTGACTCCAATTTAATTATTAGTATATAATTTCAATGTAGAATTTATAATTGATTTGTTAAGGTACTCTCGTACTCTTGAGCCTGTTCTCTGAACTGGATGCGCCGGTTCCACCGAGTGCTACATACGGCCGTTTATGTACACCACTCACGGCTGACTAGATGTCTCCATTTATCTCAGAGGTTGCGGAGGAGGCCACTTCATAAGGTATAGCCTATCCTAAAGGCTCAGGGACCCGAGAAGATAATATTGGCAACGCCCGTTCTCAACATGTATAAAAGGCATGCGGAGATGATCTAACTTAAGACAGAGTTCTATGGGTGCAATACTCCGTGATACATTAAGCTTAACTAGTCAATCTCCCTAGATCAGCAGAGGGGGAAATCCAGACTGAGGAAATTAATCAACTCATTACCGTGTTAACAGAGATAGAATGTATTTTTCAGAGATACCACACAAATCAAGTTGAACAGTTTACCAGGTAGGTTCTTTACTTTAAAATAATCAAATCATAGTTACAAATTACAACACAACATATTAAAAATAGAGTATAGAAAAATACTAAATCATACCTGGCAATTCACTACACACAATACACAAAGTATGTGCGGGAGAGTCTGGCTACAGCTTCCCCCGAGTTCTTTGCTTCCTTTGATTATATGCCCAAACTCTGTGTTTGATCTGGCTGTGGATGATTGTAAAACCATAAACTGGCCAGAAGGCTAATATTGCACCTTTCGTCCCTCCTTCAAGGGGGGTTTGGCAGAAAGAGTTTCCTGTGGTATAATTCCACAGCAGCAGTTTACTCCTGAGTTATGAAATATATATTTCCTCCATGTTGACCATTGAGGAAATATAGGCTATTGCACCACACACACTAAGACCATCAAAATGATATCAAACATGAATAGGTCTACGTTCGAGTTGTCATGAGAATCCCATCTCTGCATAGTTTTCAAATGTGATTAATATTAATGCCACAAACAGTCCCAGGATTCCTGTTGAAGAACATTACATTATACCCTAGTTTCCCCTGTTCAGTCAGGTACATTAACTGTGTGTATTTATTCATGTAACACTGAGAAACTGAGCAATATACAGTCAAGCCGGAAAGTCTCCCCACCCCTTTCACCTTCTCCACGTTTTATTACGTTACAGACATATTCTACAATAGATTGAGTTAATTTTTTGTCTCAAAATTCTACACAAAATAGCCCATAATGACAAAGTGAAAACAGGTTTTTAGACATTTGTGCTAATTTATAAAAAATCAAAATGTTAAATATCATATGTACACAAGTGTGCACACCCTTTGATATGACACCCAAAAGTGAGCTGAGGTGCATTTTGTTTCCACTGATAATGCTTGAGATGTTTCTACAACTTAATTGGAGTCCACCTGTGATAAATTCAATTGATTGGACATGATTGGGGATTGCCAACACCTGCCTATATAAGGTCCCACAGTTGACAGTGCATGTCAGAGCAAACTCCAAGCCATGGGGTCAAAGGAATTATCTGCAGACCTCAGAAACAGGATTGTGTCAAGGCATAGATCTGGAGAAGGCTACGGAAAAATCTCTGCAGCTTTACAGGTCCCAAAGAGCACAGTGGCCACCATCGTTCGTAAATGGAAGAAGTTTGGAACCACCAAGAATCTTCCTAGACCTGGTCGCCCGGCCAAACTGAGCGATCAGGGAAGACGGGCCTTGGCCAGGGAGGTGAGCAGGAACCCGAGGGTCACTCTGACAGAGCTCCAGCGTATCCTTGTGGAGATGGGAGAACCTTTCAGAAGATCAACCATCCAGGCAGCACTCCACCAATCAGGCCTTTATGGTAGTGGCCAGACAGAAGCCCCTCCTTAGTAAAATGCACATCACAGCCCGCTTGGAGTTTGCCAAAAGGCACCTAGAGGACTCTCAAACCATGAGAATCAAGATTCTCTGGTCTGATGAAACCAAAATTTAACTTTTTGGCCTGAATACCAAGCGTCACGTCTGGAGGAAACCAGGCACCGCTCATCACCTGGCTAATACCATCCCTACAGTGAAGCATGGCGGTGGCAGAATCATGATGTGGGGATGTTTTTCAGCAGCGGGAACGGGGCGACTAGTCCTGATAGAGGGAAAGATGAATGCAGCTAAGTACACCGAGATCCTTGAAGAAAACCTGCTCCAGAGCGCTCTGGACCTCAGACTGGGGCGAAGGTTTACCTTCCAACATGACAACGACCCGAAGCACACAGCCAAGAGAACAAAGGAGTGGCTTCGGAGAAAGTCTGTGCATGTCCTTGAATGGCCCAGCCAGAGCCCAGACCTGAATCCAATTGAACATCTGTGGAAAGAGCTGAAAATGGCTGTGTACCGACGCTCCCCATCCAACCTGACGGAGTTTGCAAGGATATGCCAAGAGGAATGGGCAAAAATGTCCAGAAACAAGTGTGCCAAGCTCGTAGCTTCTTTCCCAAGATGCCTTGAAGCTGTAATCGCTACCAAAGGTGCAGCAACCAAGTATTAGGCTAAGGGTGTGTACAGATATGTAACCCCTAAATAACCTATTTTTGTCAGTAAAATAAAATTGCATATTTTCTAAAAACCTGTTTTCACTTCGTCATTATTGGCTATGGTGTGTAGATGTTTGAGGCAAAAAATGAACTCAATCTATTGTAGTATAAGTCTGTAACGTAATAAAATGTGGAGAAGGTGAAAGGGGTGGGGAGACTTTCCGGCTTGACTGTATATTTGTTCCCCTGGAAAAAGAGTGTACAATGTATGTTCCAGTGTCAGGACTATTTCCAGTATATACTGTACAATGTAGCATAAATATTCATCACATTTTAAGGTTTTTAAGCTTTAGGAAAACCAACGCAGTCTGTACTGTTATACCATGCTGTGATTTGAATGAAAAGGATGTGGCCTGTCTCAGTGACGTCAGGCGGGGGCAGTCTTGCATTGTCCGTGCGCGGGAGTTTCAAACAGATCAGAGTCTCTCCCAGGATCATAAAATCCTAGGACATTCTCGGACACCGTAAACCTTAGGCCAGATGGTCTCAGCAAACATCCCGGCACCAGACGCGTGACTTTATTACCACTTCCCGGTATTGTGTTCTTAGGTGCTCTGGGGTGTCAATTCCTGTCTTACAAAATATTAAATTAAAGATAAGGGATTTTAACATATATTAATACAAAACAATATTTTAATGGAAAGATAAAATAGTGGATAAGCATGTACAATAGTTTCCCATAAAATAGTAATATATTGGCAAGCATTTCAAAAATAGAACAGAGCCTAGAAAAATTTAATTGTTGTACACAGACTATGACTGTAAAATCTGGAAAATAGTACACTGTAAATGATATGCATTGAAGGGTGCTGCTGTCCCCCAGACTTTGTGAACAGTGACATGAACTATACATAGGTAGGAGGGCTCCTGGCCTATAGATTGTGCGAACAGTGATATCAACTAAGTGTACTGGAGAGAGGCATCAGACCAAATAACTCTATTGGTAGCTACTTAGTAGCAGAGCAGAGCAGGTTGCCCTCTATCTGTATCCTCCTTAGGGAGTCACCTACTAACTGTGCTTTTAATTACTTTACTACTGTTTCTATTGTGTTTCCCCTTGGTTTTTTTTTGCATACATTTAGTTAATTTGTACTTTGGTTTACTTATTTATTGATTTATTTGTTTAATTATTTTACCCCCTTCCTCCCCCCTTTTCGATTTGCTGTGTTTTGGTTTGGTTTTCTATTCGGTTTATGTTGACACATAATTTTGTTTCTTTGCTTTCCCCTGGCCAGTAGAGATTGTTCAGCCCTGAGGTAGTTCTGCGTATTTGCACAGTATTGTATAACTCCCTGTTACCAGGTACGCCTGAATCTTGACGAGCCTCCCAGCCATGGAGGCAGTGTTAACTTCTTTTACCCTATTTTAGTGTGTTACTATTATATTGCCCTCTCATGTTCATATGGCTGCTATTTTAATTGACATTAAAAAAAAACTTTCAAGACAAAGTGCATTTTTAAAAGAAAAGAGCAAACTAGTGTCAATCAGTTTCCAAATAAAATAGTTATATTTTTGATACATCAGCCTCTGTCATTCGTTCAATTGAATACCCTGCACACAGGGATACCTAGTGACTATCATTCTTATGCTCAGGGGCTCCCACCCTTATGACTGGCGTAGTCGAAACGTTAACTCTTTTAAGAGGCGCTTACGCCTCCTTCAGGTTACCTGTAGGCCTATACAGGTTCATCAGAAATAACTAAAGCACAACTCAGTCCTTTTTGAATGGCCATCTTTCTTAATATGAAGAATGCTTAGGCGTTTGTACAGTACCTTTGAAGAATACAAGCCTACATCTGTGTGGACAGTTTTTTTTTTTCTTTGTTGGACTGTTGATTGCTAGTCCTACTTAAAACTTAATGTCCTGCTTAATAATAAAGTAGATCTCATAATGTGTTTGCAAGAGGAAATGTACTAGTATAGCAGCCAGAAACATATTGTTTGGTGTGAAAATTGTATAGTTGACTTTAACTCTTTTGTACAGCCCTCACTATTTAATTTACTGATTAGAGGTGTTTAATATCCAGACTAGGTAGGCTATATTGGACCATAGCCTATTGATTAAATTTTTTAAAATATATACTCATTCACATTATCTCACCTGCAGAATTATGTACTGTATGATGTCTTCCTTTTTCTAAAAATAAAAACCAGTTTCAATATTGTATTTATTATTTAGCCTTATAGCTAAACATAGCCATATGTTTCCATTATCCACAAAGTCCTTCTTCATGCCGTACAACAGTGTTTCCAAAACTCGGTGGCTTAAGATGGTAAATAATACCTCTTAACACGAAAAGAACCTGTCAGGAAAATGAACAGCTTATTAAATTCTGCGATTGAAATTGCATTTGAACAACAACCAGCATGTCCCCCATTGCCGCGGTGATAAGAAAACAGTGTACGTGAGACGTCATTTCCTGTTGAATAAACTCACGTAATGTGCCGCGTATCCTCCTTTCCGGTTCCAGGGGTTAAGAAGCCACAGTGCTGTAAAGGTAGGGAATTTGTCTGAAGATGTATCTGTTGGATTTCTCAAACATCGTTTCGTATTTATAACATTACAATTAATAAAATATTACATCCATTCTTCGAGAACGTATCTTTGTCTTTCTTTCTCACCACGTAACGTTGCGTAGGCGGATTATTGTTACGTTAGCACCGGCAAGCTAGTTAGCAAAATCCCTGTATTAGCTAAGCGCCAGCGTTTAGACAGCTAACGTATTTTATAATCACGGCCAATAAAGTTAACGTTTATATTTACATCAAGAAATATCAGTATCCGATGTACGTTGACAACCCATTTTAGTATCTAAAATGGCAAAGATCTAGCCACGCTAGTTTACTGTACTTTCCTTAGTTTAAGTGTACGATAGCAAGGTAACAATGTAAAGCTCCTTGATTATGGTTCAGTTAGCCAACGTTACCTAGTTTATTATATTATTATAAATCGTGAAGGTACCGATAAATACCTTGCTAGCCTTAATGATAGTCGTAACATCAATGATCCATTTAGGATTCTAACCTCTGACCTTCGCTTTGCTAATCGCTCATCCGTAGTGGGCAAACGATGTGGCAACGTTACACCGTTTGTCGCACATTGTCCTATTTTTGCCTCTTAAATTGTTACAATCTTTTGAAGTCTTAAAACGACACTATCAGATTGTTGGCTGTTAGAACATATATCTAGATCGCACTCTAGACGCTGCGTCCCAATACTCTTCACTCCTCCACCGTCTCCTACCCGGAAATATGCTAAACTGTCTACGTTTCAAGTACAAGTAGTTGCATGTACAGTATACAATATACCTAACATTGCGGTTCGCTTTGAGACATTAATTAACATTTAACAATATGTAATTAATATGAAATCGGCAACATTAGATTAGGACACAAAGATCGGTTTCCGGGGCACGGAGGCGAGGAGGTGGTAGTGGAGGAAAGGAGGGTGCATTTATAGAGTATTGGGACGCACCTCTGGTGTTCATTTAGGTTCTAAAATTAAAGCCAGAAACGGCGCTTACTCAACTGGCGCTTGCATGTTGATTGGAGAGCAAAAAGACGCTTACCCAAGTTTATGCAATGTCCCGTTTTGTTTTGGCAGATGTTGATGCCCAAGAAGAACCGCATTGCCATCTATGAGCTCCTCTTCAAGGAAGGCGTGATGGTGGCCAAGAAGGACGTGCATCTGGCCAAACATCCAGAACTGTCAGAAAAGAATGTGCCTAACCTGCACGTCATGAAAGCCATGCAGGTAAGGGAGCCTAGCTGGCTGGCGACGACAACTCATTTGACAGAGCCTTTTGCAAAAGCTGCTTTTTTGGCGATTAACCATGAAATGATCATGGTTGGCACTTTTTAACAGCATGTGAAGCGAAATATCACTTACCCACATTGTCTGCAATGCAAAGTTCCCTTCTCTATAATATATTGTGAGTTTCAGATGGCAGTCTTATTTAAAATATTTCAAGTTTGTAACGTTGTTACATGCATATATAAAATATATATTTTTTTTTAAAACACAGACTGTAAACAAAAAGGCTTCTCTCCTAAAGTGCCCATATGATGCTTGTCTGCTGACTAACAGTCACTTAACGTAGTAATTACACCAGGAGTTAATCAAGGCCAGAATAACTGATGAGCTGTTGCAAAGAACAGTCACAAGATTTTCTTGAGTGATGATAAGATAAATATCTATTTGAAACAAATTGAACAAGCTCATTCTTAATCTTTACAATTATACAAAGTTTACCATGGCAAGCTTATTTGTAAGCAATGTCTGCTATCATCAATCACCTGTATTTTGAACAAAGTAGTTTTCCTGTAGATCCAGTAATGTGTGCTTTATTTATTTTTATTTTTTTAAGGAAAGCAGATACTTTGCCCTTCTTATGTACATGTATTATTATTATTATTATTTTATTTTTTTACTTAATTCCGACAGGAGAAAAGTAGTGAGGGTTGCAGATAGAGGTGGCATCACAGTACAGAAAGAACCATGGCAGGAAATCAAACCCCCAGCTGCAAGGGGGGATTGGTATGGGTTGAGTCAGCCACTATCTGTCACTACCATTTCTGAAAATAGTTTTTTTTTTAATTAGTAGTTGATGATTCAATTCCAAAAAACAACAATCTTAAGATGTTTCTTCGTCTAATACATAATCTAATGATTTCTAACATATCTGATATATGATGCCAGATAATTAATAAATATTTACGTACTACAACCCCAATTCCAAAAAAGTTGGGACAGTATGTAAAATGCACATAAAAGCAGAAAGTAGTGATTTGTAAATTCTCTTTTACATATATTTAATTGAAAACAGTACAAAGAAAATATATTTAATGGTTTACCTTATCAACATTATTGATTTTTGTAAATATATGCTAATTCTGAATTTGATGCCTGCAACACGTTCCAAAAAAGTTGGGACGGGGCAAAACAAGAAAAAATAAAATAAAAAAATAAAAAAACACCTGTTTGGAACATTCCACAGGTAAACAGGTGATGCTATCATGACTGGGTATAAAAGGATATCAAAAGACTCTTGATATTTTATTTTCAGGTACTCTTAGAAGCGATACTATAACCTCTCTGCATTTTAACGGATCTCTATGGAAATTGGGAGGTGGGACTAGATTAAGCTGTAAATTACACTGGAACAGTATGGAACACATGGCTGGCTAAATGGCTCTAAGTCATCAAGTGTCTGAGGTATCAAATGAGCCTCAAACCATCACTCTGCTGCCAGATATGCAGTAGATATGGATGGATCACTTTAAGGGTTGTTTCTCCTGTCTCATTTTCCTATTGAACTCTATGGAAAAATAAGCCAGGAGAAACAACCCTCCAAGGAGAAACCCTCACTGCTCTCTGCTTTTATGTGCATTTTACATACTGTCCCAACGTATTTGGAATTGGGGTTGTACTATTTACGTATATATTTATTAATTATCTGGCATCACAGATAGTGGCTGACTCTCACCCCATATAGAAATTCCCCCCTAGCAGCTGGGGGTTTATTATTTTATAGTAGATTCAATTAAAAAAACCAACACTATAAGATTACTCTTTATCTAATGCTTCATCTTAATGATTACATTTTTCATATCTGACACCACATAATACATTTTTTTAGGGAGGTTTTGTGTTTTTATGCACTTCGTCTCACAGGTTAACTATATCCAGGCAAGTATACATTTAATTTGGGCAAGTAGATTTGCCTTATTGGGCCAGTGTGACAAAATCTTAACATTGAACCCTGGTTACAGAAAGAATAACAAAGGAAGGAAAACTATGATTTGTGAATGCCAGGTATGACCTTCCAGTTGACTGTGACCCGGGGGGTTTAAGCAAAGTCATTCAAGGTTCCTTTGGGGCGTTGCTGCTTTACTTCCTCCTAAGAACTCTCCAGGCGCCCACAGGTTACCAGTTGTCATCCTTGAGAGTTGTGTCTCTCTTGTGATTGGTGCTAGCTCTCTAGTATTGTGTGGCCTGTAGTGTGTAAAATGGTCACCAGTTCACAGGCAATTCATCTGCAGATTTAGGAAAAAAATCTTTATTTCCCAAGTTACCCCCTTATGGGGCCCCTTGGGAAAGAGATGTTTGCATTGGCCATTCAGTGTACTGCAGCCTTTAAGTAGGAAGAGCATTGGCCATTCAGTGTACTACAGCCTTTAAGTAGGAAGAGCATTGGCCATTCAGTGTACTGCAGCCTTTAAGTAGGAAGAGCATTGGCCATTCAGTGTACTGCAGCCTTTAAGTAGGAAGAGCATTGGCCATTCAGTGTACTGCAGCCTTTAAGTAGGAAGAGCATTGGCCATTCAGTGTACTGCAGCCTTTAAGTAGGAAGAATTTGGTCCCTCTTGTGTTGAAGTTTTACCAGCGTTTGTTTAATCCTCCTGGGAATATGGTGTTGAGTTTTCTAATCCAATGTCTTTCTGTCCTACGTCTGTCCTCCTGTGTCCAGTTAACGTTTGAATGGAGGCTCGATATTTCTACTGCTTGTGGCTCTCCTAAGTGGAGCAGTGGTGACACGAGAGGCTCTTTTTCATGATTAAAAACAGTGGAGAAATCATTTTCACATACCTCTTTAATGGCACGTTTTTTATGGCATGCACCTCCATGGAAACCACCTTTTCCTGGTGAGGTGCCAGTTCAGATGATCGAGGACAAATGCAGTCGATATGGCACATTTACGATGGACTTTTACCTGAGATACAACACACAAGTGTGTATCTGATTCTCTCAAGTTGATATTGGTTGTTACTGGTGCCTGTAGACCTCCTTTGCCACTTTTAAACTGGTTGAACAGTGTGGCAGCTTTGGGGACCTGGGGGGTCTGACTGCATGTTGTTTCCAACCCGCCAGACTCTGAAGTCCTGCGGGTACGTCAAGGAGCAGTTCGCCTGGCGCCACTTCTACTGGTACCTCACCAACGAGGGCATCCAGTACCTGAGGGACTTCCTGCACCTGCCCCCAGAAATTGTGCCCGCCACCCTGCGCCGCCAAACCCGTCCAGAGACGGCAAGACCCAGACCCAAAGGTACACTCTCGAATCCCCTCAGTGTTCCTGCCCCCCTTGCGCTGGTCTTGAGACCACACATTTATACTAACCTTCTCTTAAGTTTTGCAGTTTTTGAAATAGCCTCTAATTAGAGTAGACATTCAGAACTATTTTAGTAATGAGTACTGCTTCATGCTAAATTGCACTGAGATTAATGCATTTTGCGTGCTAACACAAGCATATAAAGTGGTGTGAATGTGTATACTCGGAGTGGAACTGAACTGCTTCCCTTCTGTTGCAGGCATGGAGGGAGACAGGCCGGCTCGCATGCCCCGTGGAGAAGCAGACAGAGACACATACAGGCGCTCAGCAGCACCAGGTTAGTACTTGCAATATCGCCCATCCACCACCAGGGGTCGCTGACTCACATGGTAGTCTTAAACTGCTTTTGCACTGATGTCAGCCACAAATTGTGACCGCTCCTGTCATGAGATGCCTCTTAGGGTCACATAATTATGGCCTTGTTATTGAGGGGGCTTTTTGAGCTTTGCACAGGGCAGTCCTCAGCGCTGTCCATCGTTTTCTCTTCCCAGGAGGTGGTGACAAGAAGGCTGAAGCGGGCGCTGGGGCAGCTACAGAATTCCAGTTCGTAAGTAACGTTACACTGTCCTTTCATCTCTTAAATGCCTTCAAAATGGTCCACGCTGAGTTTAACACAGCAACACAGCGTTGTAAATGGAAACCAGCAATAGTATTTGGACATATGTGGCATGTTTCAAGTATTTTTGGGGGTGAAGAATCCGTGACCTTTATCAAGCCTCAAAATCGATGTCCACCTGCCACACTCAAACATTCCTACTGGTTTCCATTCTCTTTGGGGTGGCGGTAGACTGTTACGTTGAATGAAAAACATGGAAATAGTTTTTACTTGTATCTTTGGCCATCTTATCTGTGTGTACACTTATTAAATGGGCCAAATCCTCACTACCCATTTTAGTTACCATTAACCTACAGTGAAAACTTACTGGCTATGAAATTAAGCAATATACAACTGTAATGTGGAATATTGCAGCTATTCAGATTATCCTGCATAGACAGAAATAACAGTAGTCCCTTCCTGTTTTTTTTGTTTTTAATAACGGCACTTTAATTTGTGCCGTCTTTGTGCTGTAAACCTGATTGGGCCTGTGGGGTTTGTTTTGTGTTTCAGAGGGGTGGCTTTGGACGAGGCCGAGGACAGCAGCCTCAGTAGATCACCTGCGCAAATACCTTTCTGCATATTAAAGTTCCATAAACCACACTGCATTTTTATGGTGGATTTCTTTTCCGTGCGAAACTCCCCAGTTACCAGGGACATGACTGCAATTACTTGCGTTAATTGCAGTCTGCAGTAGTTTTGATCGCAAATTGTTCATTAATTAAAACAAAAGTTTTTTACTTTTGGTTTCATAGTTTTAAAACACATCTTTGATAATACTGTGCCAGACACCATCACGGTCCTTTTTTGTATTGTAAGGAAAATAAAGTGCTTCTATCTCTATCATCTGAAAATTAGCCTGCCCACTTGTGTGGATTGGGCCACATCATGCATTATTCAGGTTCCATTAACGATCTTTGTATGTTCCTGTCAAAAGAGGTTCAACCATTTTTCCGCAGTGCGTGGTCCAATCAGATCACATTGTAGGTACAGCATGTCGGGTAGAGGGTGAGGTGGTTACAGAAGATACTGGAGCAAGGGAGCAAACCTGGATTGCTTTGTAAGCATTCTGCTTCATAAATGGATATGCAAAGAGTATGCACTGTGCATTTACTTGGAAATGGCTGATTACTAAGCAAACGGTAGAATATAATGCAAAATAAAAACATGTTCACTTCATGTACTGTCATTTTAGATGTTGACCATTTGTCAAAATTAATAGATGTGTTCAAAACCTTGAAATTGTGCGCCTCGTGACTGGCAACTGCTTGGGTAATTATTAGTGATCACACTGACAAGGTGATTCACCAACATATGGAGCGCAAGTGAAAATAGGTATTTTTAAAGTCCATACGTTATATGTACACCATAAAGGTACTCGAGAAAGGCTTGTTCTAAATAAATCGTCCTTTACAATGCAGTATCCATAAGAGATGCCCAGTCAGCCTTTTTGTACAATGCCACATGACTAAGTGACCTGACCTTAAATAATGAGTGATTCCAATAATGGAATAATCTAGGCGGGAATGTCAACTACCAAATCCATATCCATTTTGTTTTGACTGCTAGTGAAGTATATCACATTCTCTAGATTTATTAGTTAAGTACTGCACATTGCTGCCTAGCTTTTGACAGGCCTGAATATGTTTTTCAGCTAGTATTGTCATTCCATATCCTGAAGTCATGGTCAGTTAAATTATGAAGTCAGTAAAAGATCTTAAGGTCTAAATCATACCTCACACATTGTGTATTAAGAGAAAATTGTCAATAGTGTAAGTCATGCTAACAGCACAGGGAGACGGGGTGTCCGCAATTCAAGGTAAGCATATGTTCATGGAATATCACTGCTCATTAAAGAGGATTGTTATGATCTGGAAATGAAAAAGGCTGTTTGACATAAGATCCCACACGTATAAACAATGCGGAGCAGAAAAATGCCCTCAGAAAGCTGCGTAAGCGAGTTTCCACGCAGAAATTCATACGTATAAAATAAGATGTGCTGTGAGAACCTGCGCTCCTCTGCACACGCTGGACACCATGCGTACGCAACGTTTGGAGTCGGTGGGACACTGATCGAAAAGCAGAGGGAGAAAATGCAAAACTTTGCGTAAGCAGATTTCCGACTTTCTCCCTGAGCATTCTTTTACTCAAGAGTTTCATACATGTGGCCCCTGGAGTGAATGCACATATCAGCCTGCACTTTGGCCATCTTAAATTTGGCAGAGGAAGATGCGAGAGAAGTCCAGCTATTAAGAGTGCATAAACCAGAAGGACCCATTTATAGACCATGTAATTGGGACAACAGGAGTTCCTATACAACATTTAAATAAGGACATAACTTGCCTGCTTAACAGGTGCAATGACAAAGTCCAAATTTCCTGTCCATTACCTGAAATGCATAACCTGTCAATTGGACACAAGATGGAACACAATCCTCATAAAAAAAATGGTATGCTTAAATACATCATTTTATTCCGGTATGTAATTTGATGAAAAACCTTGTATCTCCCATTTTTGGTTAACACACAAAAAAGTTCCAAACCACCTCGGTATTGTCAATGTTTTATAACTGAAAAACTGACAGTTGGTTCAAAAACACACATGAAAACATAATGCTGTGTACAAATTACAAATAGAAAACAGGTTTAGCAGTTTCTGAGAATTGCACTTTCTGGAGTTTTGGTTTACAGGTTTCTGCACAACACTGACCAAGTGTGAAACTGAAAGGGCATTTTCACAATGTTCTGCTCTGTAAAAGAGGGCTTCATCTCAACCAAGCTTCATAGGTGTCGTTTAATGGCAACGTCCAAGTTCTAATTCAAGAGGACACTGAATCAGTAAGCAAGACAGCAGGACTCTTGTGAAATACTGGTGTGTTTATTTGTTGGCACATTATATTACAATCTTCAGTCTCTTCTCGTACTTGTTTATTCCATAATTCCCAAATGGAAACAAAAAATATATATATTCCAGTGATATGTTCTCCTCCACATTTGATTAATTCACAGTTACCTTGAACTGGTAGGGGTATCCAAACTCAAGGCCAAGGGCCAATTTTAAAAATGCTTTACAGGGAATTTGATTTAACTGATAATCACGTCAGATACTTAGGTTTTTAAGGTCTAGATTTAGCACTGAGTTGACAGGCAAATTTCTTTTTTTGAGAGCATGCCATTTTACATAAAAAAACAAGTATTTCCATCATAACCTCATTGTGAATCCCTCCCTAGTTCAATCAAACTCAATTCTACCTTTGTCTGCTTAAATCAGTAAGAAACAAAGAAACTGTATAGAGATCAAGTTTTATGAAGCCGAGCGATTGTGTGAAAATGGCATTAATACGAGAAGATGGTTTACAGCACTATCATAGAGATGATACATTCATGCTAACAAGTTCCCACAAAAAGGAAAATGAAGAAGCTCGTCCCCGCCATTCAGTCTTGCAGGGGCAACATCTGACCACGAGGTGGCGCCACAGTTGACATCTCTCACCTGCGACCAGCTAAAAATGTTGTTTTGCCAGAACTGGTTGCGTGCATTTTAAAATAAGCCCTTGCGTCCCAATTTCAAACCTCCTAGTGGAAACAAAGTAAATAAGAAATCAAAACAGGTAAGAGGGGGAGCGACATTTTTTAAGATTCATTTTCTTTACCCTGGCTAAGGCTTCACAGAAGGAGAGCACCTGACCATCAGAGCAGTGCTAAGTTCATATACAGGACTGTAGAGCCCAACAGCATACACCAAGTGAAACTGTACAGCACAAAAGGGAGTTTGCGAACACAAGTGGCCGTTATTTCGAATCCCTGTCAGTTGTCACAGCAGCGCCGATTCACCGTTACTATTCTCCACCCTTTTAAATGAGAAAGTGAACCCAATCCATCAAGGTGACACCACAAACTCCAAAAGGGGACAGGAGCGCGACATTTTTCAATACCAGATTGTCCCCTTACAGCTGAGAGACCATTACGAAATAAATACCTTTGCGATGTAACCCAACTAAATTCAATCTGATTAAGGCGCCTTTACATCCAACAGTTTTATTACTCTGGAAAATAATTTAGATAATATAATAGGTTTAAAGGTTTTGAGTTAATAACCTTTTAGTCATATCTAGAATGAATAACTGACCAATTACCAATGGTAAAGGTAAAAATACAAGTAAATTAGAAAACAGCAGAGGCTGGTGAAAAATAACATTTTAAGGGGGTGTGTGCACTACCACCTGGCAAGTTTGTTCTTCCTGTCAGAGACCTTACTGTCACCTTACTATTTGCCACCATTATGGAACATTCTTGCGCTTATCAGACACGTCGAGACTTTGAACGGCTTGTCTTGCTCTTAACCAACAACAGAGTTGTAAAATGTAATAGGGTTCAAAGAGCAGCCAGTGTAATATTATGCCAGTCACTGAAAATGTCGACTGACATGACAAAATGGAGGCCGGCGCTCCCAAACAAACTGGAACCCAGGCTATATCAATGGTCAGCCACAACCTCCGACAAAAATTGGCCTTGGAGAGTTAATCCACATACTGGCACCACTGCTACTACTAGATCGCATGTGACTGAAGGGCCTAAGATATCCCCATTACATTCAACCTCAAATGCATTCAAGTAAATATATAAACGTAGGCAAAAGACATCTGCAAAACCCCTCGTAAAAGGGGAGCCACAGGTCTGACAATCCTTTTTTTCAGAGAGTAAGTTCCAATACCAGTATTAAAGGTTATAGAACCAGATTTTGACTCTTCCATTCTTCCACTCTTAACAAGAATATGGTGCTATTTTTATTAGAAATCAGTTTTGGCCTAGTTTAATATGTGCCTTGCAAAAAAAAATAAAAAAAAATAAAGGGGTCAGGATAACTCGTCGGAAGTCAAAACAAGGCAGATCAAGGCTGCAAAACAGAGTCATGGGTTGTGAAATTCTGAACAGCGCCGAGCAAACTGCCTCTGGGGCATATGCGTACACACCATTGCTGTTGTGGTGCCAGTTACGCAACTCACCAAATCTAGAATGGGCTGTGCTCCCTGTGCTCTTATCGAAAGTCTGAAGGTTAACGGAAGAGAGGCTGGACACTGCTGCTTTTTTTTGTTTGGCTGACAAGACTGCGCTCTCCCAAGTCATTTGCCAAACTTGAAAATCAACAACAATAAAAAAAACGTTGGCGTAGAAAGGGTAGCATCTGCCCCGCTTACAGCATTGCTAACGTGATATTGTACCTCCGGTTAGCTGTGTTTACAGTGTGACAACATTACACAAAAACACCAGGGTGTGTCTCGGACGCTTCGTTTTTTGTTTTTTTTGGCAGAGAGAGAATGGTGTCACCACAACAGGAAATGCACTCAGCCACCTCTGTAACTCAGTGTCACCGGTTTTCAGTCTGAAAGACCTATTCTCTCTGTCCCAACCAGTCGCCGTGATAGACAGCCAGTGTGTACTTGGCACGGAGGGAAGAACTCAAGCTTTTCTATGGACAGAAAACCAGATGGGGGGGGGCTTTGGTTTGTGGCTTCCATGCTGAAGGAGAGGAGGATTGGGGGGTCACTAATGGAGAGGGAACTTTAGGGGTTTGTCTGCTCGGTGAGATGGCGGCGATGAGCAGGGCAGACGGGGACAGAAGTGCATGCAGGTTTGGTGTAATGAAGCCAGGACAGGGTTGAGGGCAGAGCGGCGTAGCAGACAAGCAATGTATACAGCCGCCGCCAAAATGCCCGTCTCTAATGGGGTAATGCTAGTGGTTTCCAAAGGACTGTGAAATGGGGGGTGGTGGTAATTTTAGCAGGGTTTGACATCACCATTCTATTGTGCGGTGTGGCTGTGTCAGCCATTTTATGAAAGCCGGACAGACACATGGGAGCTGGAAACAGTTCCCCTGGCTTTTGCCACAGCCCCCAATCAAGAAATCCCACTCAGTATATGAAATCCCCCCCCCCCTTTTTTTTTGTTCTATGAGCTCACCTCAAGGCTTAAAACCACTCTCTGATCCAAACTCAGAACCAGTAAAAAACCAACCCACGGCACTACACTTCATAAAGGCCTTTGCAAGCCTATAAGAATCCGTATTAGTGCAATAACTTCTCATATGTGTACCGTTTTGTGTGTGTCAAAGAAGAAAACCTTTTTTGTTATTTGTATGTATTTGCTCTGTACAGAAACCAAAAACAAATCATTTACATGGAAAATTTCCTCTTGTAATCTATTGGCTCAATTTTCAGTGTCGAGCCAATTGCTGCTCGCCACAACAAAGGCAGATAATATAGATTGGCTAAAACAGAATTTTTACGAATGAAAGAAAAAAACAAAACATCAACTTACAATTCAAAAGCATTTTTACATGTTAAAAATGGTCTAATCTGTTCAAGGATTTGCTTGTTCTGTGTTGTTAGAAACAGTTTTTTTTCTAATCATTTTGAGCAAGTGACCCGAGTGCCTGGATGAGGGTGCAGTAATGAAAAGCAAATCAAAAAAAACATTAACTACAACAGAAAAAAAAAAAAATTATTAAGACCTAATAGAAAAGTGCTTCCAAAAAGAATCTATTCTTAAAACAAAACAAGAAGTCCAGTGTTTGTTTGAAGCAGGGACGCAGAACTGTAAACATTTGCCATGAACAAAGTCAAATTAAATGACACGAGACAATGTTATTTCGAGGGGATCGTGCTAGTGCCGATACACGGGTGATAAGCCTATGACACAACGGGTACGTCACCATGACGATGGTTGATGCAAACACTGAATGTGTTATACCGGCCGTGCTGATCACGGACTGATGAAATCTCAAGACATAATTATCATGATATTAATCAACAAACAGAATAAATAATAAGCAAATGAGTGTAAGATAATGGTGATAGGGTGTGATACAGGGAGCGCGTCTGCAAAAGGATACTGGCAAAATTGTACGTTACAGGTTCTGCAGCAGGACCATCATTAGAGACATTTTCTTTACTTTTTCTTTTTTTTATACTTGGGATAATATTCGAACACATACAACTACCCTTCCCACCCCCACCCCAAAATCTGAAATGTTTTTTTAAAATAAGAGACCAACTCCACGCAGCACATCCAGGTCCCTTTCCAACAAGCAACACAAAGCCCTTGACTTTTCAACTTCCGGATGATTTGATGTTATAGTACAGGGGTAGGCAACCCCTGGTCCTGGAGTGCCACAGACGGTCCTGGTTTTTGCTCTATCCAAACCTGTACGTAGGGTACAAACTACACAACTGGATTCATTTTAATTAATCAGGGTTGATGAATGCCGGTGACCATGCGCTGGAGGAACTCAGCATTTCAGAACATTCAGGCTCAGGCCAATTACCCATCAAACTCGTGATCATGTACATAGGGAACGAAAACCATACATGTCACCAGCACTACAGGACCAGGGTTGCCTACCCCTGTAGTAATTTCATTGAGCAAAAATATATTTCAATCTCCCTCTTTGGACTGTAAACCAAGCATAGATGCCCCCGTTATGTCACTAGATGGCCTTTAGTTGAGAAACACTGAGCCCCATAAGGCCAGTTTGGTCAAAGGGGCTCCTTTGCAGCTTGGCGGAATGGGACCTACCTAAAACAAGGTGCGTCTGGGACTTGATATTGACAGTCCCGCTCAAACTACACCTGCAGCCTGGGGCCTTGGGGCCCTAAGGGGGCGGACCTCAGGCCAACAATCTTAAAGAGAATCTTGTACCCCTCCCCCAAAACCACAACTTGTTGCACCTTCACAATCGCAGATCAGAAAGAAAAAAGTTTTTTTTTTTTTTACCAAACCTTTTTCATTCTTTCAAATGACTTCACCCATACCGTAAGACAAATAAATACCAGTGCTCATGCAAAACAAGCTGCTTCCTGTGGGTCCATCCATTCATATACAGACACAATATTTCCCCAATCAGGACGAGGGGAGAAATACACAAGAGAAAGAGACGAAAACAAAGAACGTAAACAATAACAAACAAAAATGAAAACTAAAGATAAAAGACA
Organism: Synaphobranchus kaupii; assembly: GCA_029718625.1. Taxonomy (NCBI): domain Eukaryota; kingdom Metazoa; phylum Chordata; class Actinopteri; order Anguilliformes; family Synaphobranchidae; genus Synaphobranchus; species Synaphobranchus kaupii. The sequence continues at coordinate 98,729,611 of CM056378.1, read as the reverse complement.
TTAAAAAGACCCTTGAAAGCCATGACCTTTAGCACTAATTACATACCAGTAATTTACATCACAACAGTAAAAAGTAGTTGCATTCAATAAACCTCACATTTAGGATGAGGAAAGGGGAAGGAGAGGGGGAGGCAGGGAGGGAAGAGAGGAAGAAAGGGAGGAAGGAAGGAGGACTTGAGAGGGGGAAATGAGGGATGCTTCATGCAATTAGATAAAAATAAACCGGAAGGGGGAGGGGGAAAAAAAAAAAAAAAAAAAACTTTACATTTCCAAAGTGTTTCATAAGCTTTGCCCACCACTTATCAAGTCTGTGCGACCGCTCGGGCACGAAAGGCTGGCAAGGCAAACCGCTCTGTCGCGTTGACGTTAAAAAATAAAAAATAAAAAATAAAAGAGGGGGGGGGGGGAGGGAGAGAAGGATTAAGAAAGAAAAGAAGAAAGGAGGAGGAGAAAGCTCTGGGAGTTTCTGCTCTTGTGTGTTAGTTATCTGATACCCGAGACGGAGCTCTGGTTGATGGTGTAGGTAGGGGAGAGGTCTCCGGCTATGGTGGCCACCAGGGGCGTCCCGTTGCTGGTCAGGCAGGCCTGCTGGAGGGCCTCGAAGTAGGTCGCCTGAACGGGCTTGTGACACAGCAGCACTCTTCTGGCATCGTCTATTTTAAACCATTCCCTTTTTCTCCCTGCGAGCAAGAGGAGGAAGCGAAAAACGGTTATCTGCGGTGGGCGGCGTTTCGGGCTGCACGCAACTCCATTTCGCACCGGGGCGGGCTTTTTGCAAGCCCTTTCCCCCGCGAGTTTCTGAATGCTTCCAACCTATTGGGACAGACCAGCCTTCAGGAAACGCCGGGGCGTTCATTTCTTTTGTCTGGATTTGAAACATCGAGCCGTATAAATGTGAACTGGGGCATGGTACACCATGGACCGATTTACGGCAGGGTTGGAACCCAACCGCGGCTGGTCTGACAGTGACTCGGCAGGTCTTAAATCACGTTTTCTTACTTTTATGTATGCTTTTGGGCTGATGTCTCAATTCAGCGTGATCAGATACTCATATCCATCTATGCATGTGTTAGATATTCTAATATTTGCACTATAATCATTTTTATTCTGCCATTATGAATGACTACTACAAAAATGTTTGGTCGAGATCATCTGAGAGTAGAGGACAGGAAATATCACTAAAAACAGAGTTGCTAAAAAGACCATTATCAAATACTCAGGAGATGGAAAACGGACATACCAATATTTACAGAGTCCTCCCAGTCTTCCAGCACATCAGTTACGATGAGAACATAGACATATGTTCTGTGCTTTCTGTCTCTATTCTGAAAGGAATTGAAGAGTTTGAAAACATCAGACTTTTGAAAAGGTTTGCCACTAGGCAAAAGAAAAGTGAGATGGAACTGAATGTAGTCACCAGCGGCACTTTCCAATAAAAGCCGAGCCGGGGCTCTAAAAGTAAACATTTATGCCTGACAAGCAGCAACACTGAAGTTGAAATGAGGAAATGAAAAGAAAACAGACACAAAAATAACACTGCTGTAGCTGCTAAAACCCAGAAAAGCCCATGTCAATCTCTCCAACTCGCTTTGGTGAACATCGGATACCCAAGGGCTTAAATAACTTTGAGAGGGGAAACTACAAAAGAAGACATGATGTCATAGCCAATAGATGCCTCCTGATTCAAAGCTCATGTGTTTTGGCAGAGCTTAAAAACCTTTGAGCTGCAGTGATGTCAGAATGCATGTTTGGACAGCAACTCTGTCTCCTAAAAAGTTTATATATATGAAAATAAATAAATTAACATGGAACAAAAATTCTTCTCACCTCAAAAATTCCTACTAGCCGTCCTAATGTCCCCTTCACACCAGCCTGTTGGTTAGAGAAAACATGTGTTAGGAAAATAAATAAATAAAACTGCCCAGCCAAATCCCTGGGGTTAATTCAAACAACAGCTTTACTCTTTTCCCTGCAGTTCAAGCAGCTTATTTGAAGCTTTTAGTTTTATTTTTTTTCTAGAAAGTGAGAAGTGTGTATTTCACATGCAAACCTTTTGGCTTTTTGCGCTGAGAATTTGGCTGTGTTTTTTTATTTTAATTTTTAAAGAGTAAGTGCACCCACTGTCTCAGCCTGTGTCCGCCTACTACACAATTTAGAAAAATACTTTGTTGGGTGAGCGAAGAGTGGGGACGGAGGAGCTGTGTCCAATCGCCATTTGCATAAGTGAACGTACAATGTACAAATGATTTTTTTATAACTCGGATCAAACTGTTAAACTAGATGTTGCAGATCAAATATGAATCAAGATTCAACAACTGCATGGCCTATTTTTCACCTCAAATATTTTCAGAAACATATTTTAGTGGACTATTTAGGTGGAATAAGAGAGTTCATGAACAGGACGCCACATTGTTTCCGATTTTAAAACGTGGAGCCGAAATGAAAGGAACATAGTGGGTCTAACCAATCAGGTGCTGGCTGTTTCCTGATCCACATGACGTAGCGGTACCTCCAAAGAGGTACTCTGACATCACGATTGGGGCGGGGCAGTGTGGGGAGCAGAAAGGGAATTTCAACTATTAGAGGGCAGTACAAAGACGCTTTTCTACTAGTTTCTTATGATATACAATATCATTTCAGAATTGTTGAAATAACGGCATGGATGAATAAGTTTCATTATAAGGTAGGCATACACGTTTACAGGGAAACAAAAGGTGATCTAGGGCAGGGGTTCTCAATCCTGGTCCTGGGGGACCCCTGTGTATGCTGGTTTTCGTTGCAACCGCAGTTGCAATCCCAGAATTTTAACAAGCTGTTAATTTTTCTTAATTAGGTGCTTTTCATGTTTGGAGGAATTATTCGCCCACTTAAGACACATTATGTCAGAAATAGCTATGCATGCCATGTAGAACAAACTCCCCATGTTCACATTGTGCTTATTGTGCTATATTGCAACAATTACATAAGAAAAGGTTACAAAATAATGTATTTTCACTCAAATGAAAGAGTGAAGTGAATCAATAGGCTCCTAATTAGGTTGTTGAACACATGTTTAACTCAATTTTTTCTTTAAGCTTAAGACAATGCAGGTTTGGCTCGTTATCATTTGCTTTGTGTTTGAATTCTTCATTATCTACGAAATGGTTAATTTTAGTGGCCATGTGTCCACACTTTCACCAATTAGGAGCCTATTGATTCAAATCAGTCTTTAAATGGATCTGTTAAATAATTTTCTTATGTTTTTTTAAATAATATAGCACAATGTGAACATGGGGTGTTTATTCTCCATGGCATCCATAGCTATTTCTGATATAATGTGGCTTAAGAGGGTGAATAATTCCTCCAAACATGACAAGCACCTAATTAAGAAAAATTAACAGCTTGTTAAAATTCTGGGATTGCAACTGCGGTTGCAACGAAAGCCAGCATACACAGGGGTCCCCCAGGACCAGGATTGAGAACCCCTGATCTAGGGTGTACTTGCCCTTTAAGGAGTGTGGGGCTGGGGGGTTGGCTGAGGCAAAAGTGTGGAAATGCACAGTGCTTGTTCCTAGCCTGCATGTGAACACTCAGAGTCCAGATTCAGCACCATCTACACAGCACCCGCTGCCCTTCACAATACGGTGGGTGGAGGAAGGAGGGGCACTCGTTACCATAGCAACTGACACGAGCTACACTCTGCGCTTTGAATTCAGTCTGGGTTTTTTCTTCTTCTTCCTTCTGACAAAGAGATGGCTGTGAGTAGTTGAAGCTACTCCAAAAGAAGTGCAAGGGCGATGAGGCGGGCACGGGGTTCGCAGATATTTTTCGCACCAACGTCAGGGGGGTTGCGGCTGTTGAAATGTGAACTAAAAACTGATAGCACCGTCTTCTCCTGCCTGGATCTGAGCGGGAGTGATATCGAGACTGGCCGGGTGGCGGGAGGCAACGTCCGTTGGCGCAAAATCCACAGCTCGACTTCTGCACCCCCACCCCCCAGCGATAGGGACATCTGTGAGAACAGCCTGATGAAGGCCTTTATTTAAAAAAGGCCACATGGACTGCGGGGAGCGTAGGGGGTGGGGATGGGGGGATGGGGCGGGGGGGGGTTTAGCGGCAGAGCCGAGATGTTTCACCCGGTTCCGCTTAGACACTGAGCGTGGCCACAGCCTTGTAAGCCGGGGACAATGTTAGCTTTGTTAAAGTGACCTGTATTGACAGCCCAGGCAACAGGGTTCTCGGGCGCGAGTCTGGAAATTAATCTCAATGAATATGAATGAGAGTCGACTGCCAAGGTTTGATTTCACTTAGCTCAGTTTTACTCATGGGCTTTTTTTATTCGCAAGACCTATCCGTTACGTTTTTCCATTACGTATATAAAAAAACGCAACGAGGTGCGATGCCAACTGGTAACAGTCACGACGTAAAAAAATAACCCGATGAAAAGGGAAGACTTGTTTTCACATGGCTTGCTTGATCACACGCCATGACACCTTGCCAAGAGCTTCATGTGCGCGTATGGGGGGGTGACCCGAGGACCCCTCTGAGTAGATTCTTTCTGCGGTGGGAGTGGGGTTGGGAGGGGCTAGGGGCCAGGATCAGTTCTCAACGGTGTCACTGTACAGTCGTCATCTTCAGGTTCTAGTTTCACTCTATTAATAAACCCGATTTAGAGCCAACCCCCGCCCCCCCCCCCCCCCCCTCCCACCCAGCACCACCCCCACCATCAGTATCCAGAAGGTTACAGCATTCCCTCAGGTCTCCACTTGAGTCAAAACACAACAAGAGGGGGTACATCTACAAAAACCAGTGCAGGCCCCGGTGGGGTGCCAGCTGCCAAAGGGCCTAGTTTCCTTTGGCTGTCACCATCCATTCAGCCTCCATGGCACGCAGGCTTACGGGAAGCCTGACAGCAGTTGCTTTAAACCCCTTATTAAGGGTACACGCCCTACAGAAGACCGTCTCTATACCCCTGGCAGTCCACTTTTTTTTCCATCTAAGAGGGGAAAAAACATAGGGTAGTTTACCAGAACCAAACTGGACTCAGAGAAAAAGAAAAAAGAATCACTAACGTGATCTTCGGTAACAGAGTAGTTTTGCACCCGGCTATGGACTAGGGGGGCATTAGCAGAGATTATTTTAGGATCGATGACCATTTGAGAGGGTGAGGTTGGGATTGAACCACTGTTGACATGCGGCCTAATGTCTCGGCGGTTGATATCTCTGCCAATCTCCTCGATCACTGGAGACTTTCAAAACCCAAAATATAACATGAGCAGAGTGCAGACTGACTGGCATGCTTCCATTACGTCCATCTTCAAGAGCAGTGCTACCAAATCATAGTAATCAAACAGGCAACACTGGCAGGTTGCTGGTCAACTTGACTGCTGACCTAAATTATGGGGATGACGGTCTTGAATTTGTTTTGATGCAAACTGTGGCTGGAGTCGTCTGGGGCATGTGCATTATCAGCATCTTCTCGTCTTTGTCAGACATATTGGTTACTAAAAACTAAACCAAAGGGAAAGACGGCCGGCCACTAGCTCAGCTGGCGGGGTCTCCTAAGCACAGAACAATAAGGCTGGTCATTTAAGTCACTTATTGAAAGCCTTGCAAGAAGAGGCTTGGCATACACAGATGGGATCAGGTGAGGGTGCAGTCCAAACCCTACTCAAGTCTGCCTAGATGGGTCGTCTTCGCCTGCTGAGCAACGGGGTCATTCTGGCCTTTGAGAAACTTTGCACGACGGAGGCGAGGGGTCTCCGTTGGAGGGGGGGTGCTATGGAAAACGGACCAGCCAGCCAAGGATCTGCACCGCCGTGCGGCCCCATCTCCCTGTGCTGCGTACACAACACACCTACCAAGGTCTGGGGGGCTGGCTCCCATGTAGGAAATTCCATCGCTGTCTGGGGCCGATTGATTTTTTTTTTGAGGATCTGGGCCGAATTAGCAAGGTAACCTGTTATTAAGCTGAACCCTCAATGGGCTGAGAGTCTGTGATAGCAACACTGAGAATACACTAAACGTAAATAACCTGCCACTTAGCCTGAAGGAACAAGACTAGCGGCACACTGTCTGTACAGACATGCTGCAACGCATAATCTCTCAACCATTCGTCAGACTTCATCGTCCATTTCATTGTCCCTTCACCTATAAACATGAGACGGCAACATTTTCCAGCGCTTAAAAAAATCACGATGACAACAAAACACCATTCTTCAGGGAAAGTTCAAGAAACAAGAAAAAATGTTTCTTAGAGGGAAGCAAAATATGGTTTTGGGAAAAAAAAACACCGCAACTCAGAAGAAGAAATAGGCAAAGGTCAGGCTAAATTGTCAGATATACATGGCAAGTCTATGCAATTATTAAGTGGTGCACAGGACTTGACCAAAGGCTTTCTTTTGCCTAAGGAAAAGTCAAATGCCACACACAAAATGATGTTTTCTTCAGTCTGAAAAGAATTCACCTCTAAGCTTTAAAATATACCCTTTACAAGAATCTGAGTTAATCAGATCAATCCGACCCCACCGCAAACACGAGAAAAGATCCCGCGGGAGCCGACAGCAGTAGCACTGACAACATAAAACAAGCTGATATTTTGTTCTTCGGCTCCCATCTTGCTCTTAACGCATGGTGCGCAGTTTCTCCTTGCGGATGTGATCCTCGGTTCGGCAAGGAGAATAAAAAACACAGGGCGAGGGCGAAGTCCACCCCTGTCGTCTCGGGAGAAAGCCTGAGCGTGAAGGGCCTAGTGCTTAACATCGGCCCCTCGTGACATTTCAACCGCCTCATGACAAGGCTTTTGGTCCGGCGCTGCTCGGCGTTTACGCGACACCTTGACGTTAAGAAGCCGGAGAATAAAAGATCACAGACCACCCCAAAGGGCATAGTCAGCACATCACTATAGACGTTTCGAGTGTTGTTTGGGCAGAGTGTAAAGGGCAACAGTAAATCTCTAACGCCTAAACATCTCAGCGTAACTCAATGCCCCACACAAGCTGTTTATAGGTTACTGTGAGCACTATGTGGGCGGGACCAATAGCAAAGTGCAGGTTGGTGCCGTAAAGAGTCTGTGCTAGAGCCCCCCCCCCCCCCCCAATGGTAGACAAGAGTAGCTACTGTTGTTCCCTACCAAGACAGAAAAAGGGTGGAGGACTAGATGTTTCTCTCCTTGAAAGCTGGTGGCGATGACAGGAGAAGGGCGGGGCCTTAAATGAGGGGGTAAAGACACTGTGTGGTGGTGACACGACACCAAGCCCTAACCATTATTTAACTGACGGAAACGGTGATCATCCCCGATTGCTCAGTCAGCAGCAACGGCTGTGGGATAAGTCACGCACAAGAGGCAATTAAACTGACACACCGGTCACTACCCTGAGCTTATCAGATAGCCTTAGGTGTTCTTTAGTGCCTCTGCAGTGTCTTAAGACAAAACACCTTACACAACACAAAAGCAGATAAAACACTTTTTCGTGAACAATCTGAACCCCCCCAGGAGGGCTACTGATATTCTTGTGACTCAGAGCATGAAGCTAAACACTGGTGCACAATGAAGTTGCCAAGGAGATAACTGATAAATGACCGACAAGCCTGCGGACAAGCCTACCTCTTCACACACTTCCCGAGCAGCAGCAACACTGGGCTCCTCTTCAGGCTCCATCCCTCCTCCGGGAACGATCCACTTGTCCGGATGTCGGCTGCTGCTCACCAGCAACACCTAATGGGGGCAGACACACCCAAACTGACCTCACAACATCAATCGCCAACACCCCCCCCCCCACCCCCTTAATTTTTTAAGCAAATTTATAGTGAAGCAACGTTGGCTGAATACACCTTCTAGATGGCCCCTTTCACACCAACAACAACATAAAATCTGCCACCCAAAGAAAATTAAGATACATTAAGATTAAGGCATGGCACATATTTTAGCACACCACTTTGCCATTTAAAAAGAGTGCCAGTGTTGCCACAAGTAACGGCCTGAAACATGGAGACTATTTCTGAACATTATTTCACTCAAGATTACGGAAACTAATGCACAATGAGCACCTGAGACAATGAAACATGGGCACTGCATTCAAAAGAAGATCTTATCATGTAACAAAAATCTGGTTGAGTCCTCTACTACTCGGGGAAATGATAGTTTCATTGTTTTCTAACGTTAGCTGACTGAATCTCTAAAGGCATGTTGGCATAAGACACAAGTGAACAAAACATTGGGACCAGGAGGTACATTAAACGTTACTTTGTTCTTTTTGTACATCCTAAAGCCAAGGTTCACTTGTTTTTGTTCATATATGTTCATGTACACGTATAACGCTTTGCTTAAAACCAAGTCGCCACTTTTAGCTCGCTACTTGAGGTCTCCCTACTGTGACATTAGATTTAAAGATTAAAGTTATAGCTCTAGTGGCTTACAGCAACCACAAAACACATCAGAAGATCAACGAAGCAGCAAACACACTTGAAATGACCGTATGAAACTGCTTTAGAAGACACAATTCAGCTAAGATAGCGAACCCACTGCCAAACTAACCGCTAACGTTAGCTAACGGTTAGGCCATTAGCTCGCTAACCAGGTGTCAGTCAGAAATATGGGCTGCTAGCCGCTAACAAACGGACAGCTACATACATTCATTACTAACGGTAGACACGTATCGTTAGCTACCTTGCTAAAATCTAAAATGTTACGAGGGTTAATTACTTTAAAAAAAAATTCGGATAGGTAGAAAGCAACATTTAATTGTACTGGCCACACTTCAATCTGTGCAATCCACTTTCAGACGACGCCGGTGCCAAAGATTTCGAGCCCCCCAATTTGGTTTTCATCCCGAACAATTTCACAACGTCTTAGCCCCCTTCTTCCCCGATCCTGCTTCTAACCACCAGATTCCAGTGGCATCTTATGTCTGATTTTCCTGGAAATCTCGCAATATAGCCCACCCGCGGCCCAGTCCCACTCCCACACTGTCACATCCTCGGACTCACCTCCTCTTCACTCTCGCTCCTAAAGCACAAGCAGGCGGCTCGTTTCTTGTAGCCGTCCCCATCGTAGGTCCGGGTCTGGTTGGATTTGAGCTTCATCATTTCGGGGCTCCGCGGATAACAATGTAAACCCAAACCTATTGGAAACGCCGCTGTTTTTGACGTAGAGCCAGTTAAAGGAAACCCCGGCTTTTTTCTTAAAAGAGATAACTTCTTCTCCGCTTCATTTTCCCAAACCCAAGCGCATCTCCGGCACGGACGCCATTATTAAGAGCACTGCGTAAACCGCGTAGAATGTCACATACCACAAAACGCAGCACTAAATGATATTACGGATTTCGTGTTCGTGAATAAGACTCTGAGCTAACCCCAGTAACCCGAAGAAACGAAAAGACTCAGCAGTGATCTACGTTTATGGCGCTACTTACGCAACAAGACTAAAGTATTTTTTTCTGCGTAGCATTCCGGCGATGTACTTATTCTTAACCGGGTTTCACTGAAGCTCTTTAGTTTTCGGTATTAAATTCACATAGCCATTCGTCGGTGACATTAAGGGATGCGTTTCATTTGCTTGAGGGGAAATAATTGGCCATTCATGATGATATGCGCCAGAAAAACCGGGGGAGTATTGTGTTTAAATAGATTCCATTTGCCTGATATCTATCGTTAGTTGCCATATCACTGAACAGCCAACGCGGTTTGTAGAGAAAACAAAAGTTGTGATGCTAGGTAGCTATTATGGTTGGTTAATCATTGAAACGATATTTGAAATCGATCAGAGTGACACCATTCTGCAACAGCAGTAACGTCGAAAATAAATTATTCACCAAGACAAAAGAAGATCTGTGTTAATGTATCCCTGTTTGCAAAACAATGGACAATGACACTATTGTTTTTTTGTATGAAGAGACGAAGGGAACAAAAGAAACAAAGTACCGGGCCATTGTATTGACGTTAGGTTAGGCTAAGCACATCTTTATGCTTACGCACAATTGTAGGCTACGCTAATTGAAGCATATTAGGTGTGTTGAACCGTTTTCGAAGTAGAAGAATCAAGAACGCAGAGAAGCAACATGGTGTTCTTCATATACACAAAAGGGTGGTAGGTGCAAACGACACCATATAAGACAGCACAATGTCACCGATATCTTTTCATTGGCAAATATCCAAGCTTCCCTAATTGCAGAAAGTGGAACGGCGTTATTATTATTAGGTGGAGATTTATTTTTTCCAGTTATACTGGGGGAAAGTAGTACCAGATTGCGAATTTTGTCATGGCAGGCTACACGTCAGTCTGCTGTTCTCTGAAGTAACAGAGCCACGGGATGAGCTAGGACCATTGTTTAACGTCTCCCCTGAAAATCATATCACCTACTCCTACAGTGTCCCAGCGGTAGTCAGTAAACTGTGATATTGTTTTTTTTTCAGTTTTGTCCAGACTCCAGAGGGAAGACTGCCCCCTATTGGCCCACCAACACCACCTCCAGCACCAATTGAAAGAGAAAGAATCAATCCATAATAGACTACTAGTCAGTGATAGACTGTCAGTAATAGCTCAGATGAAAAAAAATTGAAATAAATAGTGTAATCGATACAACCAATGTGAGAATGAAACTTTAAATGTTTAACTTTTTTTTAATGCACAGCCATATTTTCATCAAGATCAAGTTTTCAATTTCTGTCTTCAGTCAGATAGTCTATGGGATATGCTATGCATAATGATGTTAAATGCTTAATGAAGGTCAATTCTAATTCAGCTATAAGTAAGCAAAGTCGCATTGCATTATTTTGTCATTTGAAGATGTGCCCATAATTTTCAAGTGGTCATCGAATGTGTGAGAAAAAAAAGCTAAATATATATGTATAGTGTGTAAGTGGAAAATCAGGCTTCTATCACATTCTAAAGGGGCTCGAAGCATGAGTTTTAGAATGGTATCAGTATGCACTATTATCCATACACCTTCACAGATTTTTGGCGCAGGAACACTTGATGTTGACCCAAATGTGACTTGAATTGTGGCTTCTGCTAGTCCCAAAAATTCCTTCAAAAATAAAGTATTGGTGCTGGTGACATTCCAATGTTAAAAGTGGGGAAATAAACCTGGGATAGGAGGGTAGGAGTGGAACAGCTGGAGCATATGATTTGTGGAAGATTACAGGGAAGAAGAACATGCGTCACATTGTTCATTTTGAGAATTGTGTTTGAAATCAAATCAACATATTTGAGCTGCTTATTTTTAGATGTGTGGCTATATGGAAGACCAGGTTCTGGCTCCTAATGAAATGGAGGGGGCTTCCATACATTGCCCCTTTAGTTTGTTTTATTCTGTAGACTGGTTTGGATTATTCCAAATGGAATTTATTTATTGTGGTAATAGGTTTATCCAATGTCCTTTGCAACCATTCACTGTTTTATAAAACCACTAATGTTGGCAAAAAATCTATCTGTTTTTATCATTACCTGTATGATAAGAATTTAATCAAATATTTCCTCTGCATCTTTTTATTTCTGAGGTGAAAAACCAATGGCTGCAAATGCTGCACAGGAAAAATGTAGAATAATTTACTTACTTCAACAGGTGTGTATCCATTAAACCATCTGTGCCTGGTGCATCCTCACACCATACACACATTACAATCTGAAGAAGTTTGATTCCCTCTTGACAATTACTTCTATATTTGAGTATGTTACAGACACTAAACTTAACACTAAAATGACTGGATATCAACCTAAAAGCTCCCATTCATTCACACCACTTCTGTGACAGTCAATATGCTGCATGATAAACACATACATAAGTTACAACCCTGACCAAATAGTTGAACTAAAGCTAGAATCTATTTTTATTTACATTTCATTAGTGAATGTACAGGACATCTTCACACCTTCTCAATTAAATTAATTTACATAAAAGTCATAATTATTTGAGGGCCTGGGCATGTGACTGTGGGTAGATGTTTGAATGCAGTCCAATAAGTGCATGTACAAACCCCAATTCCAAAAAAGTTGGGACAGTTTGTAAAATGCACATAAAAGCAGAAAGCAGTGATTTGTAAATTCTCTTTTATATATATTTAATTGAAAACAGTACAAATAAAAATATATTTAAAGTTTTACCTTAACAACTTTATTGATTTTTGTAAATATATGCTAAAGTGGGACTAGATTAAGCTGTAAATTACATGTGAATAGTATGGAACCCATGGTTGGCTAAATGGCTGTAAGTCATCAAGGGTCTGAGGTATCAAACAAGCCTCAAACCATCACTCTGCTGCCAGATATGCAGTAGATATGGATGGATCACTTTAAAGCACAACAGAACTTTGGTAGAACTTTGGGTTGTGTAGTTACCTGGCCATGATATGAGTCCAAATGGTGGCGAAATATGTTCGTTAGTTGGTCCGTGCTCCCCTGGGGTGATAATCCAGAGTAGGGTATTTGTCGCTCTCCATTCACTTCTATAGGGCAGTTTAAAAAATGACGATCTCAAAATGACACTTCTAGCACGTATACGAACGCGAACAAAGTGGATTTTGTCAATACAAACAATAACCAGTCCTCGTACATATACTGTATATATATTTTTAATTTAATGACCCTTTCCTGGCTTTTTCATATTTTATTTGGAACATAGATCCAGTAGGTAATTATTGTGCCAGAAACAGCGCCAATGCGCCAGAAACCACACCAATGTGTCAGAAACCACTCATTGGTCCACGTTTCCTCTGAAGCAGGCGTTCAGTGGATCTCTATGGTAAACAAACCAACATGCCGACATTTTGCTAGTCTTTTCTGGTAGCTTGCTAACAACATTGAATAAAATAGTGCTTTTATAAGTGATTTTAATTACATGAAAAAAAAACATGTACGGGGACTGGTTATTGTTTGTATTGACAGAATCCACTTTGTGCTAGTTTGTATACGTGCTAGAAGTGTCATTTTGAGACCGTTTTAGCTGCCCTATAGAAGTGAATGGAGAGTGACAAATACCCTATTCTGGATAACCCCCCAGGGGAGCACAGAGCAACTAATGAACATATTTTGCCACCATTGGACTCATATCATGGCCAGGTAACTACACAACCCAAAGTTCTACCAAAGTTCAGTTGTGCTTTAAGGGTTGTTTCTTCTGACTCATTTTCCTATTAAGTCAGGAGAAACAACCGTTCAAGTGATCCATCCATATCTACTGCATATCTGGCAGCAGAATGATGGTTTGAGGCTCGTTTGATGCCGCAGACCCTTGATGACCTACATCCATTTAGCCAACCATGGGTTCCATACTATGCACATGTAATTTACAGCTTAATCTAGTCCCACCCTCCAATTCACGTAGAGATCAATTCAAATGCAGAGAGGTTATAGTATTGCTTGTAAGAGTACCTGAAAATAAGATAGTAAGAGTCTTTTGATATCCTTTTATACCCAGTCATGATAGCATCACCTGTTTACCTGTGGAATGTTCCAAACAGGTGTTTTTTTTAACTTCCCAGTCTTTTTTTCTTTTTTTTGCCCCTGTCCCAACTTTTTTTGAATGTGTTGCAGGCATCAAATTCGGAATTAGCGTATATTTAGAAAAATCAATAAAGTTGATCAGGTAAATCATTTTTGGAATCAGGGTTTGTACTACAAAAATCTCTTAGGTTCTTCTTCTTATTATTATTATTATTATTTTGCCATTTAACAGTATCCATCATCCACAACTAGTGTAATGCACAAGCTTACACCTGGGCCCCAAAAACTAAACATTGCACCTGCAAAACTTTTACACACGATGGCGCCTTTGGACATCTTTTCAAAAGAGCTGGATTTCTGCCTCCTGTAATCTATTCTTTTTCCCTACTTGGAGAGGGACCTCTCATTGGCAAAATACTGAATCATAATCTAGTTGCCAGGTGAAGTTATCAGGCATAATGGGACAGGGGTCAAGCTAGTATGTTTTCTTGTCTTTATTGTAGACAGCAGTCTGATTTTCAGTCAATGTTGCCATTGGCAGATGAGGTAATACAAGGAAATACAATTAAGACTTGGAAGATGAGGAAAAAATCTAACCCCCTTAATTATAGTGAACACATATTCCTCTCTTTACATAGATACAAAGATAAAAATTACTTAGGCTTACCATATATGGTCTCATGTAGGTTAAAAAAAAAATGTTATAAAAGCAACAAGGAGAACAAATATGGCCCGAAGCAACATACAGGACCAAAAAAGTCCTTAGACCATATTAGAAAAAAAAAAGGAAGTAACCACTATGTTAAAGGTACAACTTCACACAGGAAGAGCATATTGTGCAATTCTCAATTTCCTAAATAAAACAGGCTTAAAAGCACATCAAATGGGGTCTATTTCAGCTCTATTGCTCCTCCTGCTTGGTTCAGTAACATTGTTGACATTCTTTACAGGACTTACAAAACTGAAGAACATCCTGGTACATCCCAGGCCAACCAATAAAAATGGTGCGCAATAAGTACGTAAGTCTTTTGCCCATGACACAGAATGCCCTATCTCCATAACCAGCTGACGTTGACTCCTTAGGACTATCAACTGCTCTCCCCCTTCATTGAACCTGTACAACAGCTCTCCAAACACTTTAAAGGCTTCTGTTTTACTGAGACTTGACCCTTCACTAGAGCTGACTTAGCCTTCTCAAAACATGGCTGTAAAGAAACATCCTCACTCTGCAACTCTGGAATATGGAAACCAAAGCCTATAACTGGGGCAGGAATAGAATCTGATACTGGCGTACCCTTAACGCTTTCTATACGCTTTCCCCTCTTAAACTTGCATACTTTTGTGACTCGAGGTTCAGAAAAAGGCTACTCCTTCCAACTCCTCAGATTGCCTGGACATACTACATTTGGTTATATTACAAGGCCAAGCTGACTGTAGCAAATCCATGGGCACCGGTAAGCCCAAAACTACTGGATAGGGTAATGTCTGCACTACACTAACAGGCATAAGGCATGTGACCCTCAAATTCCAGCTTCACCTCAACACAAGGGTAACAGTGCACATCCCCATAGACACAGCGGATATGAACAGACTCATCACCATTAGCGCTGTTCTGTAGAATGTCCTCCCTGTCTAAGGTCTGAGTGCAACCGGTGTCCAATAAGGCCTACACCTACCATATTAGCAAAATAGCAAAGGTGAGTTTCCATATCTCTGTGCTTAAGTATAGGACAGTCTGGCTTTATGTGTCTGGCCACATTCAAAATGATAACACTGTTTAGGCTTATTTGGTGGTCTAGACTGCTTGGAAAACATTGACTGGGATTGACCATACTCATAACCGAGCCTGATCTCATGAAATTCGGCAATATGTACCGATTGTTAGTGTCTCAAAAAACGGTACCTGTTTCCGAATTTTGCACAAGCGCCCCCTGAGCCTGTACTGGGAACTACTGACTAAAGGCTGTGATAGGCCGAAAACATCACGTGTGAGGGTAGTAGTATATGACGTCACGCGTCCCACTGCTTTTCTTGGCAAGACTTTTTTGTCTAAAAATTTTTCTTGGCAAAAATTGTTTTTCTTTTTTTTTCGTGATTCCCGTACCCCACCCACAACCCCTAAACATAACCTCACAGGAGTTCACGTAACTCGGGCTCATGCCCGAACTGTTAAGATAGTGTCCCTTTTTGCTACCATATTGTTACCAACAATTTTGAAATAAAATAAATTATAAAAAATAAAAAAATTATTAAAAAAATAAAATTCAAATTAAAAAATGTCCCAGGGTCCCGCCCAACCCCTAAACATAACCTCATAGGAGTTCACGTAACTCGGGCTCATGGCCGAACTGTTAAGATTTAAATAATCTATATTTGCACAACTATATTTTTCTATCACAAGCTTCTCTCGCATTATATATCTTTCACGAAATCTCCTTACAGTCTACAACTGAGCATTAGTCAGTAGTTCCCAGTACAGGCTCAGGGGGCGCTTGTGCAAAATTCGGAAACAGGTACCGTTTTTTGAGACACTAACAATCGGTACATATTGCCGAATTCACATGAGATCAGGTTGTCATAACCACCCCCAGTTGGCTTACCCGAGACGACTGGAGGCATTGACTCCCTCTCCTTGCCAACGTGGCACACATGATAGCACCCACACACACAAACACACTTGAACACACACAAAACTAAAGCAAAATAAAATGAGGCAAATGCTAGTCTTGGCCCTACAGGCCCTGATATTGGCACCACAAGGTGACCAGTACACTTTTCTTTACTATCCCGCCACAATACAGAGCTACACCTAGCCCCATGAGAGTCTCTCCATCATGAATCACCCTCTCCCATATATAGGATGAGAATCCCTATACCCTCCCCATGGAGCAATCCATGAAAGCACAATTTAAGAGAAACCTAAAACAATACCATTAAAAGAAACAATAACAAACTAATGCTGCACATTATTAATAAACTCACATCCCGCAATCTGTCAGAAAAATGCAAAACATTATAACACTTGAGCAGACATAACCAGCTGCTGCAATCTTTTCTTTCATTGGGAAAAACCCCAAAATTGGCCTTATATCTACTGCCAGCTTTGGCACACAGTTGACCAGAGTGCAGGATTTTTAGCTTATGGCTGTATCTTTTTATTATCCAGTGCTTGAACATCAGTCAAAATCTAAAGTTTGCCCAATGATGATGTGCTGTATTGTGAAAAGCTCTCGCATAATTTACGGATACCCATATTGCTCATTTGACTGAAGAGAATTGCTCATCTGTTGTCTGCCACAGCTGTTCTTTCGATTGTTAAGCTGTTTGGTTTCAAAGATCTCTCTATCAGCATTTGTACAAAATTAGTACACCATTCAGTTTCAATGTTACAACATTCAGAATGTCTTCATAACAGCATAACAGATGCCTGTACATTGGCACTGTTAACTATTAGTGGGAGGCCTTGGTTGGGAGCTAGCCTTGGGACTATTTGTGCAAGTACATTGGGTTATTGATAATCAAAGCTAGTGGTTGTTCAAGTATCCAAATCATATGAAGCCACATTGGTCCAGCTGGGTCAATTGTTTGAGTATTCCACTTAAAACTGGGGGTTAATGTGGTAGAAATAAACATAAATACACAAACAAAAAATGAACAAATGAAAACAAATCGACCGACCAAATGACCGACCATTTTCCAATTCATTATATGATTTATGATATTATCAAAAATTATATTAGGTGATTAAAATGCCCCTTTAGTGCACTAATAGGCAACTGTTGGGTCTTATATTGGATATACAGTCAACTCCAGAATTATTGCCACGCTTCATGAAAATTAGCAAAATTAGCATGATTGGATAAAATAAAAAATACACATAAGTATAAAAGATTTCTGCGCAAACATTTTGGGGTACTACTTGCTTTGTATAACAATATTTTTCTCAAAAACATAGGGGTCAAAATTATTGGCACCACAAAGAATATTTCAAATAAAAGCAAACAAAGTGTCATTTGTGATGAAATTAATTCTTTTTTAAATTGTCTCCAGAAACTATATTGCTGCCTTTCGCCATTTCCTCTTTTGCTGGGGTATATATGAGGTTGCACACATGTAAAATGCCTTTGTCACCCATCACCATTGTCAGAGAGTCGGGTTCGGAGGACCAGACACGACAAAGGTATTCTAAAAGCTATCTCCGTAGGAACAGCCACAAACGTGAAAAACAATTCGCAAAAGGGGAAAAAGGGGAGAATTCGCCTTAACTCTCAAAAATAAGGAAAGAAAATAAAGGAGGCGAATAAAACAGAAAATAAATGAAAACGACCCTAACAGGATGAGAACTCGAGAATACGAGTGGTAGTGAAAGAAAAGAAAAGACCTCTCGCTTTCAACAAAGAAAGCAGACGAGAGAGGTAAAACAGAGGTACCCCTCCAAAGGAGGGAGGCAAACGGCAAAAGGAATAAAAGCAAAAGAAAGGCAAAGAGAGATCCTATGATCTAAACCTAACTAATTTGCTAAGGGTACTTCCTGCTTTGCTTATTTGAAACAACAAGGAAAACAGTATCCCAAGTCCTATACCTTACCGGCTAAGTGCAGTCGCAAGACAACAACTAAGCACTGAACAAAGGAAAACACAGGGTTTATATGGCCGCCCGGTAACAAGGACAGGTGTAGGGAATTATAAAAAGGCAGAGTGAAAACCCAGAGCGGAGGACGGAAAAGTAAGGCAAGAGCGCCCTCTAGCCGCTCCAAGGGAGAACGACCACAGAAATAAAAGGAGGCTGAATACCCATGACAGGACCCCCCCTCTAAGGGACGACTCCAGACGATCCCTCAGCCTTCCCCCTGCGGAAATCCCGAATGAGTGCTGGGTCCAAGATGTTCCTGGAGGGGACCCAGCAACACTCCTCAGGGCCATAGCCCTCCCAGTCAACTAAAAACTGGACACCTCTGCCCACCTGTCACTCGTCCGAAATGCGACCACCCTCCACAAACTGGGGTGGCGGTGGCGGCTTGTCTGTAGGAGCAAGGGCGCTCACCAGCACAGGTTTCAAGCGGGAGATGTGGAAAGTGGGATGGATGCGCATAGAGCGTGGGAGCGAGTTTGCGGGATTTCACACACAAGGGCAGATCTCGCATGGAGAGCCACACTCGTTGCCCGACCCTGTAGGAAGGGGCTGGGCGACGACGCCTGTCAGCCACAATTTTTTGCTTAGAGGTGGCATGCAGGAGAGACGCATGCACACACCTCCATACAGATCGGCACCTCCGAATGAAGGACCCTGTGGAGGGCACCTCCACCTCCTTCTCCTACTCAGGAAACAACGGAAGTTGGTAACCCAGCTGAGCCTCAAATGGAGAAAACCCTGTGGATGCGTTACGCAAGATGTTGTGAGTGTACTCTGCCCAGGCGAGGGTGGCGACTCCAGGACGTGGGATTAGAGGCAGCTAGGCATGGCAGAGTGCTCTCCAGGGTCTGATTCATGTGCTCCATCTGTCCGTTTGTCTCCGGATGGAAACCGGAAGACAGGCTGACAGACGCCTCCAGTTGCGTGTCTTGGCCTGTTGGATATATTCCAAATTTTTATGGTTGGTCCAGACCGTGAAAGGATGCTTGGCTCCCTCCAGCCAATGGCGCCACTCTTCTAATGCCATCTTGACCGCCAACAGCTCCCGATCACCTACATCGTAATTTCTCTCGGCAGGTATTAAAGCACGAGAGAAATACGCGCACGGGTGAAGTTTGCGGTCCAGTGGAGAATGCTGAGAGAGAATAGCTCCTACTCACAGCTCTGAAGCATCCACCTCTACTACAAAGGGGAGGGAGGGATTGGGGGTGATCAAAATGGGTTCGGAACTAAACCTCTTTTTTAGCTCCACAAATGCTGCCTCAGCCCTAGAGTTCCACTGGAACCGAGCAGATGATGCTTTTTTCGTAAGGGCTGTGATAGGGGCAGGTACCGTGCTAAAGTTGCAGATAAACCGCCAATAAAAATGAGTAAACCCGAGGAAGCGCTGTACCTCCTTTGCAGAAGCTGGCGTGGGCCAGTTTTTTACCGCCAAAACTTTCTCGGGGTCCATAAGGACTTTTCCATCTGCCACAATGAAGCCTAAGAAAGAGACGAAGCTAGTGTGGAACGGACACTTCTCGGTTTTCACGAATAGCTGCGCCTTAAGGAGCGCTTCCAACACCTGCCTAACGTGACCAACGTGAAAGGGAAGATCCGGAGAGAAAATTTAAATATTGTCTAAGTACACAAAGACGAATCTCTCCAGCATCTCTCTAAGAACGTCGTTCACTAGCGCCTGGAAAACAGAGGGGGCGCTATGAGGCCGAACGGCATCACCTGGTACTCATAGTGACCGTGGTCTGTGTTGAATGCTGTCTTCCACTGATCGCCCTTGCGCATGCGCACAAGATTGTAAGCATTGTGAAGGTCGAGCTTAGTAAAGACAGAAGCCCCCTGCAGGCGCTCAAATGCGGAGTTCATGAGTGGAAGCGGGTACCTGTTCTTAACGGTGATGTCATTAAGACCCTGATAATCAATACAGGGTCTTAGCCCCCCATCTTTTTTCTTAACAAAGAAAAATCCTGCACCAGCCAGTGAGGTCGAAGGTCTGATAAAACCGTTAGCCAGGGATTCCTTTCCTTGTATTTTTTGATAGCTGCGCTCTCAGGGCCCGACAAAGAATAAAGGGATCCCCTGGGAGGAACTGTGCCCGGGTATAGTTCAATAGCGCAGTCATACGGCCTATGCGGAGGTAACGTAGTAGCGCGTTGCTTACTAAAAACCTCAGCGAGGTCAGAATATTCCTCCAGTATATTAGTGGGCAGGCGAAACTCGATCACCCCTACCACCTCGCAAGGAACGTCAGATAACATTTCCCACTCGAAATCAGAAACAGAAGGATCATCCTCCTCCATGGAACCCCCCTCCGCAAAGGGATCCCAGTACAGGCTCTCCTCTCTACTCCCTGAGAGAGCGGAGGAAATATCCTGATAAAAATTAAACTCCGCTTCCTCCAAATCACTAATGGAGCTGAGTTCGGAAACGTCAGGAGCGCAGCCTGAAGAGGGGTAAATAACAGTACGACAGTGGGATTGGCACTGGGAACCCCACTGGTGAATAGGATCCCTGTTTCTGCCCCATTTAACATTGGGGTCATGTAAGACCAGCCACAAATGTTCTAAAACTAGTGGATAAGACGGGGAATCAACCAAAAAAATTTTTATCCTCTCTGAGTGCCCCTGAAAGGATGTGCGCATGAGTACGGAACCAGTTATCTCTTTTATGGTCCCGGAACCCAAAGGGCGATCATTGAGGGCAGTAACCTGACGGGAACTAGTGAGTTAGTGTGTGGGGATTTTTAATTCCCTAGCCCATTTAGTGTCTATGAAAGATTCAACTGCTCCGGAATCAATAAAGGCGTCAATGTTGACCGAACACCTATTCCAATGTAGTTGGACAGGTAAAAGAGTCCGAGAGGAGTACTATTTGGGCTCGCTAGGGACCCCGGTCTCCCTAGTGAGAACCCCGCGTGTCCCACCAACTTGGAACACTGATCCTTTTTGTGAACCTTGCGCTTACAATAGCCGCACCAGTACTCCCGCGGTTTTGCCCCTCTAGACTTATGGAGGGATGACCCATCCACCTGCATGGGCTCCTCCTGATTAGCGGAGGAGTAGGTGGGAAGACCGGATGGAGCCCCTACCGACAATAAGGGGGAATGACGAACAGGGCAGTCTCTATGCCCTCCCTCACGCCCCCGCTCCCTGATGCGGTTGTCAAGGCGAATCGCCGTGGTGACCAGAGCATTGAACGTAGCAGGAGGCTCGAGCGCGGATAGGGCGTCCTTAATGGGAGTCGAAAATGCATTCAAGAATAGAGATTTTAACGGACCGTCAGGCCATCCTGTCTCCCCTGCCAGTGCTCGAAATGTAATGTAGAACGCCGCTACCGTGTCAGTACCCTGGTGAACATGAGTTCGTTTCATAGCAGCCTCCTCACCGAAGAAGTCATGGTCAAAAACCAACAGCATCTCATCCATTAATTTAACCGGGTCACGCACCACTGGTGCGTTGGCCCGAACTAGAGGGTCCGCCCAGGCGAAACAGTCCCCTTCTATTGGATACTAACAGAAGACAAATATGCAACAGTCTCACAATTACAATTCACACAATTGTGCAGTTCTCATGAAGGGAAGGTTTTTGCAATTGACATATCACCAGTTGCAGGCATATTAGAAATTTTCAAACTATGCAAACTGATGATGAACAGATCAATAATATTAGGCCACAGAGGCGTGGCCTTGGGTGTCAAGGGCAACCCCTGAAATCTGATAGCCACCCCAAAATCATGAGCTATGATTAGCTAATTGTTGTGTGTTGCAGCGGTGTCGTGCATAAAGATCCCCATCCCCAGGACACAGTTGACCCACAAGGGACAAATACCACATTCTCTTCAGATGGTAAGATGAAAAAACACAGGGCGAAGTTACATTAAATAATTTAGGAAACATTGGGTAGCATTTATTTGGAATAGAGCTTGTTTCATTTGTGTAAGTTAAGATAGGCAGTATTGTTTGTTGTAACTTGGCCTCATTTTTATATCAATATTTTTAATGGCAGGCCTAGACTTTGTTAGTTTTATTATAGACAGTGCTTTGTATGCGTGAGTAACTTTTTTGTATGTTGAAAATGTTTTTTGTTGAGAATGTATTTTCTACAGGGACGCTGTACAGACATTTTGGGAGGTGACAGGGACTCACAAAAGGACACCTCAACTAGTGATGCTCTCTGATGAGGAGGTTTTCCCTTTACTAACATGGGTGCTCTCTTTTTTAATGATGATGACAATTAATAAAAAACACAGTGAAGAAAAAAGCACCATACAGCTCAAAAGGGCAAGAGCTGAATCCATCCTAACCTCAATCTCTGCATGTACCTGATTTTCAGTATAACAACACAATCAACTAACATACTCTATGATCCAGTCATTATCATATTGCAAAGGCCATTTTCTTGTCAGTGTTGAATGGCAACTAATATTCAAATGGTGAGTAATTGTATGCTATAAAACAGAACTATATGGGGGACTGCTGGTGATTACATTGCAATATATTACAGCTCAATGCTAACAATGCTGATTGATTGGGACTATCGGAATGCCAACGATGTCTGACCAAATGCTAAATCTGGTAAGTCAGTGATAGTTGATTATGGCACAATGCACCATAGTCAACCTACAATTGTAACTGTTACCCACCTGCCCCAGTATTCCATGTTGGTCCAACTAGGTCGAAGTACATGCACATGTAAATGACAGCGTAATTGTTGCCTTTTGGTTTGTGACTTGACCCTGAATCACTTTCCAAAAATAATTCTAATATGTGAATAAATTTACCATGTTGTCTTTTTTGAAATATATATATTTTTTAATGTTTCGTGGTATTCTTGTTTACATGTTTGTGTGTAGGCTATTTGAGCAATGTAAGCCTGCCCTATTTAACATACTGACTGCACATAAATTATTTTGGCTTTTGACATTCTTTGCAAATAAGCTATAGTAATGTATTGTAGCCTACTGTGTGCACGTGTGTGAGCGTGTATGAACAATTTGGTCTGAAGTCAACTCCCCAGTGCTTGGAGCAGGGACTGCATTTCTCTCTTTTTATTAGCTAGCCATGCGTCAAATGACTGTTGTTGTGTTGTCTTTTAGGCTATATGAATTTATAGGGACGCATTTATTCTATTTCCATTAGACATATATTGACCGTTATAACTCTGCTGGTTGTGCCAGTTTCACATAAAAAAAAAAAAATGAGGCTACCTAAAGCTTAGGGTGAGTACATATTTCAATAACTGAGAATAGATAGGGCTTAGGCTACTGTAAATCTGTGTACCCGCTGTGAACCCTTTCATCGATTTAAACAAACAGTGAACAAGAGTAGGCTATCCTGCACCAGAGGTGGAAATCCAGGGGACATAGGCTAAAGTAAAAGTCCTCCCCAGTATTTTGCTCAAATCACCTGGATTTGCTAATTAACATAGTTCTTCAGCGAGGAGGTATAACTAATTAGTGAAATAAGATGACTGAGTCTATGGGTGGAAGAAACACATGGTAGGATCTTTACTTGATGTCCCCTGGATTTCCACCTCTGTCCTGCACCAGGTTTTAATATGGGGGAAAATGCACTCCGTGACGTCATCGTCTGAGCTACGGATTGGTGGAGCTGCGCCAGAACAAATCATTCACACGTGACTTGCCTTTCTGAGAATGTTCCTGGAAAGTGGTTCGCTGGTTTGTAAAGGGAAAACATTGTAAAAAAAAAACAAAAAAAACACAAAGTATAAAGCCTAAGTATAAAGACTGAGTGACCAATTAGACGAAACAGACGGAGCGAACAGTAACTAGGATAAAAAAGAAAGCAAATAAATGGCACTGTTTCGTAATCTTTATAATCTTCATATTTCACAGGCAAATTCAAAAATATGACTAGCCTAATCAGCGAACTTAAAATAGCTCACGCTTACTCGGAAGAGTAGACTACGAAATGTTGAAAGTACAACTAATAGCATGGCAAGCATAAGAAACTGTCGCACACAAATAGCTTTCGACTTTCCTTTCCGATTGAATTTGTGCTAAATTGTAGGCGATTGTTCAAGGTGAAGGCAGTGGTTGCAGTTCACTGATTTAATCTATTTTGACTCGCCTCGAATGTGGTTTTATTTGGTTGATTTTATTTTTCGACTTTCAACGGGATATATGTGTAGGTTACATTTTTTTTTTAGAAATAGGCTATTGGTGATTGATAACACACTCGAGGTGGATCACTTCTTGCTTAGTTATAGCCTATATGCGCCCCACAACGGATTAAGATACTATAATTCGTCGGTGTCGTTCGCATGGAGTGCACGGACCCGAGGGTGTAAAAGAAAGACATCTGAAGGAGCCTGTAGCATCGCAAACTTCTCCATCGATCCTGTGGATTAACGAAACAAAATTAAAAAGGTGAGCGAGGTTAACGTGCTTATTCCTACTTGAGAAATAATATGTTCGGGGAAGGTCATTCACCCTGTCAACAATTTCAGTGAGTTTTATTTGTGTGCCAGGTAGAATGCTGTCATACATGCATAATGAACTGTAGGCTAGGTCATTTGGGCTGAAAAATAAATCATAAGTTTATAATGATCATAAATGATAGCTACTGTTAAAATGGGTGCCATGCTTGCACCCAAGCAATGCCTAATGACCGTGTGGGCATGCTCGGTAAATTGTAGCCTAGGCTATGTTCCCGATAGGTATCGGCTCATGCTGGCCGTCTCGAAAACTAGCCTACATGATTATTAAAGCGATTTTTAACATGTCAACAAACAAATTATTCACAGAAATCTAAATTAGGAAATGTAGGCTAGTAAATTAGTAGGCTACATTAGGCCTAATGTAGGCTAAACATTTATTTTCCGTTTTGCTGACAATGAACAAAGGAATAGCTTCAATTATAGCCTGATTCAGTCTGTGTATGCGAGGCATATTCTGTTGCTTTTCCATTAAGTTAGCAATAGGCAATTTAATAAAAAACTGAGAAATACAGCCAATTTATACCGACCTTCAGAGGGATATCATTCAGGCTTAGCTGTGGAATTTATAGGCTACCCACTTAAGTAGAGATAATTTTTCGTCATAAGCATAAAATAAGCAATAACCTAATAATAATTATCTTCTACTTCTTAATAATAATAATAATAATAATAATAACACCAAACTACACAGTAAAATGTTCAATGTTAAATTGACTCCCACAGTGTACATGGTCCCTATTCTAGTTGAAGTAACACTGGACATTTTACTGTGCATAGCGACATCAAGTAGCCTACAAATAATGCAACGTAAACTGCACACTGGCATAGGCTATTGCAGGTCACACGTAGCCTAACCAAATAGGCTACTAAAATAGCAGTAAAGATGCAATATGTGTGTGCTTTCTTTCAAAGGTTTTGGATGGGGCATACACAGTGCGTTTCGCAGACAAGGGATAGTGATACACAAACGCGAAGTACTGAGGGTCGAATACAGACCCCCGACACCTCCCGCACAGTACAGAAGCCCACCGGAATTCCCGTTAACACGGGACGGATGATTCTTCCAAACCTCATCCCCGAGAAATCACTCATCCCCATCCGGCTCAAGGACCCCGGACTGGAACAACGTCAGAGAGAATCCACTAAGGATGCGTTTCGAGGGGAAGGTGCAATGGCCCAGCTTGCCGAGTCAGGTGAGTTTCTTTGGTATTGTTTTTGTCTTTGAATAATTAAATAGAAAAGGACCTTTAAGCCTCACAGCAAATTATTTTTTCTGAAGGTACTGCATTATCACAGAATATGGTAATAGGTCATACAAACTACATCTGTCTTCATAAGAAAAACCCTTGAAAGTTTATCAAGCCTGTATAACGATTGATGATTTTTCAATATGTCAGTTGTCTTTTGAGTTGGTTTACTGCCAAAGTGATCATTCCACTTGTAACTTAAATGAGAAATTGTCTGGCTTCATTGTTAAAAATAATTGAATTATTTTGGAACAAGGACTTGTAGGGTGCTTTACTAATGATACTTTAATTACATGTAGTGTTACGAATTATCAGCAGATGTTGAAAGGCTCTGGGTGTACAGAAATTAATTGTTTTCGGTCTGAAACTGTCACTAAGCTTGTGTCGGTGATGCGCTTCCTCTGAATGTTGAGCAGGCTGGTACTGGGGCTGCATCACTGCCGCCGAGGCCAAGCAGCTGCTGAACGAGGCCGTGGAGGGAACCTTCCTGCTGCGGGACAGCTCCAATCCCGGTTACCTGCTCACCCTGTCGGTGAAGACCTGCCTTGGGCCCACTCACCTGCGCATCGCCTACTCGGACGGGGTGTTCGGCTTCGACTCTGTGGTGATGGCCCGGCCGAGGCTGCGGCAGTTCAAGGGGGCGGTGGAGCTGGTGCAGCACTACGCCATGGCCTGCCGGCGCTCTGCGAGCCTCCAGGGTCAGGCCAAACCTCGGGGGGAGGAGGAGGCTGGCGAGGAGGCCCCGGCGGCTCCAGAGAGCACGCTCCAGCTCAAGCTCACCCGGCCCCTATACAAGTCGGCGCCTGGCCTCCAGCACCTGTGCCGCATCGCCATCAACCACCATTCTCGCAGCCACTTGGACTTGCCCCTGCCGGACAGGCTGAAAGGGTACCTACTGGAGTACCCCTTTCTACTGTAGCACACATGACTTTGCCTCATTCTCATACTTGCCAGTATGACTGTTTGAGCTGATGATGGCTTGAGGGGAGACACAGGTTGGCTATTCCCCTTTATTTTTCCACCAACTGCTGTGACCTCTCCGATCTACAGTGAGGAATTCTTTTTTAAGGATCTCATATCCTGAATTGTGAGGATTTTCTTGAAATGTCAGGGCCAAAAAAAAGTTGTATTTTTTTTTATTGTATTTTTTTTATTTTTTATCCCCACAGGGGCGATACATATATCAAGGGAGTTTTTGAACAACTGTTATTGCTTGAAAATGACGACACCTTCACTTTGGAATGTAAGTGCTTTTTTAATACACTGTCCTGCTTTTTAAGAAGTATGGGGTAAAAGAGTGCTCGCTACAATTAGAGTGCAGCGGGGTTGTGAGGAAAAAAGTATGTCAGATTGGATATATTTGATGGATCTGTATTTGCAAATGGTTTATATAACATTTGTAAATACAGCATGTATGGCCAAATAACCAAGCTTTGTATAAGTATCACAAGCCAAGACATGTTTCATGCATAAATTAGTAACAGTAAATGCTATAAACAAATCATTTGCATTTACCATTTCAAATTTATTATGATATGGTAGAGCAGGTACACATACTGGTACGTACTTGAAATTTAAGTACCTCTAAGAGTTGAGTATATATAGAGACACATTTTAATTTCCGTAGGCATTCAGTTCTTGAAATTATTCAAATATATTCTGTTCTCATTACAAACAAAACTTTAATTTAGTGGCATTTATGTTAATTGCATTAGCATTTCTTTTTAAAGATGTCATGTCTACAGCTTTATTCAATTATTCAGTATTTTAAAACAAACAAAAAAAACATGAAGACCATTCTTCAGATATGAATCCTTTAGTGGAGTGCAGCTTGAGGATAATTAATGATACGAAAATACAGATTTCCACTTCATCAATGGATTTTTGAAATCAATTTCTTCCTTTTTTTAAAGCAGCTTATCTAAATTACCATTTACGTTTACAAACCAATTCAAATGGTTGATTTTCACCGATTATAATACTGTACAACTCCATTCGCCTCAGGCGATCTAATTTGATCTCATTGCCTTTCGCCGTTAGGCAGTCTGGCCCTGAGGATAATAGGCTTTTAAAACAAAATATTTAAAAACACCTTGGTTGTCTGACCCACTTTATTTGAAATTGTGCCCAATACCCAGTTATCTAAAATGAATGGCCAAGGGAAAGCATGTTCACAGTAAATAAACTAATCTCTCAGATGGCCCACTAGATATAAGGCGAGGAGCTTTAGCGGATTTAGGGCCTTTATTTCATCTGTGGAAGGAACCTGTGAGCCTGCTCGTTTTTACCCCCGTGGTGCTGAGGAGATCACCTTACAGCGGTGATTGACCTGATATCCTTCCATCTCCCCCCTCCCCCACACCCTGAAGGCATATGCAGAGCTTTGTGAAGCTTGGCTACACTAAATCTCCTATTTGAAAACAACTACACGATTTGTATACCACAAAGGATATAATGAGGCCGGTAGAGCTGCTCATTAGTGCTCTGGCAAAATAATGTGTTACAGCTTGGAATGCAATGACAAGAAGTTATCAACAGACATTCGGTATCAATTGTCTGAGTCTGTCTGCTTGCCTATGGTCATGTAGAAAGTCATTCTAAATTAGCTTAAGGTGTAGTAATGAAGCCTTGTTTTAAAATGGGAGTTCCTGGGAGTTGACTTGTCTCCTTTTCATTCGATATCAAACATTTTGTTTGTATAGGTGCACAATCTCTTATTTGCCTTTTGGCTGGTAAAAAAAGCAAAGATACTTTCTGGAGTGTGCACTACTTTGCAGAGCAGGGAGGGGTTAACTCAAATAAATTAAGTTTGTTCTTCTGGGAAGATTGTGTGCAGTTTGTAGCTCAGTAGAGCTGGAATTTTGTGGAAACGTGTTCAGACAGGACGCAGTCTCCAAAATGGGTGTGCTGACTAAACGTACAGTTCTTGGAAATTGTTAACACAGGCTTTCAAAGAAGACCGTGAAATATCTTCCTGACGCAGCTGTTCACTTATTCTGTTAAAGTTGAAGTGTTTGAACATAGGAAACACGGCTGATTGATCTGTTGAAATGCCTGTAACGAATCTTTTGCCTAAAATAAATGTTACCATAAACATGTTTACTTTTGAGTAAATTGTGTGTATGAGTGTGCACATAATGTGTTTGTGTGCTATGAATAATACTTTAAAGTTCCTACAGAAAACCAACATGGGATTCATGAAAAATGCACAGACCTTCCATTTTGTGCATATACAATTGGCAGATGATTAATGCCAATTGTTAGTAAATTGGATGTGTGTGCCTGTTCATGTTGATTAGCATAAGGAAGCACTCTAGCAATCCCATAATAGACATGCTGACTTTAGGGTCGTGTGCAAACATCAGCAATTCATTGCCGTCCTCAAACATATCTTCGCAGTCCCTAAAGACATGCTCTCTCCCTGAGGCACAATTAGCCAAAGCAGAAAATTTATCATTGCTAAGTGTTGTGTTTGGCTGTGTGCTTGTGGGTTTTTGCAGCCTATATTATTATTATATCAATAATCATCATCAATTACTTTTATCAATAAATGAAATGAATTGCATGTGTTCCCGAGAAGGTTATTATCGTAAACTAAAACTAAGACCTAGGTGTGGAAAAAACATAAGGCTATCCTCGAAAAACCGAAATAAAAATTAAAAATGTTTTTGGAAAAAATTTAAACTAAGGTGAAACTAGCAAATCCCACAAATCCCAGTGTAAAACTAACTAAAATTAAACTGAAATAAAAACTAGTGACAAACATGAGGTTATTCAGATAGGCTTCAATTCAATACAATAGCCTATATGAATATATTATAATATTAATGTAACAATTGCATTTATACACATTTTGTTGCACATAAATGTTAAAGCATTTTTAATAGAAACATCTTCCACTTATATGCCTTTATACATGTTTCCAGACACACATAAGTTTTGAGCTTACCAAAGAACAAAATCAGAAAAAAAAATTGATGAATGCTGAATTGTTTTTTGGAAAAGTTTGTAAACATAGTTAACGATCACATCTGCTCGCATGCATGTTTTGTGAATGAGGCTTGTGTTAAACTTGACAGAATTTAATAAAAGTGCTAGGGTGCACTGCTAACACATCACATTTTTGTATGCTTTTTATTGCCTACAAACTTGGCCCTTCAATAAATGTGTTTTATTTTCTTCTAAAGCGCTAGCCTTGACTCAGGTACGAGCATTTCCCTCTTTCGGCTTCATTTGGCCCCACCCACCTACATGTTGTAACTGCCGAGTTTCACAGACTGAGCAGATATTATTTTAATGGTTATTATAATTATTAAATGAGGGTACATACCTAAAGTGGTTTAATTTGGTTTACATACACGTATGTCATTGACTGACCTATTTGTCATCAAGTAATAGTTTCCTAAGAGAGCCAAGCACTTAAATGATGGCAACTCAGATGATCGTACTATATAGGGATTTCTTCCCTAATTAGCCTTTTTCCCCTCTTCGACGGTAATGTCAGAGAATGAGGTAGTGATCGTATAGTTCTCCAGACTGCAAGGCAATGCTGCTGGGTGAAATAGCTGAGGTGCTTGTGTTGATTTAGCAGTGTCTTTATAACTCCCTTGCCACGAATTGCTCGATTCAGCAGTGTCTCGCAGCTCCTTCTAGGAAAGAGATGCCGTTAAGCAGAAAAAACCCCGCATCTGCTCTGTGAAGAAACCACAGGAGTGCCTTGTGCATTTCTGAGAAGACTTATAATCTGTACTGCGAGGAACTCCAGCAGGCCTGAGCGCTGCTGCTGGATCGCCTCCCCCCGCCTCTCCCACACAGTTATGGCTGAAGAGCCATCCCAGCTAATAAAATTACGTTGTCGCAACGTTGTGTGTTTGTTGGGATGGGGTGCATTCTGCCTCCTAGAAATAAATTTGGCAGTCGGCGCAGGTCATCAAGGCCTTTTCAAAAGGCCACTACCAGATAACCAATACCCCCCCCCTTTCTTGTTTTCATGAGTAGATAGGCCTACATGATTTCTTGCACAGTATACATGAACAATACTCCCCAAAAAAGTGGACTAATTGGGTGAGAAAACCGTAGATATGGCAACACTGCAGAAGTCACAGGGGCAGTTGTTGTGTGCTAGCAATGCAAATCAAAGCAGCATAGTGCTTCACTTAGGCTACTTCGTAGTCTACTTTAGGCCTACACAGTGAAGATACAATAACAGGCAGAATTTTCATATTTGATTTGTTTATCACCATTCATTAATGGAGTCCCATCATCTTTGAATGCCATGTGCCATCCCTGCAATCAACAGAGGAAGAAATTTAATTTTCCCTTGAGCAGAATTCTCATTATAGGCTACTAATTTGGGCCATGTTATATCTTGGACATAATAGCGCCAGCAAAATGTAAACGGACACAGCTAAACTGCATTATTTCAAGATTTTTACGTTGTTTGTAAGATTCCATGTACAGGAGAAAGAATATTCCAGAGTTTTAACCTGGCAACAGCAATGTGAAATAACCCCCAGTAAGATACCTTTTTGATCCAGACATTTTTTTAAATTAAATGGGCAGTTTAAAAAATGCATCATATGTATAAAAAATACTTGAATTTTACATATGAACATTTATCATCTACAATTTGTAGCATGGCATTAAAGAGGCTCAATTTTCCACCCAAAAGAATGAATTGGTTTTCGCCCTGTGCTTGTGTGGTCTGCTCTGAAGGGTGCCTCATAGAAAAGACCAGTCAGCATCTATTCATTGTTATGGATCTTTATGCAAAGAAGATATGGACTGTGGTACTGAGGATATATGAAATATTCAGGAATTAAACGTTATGTGGTGACCTACACAAACTAGCCTGACAGAATAACAACGTAGGTTAATAGAGTTTGCGCACCGCATGAGTAACATCCAAATAACAAATAATTTATTTCAAAATACACCACAACATGATCAGTTTTTACACACATGCAGTAGGCCTGTCTTTTTGTTAAAGTACGTTGCATTTACAATATTTTTAGGTAGTCACTGCATGTGTGTCACAGCCATAGGAAAAAAGTTGCTTTGTGATGCATAATTATAGATTTATAATTAACATTAACAAACCTCGATTTGTGTGTACGTGTGTGGTGAGTCGAGGGAAAATCTGGAGTGTGACAGTGGTATTACATTCGGAGAAAGAGCCGGTTGTGGCAGTGCTGGTGAGTCCGGAGGGCTTGCCAATCTTTCAGCGAGGTAGAGAAACACAATCTATCACAGATGCGGGGCGGGGGGGGGGGGGGCTCCCAGACCGATTCACTCTGTTCCTGGAACGAGGATTCCTGGAGGCTGCTGCAATCCCCTGACCCCCTACACTGGACGGCCTTCGGCGCCAGCCACACAAAAAGCATGGGCCATCTGGGTAGACTGCAGAGGAATAGCTTCTCAGTTGTTTTAAAAAAATATATACATTTGATTCAAAACACTCTAACTCATGTACGTCTGTTTTTTTTTTTTTGGTTTCTCATAATTTCTGTTGTTGTTGTGTGTTTTTAAACTTATGTATTGTACATTACCTCATAGCCAAGTCTCCCTCACAAAAGAGACATTAATCTCTGGTAAAATGGTCAATGGTTTCCTGGTAAAATAAGGGATAATAAACATTCCCTCAAACAATGCAGGCGGCACAGGCTCTTTCAAGTTCATTTGGTTCATTTTTCCCCCTCTGTGATATAGTTAAATACAATGCTTGCCTGAGCCTGTGCAAGCCTGTCTTTGTATTGTCAAATAAGAGAATGAAGATCAGCAGAGAGACATTAAAAATTATGTTATGATTGTATTGAATGCATAAAGACAAAATTATATTTATGTTACCCACTTCGTATTTCAAGAACCTTCATTGTTTTTTTTCCACTAAAAAATGTTTAAATGAAAAACAGATTTTTTTTTGTTTTAGCGGATTTGTTTTGGTTTCAGTGGAAACAAACGTAAAATACGTTTTCAGAACATAAGAAATTAATTATGAAATGCACATACAGTGTAGTGTGTAAGTATTTGGACAGTGACACATTTTTTATTTTTTATTTTTATTTTTTTAAGCTCTGTACTCCCGCACATTGAATTTGAAATGAAACAATGTGTATGAGGTTAAAGACTGTCAGCTTTCATTTGAGGGTATTTACATCCATATTGGGTGATCTGTGTAGGAGCGACAGGCCTTTTCATACATAGTCCCCCCCGCCCCCAATTGCTTTTATACACTACACTGCTATTGTTGAAAAAAGTATTTGTTGTAAAAGTGCTAATAATGGGATACTTCACTTTCTGGAGTTGAGTTTTTTTTTCTTCAGTTTTTGTTTATGTTTTTGATTGGCCCAGACAGTGTGTACATTGGGGGATACTTTAGATACTTACAGAAGTTTAATTACTTTCATAGCATTTATTTACAGTTACAACATAACACATCGATTTTGTTCTTTCATTCTTTCAAGTTCATAAGCGGTGCAAGGTTTAGATGCAGCTGGCCTAGCAAATGGGGCAACTACTGCACTGCCTGTTCTTGCATGACAAGCATTAGCCAAGCTACTTGCGAAACTAAATGAAAGGATTTTTTGTCTGACTAGTTTCAGTTTGCGTTTCCGCTGTGTTACTGCGCGTTATGTATTCAAGGCTGAATTTACGGGTGAGGAGTTGCAACAAATGAGAGGTCAAAAAGGGAATATTACCTGGCACGCTGACATCCCTTTCGAGGACAACTAGCCACATTTTCAAGAGAGCTGGATTGTCAAAAGATAGATGGTGAGGAGTGACATGAAGGTATTTTAATTTTTTTTTTTTCCTCGTAAATTGGAATTGCACAAGCAGGGACCATTTTCAGTCCTGTCAATTTGTTGCTGCTTTGTTGCTGAGTAGCTTTTCTCACAGTTGATACATGATGTCATGCCACTTCTTTCCTTCTTTTGCACAGTGGTTTCAGTTTACATGCATCATGGGAAATGGTTCCAAGATGAGATTAAATGCAATAAATACTCAAGTAATATACACACGTTACAACCTCCTGATGCATAATGTTGCTTTTGAGTGCATTTTGCTTGAGACCAGCCACTAGGGGCATCGATGGGCTTGTGAAACTTCTGTAAGTATCAAAAATATCCTCCATCATAGGATTTCAGAGCCTTCTGGAACATGGGAAACATCCCACGAGATTTCCATTTCATTATCCTTGTCCTGGCCTAGCTGACACCATAGAATGTCAGTCTGTTGTTCTGGCTGACAACCTAATCCAGCGAACGTGCTATTATACTGTATGTGGTATTTGAGAGGCAGGGAGAGGCTGCAGCACAGAGCAGCTGGGCAAGTAGCTTTGTGATGGCAGTGTGGTGCAACCCTATTGAATGGGCAGGTTTTATGATGAATTATATAGTTACCTTAAATGAAGGCCTAGCCATGTTACATGAGGTTCTCTGAACACTCCTGTAACGTTGTAGAGAGGAAATCATTCACTCCTGTAAGTGAGAGTGTTATACACGAGTGGTGGTAACCTGGGAGAGGGTGAGGGGGGCTCCCACAGCTGTCAGTGGGTTAGTAATTGATGTGACACATTTGGGGATGACATCATTGGGGGTATTTATTTGACCATTTCCTGGTAATTCTGAGGACAGCAAAAAGATGCAAACACATTGTGATGCCAGCTGAAAAGGAAATTTAAACATACAGGTTAAACCACTGTGCTCCCCTTCGGAGCAGTGTAGACCTCTGATACTGTCACCACAGAACACTTGTTTGCTTGCCTCCCCGATCATTAAAACATTGAAAGGCCAGTAGTCAACCATCCTGCCATTTGAACGGGTAATTTTGTGAATCATTATTCATAAGCTTTGAGAGTTGAGTTGAGGCCGGCCTCTTTTCCTACTGTGCAAATCTGCAGGTTATTTGTATTCAGTGCACATTACTGACGTACATAGACCCTGTTCATGCGTTCATGAATGTAATAATTGAAAAAAATAAAGAAAAAAGAAAGGCCGGTATTCCTATCATCTCACCTTTTGAGGGAGATCAGCATTTCCACAAGTTGGCCAGGGATGACATTTTGTTGGCTGGCCCCAGAATGACTGGCCCAGAGCCCAGGAGAGATAAAAACGGAAGTAGACACCCTCTGTAAATCTGTACAAAATACCACAGCAGTGTCTTCTTCAGTGTTTTCACATGGCTAGGTAACATTATATTGTCATGTAACCTTATCATTGAAGGTTCACACTAGAATAGATATGTTTTAGCTGTGGAATTATTTTCGGGATCTACATATAATCTGCCATCATATTTTTCACTGTATTTTTATCTCAGTCTCTTGGCAATAGGAAAAACAAAAGCACATGCACTATCATTTCACTTCACAACATAAGCTAAGCAGCAGCTCAAATATGGCACACAATATCATCTATATATATTGTATATATACAATATTAGCTGGTGTAGGTGGTCCCACAAACATTCAACAGGCAAAATTGTTTTGAGGTCAGCCGTGCTCGAGCAGTAGGTGGGATTCCACTCATGGAAATGAAAACCACCATATTGGGTTGCTTCAGAACAGCGCACATGCTCTACAGCTAAGGATGGTCTGTGGTTACCAAGGTAATTGTGTGTTTGTGTTTGTAGAGTTTGTTTGAGAAGTTGTTTGCTAGATGGCACTTGCGTGTTCTCAAACGTTCCCAAAACTTGGCATGGGACAGACAGATGTAGTAGGGGGGTGAAAGATTCAGAACAGTTTGCATGTGTATTGCGGGACATGCAAACAGGAAACACGTAAGACCAGCAACCAAATGCTGTAAAGACCAATTCGGTTTCCCTGGCGATAAGTCAGCATGCAGTCCAAGGCCACAGATCTGAACCGCGATTATTTCTGTATGCACCCAGGGGAAGCAGGGAATTTTACACCAGGGGCTGAGCTGCTATGGAGATGCCTGGGCATATTTTTGGCCATGAGCTCTCAGTACCAAGAAGTGCTGGCATTATTATTTATCTGCTTGGCAGATGACCTGCACTAACATAGCTCTGACATGTTGTACTAACATATCTTTAACAGGCTACCCTAGCATACTGTATATTTACTGAAGTGTTTCAAACCAAATATTTCAATGATTTGGCTACGCATCTTGCTGCATTCCCAGTCAGGAAGGGACCCATAAAGAGCTAGTTACAACATAGATTCCATGGAACCAGCAGATGTGTATTTTTAATGTTGAAAGTTTGATAGTTTGATGAGAAATGGGGGGTGGCCAAGTACAATACTGTAGCAATGGACATTCCATAATGTAATATTCAAATCAGAATGCAAATGCTAATTTTGTGAGGATAGAAGGCAGCTGAATATCTGGTTAGTCTACTCTTAGATACTATTAAATAGCTGGATACTATTATCTATGGGGACAGGTCTGGTTCCATAACCCATTTGACATGCTCTTGCTCTTCCCCTACTTCCCGCATTATTGTTTGTTTGTGTTCTCCATGACTTCCTTGTGTTTGGTGGCAGCCTCACTTAAGGCTGTTCTTGTGGCTTTCCCCATGAGAAGGATCACCTGATCCCTGGTTGTTCATGGCCCAATGAGCTAGGAGTCCCTCTGGCCTCAAATCCAGAGCCACAGTCAACTTCTTAGAAACCCATTTTGCTGTGCTTTCTTTTCCTTTGTCTTGAAAAGGCACTAACAGCCTGACAGTGAGTCAATCTGCTCACGTAAGCATTACCTGGATGACTTTAAACATATGTACAGTGCCCTCCGCAATTATTGGCACCCCTGGTAAAGATGAGTAAAAAGGGTTATAAAAAATTCACCTTTTGGTGAATTAGCTTAATCTCACACTGAAGAAATTGAGAAAAATCCAACTTTTAATTGAAGTAAATTTATTTTGAGAAAAAAAAATCCCTCATCAAGAAATAATTATTTTTAACAAAACCATGTGTGCCACAATTATTGGAACCCCTAGAAATTCTTATGAATAAAATGTAACTGAAGCATTATTACCATTTATATTTTACTTTTTAAAGTTGATCAGAATGTTTAGGAACTTTCAAGCAGTAATCCATGACTTCCTGTTTCACTGGGGTGTAAATATGAGGTGTCACAGAGGCTATATTCTTTTATTCATACATCAACATGGGAAAGATAAGAGAACACACAAATCAAATGAAAAGTGTGTTGAGCTTCATAAGTCAGGGAATGGCTATAAAAAAATGGATACTCACCTGAAAATGCCCATATCTACCATTAGGGCAATACTTAAAAAGTTCAAAGCAACTGGAGCTGTTAGAAACTTGCCTGGAAGAGGACCCAAGTTTATTTTGCCCCCACACACAGTGAGGAGGATGGTAAGAGAGGCTAAAAAATCCCCAAGGATCACTGTAGCAGGAAAGTAGCATCCTGGGGTCATCAAGTCTCCAAAACTACCATTAGACGTCACCTCCATGCCAACAAATTTTTGGAAGGCATGCCAGAAAAAAGGCTTTCCTGTCATTTCACCACAAACGTAAGCGCCTGGAGTTTGTTAAACACTACTTGAACTTTTACTGGAACCGTGTTCTATGGTCAGATGAAAGGAAAATTGAGCTTTTCGGCAACCAACACTCAAGGTGGGTTTGGCGTAAAAAGAAGAATGGCTATACCAAAAATAAACTGATCCCCACTGTTAAGTATGGTGGAGGTTCCGTGATGTTGTCGGGCTGTTTTTCCTCCAAAGGCCCTGGGAACCTTGTTAGGATACATGGCATCATGAACTCCATGAAATACCAGGAAATTTAAAATCTGAATCTGGCTGCCTCTGCCAGGAAACTAAAAATGGGTCATCGTGTATCTTCCAGCAAGACAATGATCCAAAACATACATCAAAATCAACACAAAAATGGTTAACTGAACACAAAATCAAGCTTCTGCCATGGCTATCTCAGTCCCCTGACCTAAACCCCATTGAAAACCTGTGGGCTAAGCTGAAGAGGAGTGTGCACAACAGAGGACCTAGGACTCTGGATGATCTGGAGAGATTCTGTAAAGATGAATGGTCTCAGATTCCTTGCTCTGTATTCTCCAACCTTATTAGATGTTACGGGAGAAGACTCAGTGCTGTTTTATTGGCAAACGGAGGTTGTACAAAGTATTAAATGCAGGGGTGCCAATAATTATGGCACACGTGGTTTTGCTAAAAATAGTTATTTCTTGATGAGGGATTTTTTTTTCTCAAAATAAATTTACTTCAGTTAAAGGTTGGATTTTCTAATTTTTTCAGTGTGAGATTAAGCTAATTCACCAAATGTTTTTTTATATAACCCTTTTTACTCATCTTTACCAAGGGTGCCAATAATTGTGGAGGGCACTGTAGATGTATGATCATTCACTATACTCTTGTGACACCATGAACTGTACCTATGGCTTCTTTGCATATACAGACAATGAAAAGAGGTCTCGTCAGCCGTTCATCCATGTCAGGGCGCAGCATCGTACAGGAAGTTAATTTGAAGTGCAGGGGAAAGATGCTGCTGGTTTTATGGGGTTAGAGATGTTTGACTGATCAAAGATTGGGGGAGTAGCGGAGGGCTCCTCTTCCTCTTGGCCACTGTCAGAGCTTCCTGCTGCCTCTTGGGATAATAAAATAGGAACAAGATAGTCATGATCTCAACTTATCCATAGAAAAAAACAGAGGATCTCCACCAATCACCGAGTATGTTGGTAAAAACCAATGAATCAACACTGATGGTGATTTGGGATACTTTCTGGCTTCTTCCTGATCATTCCCACAAGGATCCCTCAAGTATTGCCAGAATGTATCCAACTGGGCTGAGCAGTAGCTGTGGGGAGGGCCTAAAACATGAGTTTGAAACCCTGCCGGAGAGCTAAAAGGTCTGCCGGTTTTTGTTGTCGCCTTGAACTCAGCAGTTCAGACCTAAGAAACCAGGTAAGGTGAGTTAACCATGCAAACAATTGCTTTAATTGGGCAAGCAACAAAAACCAGTATATCCTGCAAGAGCAGAGTTCCAGACCACTGGCCCAAGGCAACCACTTTCCCGGAGAAACTCCCAGGACCCCCCCCTCTCCCCCACCCTCCCGTGTTCCCGAAATATGATCGCCAGCAAAACGTTTCATCCGGGAAGCTAGGGGAGGACGCAGCAGGTGATTGTTTCCCAAGGAGAGAGAGAGAGAGAGAGAGAGAGAGAGAGAAGCAGTATTGCGCCTGAAGTCCTCTAATTTCTCTATGGAAAAATAAGTCAGGAGAAGAAACCCTTCGAGTTATCCATCCATATCTACTGTATTTCTGGCAGCAGAGTGATGGTTTAAGGCTTGTTTGACTTACAGCCATTTAGCCAACCATGTGTTCCATACTATTCCCGTGTAATTTACAGCTTAATCTAGTCCCACCCCCCAATTCCCATAGAGATCCATTCAAATGCAGAGAGGTTATAGTATTGCTTCTAAGAGTACCTGGAAATAAGATATCAGGAGTCTTTTGATATCCTTTTATACAGAATCATGATGGCATCACCTGTTTACCTGTGGAATACCTGTTTACCACAGAAGTTGTTTGAGAGAATGGCAAGAATGTGCAAAGCCGTTATCAAGGCAAAGGGTGGTTACTTTGAAGAATCTAAAATATAAGACTTTTTTTATTTGTTTAACACTTTTTTGGTTTTTGCATAATTTAATTTGTGTTATCTCGTAGTTTTGATGTCTTTACTATTCCAAAATGTGGAAAACAGTAAAAATAACGGAAAAAAACCTTCTATGAGTAGGTGTGTCCAAACTTTTGACTGGTACTGTAGGTTAGGCCCAAGCTTTTCAATGTCAATTTGTTCCTAGACAATGTGCCATTAAGCCTCCCGCTGCAATACAGGAGAAATAGCATACGCCCACACAGACCTGAAATAAATGAAAGGACATTGAAAGGGCATGGTTTTCATTGAGTAGAACAGCTTACTCTCCTACTTCAGTTTGTGTTTATTAGCTGTTTTGCAAGAACCTTTTTGCACCTTAAAAAAGCCTGTACTTTCATGGAAAATATATTGCAACTAAGGCCCACAGAAAAGATATATTCAGCATTCTCCAGGATGCCTAACACTTTAACCTTCCATTCAAATAAATCACTGTCATCATGAAAAAATGTAAATTATTCTTTGAAATCCAAAACCTCAATTTCCACACTTTGTACACATATATAATGTATCAATTTGTTTGAAATGTACTAATTACATTTCTAATTTCTGTCCACAGTATGATGTCCAGAATAGATGCCCTCTAACAAATCAGTGGAAATTCTGTTAAAATTCAAATACAATTCTATTCAAATTCAGTATACTTCCCTGAAATTTGTACCTGCTAACATTGCTTGCAGATCCTTGCAAGCAATTGGCTGCTCAGGCAAGTGGTTCATGACAGGGCCTCGGACAGTGACACAGTCTCTGTTGCCATGGTAATGAGCTAATGGCTGAGCCACATGAGTCCTCCTTGGCTCAGGGTGACTCGGGGCCACCACGTCACGGTGAGAAACACTGTGCTCCAGCTCCAAAAAAGGATTAAAACCATAATTATTAGATTCCCTCTCTGGCTCTCCATCTCCTGAAATTGTCTTTCTATAGCTCTCCCCCGAGTAGAAAGAGACTGCAGACTGCATGTTCAGAGTGGGTTCTCCGTCATTTCCTGCAAACAGCGCTTGCAGTTTGATTTATGGTCAATACAGCACTTTGTCTCACTTTGAAACTGAACGATCGCCGCAAGGATAGGCTATTTTTCAAGGGTCAATCTGCCCTTGTTGTGACAAGACAAACATTCGGGTTGCTCCCGTTTAACATGTACTTTAAAATCACAATGTAATGAAACAACACAGATTGAAAGTTGCCATAGACAGAGGGCGGGATTTTAAGAATAAAGGCTGATAAACATACACAGATGCATATTTAGATGAAGGTTTGTAAAGTAAATGAAAGTCTGTGATCAGCGATTTTCTAACAATATTAATGCTCAGGTGACTTGCCACATTTGCAATCTGTTCAAAAATACTGCAATAAATACAATTAAATACTTCTCATATAATCAAATATGACATTTTATTGATTTGGTTTACTGTAAAAGGCCTCTCACCTAAATTAACCAATGAATTATTTATGTTAAATTTACTGTTAAATTAAACAAGGAATTATAGGTTTAATGAAAAGCTACCCACTTGATATAATTTGGAAAAACTAATTTAATTTAAATTACATCACATTCATTTGGATGCTATTTGTCTTAAAACTACATATTA
Organism: Synaphobranchus kaupii; assembly: GCA_029718625.1. Taxonomy (NCBI): domain Eukaryota; kingdom Metazoa; phylum Chordata; class Actinopteri; order Anguilliformes; family Synaphobranchidae; genus Synaphobranchus; species Synaphobranchus kaupii. The sequence goes on along the minus strand of CM056378.1, from coordinate 98,688,605 downwards.
TACAGTACATATTATATTACATCTACATAACACACATACAGTATTTCTGACAAACATTGATTGATTGATGGAGTAAATTTAGCATGTATTAACTACTTTAACATATTGTTCAGTGTTGCAAGCAGAATGTATGCGCCAGTTTCCCATGCATTATAAACCAAATATTATGATACTTGGTGAATTGAAAGGCCATTGGAGCTTTTAATGCAGACAAATCTGAACTGGGTGAATTAAAATATGGGCTGGGGCCTGATGACTTCCTGTAGAATGAAAGTGCACCTATAGAATTAATAAATACAAAACAACACATAATGAAGCTCGACTGCGGGAAGATACCAAGCAAGACCTGATGCAAAACAGAACATCAACTGATCTAGTAATTCCATAATTCTATATTCACCTTCCAACCATTACTTCATGTAATCTCTTTGGTGCCAGCATCCACACACAGGCATGGAGCTTAGGCTCTGTGACAGTAGATATCTGAGAAGGCAAGGATATCTCTGTTTTTATAAAAGATGCATGTATCTGCGGGTGATGTTTCCCTGGCGACTGTTTATCACCGTGGTGAGTGGGCGGAGCCAAAGAGGAAGACAATGTGAGCATTAAAAATTCATATCCTGCAGTGAGGCTGGAGCAGGGTGTCACCGACACATGACCTGACCGTGGACTTGCAGGGGTTGTGCAGTCTGTGCTAAGCCCCGCCCACAGGGGCCTCTCTCCTCTCGCTCATTGTGAAATAAATGGCTCTGCTCTCCAGGATTTAGGGGATAGCCCTTCACAGCGAGTGAAATACGACCTTGCTGAGCCTTTGTGCTTCAGACCAATGGCGGCCCTGCCTTGCCACCCGGTCTATCCCAGCCAACATGCTGATTTTCAGCTCTGGCCACCCTGTCGTTAGACTTGCAGTCTCTAAGAATCACCAATGAGTGAGGAGTGTGCTGTGAGAACTACATTTCTTTTTGATGCACATATCAAACAAGGAAGGAGAGCTAAAAGCAGTGGTACTTCTGTTTCATGCCATTTCTGTCTGCCCTAGCTGAGCCCATCAGGTCCCCACTCCCCTATTCATCCATTCATCATCTATCCTTTCATCCCTCCATCCATTCACTGAATAAACCCATTGTTCTCCTCCCTTTCGCTCATCTCCCAGCATCCTTCTTGCCTTGTGCACAGTGATGTTTGTCTGCTCTCTCTCTCTCTCTCTCTCTCTCCTCTCTCTCTCTCTCTCTCTCTCTCTCTCTCTCTCGCTCTCTCTCTCTCGCTCTCTCTCTCTCTCTCTATTGTCAGTCCCCCCCTCCTCCTTGTGCACTCGTAGTTCTTGGTATTAATTACCCCGCCTCACATGATCCAATTGTCTGCCTCTGCCTGTGCCTCTCCTTCCCCAGCCATAATATCATTTTCCCTGAACCGGCTGCTGATGTGACAGAGAGCCATCTGTTTACTCTGAGCCCGTTCGGGTGTTTTCCAGGGCTGGGGAAGCAGGAGGAGGAGGAGAAGGAGGAGGAGGAGGGGAAAGGAGGCAGTACACCACGGGGGGGAAGGGAGCCGCTCGAAAATGGAATTGCGATTCTGGGCGTCTTTTTTCCTGGAAAGAGGGAAAGGCTGTGGGATCCAATCTGGCATGTGGCTCGGACGTTTTTTTTTGTGTTTTTTTTCTCTCGCTTTCCCCACACCCCCAAGAGCATGCGCACACTCCCGCATCTCCATCTATACATGCTGAGAAAAGCTCACAGTGACACAATGGATCAAGTCCCCTGAACGTGGGTCCGGTGGATATGTGTTTGTTGTGAACTTGGTTGTGCAGTCCATAAGTATTTAGACAGTGACACTCTGTACGCCGGCACAGTGGATCTGAAATGAAACAATGAACATGAGGGTAAAGTGCAGACTGTCAGCTTTAATTTAAAGGTATTTACATCCATATCCAGTGGTCCATGTAGGAATTAAAGTCCTTTTAATACATGCCCCTGCATTTTAGTACCTTGCTCGGCAGTGCAACGGCAGTGTCCTACCAGGGAATTGAACCTGCAGCCTTTCAGTAACAAAGCCAGTTCCTTAACCATTACACTTTATTTATGGTTTATACTTGCCTCATATATCTCAGTGTTTTGCCAGAGCAGGGCATCGTACATACAATGCAGTCTGTAAGTATTTTGCAATTCAGTGTACTTGAATAATTCAGTTTTTTAATAAATTGTTAATAAAAGTGTTTAGGGGTGTCTCAGTGGCGTAGCCTGTAAAAGCACTGTCCACATGCTCATTGCGAGCCGCGACGTTAGCGGTTCAAATCCGGCCGCGCGACCTTTGTCGTATGTCTCTCCCGCTCTCCTCGCTCCCATCCTTCCTCTCTCTCTACACTGTGCTGTCCAATAAAGCTGATATAAATTACAGAAGCCAGTTTACAGCTTATGATAAATTAAATACTGGAGGATTTTGCAAAAAAGATGTGAAAAAGCAACAGCACTGAGCTGTTAGTGCAGGGAAGCACCCTGTGACTGGATTGAACTCTGGATGTGCCAATGCTGGCGGGGGCTTGGAGTCGCACAGAGCAATAGCTAACCGGCTATACTATCACCTGGGGGGAGCAGTAGCATGTTCGTAATGCTTCGTCTGCAATGCCAGCGCACACAGGCAACCAGGGTGCCACCTACTGAAGGCAGCTGAGAGCCAATTTATGGCTACTGTCAGTTCCCTTTAGACAGTAGGCAGGGCTAGCATCTCTGAGAAGAGTGCTGGAATCACGAAGCGATCACACCAAATTTCTAAATGGAATTCTGAGTGGCAACACTGTTGTGAACAATCATCTGATCATCAATTCAGGTCACGGTTCTCGTGCCGAACCTAAAATATTGTTACCGGTTGGGTCGCATGTTATTAACCCTGTATGAGCTAGTCACATTGTGGTGGAAGTATGTGCTATGTGCAATATTTAAGATTCTACAAGTTCCCTTTCATGCTCCAGTTAAAGAAGCTCAATACATACAAGCGTATAGAACCAGGATTTGTGGGTTACCATGGCATAATATGGAAAGCAGAGTTGTTTTATATGAAATGTGCATTAATAATACTCCCAAACTAGATGGAGGCACCATTTGCATGAGACTCGGGGACAGTTATCAACACCCTTCTACGTGAACAAACTCTCGTTCATTTTTAGGCAGTGCCTGCACGAGCACAGGTAGGGAGCTATAGTGCCCTATGAGGCAGACGCCCTCAGTTGTATGTTGTAATATCCAGCAGAGATCATGCAAAGAAAAATCAGCTGAAATGTTGAACGAGTTCTACGGGACCACGCTGATGATTTCAGTCAGCAGGCCATAGCAGCGCTCATTTGATGAGTTCAGCAATCGAATTTGCCAAACTGAGTTTGTGAAGAAAAAAGTGTAATATTTACATGAACTTGCAAGTCAACGTTAGGAACAAATGTTGATTGAGGCCCAGCCAGGATACGCTGCATTTTGTTGTTATCTGAAACCGGGTGAGGTGAGATAACTGTGTAATCAGCTGCTCTTATTATCTATTAAATGCTGAGTCATAAAGGAAACCAACACACCCCATTGCTATTCAGAGCCAGGCTTGCAGCCCCCATTCAAAAGCTACTCTTTAGGTCAGTCTGTGCTTGCGATTGTCGTACTACTTATTTTAGTAAGGCTTCACATAATTACTCTATAGCTTGGCTAATGGATTATAGACTAAGAAGAAACTTGTTACCACCCCCCCCCCCCCCCCCCAAAAAAAACAAAAAAACAAAAAAACAGACAGAAGACAGTTGGTGGGAAGGGCCTATAACAATGTCCATTACAAATTCGGGAGTAAAAGAAGTTGGAATAAAAAGTTACAAATATTGGCCACCCTGTCGTGCCTATGCTTTTAAACACTTAAAAAAGTAGCAGTTTAAAAAGGCAGCCACTGGCTGGTTTTCAGTAAACAGGCAGCAGTCCTTAAGCACTTCCATGTGTTTTGCCCTAAACAAAGACATTTGTTACAGTGCAGAGAATTTCTGTACAGTTTCAGTTTGAGTGCCTACACCGTTGCGCATTGTTTCTGAACCATGGCACTGGGAACACAACGTAGTTTTGCTGCGTCCTCGCGTTGCATAAATGAAAAATACTTATATACAGAAATACTGTATATCAATAAGGAAGCTTCCATATGTCATTGCTTCTAATTTTAACCTGTTAAACAAAGTAGTAACACAGACAGGTATTCTGCTTCATTTATTAACAGTAATTCTTTCACTGAATTCTTGAACAAGGAATTGACAAATACGTTGAGCTTAACTGAAACAGCTGCACTAATTTTCTACTAAGCTTAAGGTACAAAATTAGTGCTGGTAGCTGAATAAAAATGCATACCTTCAACAGCATGTTTTCATGGTGAATTTCTAAAGAACTTTAACAAATAAAAAAAATGTATGCTATACAATAAAACTACTGTCTAAAGGGAACTGACTGTAGCCATATTGGTTCTCAGCTGCCTTCAGTAGGTGGTACCCTGGTTGCCTGCGTGCGCTGGCATTGCAGACGAAGCATTACAAACATTCTACTGCTCTCCTCAGGTGATAGTATAGCCGGTTACCTATTGCTCTGTGCGACTCCAAGCCCCCGCCAGCATTGGCACATCCAGAGTTCAATCCAGTCACAGGGTGCTTCCCTGCACTAACAGCTCAGTGCTGTTGCTTTTTCAGATCTTTTTTGCAAAATCCTACAGTATTTAATTTATCATAAGCTGTAAACTGGCTTCTGTAATTTATATCAGCTTTATTGGACAGCACAGTGTAGAGAGAGAGCAAGAATGGGAGCGAGAGAACGGGAGAGACATGCGACAAAGGTCGCGCGGGCGGATTTGAACCGCCAACATCGCGGCTCGCAATGAGCATGTGGACAGTGCTCTTACAAGCTACGCCACTGAGACACCCTCAACACTTTTATTAACAATTTATTAAAAAACGGGATTAAGTACACTGAATTGCAAATTCGTACAGACTGCATTGTATGTATGATGCCCTGCTCTGGCAAAACACTGAGATATATGAGGCAAATATAAACCATGAATAAAGTGTAATGGTTAAGGAACTGGCTTTGTTACTGAAAGGCTGCAGGTTCAATTCCCTGGTAGGACACTGCCGTTGCACTGCCAAGCAAGGTACTAAAATGCACCTGCTTCCATTAAATATGGCATCCCCCAAGGTTCTATTTTAGGGCCTCTTTTATTCTCACTTTACATGCTTCCCCTTGGCTCCATCTTTGAGAAATATAATAGTTTGTATCACTGTTATGTGGATGACACACAGTTTACCTGCCAGTTACACCTGGCAACGCTTGTTCATTGAAGAACCTTTTTAACTGTCTAGAGATGACATTAAATGCTGGATGGCGTGGAACTTCCTTCAACTAAATGATAACAAAATGGAAGTAATTATATTTGGCCCTCCTATCTCTGTCACTAGCCTAAGCAATGCGCTTGGTCCCCTGTCTACAAATCTGCAAATTGTAGTTATAAATCTTGGTGTCTTCTCGGACACTTCTTTGAATTTTAACATACCAGTCAGTAGTGTTGTGAAGGGCAGTTTTCATCAGCTTAGAACCATAGCCAAGTTAAAGCCGTTTTTATCTCATAAGGACCTGGAAACAGTTATCCATGCTTTTATCACTTCTCGGCTGGATTATTGTAATTCCATGTATATGGCGTTGACCCATTCCACTCTGTCTCGACTGCAAATGTTTCAAAATGCAGCTGCTAGATTTTTAACTGGAACAAAAAAAAAGGCAACATATTACTCCGGCTCTGGCTCATTTGCATTGGTTACCGGTGAAATATAGGACTGATTTAAAAATTTTACTATTTATTTTTAAAGCCCTCAATGGATTAGCTCCACAGTACATCACTGATCTGCTGACTCCATATTCTGCTCCCAGGTCACTTAGGTCATCCGCAAAACAACTCCACTCACGTCTCAAAACTAAAGGTGACCGCGCTTTTTCTGTTGCTGCCCCTAGGCTCGGGAACAATCTCTCGTCCCACATTAAATCCTGTCCCACCGTTGATCATTTTAAATCTAATTTAAAGACCCAGCTTTTTTCTCTTGCTTTTAGTGCAGTTTGAGGTTGCCCCAAAACTGCACGAGGTTGATCCTCGTACTCCTTATTCTATTTATTTTATTGTGTTGTATTGTTAATACATGTATTCTGTCATGTTATTTTGTTGTGATTTGTTGTAATGACTGGAAAGCAGTTTGGCTCAACTCCTGTTGTTTTAAATGTGCTATATAAATAAAAGTGACTTGACTTGACTTATATAAAATTGCGAGGTCACCTTGAATGAAAACTGGCATATATGGCCGGTTCCCAGGGCCAGGATCTAGAATTACTGTGATAAACCAGCACGGTACAGAAATAGTTCAGTGCTTTTTGATAAATACACATACCTTTGAATGTTACATGGAAATAAGCACATAAAACAAACACACAGCCATTTTCACCGCGGGCAGGCAGTTCCATTTCTGTTCCAACCAGTTGGTTTGTATGCAGGGTTTTATTACCACCAATTACCCAGGCATACCTTAATTACCCATATACACATTTACAATCATAGATTAGACCAGTAAACCATTTGATATAGAGGCACAATAACTTCAGGTGTAATTTATTTCCCTGTCAAAAATGTCAATAAAATGTCATATCACATTTATTATTGTACTAATTCAGCAATTAAGAACAGAAGTTGGTGTGAAATTCATGAGTAGATATTTCCCTCCTTGCACACCCCTGGCATAGGGATGTTGCATGATCATGGGTTCTTGTAGTTGCCTTTGCCTTGTTGTCTGCATTCCACTGGCTCTGACAAAATAATCCAGAACACCTGAGTCGGTGGCCATTCCTACAGTAGGTAGGCATGTATGGCTAATCGATAGTGACGTGTTTTATGCATTCTTCATGAGGTCATAGGCTTGAGTGTTGAAGACGTAGCCCCAAAACAAATCTATGAGCTTCATGGTATGTGTGTGGAACAGCAGGGGACTGTCTAACAGATTGGTCCTTCTGGAAATCCACAGGAAAACATTTCTAAGAAGAATACCATGTTATTGTGCTTACGGGAATCCCTCGCCCCACATTTGTGTGACCCTAAGATCTTTAAGATTTGAAATGCCAAATAAGTTCATAATGGACAACAATATCAGTTCTGTGCAACATCAGGAATCTTGTGAATGCAGTTATATTTTCATTGCATTTACATATTTTCAGATAGCCTACCAGACAAGGAGGTCAAAGTCACTGTTCAATCAATACATCAACGTTTTTTTAATTCATTTTTAAAAATTGGTTGTTACTGTCCACATTATATAATTTAAAAGGATATTTTTTCCAGGATCATGAACTGTAAACAGTTTGTACAATATGACATGAAAATAACTTCCATTAATATGTGTGTTATATTCTGATTCCAGCCTTTCAAATAAATATTGCTGGTTTAGTCAGATATATGAATATTTTATATCTGTTGTGATATACATGTGTATAATTGCATATAGGCCTATGGAAAAACAAAAATTGAAGGAATCCTTTGTGCCAGTATTGTTACTTGTCTTGTTCTTCATATTTTGGTAAATTCATAACATGTATGTTTTTGTCACATTATTTTCTTTAGGCCTAACAGAGATATGGTTTCAATATATACATTTATCCTCTTGATGTGGGTGAATCTCAATGTTTGGTATTGACTTTGTGTTACAAATTCATATACATTCTGATACATTAAGACCTCAATCCTCAAAACAAATACAATTATACAGACTTTGCCAATCAGGAAAGATTGGAACTTTAAAAATAGTTACTATGTGTGGTAGACGACAGACTCATCAGACGTAACACATTTCTTTCTGTGGCATAAAGTAAAGCTTAAAATGCTTAGTTTTTAACGTGGAATTGTTTGCCTTTGTTTTTGGCAGGCAGGCGCTTTTATATTTCTGTGTTGGTATAGTATAACTGAGACGAAGGAATAAACTGAATGTATTAGACGCTCCTGCCACCTGGTGGTCTCTCTGCGTAACTGAGTGGCAACAAACTCTGGATCCCCCGAATGATGGATGAGCAGTTGATATTTTCGATTGGCTGAAAGCGTTAACTTCCACGCCCTTCCTTAGTTCGCTGTCAATCAAAATATTGGTCTGTCTTCCTGGTTCCAGCGTTGGGCAGGACGCAGGTAACGGTGAGTGTTATGCTGATCCTATCGTTTTCTAGGCTGTGATTTGTTGCATGAGATATGAAGGGTTAGCTGGAGTACATCGCCAACAGGATGCTATAGCGAAGAAAAATATGTCAGTTGAAAATAGTGTTTGGTATTAGCTACGTCGCCGAGACTGCAGCGTTAGGCGGGTTTAATCTTAGTTTACTCAAAACAAAATCCTGTATATGAAAAATAATAGGTTTAGGCTAGATCACATAACGACAGCGAGCCATCACTTATTAGCGAATTTAGCTTGTCCATCGCAGGTCCCCAGTGGTCAAATCATCTAGAATACTCCCAGAACGTGTCCGTCGGATACGTATAGCTAGCTAGCTAGCTAATGTTACGGCATCATTTACTATAACGTTAGCTATGCTTAACAAATGGCTAGCTACCTAGATAACGAGCAACCAAATTAAGATTGAATAATCAAGGGGTAACGGAATGGTAAACATTGATCCAGCGTTAGAGCATGTTGGTTACGTTTTGAGCGTAACGGTAACGTTAGTGTCTTAAATTTGTAGGTGGTTGTCAAGTGATGATGCTGTTCGTGTTGCGCTCAGTGTATACTCATGTGGACTTTAGGCTCGTTCACGTGGGCTGAAAAAGGTAACGTTGGCATGTTAGCTCGTTAGAATAACTACAAGCGCCTAACCTCATTGTATGGATTCACATTTCGTCAGACTATAAACATCACCTGACACTCATGAACTAGGTAGGCCTATTTGCTTCAACAGATCCCAGTATATCATTAGTTTGATCACAAGGCTTCCAACTTTGACCCAGTGCCCAAACAGAATTTCCTCTTTGTGGTTATGTTATAGGTAATTTGCCTGTATACGGTGTACCTAATGCCCTGTTATGTTTTCTTAACCATATCTACTTGTCAGTCATATCAACTAGTTTTTATTAACCAAACTGTACAATTTAGTTCAATGATTGGAGTGAACTAACAAACAGCTGTAGCCTATCTACAGTGAGTTCTACAGATCTGGAGGAATATGTGGGCCAAAAGAACACGCTGACAGAATCCATAAAAGTACTCTCATAACCTCAATATATAAATTGTTCCAGCCCCACTGCTATGTACCTACTAGTCTTCCAAGCTGCTATTGCAAAACATCTAAAAGTATCATGTAGGATTACATTTCAAAACAAAAAACAGTGGTGGAACAGAAAATCAGAGGGGGCAAAGTTTATTTAGCCTATCCACCTCAACTATCTGTGCTCTCTCCCTCTCCCTCTCTCTCTCTCTCTCTCTGTCTGTCTCTCTGTCATACGTGCACCCCCCCTCCCACACACACACACACAGGAAGATTTCGCAGTGATTAGCTAAAGGGGAGAGACCATGTGCAGGTCACATGAGTGCTGATGATGAGGCGTAAACAGCTGGGAGGAAACCTGAGGAGCGGACTGGTGGCTAAGCGCTCCATGCGAGCGGGGGCCGAGGCTCGCTGCCGCAGCTAAGACCCTCGCCGGGGAGCCAAGGGGAGACCCCCCACCACCCACTCCCTCTCGTCCCGTGCGCGCACGACAGACATGAACACCACCACCCAGGCCCCGGCCACCATCGACGGGGACGCAGCCGTCAGCTATGTGCTGGTGCCCTTCCTCCTCATCACCATCATAGGGATCGTCGCTGCTGTGGTAGGTGGACAAGGAGGGGAAAAGGGGAGGGGGGGTAGGGGGAGGGGAGGGGACTGTCAACAGGCGCAAAAGTGTATCTCAGTGGCGTTTATTCACACACGCACAGAAGCACACGAGAATACACGGGCGCACACGTGCGTAGCGTACGCACGCTCACACATTCAATGAAGGGAAGCTCAGAGTGAGTTAATGCATAATAATGTAAATATTTGAACAAAGGCTTGACTCAGAAAATACACTTTTGGTTAGAGCTGCTTTTAGTTAGTTTTACTCACTGTTAGTAACTTCAACCTTAAAGAAAATCGGACGACTGCTTCACCATATAGATCTACGCAGTGAATCCACCAGTGTTCTCTTTATGTGCTGTAGGCTATGTGGATTTGATGTGCATGCTAATATCACAAGACTGGAGTGACACGCGCAGGCTTAATATTTATACTTTTAAAATGTTGTAATCATTAACATTTTTAGGTCTCTCTCTCAGTCCACTGTAACTATTCATAAAATATTTCTTGTGCATTTTATATGTTTCCCTCTGACTAAAATAAGATATATAAATATATACATGTAATTTTGATCAGGGTTTGCATGGTAGTGAAGATGCAGAAATGTGCTTTATATTGATTGCAGTAGTTTAAGGCCTGGCTGTTTGAAACGTTCATTGTTTCCTGTTTTAGGTGATGTACGTGCGGAAGAAGAGAAGGTGAGTCATCTTTTAGTAGTGGAAATGGAGTCCTTTGTATGAATGCAATGGTGATGTACACTTCCTGTCAAAAGGTTCCTTATCTGGAGGTTGTGACAGTGCTGGTAAGCTGAATTGTGTCATCTCTGGCAGCATAACAAGGGATCATTCATTCATTGTGGGTACACCAACCTCACTTACACTTGACACTTTGGCAGAGTTGCATTGTAGAAACATTAGGAGCTTGATTTACTAAGAACTTTAGCGTGTGCGAAACCTTTTAGCGCACGCAAAACCAATAACATGACCAATGCTTTCTCATGGCATTTGTTTTGCACCAATCATTGGTTGTGTTATTAGTTTTGCGTGCGCTAAAAGGTTTTGCACATGCTAAAGGTCTAAGTAAATCAGGCCCTAGATGTATAAAGTCAATCAGAATCCACATATTTAGGGGGCCAAACACCTTAAAGGGAAAACACACCTTTGTTACTGATTATTCTTTCTTATTCTGTCACCAAAACTCACAAAATGTGTTTTGTAGGTTTGTAGGAGGGCTCTGGGTCCCATCTGTTGAGTTCCTATTGGTACTCCTAGGACATGTTGTTCACAAAATCAATATGGCAGTCAAATGTTTACATACAAAATTAAAATATGCCCTGATATATTCCATGTGCATTTCCTTTACACATGGAATGTTAGATTATGTTGTGATTTTTTTAAATACACAGGACAATACAATACAAGAAGCTCTTCTGTAATGCACTAAGCGTATGTTTTGTACGTAAACATATTTCCAAATTTAACTAGAGTTAGGCTACCTGGGGAGTATCCTACGAAGCAGGATGACAGAGTTAGCTGGATAACTGCATTGAGTAAAACCCGGAACCTCCCAAATATGGAACATGGACTGAAGCAAAAAAGAGCCGTACCGGGTTTTTACTCAGTGCAGTTATCCAGCTAACTCTGTCATCCTGCTTCGTAGGATACCCCCCTGGGATACAAAGGACATATCCAGGTCAGAACTATACCTTGCCCTCATCTTACTCCTTATTGATCTGTTTGCAGTAAATGCTTAGACATCACTTTCTTAACACTCATCTGCTCTAGGTGCGAAACCTACTTAGTGGTGCAATAGGACATTGCACTTAAAGAGACAAGGTCACTGGCTCAAGCACAGCTGTGTAACATGTTAAATTATAATTTTGACCTAAGGAATTTATGAGTTTATGATAGCCAGCATATATTTCATGTTCATAATATGTGTACTGAGCTCTTTCTAATTGTGAGGGGAATGATTGTACGTCAAAAAAATGACGCTGGACTGCTGGAGATGAAGATGTAAAAAACACAAAACCACTTTTCAGCGCAGTGATATGCCCCACAGTCATATTAAAATCCTGGCCATATCAGTGCCAATTGTGGCTGAGAGACCCACAGAATTATGCATAACTGGCCACAGCATTTCTCCAGAGGGAGGATAGTCCCTCCCTCAGTGCTCTATAGCGACTCCTCTGGTCAATAAATAACCTGCCATCTGCCTGCGCCAGTGGCCCAGTCCTCCCACTGAACAGTGAGGCTCGGCGGGTGGATTCTAGAGTGAAAGAAGAGCCAGGCCCACGTGGCGGCAATAGGATGGGTCTACAATGATTGAAAGGATTTGAAGAAAACCGGAATAGGAAGCTCCAAGTAAAAAGTTTCCATGGTAACCTGCCTGCGGTGGTGTGTTTCAGGATCGACCGTCTCCGGCACCAGCTCCTCCCGGTCTACACCTATGACCCCTCCGAAGAGCTGAACGAGGCCGAGCAGGAGATGCTGTGGAGGGACGAGGACACCAAGGTACCCCTCAAACGGCGTTCCCTCAGCGTCTTGTCACATCGCAGCTTGTGAGCGTAGGGCTGTTTTAGTTACGCCCTCCCGTCTACTTGATGACAGTATCTCTGCAGCTGCACGACATTGTAGCGTATGAACACTTGATTCATCTAGCAATGCCTACCTAGCTCCTAAGCGATATTTTTCTTCTGCCATCTGGTCTCTGTGATGCTTTAGCTTGTCAATCCAAGGTGTTTTACCAGACACATTTAGACCTCAGAAATGGTGTTTCCTCAGTGTGGCTGTGAGGCTGTGCTTACTGCAATGTCAAAGCACTTTAAAATTCTACAGGCTAGTGTTAAGCAGATACACATCTCTCTGTAATGAAAATCCCACTCCCACCAAACCCATCTTTATGCAATGACTGTTAAGAGCAATCTTCTAGTATAATTTAGTCTGAATTCAGTTTCGTTCAAAAACACCTGGCCAGATACTTGTAAATGTATACATAACATCTGCAACACAAACCCTTTCCAGCCTGAGCGAATATTGGGTCAACATTCTATTCCATTCTATTTCTTAACGTGCGTTGCAAAAATGTTTGTGGTGTGATCATATTACATCAGATACCTAAACTTTATATACCATTGTAAACAGCATAACTGGGGCTTTCAATTGATATAAAAACAATAGGATTACTTGATAGCGATATCATCAGTTATGGAAAGACATTCACCAACTAAATTTATAAGACGTTCTAAATGGCTATTTTCTAATGAGAAACCTACTATTTTACCCATTTCATGTTCAAGATAGAGGGAAACTTACAGTGTATGATATCTTCACCATTGTGTGAGTGATATAGAATAGGAATCAGAGTAGATTTATCTTGTACTGCTCAAAAATTATAACCACTTCAGTGATGGGTAAGAAAAGGCTAAAATAAACACTTTAGAATGTTAGGTTCATTGAAAATATGACATGCGTATGCAAAACTGTTTGTGGTGTGATCACATTATGTCACACCCCTAAAGATAATATACCATTTTAAACAGGATAACTGGAGCTTTCCATTTATATACAATAATATGCTTACTTTAACACAATATCATGAATTATTAAAACAATTCACAAAATAAATAATAAAAAAAAACTTTATAAATGGCTATTCTCCATGGGAAACCTAGGTTTTTAAACATTTCATGTTCAAGATCGAGGGAGACAAACTGTGTGGTATCTTCACTATTTTGTAAGTGATATAGAGTACAAATTAGAAGAGATTTATCATTTACTGCTCAAAAGTTATAACCTCTTAGTGATGTATGGGAAAAGGCAAAAAAAAATGTTTTAATTAGAATGTTAGGTTCATTGACATTTCACATTACCACTTATCCATACTCCTAATGGGCCACTATTGAGAAGCAGTTGATATAATGCAAAATTGAAAGACACATACACTGAAATATACAATTTATGTGTTCAATGAAGCACACACTTTATTTAATTTTTTTTTATAACATAGTGAATGGATGAACTAAGTAAATGGATAACATTGGAAAACAAATAAAAACAAGATACAACACATGGCAAATATCAGTTTAGATGCCCATAAAATGAATGCATTGGATTTATTTACAGTAAAATCATTCATGTATTAGTACAGATACAGCAGACAAATCTATGGTCAAGCATAAATACCTTCAATATATTCAAGAATCAAGAAGATAACAGTAGGTGCATGCCCTGGTGGTCCTCCATGTCGTGCTCTGCAATGACCCTCAGTCCCTCCTTCCCTTCAGGGACTGTATCAGATGGCTAAATGTCCAACCTTTGCTGCAATACATAAATATGTAATCATATACCATTTCATTAATCCATAACATATCATATAAAACCATTTCTGAGTCATTAAAGGGCTGTATACTTGCAAAAATAACATCTTACAGCAAATGCTTTATGCTTATGTCAGGAATAGAAGTACACACACTCAAATAATTATAAAGTCGATACTTTCCAGTCAGAATTTTTTTTTTCTAATTTGAAAGAATTGCGTCAAATCTAGAGGATTTTCTGTATTGTTCTGTCTTGTACACCTCTTACTTTAGTTTGTGTTGCAGAAGTCTTTCTCAGTTGTGCGCCTGTAGTGTAATGGTCATACTTCATGCACAAAACCAAGTGAGTGAGCACTACAGCAGGGCTACTGAACTCCAGGTGCTGCGGGCCGTAGTGTCTACAGGTATTTGCTCCAGCCATCCACTCACTACACCACCTGATTTCACTAATGAGCTTACTTCCTGAACCAATGAGGTAAAATAATCAGTGAACTCACATGGTGTAGTGCATGGTTCGAGAAAAATACCTGCAGACACTGTGGCCTGCAGGACCCGGAGCTGAGTAGCGCTGCACTACAGCATCATTCAGTCTCTTCCCTCTCAGTGGGGCAGCTATAGCACCGCCTAGTGGTAACAATGCACAAGGCAGCAGTAATGTTGGCTGTTGAGCCATTGTGTGGAAATCTTCACCGTGAGACATTGCCCAAAGGGGGTTTTCTTTTTTTTTTTAAAACACAAAATGGCTTTATTGGAGTTGCATACTTACCATTCATTCTTGAAGTTGCCTGGCAACAAGAACATTTCTTAGGAGTGTTTGAGTCGGTGGAGTGGGGCCAGAAACCGGATAGTGGCAGCTTTCTCACGGATGACTCAATTCAATTAACCCAGGGCATCCGAGAACAGATATGGCTTTGAGCCTACAGCACAGAATCCTGCAGCCAACTGGGCTGGTTCTTCCATCTCTCCATACAAATAACATTATCAACATTTCATGTTTGAACATGGTTTTTGAAAGGAGTCCACTTTTTGAAAATGGTGCACGTTTTGATAGTTATATTGATACTATGCAAAAGAATATTAATTTGATCCTCACATGGATTGATGCCTTTTTGTCTGGAGTCATGTGGTATCTGTGAATGTCAGATTGTGTACAGTGGCATTGGTTAAACTCAGGGCAACATGGGTTCCTGGAGTGTATATGCTAACATATTAAAATGTATAATGGCATTGCTGGTATTAAGTGGCATCTTAACTCTTTTCATACTGCAGTCAATGCATTTGATACGTTAAACGTACATCAGCAGCACTGCAACTGCAATAGCTGCAGTTCACCTTCACAAACACTAGATGGCACAACAGTGCCAGTAGTCAGCAGAACACAAATTAGCCCAGTTTTTTATTTTTTATTTTGAAGAAATCTTTAACTGTGCCCCAGGGTGCTTGTCTAAAGGAACGTGTCACATCCTACCTCAGATGCACTTGATTGTGGCCTCGCTTGTTGATTCTGGTGCGGTTTTCTCACCTCGTACCGTGTCTGTCTGTACCACGCGAAACGGAAACGGAAAACAGCGTGGGGAAAAACAGCCTCCATGCTCACCCAGTTCCCTCGGAAATACTGACCTCAGTTCAGCGCCCTGCTACGTGAACAGACAGGTGGCTGCTTGCGCACTCCCTCCTTCCCTGATCAGAGATCAGCAGCAGTGGCAGAAGCAATGGTTTGGAATGCAGTCCTTGTCCTCTCCACAAGCATACATATCAAACCTGCTTCTGGATGTCAGCTTCAAAGGTTCAAGCATGTGATGTCGGTTGCCATGACGCTGCCATAAAAAAGCAAGCCCACTTGAGGGAGAGGTTTTGATATGCTAACATATAGTTTTTTTCTGTAATTGACAGCTACGAAAAGAAAACTCCAGAACATCAGAAAACCTGAAATTAAATTTTGTATAAAATGTGTCAAACATTCTTTACTTCTACCTTAACAGTCATTTCTCTTATGGATGCAAATGAGTATAAACAACGAATGTCAAACTGATGCTTAAAAGATTTTGGTGAACACTTTTAATAAGGAAGTAGCATACACTGCCTGGCCAAAACAAAAGTTGCCGTTGCACCCGTCATGCATAGTGCCCACTGTACAAGCCTCTGGAGGCAGTGTTATCATCTGGGGTTGCTTCGATTGATCAGGTCTAGGCTCAGCAACGTTATGCAGCAATAAAATGAATTCAGCGGAGTACCTGAATGTACTGAATGACCAGGTTATCCCATCAATGGGCATATTCCAGGATGACAATACCAAGATTCTTCGGGCTCAAATTATGAAAGAGTGCTTCTGGGAGCATGAGGAATCATTTTCACACATGAATTGGCCACCAGAGTCCTGACCTTAACCCCATTGAAAGTTTTTGGGATGTGCTGGAGAAGACTTTACGGAGTGGTTTGACTCTTGTCGTCAATACAAGATCTCGGCCAAAAATTTATGCAACTCTGGACGGAAATAAATGTTGTGATGTTGCAGAAGGTTGTCGAAACAATGCCACAACGAATGCACGCTGTAATCAAAGCTAAAGGCGGTCCAACAAAATATTAGAGTGTGCAACTTTTTTTTTGGCCAGGCGGTGTATGATTTTGCATAATGGATGTGCATGTTATAGATGTGTACCTACTGTACAATTTTTCCACGTGTGAGATGAGTACAGAGGCTGGCAATTCTGGTCCTGGAGTATCTGATATATTTCTAGTTTTAGTGCAGGCAGAACACTAAATTACATGATTAGAGCAATTACTAGGCTTCTGACAACCTTGTATCTGAAAAAAAAACTAACTGCTGATCTGTGCTAAATGTGTCAAATCAAGAACAGTATTTCATTAAGAATTCAATTAAGTTAATCGGGAACACAGCTGGAATGGAAATGGCCATATATGGTATACAGTAAAGATCAGGGTTGGGAAAGCACTTATTTAGAGAGTCCCCAGAAAATGTGCTTGAAAAGGTTTGAAGAAAACCTAGTGTTGCTGGACTGTGGATTTTGACCTAGTAAAACCTAGTGTTGCTGGACCACAGGGTCTTCTGGGTTTTGTTTTCACCTAAAAATCAGCAACCAAACACCAAAGTAACCAGGTGAGGTGAGTCAACCCGTGTGATCAGCTGCTTTACTCAGTCAGTTAAGTGCTGAGTGACAATAGAAACCAGCAGACCCGGTGGCTCTCCAGGACCAGGGTTGAGAATTGCTGTGGTAGACATATAAGCATGCATGTAGAGATTAAGGTTAACTAACCTGTGACTCCCTTTCTCCGATATCCCGCCAGGTGGTACAGGGCTGGGCAAGGGCATACCAGCACCGACGCCCCCTACTGATGAAAGATGCTCACGCATGAGAGCGTGGCAGAGGCCCTGACCTACATGATTATGTAGATCAATGGACAAGGAGCGGACAAAAAAAAATAAAAATAGGTGAGGACTGTGCCAGACAGACACAAGGGTCATGCATCACCTTCCATCGACTAAATGGCGCGCTGCCTGGTCTTTCTGAATTCAGCAAAGGTCTCATCTTCATCTCTGTACCCTCATTTGTGCATCTCAAACTCCCGATGGTTCATTCTCTGTGGGCGAGCTGATTACAGTGTGACCTGTTGGATGTGCGCTATCGGCCCCTGCTCAAAAACTGCAGCTGTGTTTATGAACAACTTGCCTCGTTCCATTGCCTGTGAAACTGAGCCTACACTTGCTACTGCCCTGGACTATGAAAAATGTACCCTGGCCAAAGGTAGACTTATGAATTTATTTAAGCAGTTTCTCCGTGAATATTTTGGATTAGCGTTCTGACTTACTGAGCGCTGTCCGTATTAACGAGCGACAACCTCACCATGGCCTCAGCGTTAGTATTCAGGCCTGAATGCAAAATGAAGTCTGCTGTGAGCACCTGTTTTTGTTGTTGATGAGCATTACCTAAAGACATGCAGGAAAGGCCATTGTGAAGGGCAGGCATTTTATGGCCGACAGACTACCAGTCTACCTAGAACTGATATTTACGTCTGGCTAATTCCCTCGTTTAAGGATGTACTAATAAGGACTTGCACTGTGTTTTTATGGTCTTGAAATGTAACATTTCATTAGACTTGAAGAAAGCCTCTTATTTGCCTTTCTCTAGACACACACACACACACACACACACACACACACACACACAAGTAACAGGATCAACAGGCGTCTGATTTAAAAATTAATACTTTATCTCTTGGTTATTGGAAACCAAGACCTGTCTCAAAAAAATATGACTAGAGAGAATAAAACGAATATTTCCAGCAAAGGCAAAGCAGGCAAATTATTGTGCTTTTAACAGTGGGAAACTTTGCAACTTAGTCTAGGTGGTTTGCTGTTTGATGTATCGCCTACTATGGGGTACTATTAGAGAAAGAGCTGAGACTGATGCTGCGACTGGTTCTCTGAAATCAACTCTGAATCCTAACACTGGATGACTTGTCCTTGCTATGGCTTGCGCCCATCTCCAAGTTGTGGAAAGGGCCGTGACTACTGCCCTCAAAAATGGCCCCGCCCAGTGGGCTGCCTAGATGTGCTCAACAGACTGGCACGTGGATGGTACAACTTTTGAGTGATTGTATCAATTTAGAAAATGCCATCTAGCTGACTGTACAGACCACTCAGGAAATGTCTTGTGTGCGCTCGTTCTTCAAAAATATTGTTTAATTAAATGATTCATCTCAATGAAAACATCCCCTCCCCTGCTTTTCCCCTGTATTGGTGAATGTCATGTCTTGAAAATGTATATGAAACACTTGAGGCTCCCATTTCAGCCAGTGATGTCACTAGGACACTGTGACCTAGATCAGCACATGTATCTATTCAAAGGTTCAAATGTCAAGCTTATGTTTTGGTAGCCACTGGCAACCTAGCAGATGCTGAATAATTAAATATTATTTCAGTATAGTGCATAAGGCATGTTCATGAATGATTGTCAAGAATGCTGGGTGGATTTGTTGGGTGTCAAACATAATTTTATGATATCACCAAAAGCCATCTATAATAAATAGAAAACTACCACTGTTGTGTTCTGCACTCTTGAACGGAATTGTCAGGGTTGTATGGTGATATAGGAGTGGTGTTGCTTTATGAGTGTGCCCTGACATCTCAAATAAAAAAAAAAATGTAAATCATAGCCTACGTACAGTGCATTACTTGAATCTTTTTTATCATTATGTGATGTCCAAAGTATGGATTCTGTCATTAAAACTTAAATAAAGCCTAGGCTATATGAAAACTATTAATTGTCTTGAATGGTTTAATTACTGGTTAAAAAAAAACATATCAGGCCACCGCTTTTGATTTTGTAGCGACACTCTTCTACACAGGAATTGCAGAACAAAACTAGAACGGTTACTTTACCGTTTACTTTTATGGTTACGGCTACAAGTGATTACAGTATAACAAAACAAGCGGAAGCTACTTTTACAGAAATCCTGTTGTGTACCGTTGCAAACCGACTGAATAGATATACAGGTGCGTGTAGGCTAAAACAGACGGGAACACACAAACGGAAAAAAACGTCCTCTTCTCGGCTAGATTTGGAAACAGGCGACACACCAAACCGCATTGACTGCATTGCTACCCTAACAAGCAGCCTATTAGGCTATCTGTAAACACAAGCTATCAGAATAGCCCATTCTGTAGGCCTTTCATTAGTATGGTTAAGTTACATTCATTAATTTAAATTATGCTTGGATGTTATGTTGAACCGTCCTATAGACCAGTGGTTCCCAACCCTGGTCCTGGGGACCCCCTGTGTATGCTGGTTTTCGTTCCAACCACAATTGCAATACCAGAATTTTAACAAGCTGTTAATTTTTCTTAATGAGGTGTTTTTAATGTTTAGAGGGATTATTTACGTTCTTAAGCGACATTATATTAGTAATAGCTATGCATGCCATGAAGACTAAAAGTCCAAGATTCACATTGTGTTGTATTGTA
Organism: Synaphobranchus kaupii; assembly: GCA_029718625.1. Classification (NCBI taxonomy): domain Eukaryota; kingdom Metazoa; phylum Chordata; class Actinopteri; order Anguilliformes; family Synaphobranchidae; genus Synaphobranchus; species Synaphobranchus kaupii. The sequence continues at coordinate 98,668,423 of CM056378.1, read as the reverse complement.
AACAATTAAAAGGAGGTAAAAAATGTTTTAACTGATCAAATTAAAGACTGGGGTGAATCAATAGGCTCATAATTAGTGAAATTGTGGACACATGGCCAATAAAACTAACCGTTTGGTAAATAATGAAGAATTCAAAGACGAAGCAAATGATAACGAGCCAAACCTGCATTGTGTTAAGGAAAAAATTATGAAGGAACTTAAACTTGCGTTCAATTACCTAATTAGGAGCCTAATCACCTGAGTTGTTACTTCTTCTTTGTAATTGTTTGCAATATAACACAATGAGCATAATGAACATGGGTTTTTTTTTCTTCATGGCATGCATAGCTATTGCTAACATAATGTGGCTTAAGAGAGTAAAGAGTTTAAAGTGTTCTCTCTATACAATAAAAACACCTAATTAAGAAAAAATAACAGCTTGTTAAAATTCTGGGATTGCAATTGTGGTTGGAACGAAAACCAGCATACACAGGGGGTCCCCAGGACCAGGGTTGGGAACCACTGCTATAGACTAATCAGTAGCCTACCGCATTTCTATTTACGTCGGCCCGCTTCAACTGTAAGAGAAACCTGTGTGTTTAGGCTACATACAATGTGAACCTCTAAGCTACCATGCTTGTACCAAGCTGGTATATGATCAACGAATATCGTAACCTAATTAAACACATTCACAGTCAATAAACGCATCAATAAAATAATTTAATCAAGTACTACAAATGAGAACCCAAGACCAGAAAGACGAAACATAGGCCAGGCTACATCACATATTTTGCGACGTCTGATTACAAGTTTTAAAAAAGTGCCAATGGCCTTCCCAACCCATTTGTTCCCACCTCCCCGGACTGAAGCGGTCGTAACTCGTTGGACATATTTCAGCCCCGTCAGCTTTTTTTAAGCATCACCTCAAGGACGGCACATTCTCAGAACGAAAGGCAGGCCGGGCACGCAGAGGGCCCCTCTTTTATGAGGTGGCATGTTCGTGTTTAGATTTGCGTTTTATGCGATCGTTTAAGAGCGTTTCCTATCAAGTTCAATACATGTCCTTGAATTTTGCTAGTTCAGCAACCGAGTCTGAGGCATTTGAACTCCGATTATCAGACTTATCGTGACTTGACATTTATTTAATTGAACGAGTAGATGCATGGAGAGAGTCCAAACATTTTCCCCTGCAGGCAGTATTTTCATTTTAGTAGCCTAATTAATATGTGCGTGGCACACACTGAAATATATTGCTCTAAGGGAGTTATTCTCAACCTCGGTACTGGGGCCCCACTGGTGTAGCCTATTCTGGTGTAGCCTACCACAATTGCAATCTCAGAATTTTAACGAGCTGTTGATTTTTCTTCGGTGCTTTCCATGTTAGGGATTATGTAGGCCTACCCTCTTAAACCAAATTATGTCAGAAATAGCTATTCATGCCATGAAGAATAAAAGTCCCATGTTCACATTGTGCTTATTGTACTATGTTGCAAACAATTACAAAAAATCGAAGTAAAGACTGAGGTGAATCAATAGGTTGCTAATTAGGTAGTTGGACACGTCACATGTTTAAGTGCCTTCATTTTTTCCTTAAACTTAACACAATGCGGGTTTGGTTGTTATTTGCTTTGAATTCTTAATTATTTACCAAATCATTAGTTTTAGTGGCCATTTGTCTACAATTTCAACAATTGGGAGCCTATTGATTCTCCAGTAAATTTGATGAGTTAAAACATTTTTACCTCTTTTTGTAATTGTTTGCAATATAGTACAATGTGAATATTTAGACTTTTATTCTTCATGGAATGCATATTTATTTCTAACAATGTGGTTTACGATGGTAAAAAAAAATCCCTCTAAACATGCAAAACACCTAATTAAGAAAAATTAAGATTGTTAAAATTCTGGGATTGCAGTTGTGGCTGGAACGAAAACCAGCACACACAGAGGGCACCCAGAAACAAGGTTGAGAACCAGTTCTCACTTGGGCCAATGTGGATGAAGGTTTTTGTTTAAAGCCCAGCACTACGACACCACATTCAAGTAATTAACTCATGTTCTTCAATCAAGATCTTGATAAGTAGAATAGAGTGCCTTAGTGCTACAACAAAAACCTGTACCCACACTGGCCCTTTTCCGATAAGATTGGACACCCGTTTCACTGGATGCGTAGCTGTTTCTGACATATGTGGTTTAAGAGGGCAAATAATCCCTGAAAACTTCAAAAGCACCCAATTAAGAAAAAATTTGCGGCTTGATGAAATACTGAGACTGCATTTCTGGTTGGAACGAAAACCAGCATACAGGGGTCATCCAGGACTGAGCTTGGGAACCACTGCTCTATGGGATGAGCTCTTTAGGCAAGAATGAACTCCTCAAATGTAGAACAGTGGTGCCCAACACTGTTCCTGGAGATCTACCATCCTGTAGGTTTTCACTCCAACCATAATAAAGCACACCTCATTCAACAGCTAGAGATCTCATTGAGCTACTAATTAGCAGAATCAGGTGTGCCAAATTAGGGTTGAAATGAAAACCTACGGGTCAAGGAACTCTCAAGGAACAGAGTTGGGGACCACTATTGTCAACACTGCTGCTGTAGTCTTCATGCAACCATAAATATTCTTTAAGCAGCTAGTAACATTACATTTAGCCTTTCTAATAACAGTGATTTTACATAGTTGTCATAACAGGGATAATAAAATGATGCCTGTGTAGGAACCGGAAGATGGGCGATTGACACAGGGCAAATCTGATCTAACAGTGTCCTGCGGTGTCCGAAGAGTCAGAGGACTGGAACGACAGCTGGAGAACGGGGCTCCTGTACAGTTTGGCCATGTTGGCTAGACATTTCTTTTGAGCTACACCAGTGGCCCAAACCTGTTCCCGGAGATCTGCCATCCTGTAGGTTTTCACTCCAACCCTAACAAAGCACTTTATTCAACAGTTAGCGATCTCATTGAGCTGGTAAATAGTACAATCGAGTGTGCCAAATTAGGCCTGAAGTGAACGATAAATAACCAGGAACAGGGTTGGGCACCACTGCGCTAGACCATGGATATTCAAAATCCGGCCCTGGTTTTCTTTCTCCCAGGCAATTAACTGAACAATCAGTGCTACCGATTAGTCAGACTGTCTTCATACCGGACTCCCAGGTGAAGCGATGGTGGAAAACCAGCAGTTCTGAGACCTTAAAGGTCCGTGATTCAAATACCAGGGAGATAAAAACTATGGCCTACGAGCACGCCATGAACTTGCATTTTAATTTATGCAATTCCCCAGCATTGGCAATAGACTGTAGGCTACAGCCTCCATCTGAACGGTTAGCCTACAAAAATGCTGCTGTCATGTCACAGAGAATAATGACGGGTGATGGAGCGAGTTGCTTTTGCAGTGTTTCAGGAAGAGATTAGAGCAAGCCAACACCTAGCTGCCATTCCAGCCCCTTGTTGAACAGTGCATAGTGCATGCCAGGGATAAGATTGGGAAAACAACCCAAAATAAAGCTTTATTTGAAATGAATAAAAAAAGGAAACCAATCTTGATTTAAGAGTGTATTGACCATGAGTCACTGTTGAATACAGAGAACTGTTTAACAGATACAGCAGCATCCATAGTGTACGTCAGCTGTGAAATGATCCAGAGGTAGTTACAAAACAGAGGGTGAAAAATCCCATGTTCGTTCTGTATATACTGTAACGAAAATCCAGTACAGAGTAATTGCATGTATTGTTTGAAAACCCAACAGTCAGTTAATTCCATTCAACCTTTCCCTCTCGATCCACACCCACCTTTATTATAAAAAAAAAACAAAAAAACAGAAGCAACCTAAATATAGAAATGCACACCTACAATGATTCCATCTAGTTCAGTGGGTGGTGGTGTTTGGGGGGGGGGGGGGGGGGCAGGGAAAAAAATAAAATAAAAATCACAAAGCACCAACCAACATAGGACTCTTCACACTGGGTTCTCGTTCTGGTTACAATGCAGTACAAACATTTTGGCCAGCACAGTCTGACGTGGTCTGAGATTACAGTTCAGAGCTGTATTACCAAGCCCCCTAATTAGCTGAAATATGATTTGTGACTTCAAAAAAAAACAAAAAAAAAACACATTGAATGAAAACTAAAAACAATAAGCTATACAGCATCATGCTATACCTGAGGCTAGCAATATTTTTGCTCTTTAAAAACAAAACAAAAAAAGAGGGGGTGTATTTCTGTTGGAACAGTTTAATTCTTCAGTTAATTACACACTTTGTCTCTGCAGTGAATGGGAGGGGGGCATCTTTAGAGGTGAGGACTAAAAGTGTAAACTAGAGAGGAAGTAGTGAACATTTCTTTCCATCTTTTCTTTATTTGGCAACAGTAAAATTACATTTTACCTGACTGTTTTGTAGTGTGCAGGACAACAGACTTTAGGGTGTGAGGTTGACAAAGTAACAGATATTCATTTACAGAACTCTGATGCAAAAGCAAATAAAAAAAGTAGGTGCACATGTTTAATAACCACTATGAAAACACAAAGGAACAAAAACAAGCCCCCACCCCTAAAAAAAAATAAAAAAAATGCATTTAAAACAGACAAAGTTATGTACCATCCCCAAAACCATCTTGCTTAACTAATTGTCCTGGATATTGCTAGTGTATTGTGCATCAATCAGCTGGCACAGAAAAATCCCTTTAACACAGATTACTACATTCTTTAAAATGGTTTCATTAAAACTCATGCAAAAAGGAAAAATGTAGTCAAGTGAATAGAAGTGAGTGCAGAGTGAATGGGCAATGTCTACTTGTGACTACGGTTACATGTCTGAAGAGACTGTTGATGCTGATTGGATCTAGGCAATACGATTGTGTCAACCGCTTCCTCACATTCACTGCAAGTCTTCGGAGGTGATGCCACGGATTTGAATCCCAAAAAAACTGATCCCTGTAATGGATACATTCTCCTCGATAGCTGGTATATACTCGCATGCACAGAGTTGTCATGCCAGAACAACGACACGAGATAGCCCGAGCAACGTTTGATGGGACAGGAGCGATGCGGCCTAGTGCCAATGCCAACTATGGGATCAGAGCCTTCCACAGCCAATGTGTCACTACTACACAAACATGTCCATGGCAACTCTAACCAATAATACACAACTACAACATTTCAGTGCACCATATAAAAGTTTTTTTATTTCTTAAATTCTTTTAAAAAACTGCACCTCTACCAGTCAGTGAACACACTTGCAAAAGCTGATGATAGGCTGAAGAGATATCCCTGGCTTAGGCAGTCATTTTTTTTTACTTCATAGTATCTGCAGTTATGCAAGAAAAACGGGCTGTACAAAGAACAAAAAAACCCCCATGTGTAGACGTAGGTTCTACTACAGACATCTCTTTCTCACTCTCTCCACAAGTTACATCAAACCAGTTGAATGCAAGAAGATAAAGTAAGCTGTCGTCAAGTGAGGTATGGAGATTGCGGGCCCGGTCCTGAAGACCAGAACCTCGTTTTGCAGTATGCTGGGTAGCAAAAACAGTTGTAGCAGCGTTGGTTTTGAGGAGAGAGCCCCTCTTACTGGGCTGTGATCAAGAGTTCCCTGACACCTAGGAAAACTAAACACGAGGGGGGAAATGTAAAAATTGAGCAGCATATTAGAACATCGACTCACTCAGAATGCAGGTTGCAGTCTTACACAAAATGAAGCAGAGGAGGCCTTCCAAATTCTTCACAAACTGATGATAGAGCAGCCATTTTACTCGTTAGTTTTTTTTTTTTGCAGGAAAAGTGTTCCCGAAAACAAGTCTGGCACGGTTACTCAGACCTGTGAGAAGGCCACTGCTCCCACTTTTGGCTCCCGAAAAGGATGCCCTGTGGCAACCGAAATCTGAGGGATTAGGGAGCTGGACGCTGAAGCGTTACCGCTGGCCTACAGTTGTTAGAAAGGCCAGTGCATCTGGAAATCCAAAGCAATAGGAGTTGAGATGCTATCCCTTTCAACCCCCCCCCCCCCCCCCCCAATTGCCTAAACATGTCTGCCTTGTTTTTTAGCAAGCATCTTCTCAAACAGGCACCTGTTTTTCCACAGAGGACATCTCTTCACAGCTGGGTTTTGGAAAACGGACACCAAACCAGTTAGCTTGTGAGGAAACCCACTTCCTCAATCCACGTTGCAACGATGACGGGACAAGATGATCACTGTCTAGCCGTCAGTCTTTCCCCCTGCCGACTCCCACCCAGATTGGCTGCAGATGATGCAATGCAGTCTGGGAGGTGCGTCAGAGAAGATTTCAAAGTGGATTAAATCTCCAACTTGATTGAAATCTTTTGCATTTCGCAGATTTAAACCAAAAACCACATTTGAACATTTTTATGGCTGTGTTCAGCATTTTAACAGGAGGAAAAACTAAAATGCGCAACGCAACAAAACACAGACTACTGCTACACAAGACAGCTCACTGCTGTATTAATGTAGCAAGCTCTTGGTCAGCGGCCAGTAACTCAGACTTGGAGGAAACTTCAAGCGTCAAGCCAAACTCAGCTGTGAAGAACATTGCAAAGGGCAAGGCTGAACTGGAACAGAACGAAGGCTACTATGGGAGGACTGTTCAGTACAGACAGCAGGGGTAACCTCTAAATCTAGACCTTGGCAGAACCCAAGCCACACAACAGCTTGCAGAACCTTGTGGGGAACCGGACATACAATCCTCGATTTAAAACCATTTAAGATTGCGTGGAACACAAAATAAGCTTCTGAAATCTGGCGGTGGATGAAAGCTGGCAGGGGTTGGTCTCTCTGGCAGCTGACCAGCAATGGCCCCTGCGATTCAGCCCTGCTCCCGTTCTGGGGACTTGATTTTCCGGGATTTGGTTTAAGCACCCTTCTGAACCAGAAGGGAGAAAGCCGGAGCCCAACGAACTCTCTCACAGATGATGTCAGCGTTCTTTATTTGTCGTATCAAAATAAGTTGTACAAAAAAACAAACAAAGCAAACAGAAAAAACAAAAAAATAAATCCAGAGAATTCAATCATCCATGTAGCCTGACCCACCCTCCTACCCTCTTGGGGGGTGGGGGTGAGAGGAGGGGAAAAATAAAAAATAAAAACAAACATACTTCTGACAATAGATCACACTGTCAGGTTCTGTGTTGTGGAAACAGCCTTAATAAGACACCATTTTGCAGTTAATTTTGACATTTACATAAAATGTTGATACGGACATTGGGGGGCAGGGGGGCTGTTGGGGATTAGGTAATAGCAGAGGCTTAGCCTTACAAAATGTTACACTGTGGAAGGAGGCAGACTTGACTACAATATGCTTGTCTACCTCCAAACTAGCGCTCTAGCCTGCTAAGTAGGTGCAAGGGATAGAATGATTTACCTTGAATTATCACTCCACACACAGACACATGCACACACACACACACACACCACACACACACAAAACAAATAAAAACAAAGTGTAGGCAAATTCACCTTTGTCCAGTATAAAAGACCACTGTTTGCAAAAACCCATTAGGAAAGTTAAAACGGTAGTCACCAGTTTGTTTTTTTATATACATGCATGTATATATATATATATATATATAACATGGATATTCGTGGTATACATATTTATATATACACATGTATGTAAAAGATTAGCTTGTTTTCCAGTGCTGTTGCAGATAGCAGGATGATTACCTGTGTGTGCCTCCCTTTGTGACAGGAGGCTATGAAAAAACAAAACTGGATATATCAAAGGGGTTGGGGTTAGGTGGGGAGAGAGACTTATAGCGGCGATATTTGAGTTTCAGTCCAGCTCCGGTTGACAGGAAGTCAGCAAGTTGAATTATGAGGTAGTGCGGGTTGCAAACAAGTTACTGCTCTTCCTCCTCGTCCTCCTCTTCAGAAGACTCCTGGGATCCCTGTTCCTCCTCTTTCTCCTGCAACGAGAGATTCAGTCAGAGCGCATTCCTCCCCTGGCTTGTCCAGAACCTGTGCATTTTCACCAGCCAACACTGATGAAAGTAACAGGTAATGAATGGGTAATGCAAGCACTAGTTTAAAATTATATATATATTTTTTTAATTTTAAGGTTATATCGGCATTTCAACATTGTTCTCTGGAATTCATCACAGATCCACAATGTGAAACCACAAGACGCCCACAGCACAGTACTGAATTTAGGAACACCAGTATTGCTCCACCTTGACTATAAGGGCACCATGTTGGCACGAGCAGACAATTGTTAAGCTTACCACATAAGAGTTGGCTGTGAGTTCAAATGCAAACGCATTAATAATCATTAACCGCATACTGGCACTGTTAATATAATGTAAACAGCATTGCCTGTATGGCGAGTGAAAGCTCTGGGGGTCCTAACCCAAAAACTGGGCTTCATGCAGGTCATCTTGCATACGCAGAACGTGGGAGTGTGCCCAATCTAACTGATCGCAAATTAAGTTCTGTACAACACCCACCGTGTATTGCACAAGTGGGACTAAGATGAACGAATGCCCTTAACTGGGGGTCGTGGGGTATTCTCTATGGCAAGAAAACAAATGGGACGGAATCAAAACTGTGGTGATAGAGCGATCTGCAATCCTCCCCGCCCCTCACTGCAGAGCCTGGAAGGGAAATTCTTCCCCAGCACAGTCAGAGCAAAGGAATGGACGGTGTGTGCAGTAAACAAGTGTGTGTGGGCGGGTGGGGCATGCGTGCGCTGCTGGAAGTCGTTTGCCATGGTCAGGGGTGGAGGAGCAGGTAGGAGGTGGAAAATGGGGGGGGGGGGGGACAGCATGGTCAGGGATGTGCTATGCAAAAATAAATAAATATATACATTTTTAATTCTGGCAATGGCAAAATGCCCTCTAGAACTTGCTAATGCAATAACGAGTTTCTTTTCAGTTTCATTAGCCTGCAGGGGAACAAACCAGGCCATACAGAGAGCATGAAGCATAGGAGGAAGGCTAGGACAGCAGCCGAGTGACTCAGGGCACTGGTGAGTCAGAGGCAGGAATCCTGTCCGGCCCCCTCCCCTCCCCTCCCCCTCTCCCTCCCACCTCCGGTCGGGCCCAGCACTTTTCATTCATAAAAATAAGTATGCCGTGCATGGGTAACTTTGGGTCATTCCACTACAACCGGCTGTGGGGGAGTGGGGGCTAGTGGCCCCCGCCTCATCTCACACATCTACAGTACAGTTAAGTACATTTTGCATACTATTAAGGCCAAACTAAAATGCTACCCTATTAGAGATGAAAGCCCTATTAGAGATGAAGACACCATAAACCCACAAGAAGAAAACAAATTTGATAAAGATTTTACAATCTGTTAGCCTTAAAAGAAAGTTATGTAGTCAACACAATTCAATGCATTGTAACAATCACTGTAAAAATAATTTATTTTAACTTCTTCCAACACCCATATCTTTGGGGGGGGGTCCCACCAACCACAAGCAACTTGACCACTGAAGCGTGTTGTGGCCGATTAACCCCTCTGGGGATTGATGTGATTAAGCAATCCAGCAAGGGTGTCTGCAGGTGATTAAGCTTTAGGATTACTTGGATAAACTTGCCTTGGAGACAGAACGCATCTTGAGGGACCGCACAGATATGTTTGCGGAGAGCAAGAAATGGCTGATGTTTGCACGAAGAGGAAGTCAGCGTTCCTTTTATGGGATTGTGAGAGTTTTTCCTTATGCTAATCAACATGAAGTCACGCGCATTCAATTTACGGACAACTGCCATTCTGCATCTGATACCGTAGGCGTCATTCCATTTAAACTTTTGGGGATAATACACCGCTGAATAACCTAGTCTCGCGTAGCCAAACGTCAAGTCTTACAAGCATACTAGCTAGTCTAGCAGTTAATTCATATGAAAATATTGGGGTGACAGGTCTCGCTGTCTCCCGCCAAACCTACGTGCACGTCTGATACACAAATGCGAAGGTTTGCGCGTTTCATTAATCCCACATTGGTTTTTTCACAGGAACCTTTATTAAAACAGATGCAAGAAGAACTTAAGAGAAGTTTTGTGAATGAGGCCCAATGTCTTGTAGCTCCCAGAGTTTTCTCTTGTGTCTTTTCCCTGAGCAACACAGCTACAACGCAACTAGCTGTGTTAACTAGCCATTGTGATTTATCATAATAGCATTTACCATGCAATATTCGCGGTCTAGCTAGCGGACAGCTGAAAAAAAAATAAAAATGAACTTAGCCCATCGTTGGCTAGTTAAAATTGGAGGAACGCAACCCTTATAGCGAAGTCTAAAAAATGGAACGTAGGGCTTGCATACTGCGTTGCGTGTCTTGTGACAACAAGCATTGGAAGCTTGCACACAAAATAATAAAATGTTTTCAAAACCATCTGTGAATCGCATTCAAATATGAATCTAAAATTTGTCAAATCATATTAGATGAATATACATTTTAATAATTAAGGCCTTCTATTTGTAAAATTGAATTCAAGACAAATTAAGACTTTTTAACAAACTAGGGATGGGCATTTGGATGAACACAGCTCTGTCGCCAGTATCAATCACAAATGCAGCCTTACCGCGGTACTGAGTCATACATCTAAACCAAGTGACTTATTTTCAGAGTACAATGATGACATGCGTAGTCCCTACTACATTTAAAGTGGCATATTCCCATTTAGATATATATTTTAATACATGAAACCAGGGCAAATAAGGCATTCAATCACTTAATCTCAAGTGCTGTAGGCCAAGCAACAGGCGTAAAAGCACATTCCCCAAAAGGAATTCCAACTGTGTGATAAACATGAAATACCCCATTCAAGAGTCACTAGTTTTTGGTTCACAGCCAATTTGAATGACTCAGAACAATCAATCAACAGATCCGAAAAAACTCCACAGGTAAATCTGTCAATTTGTTAGCTGCCATTTTCAGCATTAAAAACCCCCCAAACCAGACCCATTTGCACTGACAAAACCAGAAAGCTTGTTTTTGGTGGCTCTGCTTCTCAGATGAACACGTCTTTGTTCCACTCCCCTCAGTTCACAGAGAACAAAAAGGCCTGGCGAAATCCCTCTTCTGATAAGCAGCCAAATGCAAATGTTTGAAAAGGTTGCTACTGGCAACAGCCCTCTACATACACACACCTTCACCATTACGGGACCTCAAAGAGGGGAAGCAAATGAGGCGTCTTTACAGATTGCCTGATGAAAGGGCAGAAATATTTCAGCAAATTAATCATTCTGCGGGAGGTACGGAACATCATGATGAAATCTTACCTTGTCCTCAAAGTTCATAAAGACTTATATTTGGGACAGTTAGGCACCCCCCCCCCCCACAAAAAAACAAAAAGTGTATAAAATTAAGCATTTTTACCGCTTTGCTTGGGTCTTCCTCTGCGTTTTGCACCTGCAGATGCTGGCGCTTTCTGTAAAAAACAAATAAGTAAAAATAAATAAAATGCCCCCCGCCGAATCGTTCAGTTTGTCACAATGCTCCAGCATCCCTCCCTTTTTCCACTCCACACTGCACAGCCATCAACAGCACAGGTAGCCATTTCCCAAAGCCACCACTAGAGGGAGCCCCTTTTTAAATGGGAAAACAGATGGTGTGAGGGCACCGGTTCATAGGCTATTATCTGGGAAACTGACAGGAGCCGCACATGGGGCACCCTGGTTCGCGGGCCACCTGGTCTGAGGCTCAGGGACAGCTGGTGGGACCGGGTAAAAGCAGGCGCCAGAACCAGCCTGTGCACTACACTGACAAACGCTGCATCCTGGACGCAGAGCGGGGTTGCGGGGGGGGGGGGGGAATCAGCCGTTGCTATGGTGACAGTTGAGGGAACAGTGTGCATGCGGGGAGGGGGGGGGTTACTTGGAAGCACACTAGCAGCCTCTGCACCTGCACCGAGTGGTGCACGAGAACTGGAGGCGGAGGGACAGGAAATCAGGGGGAATTAACCAAACCAAGTGTTTCAGTTGCATCTACAGGAAATCAAGTGACACCGAAGCAAGTCAGTAACAAGCGTTTATAAAAAAGGGGGGTGGGGCCTTGAGCAAGAGGCCTTGCCATGTTTGCAGGCACTTATTGAAGGAGGCAGCACACGCAGAGTAAACCATCCCCAAATAACCAATCGGCAGTGGAGGGTGGGGGTGGGGGGGGTTGAAGGCTGTTGGAAATGAAAACAGGTGAAGAGCTGCGTTTGGAAAAATACTTCTGCAACCGAAGCCCGCGCTTCATTCTGGTGCACGTCAACGGCCCCTTTTTGGAAGTTTCTTCCAAATCTCATGAAGCGGGTACGGTGGGCTTTTGACAGCTCGAGACCGGCCGTGATTAACAAGACCCGCAAAAGGTACGACACCGGCTCTGCGCCTTCCTGCGGCGGTTCGGAGCGCAGGACAGTCGGGGAACACGGCTGACGGGCGAGAGGCCGCTCCGACATGGCGACGAGTGAAAGCTGAGTGACAGCTGCAGGCCGAGGGGCCGTGGCGTCAGGCAGATGAAAATGTAACCGCTATTCAGCAGAAGATTGAAAGATTAAAGAGGAGATGGCCGCAGCCCTTATGTTTCAGTAACAGAAAATCCTGCGTTTATGAAATCACTTCACCTCCACGGCTCGGAGATGGAAGAGGCTGGGGGGGGGGCTTACTTTGCTCTTGACGGCGGTCTTGTTTTTGCTACCCTTCGGTCTTCCCCTGGCCCTCTTCGGAGTAGGGGACCCACTGGGCTCCTGAGGACAGTAGAAAAGAGAAGACGGTGAAGAACACTGTGAACCCCCAACACGTCAGCAGGAGAATGTAGGGAGATGGTTTAGCCAAGGCAGTAGGTGTCACATCACTTTTTAGGTCTTAGTCAAAGCCTTGTCTCATCAGCAAAACTTGCAATATTTTGAGGCTTCTTTGCTTTTTTCAGGAAATATTTGTGTGCCAGCATAGCACCTTTACAATTCAAATGTGTGCATGCCCCCTTGACTGTGCCATCAAGGAGAACCCAGTGTACAAAGGTTCTTATACGGTTTTGAATATTTCATCAAGGTTAGCCGTGTTTTCTTCCCTTCTCCATGACCACTGGCTTCAGATAACAACAAAAAAAAAAAATAAACACTTATCATTCACTTACATGCAGTTGAACATGCAACAGTTCATACACCAATACATTGCACAGCATTGGAGGGGGGTGGGGATACAAACACCCAAAATACGCTGCTGGAAAGTCCTTTAAGGGATTCATCCTTAAAGTTAAGCCTGAGCAATGGAACAGTAGGTTGATGTCACAGTACATATTGGTGTCGATTACCGAACCGATCACATGGTACCTACAAAATAAAACAAGCACTGGTCTCACCAAAACAGCGGTATGAAGTAGGGATTACAATAAATATCCAAAATCATCCAAAACAAGGTGCCGCATGACATGCCTCTGCTGCATCCAAAAATGCCACTGAAATATTGGGTCCAACTCTTGGGCGTAAGAACAGTAGCAAAAATTAAATGCCTGTATGTAGTAAGCATGAAGTAATAAGCTTTTTAAATTCTTTACAAAAAAAAGAAAGTTAGGTTTACAGTAAATTGTCAGTCAACCACAAGGCAGCATGTTTGCCAGCAATGAGCATGAGGGGGGTGGGGTCTTCATTCAACCATTACATTACATTATATTACATTATAGGCATTTAGCAGACGCTCTTATCCAGAGCGACTTAGACAAGCATTTTTTTTTTTTTTTTACATATTATCCATTTATACAGCTGGATATATACTGAAGCGATTCAGGTTAAGTACCTTGCTCAAGGGTACAACGGCAGTGTCCAACCTGGGAATCCAACCTGCAACCTTTCGGTTACAAGGCCAGTTCCTTAACCATTATACTACACTGCCGACCCTACCAGGGCAGGAAACAAAGGGACGAGAGTGATTGGACCACCGCTTCAATTCAATCGTCCTGCGCCGAATGGCCCGGACCTGAAAGTTCACCACCTCCGCCCGAGCGGTCAGGAAGCCCTCGCTGTCAAACGCCCAGCACAATGCGCCATTTCTTCAGCAAAAGATTATTGCAACACAAAGAGAGCCCTGTTCAAGGTCAGTGCAACTGACACCCCGTTGCTACTTTAAGACTAACAGGTGGTACACAGCCCCAGGTTGCCAAGTCCTATTAGCTGTAACAACTGTAAGCACTTCAGCCGAGGCCGCGTTCGGGCCAGAATCCGAGCTCCGAAAGGAGACCATGTCGAAACAGACGGAGCGGTCCGCAACAAAGCCAAACCCTCACTTCATCCTCATTTAGGAACTGAGCTCATATTATACATATGCATACATGGAACTACATTATGAAGGCCAAGCTAATTAGTCACTACAGGGGGCTGCGAGTAGTTTGGATGCAAGAGAAGTATAAATGCGCAGGTCTGGTGCCCTGTGTGAAGTTCTATGAACCCAGAGCAGTGCTCATGCAAAATGTTTTTTATAATATTAAAAGGAAAACAACAAACCGGGCGTTTGGGCAAACAGCCGTCCCAGCTTTCTGCCGGCAGTTGGGGCTGCGCAATTCAAACATTACTGTGCAATTAACATCTTGCACCCGGGGCTCAAAGGTTAAGGTGACAGTTTGTGTCCCCGTCCGTGTTGTCGGGTAACATGCGAGGGAGTGGAAACAATAGGGCTATTCTGTCCCAATGATGGCTGCCTTGAATGACAAAAAAAAAAAAATAAAAAAAAAATAAAAAGGGGGTGGGGCAGACCAGACAGGCCTGAGGTTCAACTATGAAGCTTCAGTTTGCCTGATCTTCCCTGTCCCCACCTTCCCATCTGCCAGGGTATCCATAGGGAACTGTAAAGACAGGTGTAACACAACAGCATCCCAATGTACCTCAGCACAACTCTTTAATAAAAAAATAAATACATTTTAAAAAACCTTCCAACAGTCACTCCAGCTGAAGGACCATTGTCTTACAGACACGCCAAAGTTATAATTATAAACAATGGCTTTAACGCGATGTCGTTGCATCGGTGTACAATTCGTTTGAAGGGCTTTGTTGAGATGCATCCAAAATGCACTGTGGGAGTACAGCCACTGCATCTATATTTTTAAACTCACAATCGCTTTTCCATTAAAATTCCGCTCTTACAATATGGGTCGTTTTTTTTGGTTCTGGTTCTGCTCATTTGGGCAAGGTTTGGTTCCCTCCTCCACAGTATACTGCGTAGTAGTCATTTTGAAAACCTTAACTTGCACGTTGGTGGTTGTGGGAGGTCGGGCACAGTAGACTGTGACAGCCTGACATTCACTCAACCCGCGTAATGTGATCCAAGGCACTCGGGTCTCAAAACCGTTTAATTACATCTATCTGGAGGAAATGTGGCTTCCCACATCACAGATGGTCTGCACAGGTCAGAACACAGACATAGCTACCATGCCTCTTCTACAACTTAAGTCAAGATGAAAAAAAAAAAAAATGTGACAAAACTACAAACGGGAGCAAAAACACACACAACGAGGATCTGTGTACCAGTTAGCGGACCATCTGCAGAAAATTGTGTCATTTGTTTCCAAGCTGTCCTCCTGCAACCCTGCAGCCACCGCCGCCACCACAATTACTAGGACAAGACATTCATTTTTTTAAGAGATTAAAAGTCGTCTTAAATTTTTAAATGATTAATTCAAGGAAAGTAATTATGGACCCTTAGCAGCACGCTGCTTGATTGAGAAACAATAGGCTTGATCTACTGGGAAGCTCCACTGAAGAGGTAGGCATGCCGGGATTGGAGGTATGGGGGAGGGGGCGGGAGGAATCTAGCCTGCACACGACATGGTTGAATATCCCTGCTTGCCAACAGTGGCTCTATGTGGGTCTTTATTGTTCATTGGAGTAGAAGGGGCTGTAGCTTTGTCATGCTGTTGATGGGAAAGGGTGGGGGGGGTCTGCTTCTGAACTATTCAAACCATGCAAAAGGCCTCCACTGCTAGCTCACCCAGAGGTTTAACGGTATCACCCATCAGCCGAAATACAAGCAAAAGGAATGCCACAAGTTTAAATAAAATGATGAGTTGGTCATCCATCAACCCTGTTACCAGGATAGCAGTGATTAGAAACTAATCAAAACAAAAAATAATGGAATGCAATTTTTATATTTATATATATATATATATATATATATATATATATACATTATTTTTTATTTTATTTTAAAGAGAGCGTGAGTCAGGTCTGTATTGTTGATGTAGAAGGGGTTGCACACACACACACACACACATGCTAGTGGGCGTGTGGGTGTGTATGTAGGCTGAAATTTAATGAACAATGCAACTGAACAAGCTATGAACAGGGTATAATGGGGGTGGGGCTCCAGGGAGTGGTAATAAACATGAATAATGCATCCGGCTATATATTATGGCGGTGCAGGTTTTTATTACCTTCCTGGTCTGTTTACAGCTGCAGCCATTAGCAACCCTGTAATCTAATACCAACGGCACCCTCTGAGTGACAACCACAGTGGCCAATCGCAGATTAGGCCCACTTTAAAATGGTCCAATCCATGATGTCAGGGGGAGGGGTATGCAGGTTACCACTGGTTTAAAGAGCTCCGATTACACTACACCAACAATGTGCCAGGCCACAGGATGATCACTATGAATATTAAGAGAACAAGCAAGGGGAGAGAAGCAGTCTTTATATAAAAAAAATAATAAAAACTTTATTATTAACCAATTATTTCTATGGCAACATTACATCATTGACTGATGAATTAGGTGTACAGCTGTGTTTACAGTATATTACTTTGCATTTAAGAACCAAAAACAGAAGAACCTTACAAATGTGAACCACCCCATGCAGAGTTAGGTGTCAAATGAGTTTTAAAGGGAAAAAGTGATGTGGGGGAAAAAAAAAATCTGCAACAAAATTGTGTTGACAAGTGCAAGCGTGTTTAGTGTTTTTACAGTAAAGTCCGTCCATAAGTTTACCATATTTCCAATTTAAAGCACAACTGAACTTTGGTAGAACTTTGGGTTGTGTAGTTACCTGGCCATGATATGAGTCCGAATAGAGGGGAAATATGTTCGTTAGTTGCTCTGTGCTCCCCTGGGGCGATAATCCAGAATAGGCTATTTGTCGCTCTCCATTCACTTCTACGGGGAAGCTAAAATGGTCTCAAAATGACACTTCTAGCATGTATATGACCGGGAAAGAAGCGGATTCTGTCAATAAAAAAAATAACCAGTCCTCGTACATATTTTTTTTTTGTCTAATTAAAATTATTTATAAAGTACCATTTTCTTCAATGTTGTTAGCAAGCTACCAGAAAAGACTACCAAAATGTTGGCAGGTCAGACCATAGATATATACTAGTACTAGGAACGTTTGCTTCTGTGGAAATTTGGACCAATGAGTGGTTTCTGACGCATCGGCGCATTAACACCGTTTCTGGCACAAGAACATTGCCTACCTACCGGATCTACGTTCCAAATAAAATACGAAAAAGCAAGAAAAGGGCCATTGAATTAAAAAATTAAATACGTACGAGGACTGGTTATTGTTTGTATTGACAGAATCCACTTCTTTCGCGGTCGTATACATGCTAGAAGTGTCATTTTGAGACCGTTTTAGGTGCCCCATAGAAATGAATGGAGAGCGACAAATACCCTATTATGGATTATCACCCCAGGGGAGCACAGAGCAACTAACGAACATATTTCGCCACTATTTGGACTCATATCATGGCCAGGTAACTACACAACCCAAAGTTCTACCAAAGTTCAGTTGTGCTTTAAAAAAATAAAAATAAAAAACTGCATACAGAAAATGTCAAACCCCCAACGGCTACTGCCAAGGATGTGGTTGCCCAACCAAAACTTGGGTTTCCTTCCTTACCTAAAAACCTCAAACGTTCATTCGCCAGGTGGCCCTCTAAAACCAGACATGGCATCTCTTTTGGGCTATAGTCAATTAGCTGAAGTTTGATTATTATTAGAAGGGGTTGTCATACCCAGAAACAAACTTCAAAATCAGTGAAATTTTAATCAACAAGTCAGAAAAGTGTGGGAAAACATCAAATATGCCATGTGCCTCCAAGATATGGAAGTACTGCAAACTCTGAAGGCAAACAGTAGGCCTAGGCCTATAGATAATGATCATGGACATGAAAATGGGATGACTCACTCTGACAAGTCGAATGCAAAACGTTAACCATACAGGTAGCTGCACAAGTAGGAGGAACGTTTTATGATGAGGTAGTTAAATTCTACTTACTTCAATACTTTTTACCTGCGGCTGTTTTCTCGGTCTTCCGCGTCCCCTTTTCTCTGCTCCATCCTTGTCTTTTGGAGAGACAGCCTGATTGCCTTTGGCCGTATCACTCATTGCTACGGTTAGCTCTAAAAACAAAAACACAATGACATGTAGTAATACATGCAGCACAATTACAAAAACAGTTACATGCATGGTGGAGGTTATCAACACATAAGGAAGTGCGACATTTTTAGGTGGCAAAAATTGTATGCTTGTAGTCCACGATTGAAAAATAAATAAATAAATCAAATGCACATGTTTGAGAAACGCATATTTTGAAGACTGGTAGACCCCAGCACTTGATGTTGGACAGTTTTAGTAAAAACTTCCTCCGTCGCATTAATGGAAAGAACTGGGAGACGATTGGAGAGAGATCAAGTAGCCTACTTTGTTAACATTTATTTTGAGAAAGTATAGGCTAACCCTCTCATATCGCCGTCAACTCAACCATCGAACAACCTGGGGTCATTGTTTAAAATGGGGGGGAAAAGGCGCCACGCACAAACATGCAAAAGAGCGCGCTCTACCCCTAAGCGCGAGCGCGTAGGCTATCAACAGTTGCACAGGTTGCCAGACCGTAGTGGGAGATTATGGGATCTCTAGAGCCTACATTTAAAACTTGAAGCAATAATATCCATGCAGGATCATACACCGTCCTAATATATGTATATATATTTTTTTTACGATAGTAGCAGATTGACCATTTCTACTCCTTTACAAAAAATAAAATAAATACACCCCTTGCACATTAACAATACGGTAGCCTAGCATACAACTGACTAGGGCGTTAGCAAGAGCAATATGCACAAATCTTACAATAATGTACTCATTGTACAACATAATGTACAATTGGATTAGCATACTTAGATATGGAACGAGACCGGGCGGTTAAAATGCAAGGAACTAAAATTTGGAGCACGCAACGTGAGGTGGGAGAATAAGCGACACACCGGCGGCACACTGAATGTTAAAACCATGTTGCAAAAGGCCGAAACATTTACACAACGAGACAATGTGTGAACCGAAACAATATATATCTTGCAGAAATAAAACGCAACGAAGACTGCTGAAATCGAAAGCGTTCAAGACCCGCCATGACTATCGAAGACGTATAAAGGGCATTTTGTAGCTAGCCGTTTGTGATAATTGTTAAATTCCAGTCGCTACGGTACGGATGCCCCGCAGTTCCAGCACGAACAGGAACATGCATTAGAACAAACAGAAATAGGCAAGAACAATATTCACTCTTTAACAAAACGCCAAGGAATAACCAAACACTGTCGGCCTTTTAAATGCAACCCAGGTCATTGCAAACGTAATAACATTTTTTGTTTTCTAAAATCTCCAAATGGGACGAGGGCGCATGTGCCATTAAAAAGAATAACAATGATACATGTGCCGATCCAGGCGAACAGAAATGCATTAACACGTTACGCGTAATCAAGGTAAGATTTACCAACGAATCCAAAAAGGTGGCCACTCACATTCAGCAAGGCCGGTTTTTGCGCTCGCAAACACACACACACAAACAGCCGAGTTGGATTCCCTGCTTCTATGTCCGTCCTTACCCCCACCCCCTTGGTAATGTCTTCTGATTAAATTAAAACAAAAAAAGCTCCCTGCTTGTCTGTCTGCCTCGCCGGTTTAAAGCCTTGAACTGCTGCTACTGCATATATGGCTGAGGAAATAAGCACAAAACCCAGCCCTTTAAACCCCTGTTTTTTTTTTCTCCACAGAAAAAAAACTGAAGTGAGACGCACAGAGGAAGTAAGGAGATAGAAGGAATAAATAAATAAATTACCAAAATTTTAAAAAATGTTGCAGGTCCTGGAGCCAGTCCAAAGTGTGCTATAAATAGCGCGTAGTACCCTCCGAATGGAATAAAAAGCGCCAACCGGGGGGAGTTTTAGGGCAATTTAAGGAGGTTCCCTCGCGAGGAATATAACAACGGAGGGGCGGAGATATGATAAGTAGGCCCGGCTCTCTCGACTCCTTCCCATATTTAAATATTTAGGAACAGTAAATAAAAAAGACTCTTTTAGCCTATTGACGTTGGTGCAGTACTTATTTTATAATTATTGTATACATTTATTTCACATCGCTTTCACTGGTTTAGCCCTCCATACAATTCTGGGTAAAGATGGGTAGCCTAATCTATAGCCTAGCCTACTTGTTAGGCTATCACCCGGCCAGTTTTAGCAACTCAAACTTTAGTTTCAAAAGTTGGCCTTTTAGCATTGGGTTTATTTACTGTATTAAATACTTACTTAACAATTATTTAGAAACATTTTTTTAAATGTGGTTTAAACTATTTTCAAATACTCACGCCGTGATGCACATTGCCGCCATACAGAAATAGTAGGCCTGTCTAACACAAATAGTCAAATTCTCGAATTTAATCAAGATTTATTTTTTGCACAAGTGAGAAGAATCATGAATTTAATGTTTCCTAGGAGTCCACTGCGGTAATTACTACGATATCAAGTAAATAGTTTTAAGTGCCAGTTCCATTGATGCACTTTTGTGGGCACAACTGCATCATACCATGTTAAATTATATTGTTATCCCTATAAAGAATAACAAGTAATTCAGGGATTAAAAAATAAAAGCAGTAGTGTTGAGGTACCAATTGGTTTTACCGTCCCCAGAAACAAGCAAAATGCAAATAGCCTTCTATACAATATAGGTACCAAATGTAATATAGTGGATAGTATTTCTGTCAGCATCAAAAGTCAGTGAAGGAGTTAACTAATGAAAACTAACAAAACACAGTGACATTGCTCGAAATCAGGCTTTTTGACAAGTTTTAAGCTATGGCAAAAAAAAAAGAAAATTAAAAAGGAAAAAAAGAAAAATAATACGTTGTCATTACAAATAGATTTGTTTTTAATAAATACAAAGCACAAAATAAATACATATAAATAGATGTCCTTGTACACTGAAATACCATGCAATCTGGGAACCAACTAAACAACCACTTTCCTTTCATGGAGAACATGAAAAGCAGACCCCTTTCAGTCCAGTTAAGCCATTATCACTCTCTGAGGCCTGGGTGAGGACTGAAGTAAGGGGCTCAGATAGCTGGAGGCACAGGCATGTAGGCTACTTCAAAAAAACAACAACATTTGTCATACCTTTTCAAGAAGAGGTTCGCTTTACAGATAAAGTTGCCCTTAGATGTTTAATGCAGCCAAAATATCACATTGATCCTTTCATTATAAATTAAAATGTATGACTGCATTATTTATTGTATACGTGTTAGAGTTTTTTTTTTAAAGCTACAATACAAGACACCAAAAATGGTTCTACACCATTTATGACCTTGATGTCACTTCATAAGGAATACCTGCAAATGAATTCTAACAAAGTCCAAGCTTTGACAAAGACAGTGACAAAGACCTATCAAGTTTACCCAGGGAGGGGTGCAGGACACTGCTGATAAGTGAACCCACCCCCACACACACACACACACACACACACACACACACACACACACACACACACACACACACACACACACACACACACACACACACACACACACACACACATGCACACAAAGACAGAGGGGTGGGGATTTGGCACCTCTGAGCACTGTGAATGACGTCCTGTTCAATATCAAATAGAGATCGTTGGGAGGAAATGTCACACCTTTAACCAGCCACCTATGGGATGCCCTGATGGGGGCTCATCGTCCCCGTCACCCCAGGGAACCATGGGACAACAGACATAGGGACAGTGATAATGGGCCACCCCCTGAGACGGAATGGGCACGTGAATTACCCGGCTAGCTCCCCCACAGCTCATCAATTGAACATTCTTAATACAACATCAGCTTGACGT
Organism: Synaphobranchus kaupii; assembly: GCA_029718625.1. NCBI lineage: Eukaryota > Metazoa > Chordata > Actinopteri > Anguilliformes > Synaphobranchidae > Synaphobranchus > Synaphobranchus kaupii. The sequence continues at coordinate 98,646,373 of CM056378.1, read as the reverse complement.
TTTTAAAATAGGACACTTATGGTTCGAATTACTGTACTTTACTGCATCGTTTCCTTTTTTTTCTTTCTTGCTACAGCAAGGTAACCGCTACTCTATTCTATAAATGGGCCTCTTGCAACTTTTTGGAGATATCGCACTTTTTGTATCCCTGAGACAAACACCGATGCTCTCCACACTGGACAAGAGCTTCCGCTAAGTGAATGTAATGTTGTCTAATGTAAACTCTGGGACCCTTGTGCTCAATGCAAATCGGAATAGACACACATCCAGTTTCATCACAGGTGCGCGGTACATAACAGCTGCATAAAGTAATGGTGGTGCCCTGAGTTGTATTGTGCTCACCAATGGAACAATGGTGCAACCACCTGGTGAGGATCGCACATTTTCTGTAACTCAACAGTCACTGGAAGCCCCTTTAGTGTGTGGACTGTGGGTACTCTCATTATTTAAAGAAACAGGCACATATCACACAATACACATATAGCAGGGATTTTCAACCTTTTCTGGTCTAGGGACCCCCACCCAGACACTAAGGCATCCAGGGGACCTGCATCACAACTTAACTAGGGTTATATTTTTGTAAATATTTCCCCAAATCTATATATTGTCATTGCATATCAAGTCTGGCCAGGGACCCCCTACAGTGCCTTCAAGGGTCCGTGGACCCTCTGTTGAAAACTCAGGACATACAATATAGTATTAGTATGCAGACAACATACATTGAATCAATCAGAACTTTTTTTTATTGTTTTACTTTTGCTTATTAGATATCCTTATCCATGGAGATTGTTATATAAAAAATGAAATATCAATGTACTGTACTTGGATTCATACATTGGATATTATTGTACCATTTTAGGGGAATTCAGTAAGAGCATGAAATAAAAAAAGAAAGATGAATCTTGCCTTAATCTGACAATGTTCAGTATTCTTATCATTGAAAACATTTATAATGTTTTAAAATTTATTTTATTAAATATTAAACATAGAATATGAACAGTGCATTTAATTCTGATACAAGTATTTTAATGATAATGTCATTTTATTTTGTGTGCATGACTATCTTGATCTTACCAAGCTGGCCAATAGGAGAGACTTTCAAATTACCACTTGACTCTATAGCTCTAATGGCAGGCAAATACTGTTCGCTGGGGTCAGTTTGGTCATCAAAAGTAGTCATTTCTTATGTAAGGATGGGCTCTTGCACTCATTATTATGCACATATATAGTAATATCAGTAACAAAGTAATATCAGGATTGTGTTCTCGCCCACTAGCCAATATTCCTGGCTCATGTAAAGAAATAAATGAAAGTTATTTTTTTACATATCAGTCTGTATGTAGTTATGTAGGCAAACAAGGCTGTTACGATTAAGCCCTGTTACCCAAATAATCTGCACAATAAAAAGATAATATTGTTTGACTGGAATCGGTCCTTAAAACAGTGAATTTTTATAAAACAATATCAGCTTCTCCCTGAATGCTTGCTCTTGCTGGAACCTCCATGATGAGTACTTATGTCGTAGTGTTGCATATTGAGTATCAGAATCATTGGACTAATATTTTTTTTCCGCAACACATTTTGAGCTGAATAATATTTTTCTCGCGCATGTAATTATTTTAGTCGTTGAGCTTCCTATCGTAACCGTCTCTGATATTCACAATGTTTGGTCAATTGTGTTTTTCTAGGCACTTAACAAAACACAGATGTTTCATGTCAGCAACTTTTGTCATGAAAATACCATTTGTATATGAAAATGCAAAGCCTCTTAATCTTCCTATATACTATAGGTTCTGTGTACCCCCCCCCCCCCCCCCCCCTACACACACACACCCCATTTGCTGGCCTGGTTTTGAATCTCAATGCTATATACTGGTTAATGGATAGAACAATCAGTGGTCCTGTCGTAACTGAATATATCATGAATTGTGAATTGGTGAATAGTATCAGGTAGTAGACTTGTGTGTAATACAGCTTAACTTTAGTGTGTTCAACCAAATAGGTTCACACATCTGTAAATAACCTTGTTCAATCTTCGTTCAAGCCTTTTTTAACTCCAAATTTATTTAGAAACATTACATTTCTTGAGGACATGCAGTTACCTAATCTGTTCATTTATGTCATAATTAATAATCACATTCCAGTTCAGTGTTTATTTGTAATGGCTGAACTCCTCTGGTAACTAATAAATCCTATAATGACGTAGGGGATAGTTGAACAAATACAATCTGAGCGTCAGACTGGAGAGAATTTTCTTTGGAGGCTATGTTAGCGTAGCGAAAGTCTGATAATAGTGTGTGTATTGTAGGCATGAGCTACGCTAGTATGTGCAGTGCTAGACCGCACCTGCCTTCTGTCACAGGCAACATGGGTGCAACCACTGTGTGTGTGTGTGTGTGTGTGGGAAGAGTGGGGGTGTGGGGGTGCTGGATGTCTGCCGCACAGCCCGCCCACACATAACCGCCCTCCCTCTTCCTCTCCAACTCCGCAGCTCCGCAATTGTGCCCAGAGTCCGGAAGTGTGGCCGGGACGGTGAGTCAGAACAGAGTGTGTCACAACGAAAACAAACACGAGCCCTCCCATTTCATTACGCCGGGGGCACCGAAGGACATAAACAAAAACAACCCGCAGTTGTAAAGTCGGCCGTTATTGCCAGCGCTCGCCCGGCCGGCGCTTCCCTCTCTGAACCGGGAGGGAAAAATACGAACTCCGGAAAACCTCCCTCCGGGCCGCTTTTTGGCAGGAAGCGCTGGTGTTAGAACGACTGGCTGCTGATTCAATCATTAGTCACCTGAAAATGGAAATCTGCAGCCTGTTAAAATATTGAAATTAACTTTTGCGGGTGATGCTTGGCGAGCAGGGACCGACCCGCCAAAATTTACAGGGCAGACCAGTTTGTCTAACCGAAAGCAGCCGTCCCCGTCTGGGTGAGAATAGACTATAAACTCCAGCGCTGTGTCCCCAGTGACCTTATGCAGTGGGGGATACTGTAAACACAGCGATCCACGCACAGACTTGTTACTCTCTTTCCGAAGGGAGCTGCCTCTGGGGCTGTCTCTGCTCATAAGCTAGGCTCGGCAGGCTCCAGTCCCACCTCAGTCCTGCTACCACGGTGCTCCTGAGGGAACAGAGAGGGTGACACGAAAGAAAAACAACAAAAAAAACACTAATTTTAAAGCTAAAAGGTCTTTGAAGCAGAACAAAGCAAAGATTTAATTTCTGACCCCCCCCTCCACCATGTGTTGAGAGGGGAAACATACATGAGGTGATGTGTCAGGGCCTCGCATGCGTGTGTGCTGTATGTATAGGGAGTTTGGGAGGCGCGTAGCCCTGTGTGATGTGCGTGTCAGGATGCCTGGATATGGGATTGTACATTATTTCTGTGGCACCTGTGTGAGTCTTGTATCTATGCCTTCATTTCCTGACTAGAAAGGAAAGGGTTTGTTTATGTGTCTGTGTGTCTAAGTGACAGAGGACAGGGGGATGGGTGTAGTATGTGTGCGTTTCTTTGTGTGTGTGTATGCGCGTGTGTGTGCAAGCACATGTGTGCACTTCTATGTGTTTGCTTGCAAGTGTCATGTATGAGAATGAGTGCATGTGTGTTTGGCAGTGCATACATGATTGTGCGTGTGTGTGTTTGTGAACGTGGATGTATGTACTGTATGTGTGGATGAGTGTATATATGTGCACATGTGTATGTATGCGTGCATATGTGTGTTTGCGAATGTGTTTGAGCATGTTTGTTTGACTGAAATCGGCTGCAAGGTGTGTTTGTGTGTGTACATGTGCTCCTGTGTGTACGCATGTGTTTGTATGTGTGCGTGAGTATGCATTTGTGTGTCTGCCTGAGATTGGCAGTATGTGCGTGTATGTATGTGTGGGTCTGTGTTTGCAGAGATTGGTTGTAATGTGCGTGTGTTTGTGTGAGTGTTTGCAGAGATGGGCTCAGGATGTGTGTGTGTGTGTGCACGTGTATGTGCATGTGCACGGCGCATTTGTGTGTGTGTGTGTGCGCGCATGTGTGCATGTGCGTGTGCATGTGTGTGTGTGTATGTGTGCGCGCACATTTGTGTGTGTGTGTGTGTGCGCGCGCATGTGTGTGTGCACGTGTGTGTGTGTGTGTGTATGTGTGCGCGTGCGTGTGTGTGTGTGCGTGCGCGGGCGCATGTGCGAGTGCACGTGTGTGTGTGCGTGTATGTGTGCGCGCGCGCACGTGTATGTGTGCAGAGCACCGGGCCCCGGCTGAGTCAGAGCCCTTGGACGTGGATGAATGGAGAAGGGTGTGCTTTTTCTCAATGAATCCAATGTTCTGCTCAGCATGTGCTTGCCTGGCACGCCAGCTCCCTTCTCTCGCTTACTCCACACACTTCCTCTCTTTCCCCCCCCCCCACTTCCCCCCGCGTCTCCTCCGCATTCATCCCTCTGTGCCACGGCCAAGTGCAGTCAGCCAGGGGAATGTGTGAGGAATGCGCCGTCTTACTGGGGGCGCGGGGAGAGGGGGCGGGGTGGGGGGGTGGCTGCAGCTGTGGACCCGGGGCAGGGTAGCGGCCGGACCACCCTCCTGTTATCGCCATTTGGTGTATTACGCCGTTTGCCACTAAATTGTATTTACCGGGGTAGCAAGTTTTGCGTGAAACTTTGCCACATACCGACGCGAGCTTATGAACTGACGGGAGACCGCCCCGTTAGGCGGCACGGCAGATGGTGGATTTTTCGGTTACCCTCTGTCTGCCTCACCCACCCCCCCCCCCCAAGTGCAGAGGAGTTGGGGTCTGGATTCAGCCGCTCCTCTGTGAGGCTGCCGGTCCCCGCATCACGGTCACGATCACTGCATCCGCACCCCTGAGAGCGAATACACACAGCAGACCCGTGCAAATCAATACACGCCAACAAATGAGCACATACCAGTGGATGCGTGTAGCATTCGCATTAAAGCGATTACATGAAAAATAAAATAATAAACACGGCACACACAATCGATTCGATATAATTTGATATGCAAATGTTACATAAACCCTGGATGTTATAGCACAAATGTAAAGGCCTTACAACTGAAGCAAAACGCAATAAAAGCAAGGCTCGGACAATGTCTTCGTAGTAATTTCTGCCCATAGCTGAACATGGTAAAGTCAATTATACTATGATATAATATAAGTATAATTTCACCACCACAACATTGTTTTAACACAGATAAAAGCTCACAGTAGCTTTGGACTAAAAACAACCAACACAGAACACAGAGAACTTGTGCGAAGGGCAGCTGCTTCTGTGCCCAGCAAGGCAGAAGCGACTATTCCTCCCCACAGAACTAGAAATGATTGATCTGAAATTTGAAAAATCGAAATGCTTTAAAGTTTCAGTCTCCCCGTGTAGCACATCCACCGCCTCCAAGATTGTTAGCGCGTGCAGCTCTCCTGGCTTAGAGCGAGCTGGGCTCTCCTTCTGTCTCTCGCTCTCTCTCTCCTCCTTTCCCCCTATCTCTTCCCCCCTCTCTTTCACTCTCTCCATCTCTCCCTTGCCTCTCAGTTTCTCTCTGAGTCTCACTCCCGCGCCGGTGCCCAGTCCGTGGGAATCCCATTAAACTCTGAGGTGGTCTCAGCCCATTTCACCGTGGCATGCTGTCCTCCCAACCCCCTCCCCCCCCACTCCTTTTCCCTCCTCCTCCTCCTCCTCCTCCTCCTCCTCCTCCTCCTCCTCCTGCACTCACCCACGACCCCCTCCCCCCTGTGCCCTCAGACACACATTCTGCACTGTGCATTCTTTGGCCCTATATGAACCGCAGAGATCTAGAGCCAAACCAACAAACAGATCTGGTCAAAAACATCCTATTTCTGCCTTCACCGGGCTTCCCCTCCGTGTGTGAGTAGTAGCTACTCCCTCTGGATCTGGAAGTGACTCACGTCAAGGTCCTGCCAAAAGTGAGGGAGAGAGAGAAAGAGAGAGAGGGAGAGGGAGGAAGAAGGAACAGGCGTGGAGGCGAGGGGACGGGAGCGAAGGGCTTTGTTTTTTGTCTTTCTAATGGGGGCGGGGTGGGGGCGGCGTGCAGGGATGAGGGGGCGGAGGGACGGGACGGGGGCAGGCTCACCATTTTTCGAGTCTGATTCACCGCACATGAGTACTCCCTGACTCACTGGGAACAGGAAGCCGCGCGTGCACACCGTTCAACAAGCGGCGGCGCGTGTTTACATGAAGCCGAAATACATGAAAAGAATAACAGGCCACTTTACCATCGTTTCAGAGTGATGCATCACTGGGGAAAAAAATATGGAACAACTTCCTGTTTAACTGAAAAGAGAACCAGAGCTCAAGTGGCCCGGATCATCTCGGCTTTCTGGATCGCGATTTAATGACTCTTCCTAACTGTATCATTGAATGTATGACTCAACATTATGTAATCTGAGGGGGAATATTTTGCAACGATAAGACCGATCCAACAGTTGTATTAAAAACAGTCTCATCCTCTTTCTTTTTACAAAACAGGTGAAAGTTCAGTGTGGATGTCAACTTTGCATTGCAAACGAAAGGAGGTTATCAGGTTGCTGATAAAGAGGAAAACAAAACTGAAGTTGCTGCCGCACATTCCTAAACGCCAAAGCGAATAACAGTCGCTCGCTATAGTCACGAGTTGATATACAAAATACACCAGGTGGCAAAATTGTGAGGCTATTCTGGGAGATATTTTGGAAGCTGTAGATCAGAGTGACAGTTACCATAGAAATTCAGAGGTTGAGAGACAGTATTGAGAGTAGGTACAAATTCAGAATGTGTAAATGGGAGCGGGCTTATCGGTTATCAGTGTGTAAGGGCAGGGTCAGTCAGTTGGAGTTCAGTGTGCAAGGGTGACTGTCGGCGTAGCACGCGAATGTGACTGTTGAAACTAGTACGGTGTAGTGCGCTACAGAGTGTTAGTTCAGAATGAGCATCAGTGTAAATGTGAGGACCATTGCAGAATGTTTGCAATGTTTTACCCGAGTCAGTACACCGAGTCAGTACACCGAGTCAGTACACCGAGCATCGGTGCAGAGCAGGGGTCTCGGAACTCCATTCCAGGAGGACGTCTGCAGGTTTTTGTGGTTTCCCTTGACTCGGCCAGTTTAGGCCTTGGAGAAAGCTATCTGGTCTCTTTAGCCAATCCGTGACTTAAATGAAGCTCTTGTGTTTGTGTGTCTGTGCAGGTGTTGTGCATGGTCTCAAAGAAACCAAAAAACAAGCAAACCGGCCTGCAGCGTGAAACCCCTGGTGTACAGGAAGAGTCCGGGTCAGAAAGGAAGTGACCTCAGAACGAAAGCGAAAGGTCATTGTGGCTGTGCAGTGGATTTTGGCGAGAGGCGACCGGCAGGGCGTCGGTGTGTGTGTGGGGGGAAGCGGGGGACGGGTGGGTGTTAGCGCGGGGGTTGTGGGTAAAGTGGACACGAGCTACACAGCCCCTGTGGCGAGCCTTTGAACAGTGACTCAGCGCTCTGGGAACGGGGGAGGAAAGTACCTGAACTTCACTCTGGGCGCACGCACGCCCACGCAAAAACAGAGACGCCTGGGAAGTACTGCACAGGCCCCTCTCTTCCACTCCCTCACATGTGCGTAGTACTGCCATTGCAATTGTTTGCAGAAATTTTTAAAAAAAGTTAAATATATAGCCATTTTCCAGTTAATTATTAAAATGAAAAATAGATTTGCTGCGCTCGGTAAATAAGGCTTGTCGCAGGTGCGTCTGGCAAAAATCGACGCAGAAAGAAAAAGGCGCCAAGAGCACTCTGCAAATATAAAATCGGACAGTCGTCTATCAAAAATATATTTATTAGTGGAAAAATTTTATAGTGCAAAAACAAAAAAGAGCACATGGAAAAATAGCTAGACTAGAGCAGTGGTCCAGCTATTTTTCCACGTGCACTTTTTCTTTCTGCACTATGTAATTTTGCCACTAATAAATATATTTTACATTTGCAGAGTGCTCTTGGCACCTTTTTCTTCCAGTTAATTATTAGCATTGAAAAATTGGTTATTACCCCTCCGTTTGATTTTTCTACGTATAGGGGAAAGGTAATTGCATGTACATGTAACATAAGTGGGAAAAACTACTCGTATAGTTTTGTAGAAATTCACACTGTTCCTTCCTGTCGGTTGTGTCTCCTAATTATGCCACATGACGGGGAAGGAAAGGCAAATGGGAAAAATAAAACTTTACAGACTTACTGTATGTTGGTCAGAATCTTCCAAAATGTGCGATAAAAAACAGAAAACAAAATGATGTAATCATATTCAATCCACCTTGTACTCCATTGCGTGTAGGTATTTTGCATTTATTTGACGCTTATTCAGAGTTAGAAGGCTAATACGACATGTTACATTAAAATATTTATAACAAGAGCTGCGAGAACAAGTGTTACAGAAGAGACACAATCACACAGCCAGTTATCATAACTGTTAAACAGCCATTTCAGTGCACACAACAATCTTATGAACCCCCCCCCCCCCCCTCATAACATTGTGATCTGTTCTTTGGGTCCATTTATAGGACAGAATTATGTTTATACAATCTAAATAATCATATTTACCCAAAAGCTTACAACAAACAAATACAAGCCAGAGGCATAGGATGCCACTGGCCGGCTGACAAATAATATTTTCAAAATATTTTTAAAATGCTTAATGTGTAAAATTGCAGTGTCTGCAGTGTAAAGGAATGGTAAGCATGAGCTGATACACTGCCTGGCCAAAAGAAAAAGTCGCTGGTGCACCCGTCATGCATAGTGCCCACTGTACAAGCCTCTGGAGGCAGTGTTATGATCTGCGGTTGCTTCAATTGGTCAGGTCTAGGCTCAGCAACGTTATGCAGCAATAAAATGAAGTCAGCTGAGTACCTGAATGTACTGAATGACCAGGTTACCCCATCAATGAGCATATTCCAGGATGACAATGCCAAGATTCATCGGGCTCAAATTGTGAAAGAGTTGTTCAGGGAGCATGAGGAATAATTTTCACACATGAATTGGCCACCAGAGTCCTGACCTTAACCCCATTGAAAGTCTTTGGGATGTGCTGGAGAAGGCTTTACAGAGTGGTTTGACTCTGCCATCATCAATACAAGATCTCGGCCAAAAATGAATGCAACTCTGGACAGAAATAAATGTTCTGACGTTGCATAAGGTTGTCGGAACAATGCCACAACGAATGTGCGCCGTAATCAAAGCTAAAGGCGGTCCAACAAAATATTAGAGTGTGCAACTTTTTTTTTGGCCAGGCAGTGTAGTTTGAGGGGAAGGTGGCCACGATCCGGAACTCCTTCACGCATCCGGTGACACCCCACATCCCCCATACTGAACCCATCGCTACACTGTCGTCCTTCAAGATTCTGGAGGACTCAGATGTGCTCCAGCTGGTGACGCGCCATCGCGCAACCACCTGTCCACTAGACCCCATACGTTCAGCAGTCCTCCAGTCTATATCCGCTGAGCTCCTTCGATATCTGTCCTCCATTATCAACACCTCCCTAATCTGTGGCCATGTTCCTGCTGCCTTTAAACCTGCCCGTGTAACCACACTCCTTAAAAAACCTAGCTTGGATCCCTCTGATGTCAGGAACTACCGTCCTGTATCTCTCTTGCCCTTCCTGTCCAAAACAATTGAACGTGCTGTCCTTAACCAACTGTCTGTTTTTCTCCACCAGAACAACCTGCTTGACCCGCATCAGTCCGGCTTCAGAACCGGCCATTCCACTGAAACTGCTCTCCTGGCCGTGACGGAGGCACTCGCCACTGCTAGAGCCTCCTCCCTCTCCTCTGTTCTGATTCTCCTTGACCTGTCTGCGGCATTCAACACGGTCAACCACAAACTCCTGATCTCCACACTCGCTGAGATGGGCATTTCTGGGATGGGCATCTCTTGGTTTGTATCGTATCTCACTGATAGATCCTAACAAGTCTCCTGGAAGGGTTCCATCTCTGCTTCCTGTCCCCTGTCTACAGGAGTCCCTCAGGGATCTGTACTGGGTCCTCTGCTGTTCTCTATGTATACTAAGTCTCTTGGTTCAGTAATTAATTCACATGGCGTCTCATACCATAGCTATGCTGATGATACTCAACTCTTCCTCTCTTTCCCTCCCTCTACCCCACAGGTTAAGGAGAGGATATCTGCTTGTCTGACTGACATCTCTGAGTGGATGGCTACCCATCACCTGAAGCTCAACGTTGACAAGACAGAGCTCCTCTTCATGCCGTACAAGACCTCCCCACTACATGACCTCTCCATCACTGTTGATGGGAACGTGGTGGCTGCCTCCCGCTCTGCAAGGAACCTGGGGGTGGTCCTGGACGACCGGCTGGACTTCAAAGAGCACATCAGGGTGACGGCACGGTCCTGCAGGTTCCTCCTGTACAACATCAGGAGGATTCGACCGTACCTGACCACCTACTCCACCCAGCTTCTTGTCCAGACCATGGTCACCTCACGCCTGGACTACTGCAACTCCCTGCTCGCAATCCTACTGGCCTGCGCCATTCTGCCTCTTCAACTGATCCAGAATGCAGCTGCCCGGCTTGTGTTCAACCTCCCGAAATTTTCCCATGTAACCCCCCTGCTGAGGTCACTCCACTGGCTGCCAGTTGCAGCCAGGATCAGGTTCAAAGTTCTGACCCTGGCCTACACTACAGCCAATAGGACAGGCCCCGCCTACCTGCAGGACTTAATCCAGAACTATGTTCCTGCTCGACCACTTCGCTCCGTGTCAACGGCTCTCGCTCATCCTGACTGCGGAGCTTTTCCACCTTAGCTCCTCAGTGGTGGAATGAACTTCCCATTCCCCTGCGTTCTACTTGAACCCTGCCTGCATTCCGTCGAGGCCTGAAGACACACCTCTTCAGACTCCACCTTGACTGATATTCTAACCTAGGAATATCAGTTCCCTGTGTTTACTAGTTCCCTGTGTTTTTCCTGTCTGTTTGTTATAGTTTATAATAGTATTTAGAATAGAAGTGTAGTATAGCTGATTTACCCACAGTTTACTGTGAACTACAGTCAACGTTCATTACTAGGGATAGCTGCTACATTATGGGAAGGATGTGCTTTGTCTTGTCTGTTCTGTAGTGATCTTGATGACGTCTCTGTATGCACTTATTGTACGTCGCTTTGGATAAAAGCGTCTGGTAAATGAATGTAATGTAATGTAATAGTCCCCTGCTCATCCATGAGAATTAATCAGTGTGCACGTTCACTTAATTTTAAAAGTTTCATTTCACTTCCTTCCCTAAATATGTTATTGATATACGCATTGAATGTTTTTGCATTCACATGTGACTTCCAGAGGTGGAAATCCAGGGGACATAAAGTAAAAGACCATGGGCCCTATCTTACACCCGGCGCAAAGCGGCGCTAACCCAAACGTAAGTGTCTTTGCTATCTTTTTGGCGTATTGCTATCTTGAGCCAGCAGAAAGCGCTTGCGCTAGAACCACCACAAACCTGGTCTAAAGTCATGTCGCAGTTGTTTACATGTTATTTTAACGGCGCATATAAGTGCGTCTAGATAGGTGTGTGCACAACACGCATACCCTCCTGTCTGTTACACACAGGGGCGCGCACAAGCATGACTAAAATATCTAGATCACAATGTGAAATATTATTATTGTATATAATATATCAAAAATGCATAATAATAAAAGGTTCCATAGGTCCACATACCTTTCCCTCAGCGAAGGGAAACGATGCCACATTACATTGCTCTCAGCCCACTCACGCACTGCAATAGACGGACATTTGAGTTCTGAAAATGCGCTTCAGATGTCATTACAATACAGCTCTGTTTATCTAGGAATACAGCCTGTAAGTAAATAGAATGGTTTGTGACTGAAAAAAGTTCAAAACCTTGTCCAGTGAATATTGCCTTTATTGTTTTTCAAATAGCCTAGGCTACAGCGGACTCGCTGTGCATAAGGTTTTTTCGATAGCCTATGGTTAAAAAACGGAGATAAATGTCATCATGTTAACTGAATTGTAACCTTAGCTATTCTCCGTTCTTCATATTTTTTAAATTACAGTGACGATGTTTCCATACCCTCAGCTTATTAAAACCCCGCTAATTTCACCTGTTACTCCATAACTGAACAAAAGATGTTAAAGAGAACTAAGCGTCTAATTAGAAACTAAATTTGCAGCACGTTACACAATTAATTTACAATTAATTTTAATTCCATTATCTGCATGTGCGCTTTACAGGAGCCTGTTTCCCCTGCTGTAAATCACACTTTTCACAGTCTTCCTGGGAAAGTGGATCGTTTTAAAGTATTACGCTACCAGTAAAACAGGTTGGTCACATTTCCATAAGCAGGACATTATAAAACAAGGGAAAATATGCTGAAAAATGAACCTATGGGTTGCCAACCTGACAGATTTATTGTATTCAGTGTCATCATTAAGGCAAAATAACGTTATTTATGTTATTAATCAAAATTAGAATGCAGGTAGCCTAATGAACATCGGATGAAGCTTGAACATGAGTTCATTGCATAATCAAACAAAATTTGTTAAACAAGCAGGCTAATTTGGCATTTTCTAAGGTGAGACGGAAGCAATTGTTCGCTTATTCTCAGCTGTTGCAGGTGCTTTTAACAAAATTTAACCGCATATATTTTGTAAACAGCACTGTCAGGAATTACCGGGAACTCATAATGGTTAGCCCGAATAATATTGATCATAGGCTACTATTGGTCCATATAGCCTATTCCTTGATCGCACTAAACACGCACGAGCATGTCTGTTTCGCCATCATAAGCAATCTGCCAAGGTGGAAAAGCAGGCTTTTAAAGGGAATGGGATATGACATTTTGATTGGTTTATTGCATGTCACGCCCAAGACACACCTATAATTAATGAAGAGACTAGGTTCAGCCCAGTTGCACCTTGCACCGTGCTTAGCGCCCAAAAAACACGCCGTTAAAATAGCAAAAGTGGACTTGGACACGCCCTAAATGGACTTAGCACCATGCGCTTAGACCAAACGCCAAGATCGCCAAGATAGGGCCCCATGTGTTTCTTCCAACCATAGACTCAGCCAGCTGATTTCACTAATTAGTTCTACCTCCTTGCTGAAGAATTATGTTAATTAGCAAATCCAGGTGATTGGAGCAAAATACTGGGGAGGATTTGTACTTTATGTCCCCTGGATTTCCACCTCTGGTGACTTCTAATAATGGTAATGAATATGCAGTAATGGTGTGTTTCCATCACTTGTGATATGGCGCCATCTGGTGGGAATATAAATAACTGACATTATTAAGAAAATTAAAACTCGGTAGACTCAAAATACAGTAGGAGATAATCAAGAAATACAAAACAACCAAAAAAATGAAATGACAAACAAATAAACAAAATGACATATGGAGAATACTGGGCCAGTAACTCGCCTTTTTGTTTTACCTCAGCTAACTTCAGAGTGATAATGTTTGTCAACATGAGAGTTGAATTTCCTGTCACAATGGATTTAATCTAATAGTGGTGGCACATGCGTCATTGTCAGGTCATCGCCGCAGTGAACTGATCCGGTCAGAGACACTATCCGGGACAGATCTGGATGTGCCTTGCGACGGCTGGCCATCCTGATGAGTCACACCTTCTGGGAGAGTCTGGGTGCCAGCACGGAGGGAGAGTGTGGATTGCATCCAGATGGAGAGGGTGATGAGACAACTAAGACTCTAAAATCCATGGCCCTATTTTCTCATTACGTTTGCAGTTATACACTGTTTGCCCTTCATTTTTACATCTGTATCAGAATTAAACAGGAGTACGATTCTACCTTCACTTTAAATGATTAAACCTGAAAATAAAATGTCAGTAGTCCATCAGAAAAAAAAATACTGGATCAGGTATTAGCCATCTACAGAATTGATTCTCCCTGCTGCTGAAATTGTGTATTGTCAGTATTTGTGAGTGCGTGGTGTATGAAGGTGGTACACCCTCGCACCATGATAAGCCTGTGTTATTCTATTGAGCTGTTATTCTGCTGTGAAGTAATACCTTGCTGGGGCATGCCCCATACCTGTACAGCAACAAGAGCACTTTTCACATTGTTTTTACATGACTGAAGAGGTGTATTATCAAATATGATTGCCTGTTATGAATGCAACTTTATCCATCAGCTTTGGATGACGACAAATCCTCTATAGTGTATGCCACTGATCTGTACTGCACGTGGATCAGCTGGCATAGTAGGCAGAATTAACTCAAAGAGCATCTTGATGACATATGAATCAAAGATATGCAGAGAATGGCATTGCCTGGATGGTAGCTCCACAGCATCCCTGCTGAAATCAGCAGTGGCCCTCGATCAGAAGTTCATATTTCTGAAGTTCATAACATTTACAGTGCTCAGCATTTCATCTCCCATCAGCCCCTGTGCAACACATTTAATGGTGCTCTGGAGCATCTTATTTTCTGGTACTCTTACAAGCGATACTATAATGTCTCTGCATTTGAATGGATCTCTATGGGAATTGGGGGGTGGGACTAGATTTAGCTGTAAATTACACTGGAACAGTAAGGAACACATGGTTGGCTAAATGGCTTTAAGTCATCAAGGGTCTGACGTATCAAACAAGCCTTAAACCATCACTCTGCTGCCAGAAATACAGTAGATATGGATTGATAACTTGAAGGGTTTCTTCGCCTGACTTATTTTTCCATAGAGTTCAAAAGGAAAATTTGTCAGGAGAAACAACCCTTAAAGTGATCCATCCATATCTACTGCATATCTGGCAGCAGAGTGATGGTTTCAGGCTTGTTTGATACCTCAAACCGTTGATGACTTACAGCCATTTTACCAACCATGTATTCCATACTGTTCCAGTATGATTTACAGCTAAATCTAGTCCCACCCCCCAATTCCCATAGAGATCCATTCAAATGCAGAGACGTTATAGTATCGCTTGTAAGAGTACCAGAAAATAAGATATCAAAAGTCTTTTGATGTTGTTGGGTCACAGACATCAGGAAGTCATGGCATGCAAAGGATATGTGACCAATATTAAAAATGATTACTTTATTCTATATATAAATGCAGGGGGTGCCAATAATTGTGGCACACGTGGTTTTGTTAAAAATAATTATTTCTTGATGAGGCTTTTTTTTTCTCATAATAAATTTTCTTCAATTAAAGGTTGGATTTTTCTCATTTTTTCAGTGTGAGATTAAGCTAATTCACGAAATGGTGAATTTTTTATAACCCTTTTTACTCATCTTTACCAGGGGTGCCAATAATAGTGGAGGGCACTGTATATAGAGCTATACATTTAAAAAATGTATAGCTCAGTGCCACATGTAAAACAACCACCTACACCTCCACCAATTTAACTGTCATTCAATGATACAATGTTTCAAAGGTATGTATTATATTATAACAAAATACATTATAATACATTTTGGTGTACTTTTGCCCATCCCTGCTGATGACCACTTTCTAAATGTGTGCTTAGGAACAGTTCCATTAGGAACAGTTCCATTAGGACAGTTAACATTATATCCAGGATTTTTTTTTTAAGTGTCCAGGGAAAAAGGTTATTTATTTTCGCAAATACTGCGAAAAGATCCCCACGGGAAATCGGCACAATCCAAATGAAGGAGGCAGTTAGCTCACCAGCTGTTGTTGCCAGGGAAACCTGCTCTCTTTCTTAGAGTACCTCTTAGTGACTGCTCCTCAGGAATAGCATGGTGTAATTCCAATTCCTTCCAGCGGAGGGTGCTCACGGGCTGAATGACTCACTCCACATTTCAGAGTGAGGGGATCTGGTGCATATGTGCTGCATTCAAGGTAAGAAAAACTGCAAACAGTTTAATGCACAGGAACGTTGCTGTATGGAACATCCATTTGCAGAGTGCTGTCACTGTGACTGCGGATCAGGCGATTGTGTACAGTGTAACACCGATTTTTAAATTTGTTAATTGGGCTTTAGCCACGGTTACACTATCGGCACACCTGGAACACACACCAAATAGATTGTTGCAACCTGTCTGGAGTGAACGTAGTGTTCAAGGAGAACCATAGAAAAATGTAACAAACCATTTTGCACCTTGAACGCTCGAATGGTAAAACCCGCCATGGAGGCCATTGTGTATTATTGAGGACTGCAAAGGCAAAGCAGTCGTGGGGGAATGCACTGCAGAAAAATGTCTTGACAAGTGGTTTAGTCTTGTAATAAGACTTAAAATCTTATTTTTTTCTCTAAAATGGAAAATAATATTTTGTTTTAAGTTACTTTTTGTGAAATTATCTTACCCCATCTTATCTTTTTGTCTTATTTATCAAAAAAGAAATAGGATTCATAAATATAAGATTAAAATGCCTGTTAAGATTTGGTTTTTGCAGTGTGCGCTCGTGTATTTGGTAATGCATTATTAAACACTGACCTCAGTGTGAACAAGGAGTCCAAACCGATTGCATACCCCCATCCCTTGGAGCTGACTTATTGGCTGGAAGGACGTGACATGGAGGTCAGATGTGTGGTAGTCTATTCTGGAGGATATCTCCCTGAGCACTGCTCCTAACAGAGTGTGGCCATAATTAATTGCAAGTTGGCTACTCTGGGACAAGTTGGTGGGAAAACATGGCTAGTCAGGTGGCCCTAGCAGAGCCTTTGGTTTTAAAGGAGAAAACCACCACCACATTTAAAATATTAACATTCTGCATGTTGACTTTGTTTTCAGCATTAAATTAAAGTGTTTTTGTCTTCCAACTAATTGACCCATAGCATACAGCATACAATAGCTGCTACATCCTGATTCTTAAGGACTGTATAAAGCAATTATGAACTGCAAACTAAGAACTTTCCAAGACAAAATTCACGTATTCAAGCTGTAATCTGTTTCCTTTCTTTTCAAGCATAATGCATAATTTGCTCTGATTGGTCTCAATTCTCTATGTGACACATCTGGGAAAAACATAGACTGGTGTGTGTTGCATGTGAAGAAAACTCCTCTCAAAGTTAACTGCGACCCTTTTACCGAACGGAACAGGACATGCAGTGTTTTCCAGAGCAGTGTAGTGCAGTGTCTCAGTGTAGCGTCTCCCAGAGCAGTGTAGTGCAGTGTCTCAGTGTAGCGTCTCCCAGAGCAGTGTAGTGTCTCAGTGTAGCGTCTCCCAGAGCAGTGTAGTGCAGTGTCTCAGGTGTAGCGTCTCCCAGAGCAGTGTAGTGCAGTGTCTCAGTGTAGCGTCTCCCAGAGCAGTGCAGTGTCTCAGTGTAGAATCTCCCAGAGCAGTGTAGTGTCTCAGTGTAGCGTCTCCCAGAGCAGTGTAGTGCAGTGTCTCAGTGTAGCGTCTCCCAGAGCAGTGTAGTGCAGTGTCTCAGTGTAGCGTCTCCCAGAGCAGTGCAGTGTCTCAGTGTAGAATCTCCCAGAGCAGTGTAGTGTCTCAGTGTAGCGTCTCCCAGAGCAGTGTAGTGTCTCAGTGTAGCATCTCCCAGAGCAGTGTAGTGCAGAGTCTCAGTGTAGCGTCTCCCAGAGCAGTGCAGTGTCTCAGTGTAGAATCTCCCAGAGCAGTGTAGTGTCTCAGTGTAGCGTCTCCCAGAGCAGTGTAGTGTCTCAGTGTAGCATCTCCCAGAGCAGTGTAGTGTCTCAGTGTAGCATCTCCCAGAGCAGTGTAGTGCAGAGTCTCAGTGTAGCGTCTCCCAGAGCAGTGCAGTGTCTCAGTGTAGAATCTCCCAGAGCAGTGTAGTGTCTCAGTGTAGCGTCTCCCAGAGCAGTGCAGTGTCTCAGTGTAGAATCTCCCAGAGCAGTGTAGTGTCTCAGTATAGCGTCTCCCAGAACAGTGTAGTGTCTCAGTGTAGCGTCTCCCAGAGCAGTGTAGTGTCTCAGTGTAGCGTCTCCCAGAGCAGTGTAGTGCAGTGTCTCAGTGTAGCATCTCCCAGAACAGTGCAGTGTCTCAGTGTAGTGTCTCCCAGAGCAGTGCAGTGTCTCAGTGTAGAATCTCCCAGAGCAGTGTAGTGTCTCAGTGTAGCGTCTCCCAGAGCAGTGCAGTGTCTCAGTGTAGAATCTCCCAGAGCAGTGTAGTGTCTCAGTGTAGCGTCTCCCAGAGCAGTGTAGTGTCTCAGTGTAGCATCTCCCAGAGCAGTGTAGTGCAGTGTCTCAGTGCAGCGTCTCCCAGAGCAGTGTAGTGTCTAAGTGTAGCATCTCCCAGAGCAGTGTAGTGTCTCAGTGTAGTGTCTCCCAGAGCAGTGCAGTGTCTCATTGTAGAATCTCCCAGAGCAGTGTACTGTCTCAGTGTAGAATCTCCCAGAGCAGTGTAGTTTCTCAAGTTTAACTTGTCGCAGAGCATTCCATTGTATTCAAAGAAACACTGGGTCATTAAAAAGTACAAGCTCCAAAGGTCTGCAAGCTCAACAGAAAACAAACTGACAATGTTACAGGGAGAAGTTGTTTAATTAGAGACTGCTGCTGGTAAGTGACACTTAATGCCATTCTCTCCCTGAGCGGACTGCCCCTTTGTGTCGCTCCCATTAACCTTTCCCTCTGACTTTGTGCCCGCCTTTTTATGTTCAATTAAAGGCATAACAAAATGCAAAAGGGTGAGCAGGGAGACATGTTTTGCTGTAGAAATATTTGACCTACAGCCTCTTGCTGTCACATCGTATACGTTCTGCCTCAGAGATGGACTAGTTCAATTTAGGGATCTCTATGATTAATTCACAGAGAATTAGCTCCGCTAAGCTCTCCTGTCCGTTTAATCAAACTGCTGGCGATTGCAAAATACATTTTTGGACATGATACATGATTTTCCAAAAAGGGTTTGGACCTGTATGTGGGTGTGTTCAACCGAACAAAGTTCTCTAGATTTTGGTGTTTATGTATGCGTTTGTACTGTATTTGAATGTGTGTGTGTGTGTGTGTGTGCAAAACAGACCCAATATTTGTGTCCAGTATTTAGTCTAAACATAATTTGCATTGTATCTTTCAGTCCAGAGTGATTTTTCTCATGGGAAACATACTACATGACTGATGATTGGAGAGAGGTGTGCAACAGAAATCTATGCATTAAAGCATTCGGTGACATTTCATTACGCTAAGAAAATCCTTGTAGCCTGTACCCTGTAACCATGAAATTGTATGTTTATTTTTTTAAGTGCAATGAAATCAGATGGTATATCAAATAGGGGTTGTAATGGCCAGTAAGAAGTAATATCCACCATGAATATCTTATAAAAATCTAAAAGATTTGCTGTACAAATAAGACGTGTACTTAATGGCGCCCAGACCGTGGAATAGATCTGTTATGTGATATTAAAATATATTTCCAATAAATATGTTAATACAAGATGTAATACGGAGCAACAGAGATAGGGAATGATTTAAACAAATGAAAAATAAATGAAATATTTTTCAGTTTTTCTATTTATGCTCATATTTAATTTAACTGTTTAATATTAGATTGGAATACGGCAGTGGAGGCAGTGTAGTATAATGGTTAAGGAACTGGGCTTGTAACCGAAAGGTTCGATTCACAGGTAGGACACTGCTGTTGTACCCTTGAGCAAGGTACTTCACCTGCATTGCTTCAGTATATATCCAGCTGTAGAAATGGATACCATGTAAATGCTGTGTAAGTCGCTCTGGATAAGAGCGTCTGCTAAATGCCTGTAATGTAATGTAATGTAATGTAATACACCCTGCCCAGGCAGCTGCATAGAGAAAAGTTGTGGAAAAAGAATATGCAGCACAATTGAAATGTTGCCCTTAAAATGGTGAACCCTAAAAATATTACCTAACTTTAGAATCGATAACCCCTAAAAATATGACCTTACCTTACCTTAGAACTTATGAGTGTCAAATATTATCCCCTCGATCTCAGTGACCATCACAACCTGAAATGTTAATTAACTAGAATTTCCCTGTGTCCTTTTTCTGTAAGAGTCTTTTTTTCTATGGGAGTGTTGGGAATTTGCTTGGTCTCTTGTCCTGTTTTTAATTGGACTGCAGCTGCTGGCAGGGTTAATGAAAACAAATAATAATTACTGTTAAGGTAGACCCTAGATGAAGGGTTAAGTGAAAACCTCCCGGGCCAAGTGCAGAAAGGTCACATCTCAGAGGGCATTGTTGTAAATCAGTTTAGTGAGGTATGGTTACCGGGTGAGTGAGACCATTCCACTGCTCTTGGATTCATTCATTCTCTGAAATAACTGAAGTAAATGCTGATTTTCGACACACTATTCTAATTTCTTGAAATACTGTTTTGGGGGTTTTCTGGAGCTGTAAGCCAAAATTACGAAAAATGAAACAAATAAAGGCTAGAAATATTTCACTTTGTGTGTAATGAATCTATAATCTATGAAAGTTTCACTTTTTGAATGGAATTATGGAAAAAAAAAACTTTTCCATGATATTCTAATTTTTTGGAAAGGATCTGTATATAGTGAGGCAAAACGCAATGCTTCTGCTCACTGTCCTGATCTGAATGATGGTTAACCTTACACTCCCTTATTTGGTGAGAAAATGGGACCACACTGTTTACAGGGTTGGGGTCAATTAAATTTCAATTCGACGCAAATTAATTGAATTTTGGTTAATGGATCAAAAACGTCCATAACATTCCATGAGGAATATGCAACGGATGACTTGAATCTCAATGCATTTCCTGAACCGATGGAACAGAAATGGAACTGACCCCGATCCCGTTGGTTAGCATCTTGATGAATCCTTTCCACTCAGTGAGACGCCCTTTTATCTCTACATCAATGGTGACACCCAGGTCTCAGAGCTGTATCCTGGCTTCAGTATTAGAGCGTGCTAAAGATCTGACCTTGCCAACGAAGTGTAAAGAAGAAATGCTTTGCAGTAGGTAGATTTTGGCATCACTCTTCACCTGTCCATTCTCTCGGATAATGATATCCGGAGCATCCATCGTTTCACTTTAGGCAGCGCTAGATCAGCTTAATTGCCTTTAATGTAGGTGCGGGGATCCTTTGGGTTTTTAAAAAGCCATTAAAGAAAGAAACAACTTAAAATTCCATAAAGGGGAAACATTGAGATGCACTGGAGAAGCAAAGTACACTCGAGCTTTAACAGCCGATTAGATTAACATCTCTAGGATTCTATAATGTACAAAGATGCATATACAGTGTAGTAAACTGTTCATGAATGCTAAATCCTCAAGTTTTTCCAGCTATAAGCCGTCCGTGGCACCAATACGAGGTGGTAACCACACTTTAATAGTTAATGGTGCCACTGGGTCTTCTGAATTACTGCTTTAACAAACCGTCTAGCTCACAGCCCCGGAGGCAAGGGTATACCAGGATCTTCGGCAACCCTAAACATTCATCAATACGCTGCTATCTGACACTGCGAGCCTGCCTTGGTGAAACTTTGTAAAACTGGGAGGTCTCGTCTGGAGCTAAACTGCAGACAACAGGACGGTAACCCCTCCACTGGTCACCCTTTACACATCTTGTGTGTTCACTTTCCCCGTAAAATGTTTCAATTCTGAATTTCACTGATGCTGAGCCGGAGACATATGTTATTCCTGAGATATTGTAGTGTTATTTTGTTACTTTTTGGTTGATTCTCATTTTAACTGGCCCAAGCATCAGCAAATCTGCCCCTGGCACCCTCACTGCTGTTAACGTTTGATAAATGGTATATTATGTGGCAGTACCCATTTCAGTCAGTAAAAAAGGACAGGTGAGTAAACTGGTGATATATTATTTAGCAATATTCTGGTTGTAAGATAACATTTTGAATAAAATAGAATAGAATGTTGCAACGGGACCTCTGTGTGTAGTGTCTTCATAAAGCCTCAATTAAGCTACTCACACTTGCACACGTACAAAACTGTACTCATCTGTTCCTAGCCAGTGTCACACACGCCTACCAATCTAGATACAGATAGAGCAAGGATTTATAACTGGACCAGCCCCCTCCCCTTTCTTAATCTCCCACAACCAAGAAAATTGAGGGCTGCCACTGATTGTGGCAAACATGTTCTCCCTAGTAAAAAAAACTTGGTGTTCATTTTTCGTAGTTAAGAAACTATCGTGATTGGATTAGATTAAATTGCACCAAGAAATGAAAGCTGGCAAGTGTAGTGCAGTCTGCAGGGTGGCCGACTCTCAAGCCATGTACGAGTCCCCTTGTGTGGGTGGGGTTCAGTCCCCTGTCAAGGCAACTTCTGAGCTGTGATCCCTTCTCTATCTGTTACCGTCTCTGTGGTCTTGGATGAAGCAGAAAATGCAAAAGTATTCTCCCTGGCATGGGACCTAATGTGAGCAGCATTCTGCTGCTGCAACAATATAGCTTTTTTGTTAGTAATAATAATAATAATAATAATAAACTTTATTTGTATAGCACCCTTCAATGCTTTACAAGATGCACATCAAACAAAAAGTAAAAACAATAGAAATAACAAATAGAGTATTAATAAAAACTGACAAATAGAAATAGTTAAAATAATAAAAATCGATAACAGACAATAAGACAAATAAAATAAAACAATAAAATAAGATTGATAAAAACTGACAGATAAAATTGTTAAAACAGTATAAACATGAAAACAATAAGACAAATAAAAATAAGACAAATAAAATAAAACAATAATATAAGATTTAAAGTAGCTAAACTAGTAAAAATAGACCATAATCAATAAGACAAATAAAATAAAACAATAATATGAAATCATTTAAAGTCAGTGTATACTCCAGGGGCTGATACCCTGCTGCTGGAGAGCTGTTACTCAGCACGTAATTGCCCAATAGCAGTTTATTACACACTTAACCTACCTACTTTTTTGGGTCGGTGGCTTTCCAGGACCCAGGTTACAGACTTACTGTGATGAAGTAGATGGGCTTCGCATTCATTTAATTACTCTTTGTCTGTAACCATTTTTCCCCTCAGTACAGCTCAAAGAATGCAACAATGATAGGATGTTCTATGCAACAACAAGGGCTGCTTGTCTGCCCATATGCAAAAGGTTTGTAAAAATCCTATAGAAGTCATATATGCCATATAGGCCTACAAAACATAAATATGTGATAGAGAACTAGCATATACGTTTCAGACTAAAACTAAATAGTTCCCTAACATACATGATACCCCCCTAACATTGAGAAAATTGTATACAAATATATAACATAATACTAATCAACAAATATTTTTATAACTCTTTGCAAGTATGGTCAAGGTGATTTTTACTGACCTTTTGCATATGGGTGCATCAGCTTTTATCTATCACACAGTATAGATTATCAATGACAGATCTATCTAGCTAGATAGATATAGACAGATGGAAAATTTTAATCTATCTATCTATCTATCTATCTATCTATCTATCTATCTATCTATCTATCTATCTATCTATCTATCTATCTATCTATCTATCTATCTATCTATCTATCTATCTATATTGTGCAACATGAGTTTTATGGCACAAAGAGCCTGATTTACTAAGACATTTAGGGCTCTATTTTCAAACCAGCGCAAGGGGATGGTATAGTCAAACGCAAGCTTGTTGACAGCATCAACGTCTTAAAACTGGCGCTATGGCGTTTCTCAGCAATACCGCTAGGATCAACAAATTCTCAACATAACATCCTTTCGGTTGCGCTGCAGTGGGATGGGTGGCGCTGTCTGGGGCGTGTTCTAAAATACTTTCGGCTCAGTGACAATTTGAACCAACGAAAACCCATTGCGTTATGATCAGCTGGAACCACCTCTTAGCGGAAACGCAATAGACTCTGGCAATTTGGTAACTTATTAGTCATGGGGCTCTATTTTAATAAACCAAACGCAATGGTGAACGCAAGAGTAATCGCTTGGCGGTATCGCTCTGAGGGCGTGTCGGCGAGAAATTTGGTAATTTCATGACGGCAACCTTGGCGCACCTTATGGCGGTATTGCTAAAAGGCTGGGTTTAAATGTCCAAGGTGTGTCTCTATGGTAGCCAATCAAATTGTTGTTCTCATGCTTTAAAAAAAAGCCAGTTGGAACACAATCGCTCCATGCAATTTCATAATGAGCAACCCAAACGCACTGGACCGTCAACTTGGATGTGTGTATGATTCTACGTGGGAACATGCATTGAAATGTTCATTTTAAAAGCTGATCCGATACTTACCATTTATCTAGCCCTATTAAACCGCTCAGCCAGTTGATTTCTCTTTGCTCTGGCTGTGATGGGGACCGCGACCACTGGTGCAGGTGGGGAAGCTAATTTTGTTGCATGTCACCTGGACATTGATGGAATGTGTTCCTTTGCGATTGACGAAAACTATTGCATGCTCGGGTGGTGGGCGGATTTGTATGTGCGTGCAGTCGATAGCACCAAGCACCCCGGGGAACCCACACTTGAGAAAAAATGTGAGTTTTGACTTTTTACTGCATTCATTGTCCGTATACTAGTTGAGGAAGGACACCCGCTGAAAGTATCCCAGATAGCAAGCGAACGTTGAATCGAGGTAGATTCAATGTGGAATTCCGACGTTGATTCAACATCAATTTGCTCATCGAGGTCACGTTTAATCAACGTCAGAATACCGACAAATATTGAATAATAATCTAAATTGATTATTTTTTCGCCCACAGTACACTCACTGCAATGAAGTTGTATTTTTATCAATTTTATTACGTGTTCAGTAATTAATGTCTAGGCCTACCAAATAGCTGGCAAAGCAATATGACGTTAGGCGAATTATTTAGGCTACAGTTACTGACATTATCGGCTACTAACTAGTTCAGTTAGCTAATGGAGTGAGTCAGTGATGGCGACAAACGTTACAACTTTTAAACATCACGTTTAGCTATATTTAACCTCGATTATTCAATATTTGTCGGTATTCTGACGTTAATTCAACGTGATCTCGATGAGCAAATTGATGTTGAATCAACGTCGGCATTCCACATTGAATCTAAGTCGATTCAACGTTCGCTTGCTATCTGGGATATCCTTTCTGTGTATTGTGTAGTGGTAGGCTTATGATTCAACTGTGCCAATGTGTAATTTATATATTATAGGCTATTGGCCTACAATGATCGCAAGTTTCTTGTAAGCTGTCCTGTTTTTATTCTAGTAGTTTAAATTAAAATTAATTAATAATAATAATTATAGGCTATTGTTCATTAAATGGAAGTGTAATGTTGGCATCACCTATAGACACTACATAGAACTACATGACTAATAAGTTGCCAAATTGCCAGAGTCTATTGCGTTGCCGCTAAGAGGTGGTTCCAGCTGATCATAACGCAATGGGTTTTCGTTGGTTCAAATTGTCACTACGCCAAAAGTATTTTAGAACACGCCCCAGACAGCGCCACCCATCCCACTGCAGCGCAAGCGAAAGGATGTTATGTTGAGAATTTGTTGATCCTAGCGGTATTGCTGAGAAACGCCATAGCGCCAGTTTTAAGACGTTGATGCTGTCAACAAGCTTGCGTTTGACTATACCGTCCCCTTGCGCTGGTTTGCGCCGGTTTGAAAATAGAGCCCATGTAGTTCTATGTAGTGTCTATAGGTGATGCCAACATTACACTTCCATTTTAATGAACATATAGCCTATAATTATTATTAATTAATTAATTTGAATTTAAAACTACTAGAATAAAACAGGACAGCTTACAAGAAACTTGCGATCATGTAGGCCAATAGCCTATAATATATAAATTACACATTGACACAGTTGAATCATAAGCCTACCATTTGAATCATAATTATGCCTACATCACCTAATGTAGGCTAATTAATGCATTCGCCACCTCCTCCCGTGCCTTCCAAACTTCTGGGAGACGAGGTGGTGTGGATTGTGATCCATAAATTACTACAGTCCTAGCCTGTACTTCTGTTGCAAGTATGTCTGATTCCTGTGCGGAAAATCGCTCTTGTCGTTGACGGTCCAGTGCGTTTGGGTTGCTCATTATGAAATTGCATGGGAGCGATTGCGTTCCAAACTGGCTTTTTTTTAAAGCAATGAGAACAACAATTTGATTGGCTACCATAGAGACACACCTTGGACATTTAAACCCAGCCTTTTAGCAAATACCGCCATCAGATGCGCCAAGATTGCCGTCATGAAATTACCAAATTTCTCGCCGACACGCCCTCAGAGCGATACCGCCAAGCGCTTACTCTTGTGTTCACCATTGCGTTTGGTTTATTAAAATAGAGCCCCTAGTGTGTGCAAAACCTTTTAGCACATGCAAAACCAATAACATGACAAATGATTGGTCATGGTATTTGTTTTGCACCAATCATTGGGTTGTGTTATTAGTTTTGCATGTGCTAAAAGTTCTTGCACCCGCTAAAGGTCTTAGTAAATCAGGCCCAAAGTTGGAAGACCTGTCATTTAGCCATGGAGGGTTTCGAGCCATTGTGAATATGAACCACTAGTCGACAAGAGCTTGCAACAAATACGAAGGCTCTGAAATTAAGCTAAATTTATTTAGGTATGAAATGGCATGTTTGAGTCTTAGAGAAGGTGGAAAAAGGTGTACGCCTTCAATCAGTTTACAGGCTCCATTAGATTTTAAAGCAAGTCAGACTGCTGAGACAGAAAGTTGTCTGCGTTTATGCAGTCAGTCACTTACCAGATGTCAAATTGAAATTGGCTGCCTTTAAAGTTTCTAAATTGACGGAAATTGCTCACCCACATGTATTTTTCATCTCTGCTCATCAATGCTATATTCATATTTTCCCTTTTTTTGCATTTTTCATGTTTTTTTAATACAGGAGTGACATTTAATTTAATTCAATGTCTGAATACACTCATTTATTTCTTCCCTTTTGGAATACAAGAGTCACCGTGGCCTCCTGAACTAAGCTTGTCAGTGAATCAGGAGTCCTGCAGTCTCTCTGTCCTGAGTGACCCACTTGCACTTAAAGAGCCCTGTGATTTACCGGTGGGAAGCAATTCACTGTTTTAAAAGTTGCATTTGCAAAAGACTGGCCACAGAAGTGGCCCAGCCAACAGGCACACAAGAACTCTTCTGCTGGGGCTTGAGTTTGAGCCAGAAGTGGTCACGCAGTGAAACGCAACACTGGGGTCCTACTGCCCACAAAACCAGAGATGAAAGCTGAAGCTTCTATGCTCTTCAGTACTCGCTGTGGTCCCACGTCTTTTGATTTCCTGACATCTTCAATTAGATTTCTTGACCATGTAATTATTGAAAGGATTGAAACGGCAGGCAGAGCTTTGTCTCCTGGCTTGTTCATAGCACACACCCATTGGTCTGGATCAAATTGTATTTCTGCTAGTGGTTGGGGGCACTGCACTGCCCAGAATATCCCCTGCCCCTTTTCCTTTGTGTCCTGTCAGGTTCCGATGATCTGCCTGCAACAGCTGAACCAGTCGCACAGTAATTGCATAACTCAACTGGTGGATTTCAAAGGAAGGATTGACCGCTTGCTCTGTTGGATAGTTTTAAATGAACTGGAAAGCAATGGCATTACTACTGCTTTAGCTGTAAGAAAATGCTTCCGATTTTGTGTGTGATTTTTAGGAAACACAGGACTGCATTCATGTTCTCCAAAAAACATAAACCATATTTGAATTGTGATGATACAATTGAAATTATAACATTGTTAGGCTACCTATGTAGCTGAAAAATAGCTCACAACGTACGGGTTAATCCTAGTTAGACAGTTAATAATGAAGAGACTGATAGGGCCTATCTACCTAACTAGGTGAGATATGGATTAATATATCTACTAGCTTTAATTCGAACACATTACTTAGCTAATTGTTGTTATTATAATGTAACCGCTCATTAGCCTGCATTTTTATAAAGGCCAGGCCAGTGTGCATATCACACAAAACAGTTATGACAGCTAGCTAACTAATGTTGGTTGACATAGATAGCACATAGCAGAAGTGAAATAAAACATTAAGGCTGGCCTTGCAAAGCTAGCAAGCAAATAACATTATTTGTGCAAAGAGAGTAACTGTACCTATCTAGCTAACACAAGAGAATTCAGCATAGCACAAGTAGTATTTTAATTATTGTGTTTTACATTTTGTCTGAGTATGTGGAAAACATACACTTTCAGTGTGCTCAGATCACTATAGATGGACCAGTTACACATGGGTACTCCCAACTGGTGGAGAAAAGGACTAGAATTGAGACTGGAATATTCCCTCCAATAGCCTATTGAATCAATTGTGATGACTGATACTAATATAAGTTCCCAAAAATAATGACATAATGTTGATGCGACATCTCACTCTGCTTTTGGTATTTTATTTTATTATTGTTAATGTTCATCTTAATGAACATTTCTATTCTCGTTCATCACAGATTGCATGTCCTATGGGCTGAGTCTTCGCGATTGGTATCCGTGCATTTCCGTGCCGTCTTTCATTCTTCTTGAAAGTGACTGGATCAAACCAATAGAGGGCGCTGTTGCTTGCATGAAAGTACCGCGACTCCAACCAATTGAAACATGAAATTGATTTTTAAAACTGAAACATTGCCATCATTGGCTTCATACAGTCAGCTGCATTTTTACATTACAGTACATTGCTTTCACGTAGCAGATGCTCTCACCCACAGAACATTAGTGCACCCGTGCAAGTGATATCAACTACAGCGACGCAGACCAGACTAACACTCTTAGACCAGAGCCAGTGTACAGGCATACTTAAAGTCCTAATATAGGTTAAATGTGCCAAACCACATTTAGCAAACTATGGCACAATCACTGTAAGTACACAATAACATTAGTGAGTCTACCGATAATGCTATGGAAATGAAGCAAAATGGTTTTTGCAGGAAACCTTAAAAAGCTTACGTAATTGAATGTTAAGTCTCATAATGGCAAATTCTGGAATAAGAATGATTAAGTTTAGAATGAATGCATATATTTGTTCCATTTCTCCTGGCATAATGCGTTTTACTCCAAAATACAGTAAATAGAAGCCGTTGCACATGCTTGTGTTGTTCCCTCGCGAATTTGACCGTCCTAAAAATATGCTTGTAAATGGTTAGACTTTACATAGCAATTATCCTGCTTAATGGCCTAAGTCACTATTTGTAAAGTGAAATATATGTATAGATTTGGCTGTTTTGGTACAGTAAATCACCATGCAAGTGATTGTTGCCTTTTCCACCTTCCTTCACGCGTCTAATGATACGATAAATCACTTATCAGTGGGTAATTATTGAAATGTCTGCCAAAAACACATTGCCCTTTTTCGTGATTAACAGTCTATTTGATTCTATATTGACGCAACAAATCAATAGATCCCAAGGCCTTTTGCTCCCTGTAGAAGGTAAAGATTAGTGTTTTTTCATCTTAAAGTTTCACAGCTTTTACTGTCCTTACCAATGCAATTTAATAGCTTCTCTTTCCTGGTGGCGCTTGACCCCAATTAGTGATGTTTTCATATGGGCATTGGTTCATTATCTATCTAATATACAACGACAAATATCGCTGCTTGACACAGTCTCTCAGGTATTTCTCTCACACAGCATGGAGCTTGCAGTTTAGCTGAGGGATGGCGTTCCCGGGAATTTAAGGAGCGCATTTTGGGGAAAAAATGGTGCATGATTGCAACTTATAGTGATTTGTGCTCGTTGAATGTCCCTCCTGCTTTATATGAGTCTGTGAGTTCTGTGAAGCTATGCCCTTATGATGGCATGTCGTTCTGAAATGTTGACTATTTCATGAAATGCACAACGACGACAACAACAACAACAACACATAGTACTGTTGCCTTATAGCACTGTCACCTCACAAGAAGAAGTTCCTGGGTTTGAATCCAGGCCCGGGGGTACTCTGGGTACTCCGGTTTCCTCCCACAGTCCAAAGGCATGCAGGTCAGGCTAATTGGAGACTATAAAATTGGCCGTAGGTATGAGTGTGTGAGTGCATGGTGTGTGTAACCTGTGATGGATTGGCGACCTATCGAGGGGGTATTCCTGCCTCTCGCCCAATGCATGCTGGGATAGGCTCCTCTCCACCCCCCACCCCCGCGACCCTGACCAGGTATATGCGGGTTAGATAATGTGGCTTCACTTGCCAGCAGGGCTTGAAAACGAAAACTAGAAACGAAAGGCATTTTTTCAGGAACAAAAACGACATTGAAATAACCGTTCATGAGCAAAAACTGAAAATTTAGGTAACTGTTAATAACATTTTTTGCCCCCCTTCAATGCATTTCACAAATGCTTAGGCTACATCATGTGTCCCATGCTATAGGCCTACCTGTGATAACTAACGCTAAGCTTAAAAACAAATTTAATTAAATATGTTGTTGTATTTAAGTTATTCAGACATCAAATGAAATGTAATTCATTTGCAGAACAAAAAAATTAAAACGAGTCCCATACACCCTTGGGGCATAGACCCACCAACCACCACTGCTGTGAGGACTTGCTATAGCGGCTATAGTATAGCCATTGACAAAGGTAGATTTTTTGTTAGCCTACCTGAGCCTTGTTTATTTATAGCCAAGTCAGACATTGTCAGGAAGCTATAAATTTGAGGATAGCCTACTGTGACCGGTTTTGCTAGGTGGAATTCGAGGAAGACGTTTGAGGGTAAGGATATCCTCCTGGGCGCTTACCTGGAGGTGTAGGCCTACTGGGCATGTCCAGCAGGAAGGAGTATACCCAGGAAATGCTAGGGGGATTATATCTCTCAGCTGGCCTGGGACCGCGTGGGGATACCCCGGGATGAGTTGGAGGTAGACGCTGGGGAGAGGGATATCTCCGGGCTAGTCTACTTGCCCTGTTGCCACTGCAACCCTTACTTGGATTAAGCAGTTAGAAAATGGATGGATGGACGTTTGAGGGAAGGCACATTTTATTTATATCATGGTGGTGGTATTTCGCATAGCCTAATTATTGGTGATGCTTTGTCAATGGCTGTGTCCGAATACGACCCCTGTTCCCTGTCTCCACTGTCCCCCATGCACTCAGACCCCTGTCCGCTATGTGCCCTGTCCCCTCACTTTGCAAAAATGTGTGTGAAAGAAATCCCGCAAAACTCTTTCCAAACTAGTGAGGAAGTAGTTCGTAATATTTTATAGAGAATATCAATCAGTTAACATATGACGATTGTTACAAAGTGTAGATTATGAATGAAGATAGAATTAACAAAAATCAAAAAGACTAGTTTGTAATATGAACCTATCTCCTACCATAGATATGAATATACGCCCTATGTCTTTTACGTTTTTACTTCCGGGTTACTTACTGAAATTGTCGGATGAGTGCACCTTTCTGCAGATGAGTGTGCTCCTGAATTACCTCAACAAAACCCCGGAAATAAGGGGTTCATCCTGGTATTTTAAGTTCCCCCATTTGTGAGAAAAAGTCGCACACTCAAAAGCTTTTTGACAAAGTGGACTCAAATATGCACCCTCAAAAGGGTGTAGGGGTCGTATTCAGACACGGCCTATGCCTTTGGTTTTGTGTAGGCCAGTCAACGCATGTCGATTGCGTCACCATAAAGCGAGTGATGTCATTTTATTTGGCTTATTTGATTTGTTTTTTGGCTACAGTGTAGCTATGTTATCTCAGTGGATTTGTTAGTGCTAACGATGCTGATTATTATCTTTCAACGTGGATAATGTTGAATTTACCGTCCGATTATGTTTACATCAACTGTTGGATGTGATTTATGCAGTTTAAAGCCTGTATTTTACTGACCTCTGTTGCAAGTGTACCATCATGATCAAGCAGCGAATTATAAAAACATGATGGCAGTGCCGCAAAACAATATTGGACTACTGTCGGATTATCTTCAACTTTTGCAGTGTTTAGTCAATTGTTTTGATCACTGGTGAGTTTACTCGTGATGTGATACATTGTAAATTAATAACTGCTATTAGATTGTTGATACTATGCTTTCTGTCAGCCCGTAGTTCATTCATTTAGACAACTTGGTTAGCTGTCTAACGTTAGTCAACTGTAGGCTATAGCCTAATGTTATATTTCCATATAAACTGTTGCTAGGCCTACTTCCGAGAAAGTGTAAACATCTGCATAAATAAATAAAGTATGCTCACATCGAGGACATAAAGACCGGCATTGTAAAGTTTATTTGATGCATTGTTTTTGTGAAACATAAGTGTGTTTAGTCCTAGAAAGAACAAGGTTTAACCCAAACGCCTATTGACTCATTCATAAATAGACGTTCTAATCTTATGTTCTAATCTAAACACACCAGTGTGACTACACACATTCAGGGACCACTCTAGTGCTGTACCACCGGTGTCACTGTAAGCGCCAAAGGTTAATAAAACTGTCAAATTCACACATCACAGAATGACTGCTGCACAACTAAAAAGTAACTCTTCACTTTACCTGTGTTTATTATCATTTTTGGAAACACGGTCACAAAGATAATATGTTTTGAGACAGGCTACTAGGCTGGTTTCAATGTTTGAGAGGTGGGACAAAAGGAACACAATTAGCCGTTTTTTTTAAATTTCGCTCTAACCAGTTCAGGAACGTTATGTTGCAGGAGGAACAAAAGAACAGAAACATTGAAAATCTGATTATGCTCAGAGCGAACGGATAGAAAAAAAAATCGTCTTCAAGCCCTGCTTGCCAGATAAGAGACGAATGGGGAAATTATAGGAAAGTGCCATATTTAGGGCAATTTCCATAACCTAAGACGCTTGATGCTTTGAAGTCCTGTTTGGGTCAGATTGCTCTGAAGAGAGCCCGAATAAGCAACAGAAACCACTGGGCTCCCATTCAGAAAACAGAACTGTTTCAGTGTCTCCCAGCTCCATTACAGAGACCATGTTCCAACACAACACAATTTGAGATGCCTATTGAATTTGCGACAACCCGGTACGAGCCATAAAAGTCCCCCTTATTGAATTTGCAAGCAGCTGGGCCCTCTGTATTAAAACTCATTGACAGTGGGATCGGGGTGCAGAGCTCATTTTTATTAATAATGCTTGCTTTCATATTTCTGAGGGGCGCTGAAAGCTCCCGTGCATTAAACTGCTTGGCTGAGCAGTCTGCTCAGTACTGGCTTCTCCATTTAACTTTCTGTGGCTCAGATCCACTATGTTAAGAGCTTCGATTAAACTGCTAAAGGCATTAGTATTGAACCCATTTGTGCCTCTTTCAGTAAGGATGGGACCTCCCAGTAACTGAGTGACTGTAATCATTATTGTTGTACCTGTCATAGATTGATAAATGTCCTATACAGATGTAAATCTATTCGATTTACAATGCAATATTCAAATGCTCTGACATCATAGATCATATATCAACAGGGCAATAAAGAGAGCTGTAAAAAAAAAATCAAAAGAAGCCAATATAAAATTCAATACACTGAGTCTGAATTTGTTTGGCGCATTAAAAAGAGGCGAAGCTAGCAGACGTGTTAAAGTTTGCGGGCGCATGAATGGACTTGGGTCTGTCGGTGATCGACCGAAGGCGGTACAGCGCATTCTGATGTGACAGCATCAATTGGCTAATCCCAGCTGTGCAAATGTGTTGAGGTGGCCATCAGCGATGGCCTTCACCTGTGGTGTGCTCCCCTGCCTTCACAAGACGACAGCAGAGCGAAAGAGGGGACTCCGGCCTCTTCGTGACCACCAGGCCCAGCCACTCAAGTCCCGAGTCACCAACAGAGTGCTTGGACCATAGATATAGAACCATAGATGTGACATATCATGTAATGTAATAGTAATTTGGAATTCTGAAATGGAACAATTTGGCAGCCATCTTACCTGGGTGCAGCTATAATAGGAACCTATGGCAAAGTGTCATGTACTTTCTAACCCACTGTGATGTCATAATCGGGTCTCAGAAGCCAGATAGCTGATGATTGGCTCATAGATATAAAACCATGGTTACTGGCCACCATCTTACCTGGGTATGGTCTCAAAAATTGTGCCAATAACTATGACATAGTCACATCTATGGTTCTATATCTATGGCTTGGACACTATCCACTGCCTCTCAAGGGCAAGACTTTGCCTTCCTGGCTCAATTTGTTTTTTTGCAGCACTTCTTAAGAATGAGAGGACCAGGAGCCCACCATCACCATTAGGAAGGTTTGCAGAGAAGAAAGCGTTTCTATTCAAAACTCACTTTTTCATCTTTCTTCACATTTGCGCATTACGCGTCATGTGACCCTGACTTTGACTGATTGGAGGATGTTTATGGAGGAGGAATGCAGCTAAAACTTAATTTACTGTTTATTTGTCCCATTCTTAACACGTCTGCAGTACCGTGAAAGGTCAGATTTTCTATTTGGGCCAGTGTTGGGTTTGTTTATTTTACAATTTTTACAAGGACCATGAATAATAGACGTCGCATTAGTACATTATCCGAGAAGGTGCAACCCTTGGTTACTGCTTATTTATGCATTTTACACAGACAATAATAGACTTTGCATCAATTTAATGTGACAACTTTACTTTTTAAATTCCCCTACGAGAATGGCAAAGTTTTGATTTGTTTTTATTTAAATGTAACATTTTAGAGGTTTGAAGTGTGTATTTCAAGTGCCTAAAAGGCTGTAATTACATACATAATAACTTCTTTCAGGAACCGAGCACAAGACAGGATGTTTCTCTATCATAATGTCCATGTTTTATGGAAATAAGCCATAAAGCATATCTTCCGCACCACCCAAGAGGATGTTTAATATGCAGGGAACTACATATTGAATGTCAAATACATCTAAACCAGGAGTGAACGCTCACAGTATCCCAGAGCGTGCGAGGGGGAAATAAAATATGTCCATCTTATCTGCTTTATAAAAAGCTGGGGCAGAAAAAAATATCTGTCGCAAACAGGAAACAGAATTTCCCAGGTTTCAGCTGAGCATGCTGCCAGTCCGTGCTGAATGAAGAATACGCTTAGCAACCGGTAAAGATAATGCCGTTTGAGCGCTGCATCCAGGAGGCAGGGATTTAAAAGGACAGAAATTAAGAGAGGGAGAAGGTAAGAAAATGCAGAAAAGAATGAAAGATGTAACATATTTGAATTTAAAAGGAAGCCCGGACCAAAAGGATGGTCTGTCATGAGCAGCAGCAATAGATCACTCAGAAGAATAGATAAAATGTTCAAAAACACAAATTTATTGCACGCGTTAAAGGAACGAGCAAATTATTATGCGTATTTATATAGACCCTGCCTTTCAGGTTGACCTCACTTGCCACCCACCGAGGAATAAACACACCGATACCCAGCATGCTCGGCTGAAAGGGAGCGTGGCCAGAAAGCAGATGAAGGCTGCGGTAGGGGTGGGATTTGCAAGCATGCCGAGCATGCGTTTCGTGCTCATCCATTTACATTTAAATAGACTGACATTTGTGAACCATTGGAAGATGAATACACCTGGCTTTAGATAGAGACAGTAGGGACAGAGTCAGCTGACAGCAGTTATTAACACTTACTGATGTCTAACAATCCTTGGAGTCCCCTGCCTGAACCATCTTTCGTCCAAGCCCTGGTTTTTTTTGTTCTGTTTTTGTTTGAGCGTTCCTTTTTCGACGGTACGCTTTTCACCAGAAGTAAAAGAACGATTTTATGTTCTTGAACTTCTGTTTGCGAAAACCACACTGTCAGGCAAGGAATGCTACAAGAACACAAAAGCATTGCAATGGTAACATGAGCAGGCAGTGCTATATCTCATTAGGATGAAATCGGAGCAATTGGCTAAAACTTCAGAAATGTCTCTCTCGCTCACAGATTTTGCCAGACGTTATTTCAGAGGACACTTGTGAAGAGGAGATTGATTCGATTCATTCGTTTGTCCCCTCAGGCCCCAGTAAGAGTGTGTTTCGCAGTCTGCGTGGAAGTGGAGGTAGTTTGATCTTATGCTGCACAATTAAAAAAGGGCCTATTGTTACAACAAAGAGACAATCAATAATGAATGGCTGTTCCTGAATCATGCATTATAGAGGGCTTGTTCTGAACTGTAGTTTGAGTGGGATTTCTCAGCCCATCCCAAGCAGCAGTGGTCCAGGTGTGATAAGAACAGCAATAACTCTACTAATACATGCTCTCTCAACCATTCATCCATGTTGTAGGAATATATATATATATATATATATACACTGCCTGGCCAAAAAAAAGTCGCCGTTGCACCCGTCATGCATAGTGCTCACTATACAAACTTCTGGAGGCAGTGTTATGATCTGGGTTTGCTTCAATTAGTCAGGTCTAAGCTCAGCAACGTTATGCAGCAATAAAATCAAGTCAGCTGAGTACCTGAATGTACTGAATGACCAGGTTATCCCATCAATGGGCATATTCCAGGGCGACAATGCCAAGATTCATCAGGCTCAAATTGTGAAAGAGTGGTTCAAGGATCATGAGGAATCATTTTCACACATGAATTAGCCACCAGAGTCCTGACCGTAACCCCATTGAAAGTCTTTGTGATGTGCTGGAGAAGACTTTACGGAGTGGTTCGACTCTCCCGTTGTCAATACAAGATCTCGGCCAAAAATGAATGCAACTCTGGATGGAAATAAATGTTGTGACGTTGCATAAGGTTGTCGAAATAATGCCACGATGAATGCACGCCGTAATCAAAGCTGAAAGCGGTCCAACGAAATATTAGAGTGTGCGACTTTTTTTTTGGCCAGGCAGTGTATATTGTTATGGGGCGACCCTGCTTTTGTGCACTTTCAAAGTGGCCACTGGGAAGACAGACAAGCTTTCGGAGACAAAGTTCTGAAAGCCATAGCCCACAGGCTTGATGTGATTGTTTTTAATACATTGCTCCAGGTTTGCATTTGAGGCAGACTCTGGGTAATTTATAGCTTTGCAACTGGAATGTTCTGGATTGTTCCATTAGAGGGATGCTCTGTAATGATTCTGCTTAATGTGCAGTAGCTGCTGTCATAATACACGCCCCACTGTGCCAGTTTTATATCTCTGTATTGTTTTGAAGCTCCATTGAAGGCAAGGGAAAGTAACTAAAAAAGCATGAAAGTGGCATGGAAGAAAATTCATTAGAGATAGCGGTTGATGAATTGTAAATGAACGGTGGCATGGCCTATTTAGCGCCGCAAGCCCACGCAGACACTCAACCCCTCAACAACGCATTTCTCCCGTGGCACTGTGTCACAAGGAGTCCCCGCTTTTCGACTGCATAGGAATTGATCTGCATTCAAAATGATTGACGCTATCTCATGGCGAGGATGTGTCTTTAATTCTGCTGTGGTGGTCTGGGGCTTAAGGAGCCTGTGTCTGTTTTTTATATATATATATTTTTTTATCAGCACGCAAACACTTGCCTTACATTGTCATCCTTGACAGACTTCTGCACGTGCCAAGGCGCTCGTGTAAAAATGTCATTACAAGAGATAAGCTCGCCTACACAGTGCCCCAGTGCTGCGCACTAGACTACTAAGCAAGCTTCAAGCTAAGCATTGTGGTGAGGAAATGCGGGCGGGACACTGTCCCAATCATATTTCTACACTGACCTCCTGTCGTATATGCTTCTAATGAACAGTTAGAGGGATTAATTAAAGAAAAGGCCCTGCAATGGTCGAACCACGACTGTTGAACACAGTACAAAATAATTCATGGCCTTCACAGACTGTGGCCGTTAAGTGCATACACAGCAGGACTTTGTTACAACCACTGTGTTAATTATTCATCTGGCCAAAGCAGTGATCAATTGAATAATTAAAGGGCAGGTTGTAAAAAAAATCCTGGCACTGAGACCGCTGCATTGGGATCGGATGTGCTATCAGTGGTGTGCTTTCCTGCCTTGGCCTGGCTTTTTGAATCAATTTCCCAGGCCTTTAATGCCCTGCTGCCCCACCCCGCACCCCAGTCTCCCCTCTTCTTGTCCACTTGCTGTGGTGTTCTCACTTCCTGTTGAGGGCTAGGTCCTCCTTGGCACAGATCTTTTGACACCCTTGAGCCTGGCCATCACTGAAACTGACGGACACCATGGGGTGAATAAAAATGAAACATTGTTTCTTGCCATTTGTGGATCTGCCTGGAGACACTGGGTAAACACTAGTCAGAGAGAGAGGTCAAATGAAGACGAGATGCTGGTAGAACCTTTTCTAGGGCCCATTACATCATTTTCATGAGGCAAAAGTATGTTCAAATATACTGCCTGGCCAAAAAAAAAGTTGGACACTCTAATATTTAGTTGGACCGCCATTAGCTTTGATTACGGTGCACATTCGTCGTGGCATTGTTTCGACAACCTTATGCAACGTCACAACATTTATTTCCGTCCAGAGTTGCATTAATTTTTGGCCGAAATCTCGTATTGACAACGGGAGAGTCGAACCACTCCATAAAGTCTTCTCCAGCACATCCCAAAGACTTTCAATGGGGTTAAGGTCAGGACTCTGGTGGCCAATTCATGTGTGAAAATGATTCCTCATTCTCTCTGAACCACTTTCACAATTTGAGCCCGATGAATCTTGGCATTGTCGTCCTGGAATATGCCCATTGATGGGATAACCTGGTCATTCAGTACATTCAGGTACTCAGCTGACTTCATTTTATTGCTGCATAATGTTGCTGAGCTTGGACCTGACCAATTGAAGCAACCCCAGATCATAACAGTGCCTCCAGAGGCTTGTACAGTGGGCACTATGCATGACGGGTGCAACGGCAACTTTTTTTTTGGCCAGGCAGTTTATAAAGGAGAAGATGATTATTATTATAACTATTGTTAACATTGTTTTTTTTAAATGTTATTTTCCTTTAATTTAAACAGTTACCATTGATTACCTGATCATTCAAGGCGGATAGGGAGTGCAAGGGATTGTGCAGCCAATCTGATGTAGGGTGGATGATTATGTATGCAAATGGGGGCCATTTTTTAAGGAGTATATTGTATATTTGGTTATAAATCCATAATCGCACACAGACACGCTCATTCGGGATTTGTACGCTTTCAGTTCATTTGCACTCACATTTGTTAACCATGCCCGGTGTTTCTGGAGGACAGGCTGGGCACGGCCAACACCGACATGGTCCAGTTTGGATTGCAGCTATAGGGCACGCATCCATGCTCTGCATATGTGCCTCTGCCGAGTACACCGCTTTGGCCCTGAGAAACGCAGTATATTTTCACAAAGATGCATTTAAATTGTTTGGTTGTTACATTTTAAAGTACATTTTCGTGCATATTATGACACTTTGTTCACGAGCTTCTGCCTCGTTTTGCTCTCAGCCTTTTGAAACCCATTCTCCGGGTCCCTGGACTGATCCTCGCATGAGAAATGCAGCAATGTTTATCACCTTCCCAGCACAGGCCCACCCTTCCCCCCGGGCTTTTCAGAAAGCGTTTGAGCGGGAGCCCAGCAGAGACGTCCTGCACTGCTGCAAGTTGATAGGGTGGCCTTGCTACCCACTCTAGGTTCTTCCCTTTTCTCTCTCTTGTAATGCAGGTATCAGTGCCGGCAGGCGCGGGCGATTAAGCTCCAGCGCGAAGCCTTTCCGGCGCGGAACCTTAACACTCGGGACTGGCATTAGCGGCGGCTCCGGCGTCTTCAGTCGTCGTCGCTCGCCCCGCTAATTGAAACGTGAATAATCTCGGGAGCCGCCGCCATTCACGGAGGCTGCGGGGGTATTGTTCCCTCTGGCCGCCCTCTCAGAGCTCAGAAATTAATTTGCGGCTCAGAACCGGGCCTGCGAGGAGCTGGTGCTGTACAGCTCCCGGGGCACAGCGGGATCGTACAGAGGGGGGAGGTGATGGCGGTAGCAGTGCTCTGGGTAGTGCTAGGTTGGGATAAGACAGGAGGGGGGCATCGCAATGCAGCAGCTGTCATTATGTAACGCTCAGGTATCCTTTATTGTCACGATAAAGGAAAAAGGGTACTTTGTACAGCAGAAGGTCAGTTGCAGTCTTCTGTGATCTCTGAGAATGTCTGACAGTGGAGGAAGCCATGTCCGCCCACTTGAAGAGCCCATTCACATCTTGCGCAAAGGCGTTCGGGGGAATAGAGGGTGAAAATGGTTTTCTGTGCCGATCCAAGCCTAATGATGTTGAAGAGAATCCCAGTGCCTGGAAAACAGGGTATGAAATTCACTTTTTAACCCACTGGACAGAGTGGCTAGTGGATTCTAAAAATCACCAGCCATTTTCAACATTTTAGCAGCCACATTACCTTTTACAATATAACACAACCTGGTTAGTTACTGGCCAAAGTGGATTCTCGAGTAAAAATCTTACCAGCCACAATCAAAATTTTACCAGAATTTGGCTGTTGTTAATTGCACACCCTGCTGGAAACAATGTCAGATTTCCGACAAAACCTTCCCCCCTTGAACAAGCATTGGCTAGAAAATTTGACATTGCGCTACTCACTTTGTTCGGCACGAATATCAAAAAGTGCATTTTTTCTGTAATCCTTAAATGCATTTTTCAATAGCTAACGTTTTAGTTAGCTTACAGATCGACAGAGAAAACAGTGCTGGGATCTCAACTTATTCACACACTGTTCTCTCTGCACCTGCCAATTTAATTTGCTCTGTAATCAATCTGTAAATTTGTTCTTTGTTAAGAAGAGAAGAAAGGAAGAAAGCTGAATACACAACAATATTTACAGTGGAGCTGAAAGAAGGCTGAAACTTTAAAAAATAAACATCACACTGATTATTATGGCATTATGGAATGAATGAATTGATGTGCATTATGCTGTATATATTTCTGGAACAATAATACACTGCCTGGCCAAAAAAAACGTTGCCCACTCTAATATTTTGTTGGACCGCCTTTAGCTTTGATTACGGCGCGCATTCGTCGTGGCATTGTTTCGACAACCTTATGCAACATCACAACATTTATTTCCATCCAGAGTTGCATTCATTTTTGGCCGAGATCTTGTATTGACGACGGGAGAGTCGAACCACTCTGTAATGTCTTCTCCAGCACATCCCAAAGACTTTCAATGGGGTTAAGGTCAGGACTCTGGGGGCCAATTCATGTGTGAAAATGATTCCTCATGCTCCCTGAACCACTCTTTCACAATTTGAGCCCAATGAATCTTGGCATTGTCATCCTGGAATCCCATTGATGGGATAACCTGGTCATTCAGTACATTCAGGTGCTCAGCTGACTTCATTTTATTACTGCATAATGTTGCTGAGCCTAGACCTGACCACTTGATGCAACCCCAGATCATAACACTGCCTCCAGAGGCTTGTACTGTGAGCACTATGCATGACGGGTGCAACGGCGACTTTTTTTTTGGCCAGGCAGTGTATAATAATAATAATAATAATAACAACAACCATAATAGGTATTATTTGTATAGCACCTTTCCTACACAGATCAGCTCAAAGTGCTTCACAACAGGCAAATAATAACAGCATATATGAATGATATA
This sequence comes from Synaphobranchus kaupii, assembly GCA_029718625.1. Lineage (NCBI taxonomy): Eukaryota > Metazoa > Chordata > Actinopteri > Anguilliformes > Synaphobranchidae > Synaphobranchus > Synaphobranchus kaupii. The sequence continues at coordinate 98,605,131 of CM056378.1, read as the reverse complement.
AACATAATTAAGACACACACAAAATAACTGTAGTATGAATAAATGTATGAGAATAAAGGGTAAGAAGGCAAAAGCAACAGGGGTGGAAGGGGGTATATAAAAAAACAGCAACGAGATAATATAATAACAAAAAACATTGTTATGCCACAAAACATAACTACTGTGGCCTGTCAAGGTTATGAAGGATGTCGTTTTTATCTTTATATATTCATATTTCTATCTTAATATCTTCAGCATTCTGTTGGTACAGATAACTGTGAACCCCAGCAGTGATTTGCTGGTGAGCAGGGAAACAGTGAGTCCTTCTGAATACCAGTCTTGCTGCCTTGAGTACACTTGGAATAGAGCTGCTGTGTCCATGCTGTGTCCATGACAATGTGACGAGGACGAATGCTTTCTCAGCCCTTCCCAAGCAGTGGTCCAGGAGCGACGAGAACGGCAATAATGCTGCTAATGCATGTTCTCTCAACCTTTCATCCATTACTGAACTTGTTGTTTTCGGAGCTGCGGTTACTGCGAGCCCCTGCGTAAGTTTGTATTTTTAGAGCAAAAGGAAGACGGTATAATGTTTTATTACATTTTGGCATTTAGCAGACTTGTCCAGAGCAACTAACGCAGGTATCATTTTATATGCGATCAATGTATACAGCTGAAATGTTGTTTGTTATAGTTTGTGTGTGTGTGTGTGTGTGCGTGTGTGTGCGTTTGTGTGTACTTCATAGGTATACAGAACAGAAATAGCCTAATTCATCTGCACTCAAAACAACAGCAACTATAAGTGATTAATTGATTCATAGCTCACTGCAGCAAGTCAGCTTTATTATGATTGCCAGCCTTCACAGCGTGTACAGGTGGCTATCATGAAGCATTTCACTTTTTACTCAAATGTTGATATTTGTTGAAACTGGGTTTGGTCCATCTCACTTTGTCATCCTCCGGTCCCCAGAATGCACTGTTAAAAGTTGGATATCTTACAGCATCGGGCCAGCACACTGCTGAAATGGATGCAAATTCACATAATAAAACACAGACTGGCTTAGCATACAAACAGTAGACTTCTTTACATCTTATAGATTCTGGAGCCGTGCTTATGAATTTAAATGGCCAAGAACAGGTTTTAGACCATAAGCAACAAGCAAATTTGCAAATGGAATATTCTGCAGTCCATAGCAAAAGGAGATATGCTCTGCAGTTTGGCTTTCTAAGCTTTGTATGAGGGTATGTAGCCTGAAGTAGATTATGAGACAACTATTGTTTGTCAGATTAGCTCATCTGATAGTTCAAGCATTATCTCCAAATGGCATTAAATTACAGCATTCACTTCCCTGTATTAGACATTCAGAAAAGTGGGAAAAAAATGTTACGTGTATTATTCAATATTATTACATCCCCATGTTCACAGCTCATAACACACAAAAACATGTCAAATCAAAGCACAATATTGCTATTTTAGTCCCCAAAAAATCTGTAAAATGACTAAAACCAGTTCAGATTTTCACAGTTTATTTTGGCTAATTCAGCTGCCCCCCTTCCCCAGGCTATGACATTGAAAGATAATTTAACCAATTCACAGAGATAACAGCCCCACAGCGGATGCCACTGTATCAGCCTCCATTTGCGAGGGGTTTAGCAGCGGCTACAGGGGAATCTGGCTACAGATTGGCTGGAACCCGTATGCCAATCCCACAGCATCCATATCACAACAATCCCGTATGGTGAACCCCACCAGGCGTAAAATATGCATCCAGCCTTTTGCTGTTTTCAATGCAGCTCACACATGGAAGGTTTCCACTTCCCGTGTAATGTTTATGTACCGTTGCAGACACATTGCATAGTTAAATGCCAAAGTGTTCCTCTTGGCAGAAAGCTCCTTTTCGGTACTTTCCATATCAAAATTCTATCCAGCACGCCCACACAGAAGGTTTCGAGTCCCACACGATGTTCACGCAACATTGCGGAAAGGTCGCATCGTTCAAAGCTGTCGTGCCGGAGAGCGCTTCCCCTCACCTTGGCAGGGCCTATGATAATTGGGTTTACTGATGTCCCAGATGTTTGCTCTGCAGGACCGGCCTATTGATAAAGCGTCTTCGAATGATAGATAAATGAGCGAAGTGAAGGGATGCAAGGAGCACAGCGGCTGCTCTGGGACGCCAAGGCTGAAGGGCCAAAGCCATGGGAAGCCGGCCTTCCTGCCATTACTATGCAGTGCATCACACTGCCGTAAACAACGTCAGCCACTCTGGCCTCCCTGCTTTATCACGCTACGAATCTTCACCAGTGATTGATAAAATTGCTCCGCTCTTCCTCCGGCAGAATTAAGAAGATGACTCTCATCGCTTTCTGCAGTTCCCCGGCAATTTGTTTCTACTTTTCTCTTTAAAAACAGGGCAAAATAGAACGGGGGTGTGCAATTTAGAATTTTTTTTTTAGAGTTTTTGGTGTTTGACAGCGTACTTTACTAAATTAAGATACTTTTAGTCCTGGGTGAAAATAAATGTACTTAAAATTTGAAGTCTTTTTTTCTAGATTCGATAATGGGGTATGATGGGACCTGCACAGGCATTGTTAAATCTATGTCTCTGCCTAATTTTGTCAGTGGCTTTGCTGAAGTGCCATCCATCGTGTTTAAGCAGAACCATAAGCACGCAATGCAAACCAACAGACACAGTGCTAAACGAAATGACATGTCATTGATTTTGTTCTCTTATTAAGAACAAGTTATGAGCGGAGCTTTTGGCCACATGTTTTATGCTATGAATACCCCCTTTGTTTTATACATGATGCTATGCATAGACAATGGGCTTAGTTGTAAAGCCTGAGAAAGCGCCTGTTTGAGTATGGTCCTTAGCACATGAAATTAACAGTCCATTGCATGTCTCTGATCCATATGGTGTAGTTAATACAAACACTCCATATCTGACTGTTGCAAGTTGACATTCAATTTAAGATGAAGGTATTGCATCTCACCTGTTAATTAATTAACGCCCAACTTCAATAAAAACCTGATATTTGGAATTTAACGGTGAAAACCTCACGTTAGACAATGCAGTGAAACTGCTCGAAAGCTTGTTGGTGCTGTTGGCTTTTATGGCAGAATGGGTCTCATTAGCATGATTGGTGTCTGGGCTATTAAACTGTCATGGCAAAGGTTCACAATGCTGACTGACAAACTGCTGGGAGTAATGAAATCAATATTCCTAATCAAGAAAATAATGACAAAGATAAGCAGTTTCATCCCACTTAACAAAGATGCAGTGCTTTTATCTGCCCAGCGGGAGCAGTGAGGTGTCTAACCCAATGGCGAGAGTATGACAGAGTGGTAATATAGTGGCATTGTACCCTGCAGGTTGCAAGTTCAAATCATGGGTGGGGTACTGTTTTTGAGTGGGGAATTTAACCTAAACTGCCTCTGACAACGTCCAAATTTCTAAATGGATAAGCGTGAAAATTGTGTTTTCTAAATTGGCCAGTATGGGAACAAATTTAATCTAGTGCCTTCTGTTGCTTTAATGTGATGGATGTTTAAAAAATTAAATTAATGCAATTCCCAGGATAAATCATCAAGCTGTATTTTAAGCCTAACATTTGTAAATTTGCAGAATATTTGGCCTGTTAGCCAGAGCATTACCAGCAGATGGAAAATGTTTTGCAAACATGTTGTTTAAATGCAGTTTTTAACTACTCATTTTCAATGTTTGTCATGGATCAAGTGCTGTGTATTTTGTCTCATTCATTGATGTTGTTTGAAAATTAATCTTATATACTGGCTTGCATATATTTCAAGAGTCTGCAGGATAGCATTGTACTATGTGTTGAATCTTTTCTAAGCCAGGAGAGGAAAATGGAGAAAATTATAGCAAGGCACAACTTGAGCTTAGCTGCTTGGTGCATGAAATGTGGAATACAGTTGAAGTTTTCCTTTCAGTAAATGTTTTTGAAATTATTTGAACATATTTGTATTTCTTCAACCTCCTTAAACTGAAATCTCATGCTGCCTGCACATTGGCAGTTTTGTCCTTGTGATGCAACTGACCTCACTTACTGGTATTTGTGAAGGCGTTCCTGGGTGTTTTTCAACATTTTGATCTTTGCAGATTCCTTAATGATTTTCTCTAGCCTTTGTGGTCTATGGCTCCCGAAGACAAAAGATGGAGAAGAATGTTGATTCAATGCAGCCCTCCCTAGCTAGCTGCCTAGTTGGTCTAGTATATATACAGTATAATGCGAGCACCATTACTCCTCCAATTATGTAGTCTTAGGGTCCTTCATGCCGGTAACTGAGTGACATTATTGCAGCTACCACATATACAGTGAGCACCATAATTCATTGGGCAGTGACACATTTTTTGTTATTTTGGTTCTGTGCACGAGCACTTTGAGTTTGAAAGGAGACAATAACAATGAGGTTGAAGTGCAGACTGTCAGCTTTAATTTGAGGGTAGTTTCAACCATATCAGATGAACCGTTTTGTCATGGTTTTTGACGTTTTCTTCCCTTGCGGTCGTTTCCCTCGGTCGCCACGCGAAGGTGCTGCTCTTTTAGTGGATTTTTGCTCCGCCCCGTCTTCTTTGCGGAGTTCTCCCATCAGCGTCCACTCCTGTGCGTGGTTGCCTCAGAACTACTTAAGCCCCCGTTTCTTTCACGCTCGTAGAGCTTATAGAATCCCTTTGCTGCATGTGGCCCCTTCAAACCTCACATGGCATGCCCCCATTACACTTTTAGAAATTATAGAACCTTTTGTACGTAGTCCCCCCATTTTCATGCATCAAAGAATATTGGACAGTTTAACATAATGTAGAATAAAGTAATCATTTTTAATATTTGGTCGCATACATGCCATGACTTCTTGATGTCTGTGACCCAACAATATCAAAAGACTCTTGATATCTTATTTTCTGGTACTCTTACAAGCGATACTATAACTTCTCTGCATTTTAATGGATCTCTATGGGAATTGGGGGGTGTGACTAGATTTAGCTGTAAATTATGCTGGAACAGTATGGAATACATAGTTGGCAAAATGGCTGTAAGTCATCAAGGGTCTGAAGTATCAAACGAGCCTCAAACCATCACTCTGCTGCCAGATATGCAGTAGATATGGATGGATCACTTTAAGGGTGGTTTCTCCTGACAAATTTTCCTATTGAACTCTATGGAAAAATAAATCAGGAGATGAAACCCTTCAAGTTTACAGCTAAATCTAGTCCCACCCCCCAATTTCCATAGAGATCCAATCAAATGCAGAGAGTTTATATACGAGCCTTGTGAAATTGTTGGGTCACAGACATCAGGAAGTCATGGCATGCAAAGGATATGCGACCAAATATTAAACATGATTACTTTATTCTACATTATGTTAAACTGTCCAATATTTTTTGATGCCCGAAAATGGAGGGGGACAATACACAACAAGTTCTATCATTTCTAACCGGTTCATCCGATATGGATGAAAATACCCTCAAATTAAAACTGACAGTCTGCACTTCAACCTCATTGTCATTGTCTCCTTTCAAACTCAAAGTGCTAGAGTACATAACCAAAATAACAAAAAATGTGTCACTGTCCAATGAATTATGGTCACTGTAGGTACCAATGTTTCATAACCCCCAGCTCCCTTGGATTTATCATGTCAGTGCAAACAAAATAGGATGGTGTTCAAATCTCTCAACATCTCTAAAACCTACACCGCAGCACTTTACTACAAATAGCTGCTGGTATATTCTGGGTCTGTACTGAACTTAATCAAGTTCTCCAGCCTCCTGCTGATTCACCATATTTTAAATCCCACCCCCATGCCCTCAAACTGAATGTTACCATGTGTCATAGGAAGAGTGTAGAGTGTAGTTACATATTTGTGAATGTGAACAGTAGCTCTGTCTCTGATCCCTGACATTTGGAGCAATAACAAAAGGGTTGGAGCTTTTGTTTCACCAGCCTTTATCAGCGAAGCCACACCATGTAGCATTGCGGAAAACAAAGCAAATGTCAGCCCATAGATGACATTCTCTCATCCAAAAAAGACATGCCATTGAGAAAACAATTCCATCTCCTTTCCCAGCCTTTCACAATCTTTTTTTTCTCTCAACTTTTCCATGATATTCTAATTTTTTTGGAAAGGATCTGTATATATATATATATATATATATATATATATATATATATATATATATACATACAGTATATGTATATTATATACACACAGACGGGTGAGAAATTCAAGGAAAAACCAACATAAAAAGTAAAAGTATATATACCAAAAAATTTATAAAATTGCAATACTTGTATATTTTCAAGTCAAAGTTTTTCCCCCTTCATTTCCTGAAGTTGTATAAAGAGGTGCTGTGACTGCTGTCACAAGGCTTTGGTCAATTCCATTTCATGACTGTAGTTTTGGATTTCAAGTCGACTTCATAAAGGTAAAGCTTACGTAAAGGTTTGTGGGTATTGTCCTGAAGAGCCACCAAACAAACCCAAGCCCAAATGGGATGCAGACAGCCAAGGGAGGTGGAAGAGAAACACATGGTGTCCAGACATATGGTGAAAACCCTTATGGAAATGTAATATACTGCAGTATATTTCAAATATATTGTGAAGATAATTTTTATATATTTACAATATACTGCAGTATATTCTTTTCCCATAAGGGTAAGACAGGCGATAATTAACAACTGTGAAAAAAGGTGGTGACATGACAATATTTATTGTGAGAAAAACAAAAATGTATTAAAGAGAAAAAAGTGCCCCCTTTTGTCATTGATAGTCGATCACAGTAACTTCTCAGGACCCAGATGAGGTGAAACCACTTTCACCCACAAAGAGGTTAAAGTGAAACCAAATGAAATGTCATTACAATGTAATACAGCCATAAACAAACAAATATATATATATATATATATATATATATATATATATATATATATGTATTGCGCTTAAACAGCCATCATTAAATGTAGCTAGAGCAGATAGCTAAGCTAACTGTCTTCTAAGAAGTATACAGAGGCCGATGGTAAATTTTACACTGATGTAATTTGTCTGATGATTACTGGCGTACAACATCAAATACAACACTGCACATATTCCTCTCAGGAATCAAACACAGATATACAGTTAGCTTAACTGTTGTTCAACTAGGTTACCGATTAACTTGAAACCCTATCGACGCGCTAACGAAAACTAGCACGTAAGTACGATCTGTTTCATACTAAAATTGCAATATGTAGCAGATAAATGTGAATAGTTTAAGAAATAACTACTTTGGGCTCTCAGTAGCCTACCATACTGACACGTGGCAGGCAAGGAAACTTGTTGATGTTTATTTTGCTGGAAGACTGAAGTGCATGCTGCCAGACCAATCAAATCTAGCAACGTAACATAATTGGTTGACAGTTTAGTTTTATATATATATATATATATATATATATATATATTACGAAACATATCTTTCATGGTTTGTTTTTGTTTATACAGAGATTTTTTTGTTGTGTCTCAGCGCAGTCCCATTGGGTTTGTTTTCCTCCAAAAAGGGCCGTGAACTGTCAAGTATCCAGATATGCCATGTGGTATATTTTTCTTGCCATTTATTGTTATTAATAATTAAAAAATTATTTTTGATTTGTAAAAAAAAGTAGCTCTCCTCCTGATTAAAATGAGCTCTCAGCCAACTCTCTACCTGTAGTGAGAGCAGAGATATCGCTCCAAACTACTGTGCATGTAGCTACCAGGTACTTGCTTTACTTTCAACTACAACTGACAAGCACTTACACTTCACGGGCGGTGTCAGACAACGCCATGCAGTCACAGCTTGCCACTCCCACTAAATACAACCAGAGCGAAGGGGCTGAGAATTTTACTACTACTAGTCCTGCAGCCAGCGGCTCTTCGAGATTGGCTACGTCACGCTCTGGCAAGTTAGCCACTAACGTTACAGTTCTAGCCTACTGAAAACAATACCAGCACCATTAGCTGGAGTCTCCAGAAAAACAGGGGGAAATACGGCACTTCATTTATCTACTTTTGGTATAGTGAAAACATGTTAGCTAACATTAGCCTAGCCAGAAGCCTGCAACACTTACTCATTTCTCTTCTAACGTTAGCTTAAGTCTGGGTGCCTTATGCCAGTTCATGTTTGGGGATCCAAAAGGGGATTTCAGTTGGCATTGCGGTACAGTTAACACACATATACGTACCTCTGACAAAATTTTAACTTTATATTCGGATATCTCAGTACAGAATTTTGGCCAGCCACAAAGAAAGACTTAATTAGTTGCACCTTGATCTGTTAAATAACGTTATTGTTGTTTTTTGGTGGAATTATCCTTTAATGTGTTTTCATGAATTATGTCCTAATTGGTCAATGCCAGAATTGAACATGCAGCAGCTACTATAGCCTAAGGTTAGGAATCTGTAGTAGCCTTCTAACTCACTCTCTAGCCTACAAAGCTTTATCCAGTGAACATATTCTATGCTAGTCATTGCACCGGGACAACAACAAGCTACATACATTTGGCATGATTTTAAAGGAGAATAGTAGCCCAGGCCTCATAATTTTGCTTGCAAAGTTGTTTCTTGTTCAATTCTATCATAGGTAAGTTCAAGAAAGCTGCATTTAAATCCTATAGACCAAAATAAAGTCTATGGTAAAGATTATTCCTGCACTTTATTAGGCTTTATAGGCTACATTTAGCATAATCTCACAAATGCCTTGCAAATCAATGTGAAGTTCTTTAATTATGTGAGGGGGAGTGTAAGGTTCGGAGAACCAAACACGACCGATAAGGATTTCTAAAAGCGTATCTAGATAGATACGCCACAAAACGCGGAGGTAGCCGCACCAGGACTGAGAAACACAGGATCGGGAGAAAACTTCCCTAGCACAAGGCAAAACCAAGCAACCTCCAAAAACTGAGGCGATCTCGATAAACAGCGAGAATAACTAACAAAAGAACCTCACACATTAAATAATTAGGCGTAACAAGAGGTGGTGAAACAAAACAAAACTCGATAAAACGAGTGAGGGAAAAGAATAGAAAAGATCTGTTAGCCAGAACTCTTGTGGCAAAAGAGGTAAACACAACTGGCAACAGGAGAAAAGAATAAAGGATAAAGAAAGATTGGAAAGCAAAGAGAAAAACCAATCTAATCCAAAATCTTATAATCGGACTTGCTGCGTTTCCTATTAGTACAAACCAGAAATGCAGCGACCGAAATTCCTATACCTTACTGACTTCGTCTGTCAACATAGCAAAGACAATATCGAAGTGTCGGAAATGTGGAAGTCCTGGGCTATTTATAGCCGGCAGGAAACGCAAAACAGGTGTAGGGAATAATTGTCGGGTAAGCTACAAACACAGAAACAGAGGCAGAAAAAATCAGATAGAGCGTTCTGACGACGCCAAAAAATAAACCAAAACGTAGACCAGCAAAGGCAGCAAATAACCATGACAAATTAAGGTAAAGATAAGTATGCGTGCAGAAATGTCCCCCCCCCCCCCCCCCACCGTGTATTCTTCACAATTTGCACACTGATCAACACAGCATGTAGACCGTTGTTTACAACATGACTGTAGTAAACGGTCTAAATTGTGACGGTCTCAAAGATTAACGAGAGAAAGTACCAATACAGATACAGCAAAATATAATCACTGTGCTATAATATTTACTGCACCATGGTGTAAACCTTCAGCTTTGCGCCGCTTCAATGTCCCCAGACATAACACCCCAGATTCAGCTAAGGCTAGTAGCACCTCGCATTCAGGTAGATGTACAACAAGGCACATTTTTTATGGCAAGATAGGGAATATTTATGTTTCTCTCAGATGCAAGTTCACAGAGCAGTATCACCCCCTCCCCAAGTTAATCTCTAGAGAGCTCTTGATAAGGAAACTATTTTTTTTATTTATTTTGCTCTATTTTATTTCCAAAAATGAAGGAAAAGACACCACATCATGCCATTATTGACAATTTATGTTTTGTAGCAACCTAAGTCTGCTAAGTATAAAGGTAGTTTTTGCTTTTGAAAGTTTTGGTTTTGTTAAAGAAATATTAAAGAATCAGAACCACGATCATGTCCAACTAGATACGCCAAAAAAGAGTATGTAGATAACATATATCCTCTAAAATGTATCACTTTTTGTTGACCAATCATTAAAAAATCATGTGAAAACAAAATGTTATTTAGGCATTATGATAGTGATAGTAAGTTGGCTCTAATACAGTCATAAAATACATTCTGAATTACTCCACCATGGACTGTGTGGCTTGTCATTCGTGGTTAGCATGGGTGCTAGTGCAGTTATGTCAGATATTTGTTGTTTATGAGCAAACAATAATAATTCATCATGTCATCAATATGTTTTATGAATCTCACGATTAAGGACTTGTCAAAACTAAAATGGGGGTATAATAGCATTAGTTTTTTTATTTTAACATAAATTAGCCATGTAGCCCCATTCAGTCCCAGTAATTCTTTTTTTTTTTTTTTACAGTTCTACACTACAAAAAAAGAAAAGAAAAAAGAACTGACCACTAGGGGCGCCATAAAATGTACTTCAATGGAGCATAAAAAAATTAATGGATATATCAGTCTCTCTCTCTAAGGCCTCTGGGAGAGGAGCAGAGATGGCGGAGCAGCTACAGCCAGCACCAGCTACGCTCAAAGCCGACATTTGGAAATATTCAAGCTTTTCTTCTTTTTTGGCATCTTGCAACACTGATTCAGACCCAGCCAACATTTGACACTTCCTCTGCCCTGCATCCGACCCTGTCAACTTTGCTTCTTTATTTATATATACAATGTAAAAGCACACTGTCTGAGATCAGATTTTTTCAATAGCAGAAAATGTGTATTGTATCGGCTTGTGTATCGTATTGGAATATACTGTATGTATCGGATCGCGACTCCCATATTTGTTCTTAACAGTGTGGCGCCAGTTGGTCTTAGGTCAACCGTGCTTTTGCTTGCCAGTCGGTGTCCCGCGTAAGGCCACCTTGAAGATGCTGATTGATCCATCCACAAAATGTGCCAAGCCAGTGGTGCCTGCGTACCAAGATCTTATCAACCACACTCCAGCTACTGGTCAACTCGTACAGTTTTATGTCTGAAGTCATATTTGGCAAAAATATATTACAGATTCTCCTTAAGCATCCATTATGGAATGATTCAACCATAGCCATGTCTGACATGGTGCCGCGCCAGCACTATAAACCATAGAGCAGAACAGACTAGAGTTTATCTGACTGATGTTGTATAACTTGACCTTTGTTTTTAAATTAAGCTGCTTGGACCTCCAGATTATTCAGAGTCAACAAAAGCAGCACGGGCCTTCCTAAGTCTTGATTGGATGTTTTTATGTGCTCCATTTTCAGTGCTGGTCAACAGAGAACCATTCAGAAAGTATACAGTTGTTGAGTATTACACAATACTCAAAGTCCTTATAGAATGCGCTTATTAAAGAGACAAATTTGGTGGTATGATGAAAGGATCTTCCAAAGGGTACACTATCAAAGGCTTTCCTGAAAACGGTGAGGCATTCCACTCTATACACTGTTCAATGATGTTACACAGAGCAAAGATTTGATTGATACAATCTTGTCCTTTTCTGAAGCCTGCCTGTTCTTCTCGCAAATTGTTGATAATAGCTGATTCCATTCTCATCAGAAGGACTTTACAGAACACTTTGCTAGGGATTGAAAGTAGGGTAATTCCTCTCCAATTCCTCTCCAGTTGTTACAATTTTGAAGGGCCACCTTTCTTATATATATTTTTTCCCTGTCAATACAGCTAGTTTGGTATTAGTCAGCTGGGGCTCGTTTCACGAAAGCGATTTGTGAGGATTTCCACTTGCAGATCGCAATTTCTTGTCAAAACGCGTGTCACGAAAAGGCATCGCTCGCAAATCGCAAATAAAAGTGCGACAACTACAGGACACTCGCACATACAATTATTTCCTTGCAAACATGGCATTTCCTTTGATTGTGCAATTTGTGCGGAGAAGGAGGCACGCTCCAGAAAGAATCTTCTTTGTGATCGCTTCCACCATTTAGATAACTACAGAGATCAGTTGCTAGAAAGATATCCCTTACAAAAAAAGTAGCCTACATAAAAGTTTCTTTTTTAAAGTATACTTAAGTACATCAAGTTTATTTTAAAGTAGACTAGGCCTATATTTTACGTAGACAACTTTATAAAAGTAAATAGGCCTATGTATTTAAAGTATTTCCAGAATTTATGTATTTCCTGGAACTAAACCTATAGGCTACTACCATTTATGAACTACTTCTAAACTTGTAGGCTATACTATCATAAATTGATAGACTTGAAGTCGCCTATTTGAAACCGTGATCTGAATTTACTTCTGCAAAGTAAAATGAAAGTGCACTTCAAGTAGCCTACGCTGGCTGGGATTTAGTTCAGAAAAAGTGTGAAGACATAGGCCTTCTTTTATAAACATATTTTTTGTAAGGGATGGAATATTACGCTTATGCGACCATCTTGATCTTAGGCCATTCACTAACATGTAACAGAGCATGGCCTTACCCGTCTCACTTCAAATAGTGACACCTCTGCTCTTCCTGGCACCCGGCAGCTTTCTCTGGGCTGTCCGGACATCAGACAATGTTATGGAATAAGCAACGAAAAGTCCAATTCGTCCATAAAGTCAAGTCACGTCAAGTCAATTTTATTTATAAAGCACATTTAAAAAGACTACCGTCAACCAAAGCTCTGTACAATTTATAAAATACATTGATAACAATGACAAAGGATAAAAACACGCACAAAAACAAGGCAATAATGCACAGAATACACACAACTATGACAGATCTCAAGTGGGATTGAAAGCAAGTGAGAAAAGATGGGATTTGAGTTGAGATTTAAAAGTGTTTATGGAGGGTGCAGATCTAATGTGAAGAGGCAAACTGTTCCACAGTCTCGGAGCGGCCACATCGAAGGCCCGGTCACCCTTCAGCTTTAACCGAGACCGGGGAACAGAAAGCAACAGTTGGGTGGAGGACCTCAGTGATCTGGGCGTGGAATAGGGTTGAAGAAGATCACAGATGTAGGGAGGGGCTAAACCATTTTGTGCTTTATAAACAAACAATAACATTTTTTAATTAATTCTAAAACTAACTGGGAGCCAGTGCAGAGAGGCAAGAATGGGTGTGATGTAGTCTCCTTTTTTGTACCTGTTAAAAGCCTAGCAGCAGCATTTTGTACTAGCTGCAGGCGGCGAAGGGATGAGTGACTGAGACCTAAATAAAGGGAATTACAGTAATCGAGACGAGATGATATGAAGGCGTGGATGACTATTTCCAGGTTGTGAAATGATAGGAAGAGCTTGGCTTTGGCTATGGCTCTGAGGTGGAAGAAACTGGCTTTAACAATGGAGTTTATCTGACTATTGAATTTCAGGGCTGAAACCTTTAGTAGAGTCAGGCGGGCCAAATAAAATTACCTCAGTTTTATTTTCATTTAGCTGGAGGAAGTTCTTAGCCATCCAGTCTTTGATGTCAGGCACTCTGACAGGTTCTTAAAAGAACACTCATCGTTAGCTTTCAGTGGGAGGTACAGCTGTGTGTCATCCGCGTAAGAGTGGAAAGAAATATTGTGTTTCTTAATAATAGAACCCAGGGGGAGCATGTATAGGGAGAACAGAATAGACCCTAAAATTGACTCCTGATGGACCCCACAGGGAATGGGGGCAGAGGAGGATGAAGAGCTCTTGATATTTACAGAGAAAGTTCTGTTTTTCAGGTAGGATGTAAACCACATTAGGGCGGTGCCTTGAATTCCAACCACATGCTTAATTCGGTGAAGTAAAATATCATGATCCATCGTGTCGAAGGCTGCGCTAAGGTCCAACAGAATTAAAATAGAACAATCGCCAGAGTCAGCCATCAATAGCAAGTCATTTAATACTTTGAGGAGGGCATATTCTGTGCTGTGGAGGGTTCTGAAACCGGATTGTAACTTTTCAAAGATGGTATTTTGATTTTAAAAAGACAATAGTATAATGGGGTCAAGATTTAGCTTTTTTGAATAGGCTGAACCACAGCGTGTTTAAAACAGGATGGAACAATGCCTGAGACCAAACAGCGGTTTATAACAGATAAAATACTCGGACCAATTACATCTAAAACCATTTTAAGAAGGTGTGAAGGGATAGTGTCAAGAGGACAGGTTGTGAGCTTCATGTGAGACACTGTATCTGTCAGGACAGAAAGAGAGACTGGCTCAAACTGGTTGAAGACAGCAGTGTGCATAAAAGAGTTGGAGGGATCGTGAACAGGAGGAGAAATGTGAGATCTTATGTTCTCAATCTTAGCAATAAAGAATTTTAAAAAATCATTACAAGTAGCAGGGGACTCATTAAGACTAACAATGACAGCAGGATTAATTACTGCATTAATTGTGTGAAAAAGAACTTTGGGTCTGTGACAGTTTTTGTAAATTAAGTCAGAAAAATACTGTGCTCTCGCTGCTTTAACTCCTTCCTGAAACTTAACCAGACAGTCTCTCAGAATATCAAAGGACACTTGCAACTTATCCTTTTTTCCATTTCCACTCTGCTTTTCTGCAATCCCGCCTAAGAGCTCGGGTTTCGTCGTTTAGCCAGGGCTGAGCTTTAAGTTTAGGCCGTCTGACTCTAAGAGGGGCTACGGAGTCGAGAATCTTTAAGCAGGTGACGTTAAATAAATTTACTAACTCTTCTGTGCTCATATAAGAAGGGGGAGCCTCAATAATGCATGTATCAGGGGCAGCTATGTATTCGACTGAAAACTGCCTGGCCGTCGAAGGGTTAATATAGCGAGCGCACCGACCCGGAATATTTTCTGGAGAACCGCTCATCCAATCAACCTCACAGTCAGCAATGCACTTCCTTGGGTCCTGAGCAATACACCTAACGAATTTCAACTTCATACAGTGCCCGGTTGTCGAGCAAATCGAAATACAGACAGACAGAAGGACAGAGAGGATTTCTTCCTTTATAGTTAGATATTCACCGTGACTTATTTATCCCCTTGTTGCGTGAATCTAGCAAAAATGGATGTTGTGCGGTTATAATATACATGAATACGGTTCCCATCATTTATATAAAAATTTTGTCTCTACATGAGGGCAGTTGTAAGACTTGAAGCACCACATTGGGGCATTGATTCAGGAAATTTAATCTAGTTAAACACCTTGCAATTGAGGGCGGTCAGCTAACCATGCTGCGTAGAGTAAACCATGTCCCCTCTTTCATACCGAAGCCAAGTCGTATGGTACCCATGTAAAATCCAGGTCATGACAAGGGTCGCAAACCAGAGTCGAATAAGGCAGGTTGACCCAGTCACAACAACATAAAGACAGGTTTTACTTGGGTTGTTGCTTCGTTGTGAAAGGGGTATAAGGGAGCTTGACAATTAGGCTCTTCGCCCAGTCATCTGAAATCTTTTCCTCTTCCCAGATGAGCTGTTTACATCTGGTCTTGTAAAATGGCCATATATTCCTAGGCCCGTTATATGACCATGCAGAGCAATCATCCGACCCAATGACTCTCATGAGATGGCTGCCCGCACATTATGCATCCACAACCATGTTAAATGGTTGGCAAGAGACATTGTGGGTTGAAGGCTTCCTTTGACTTTACCCTAAGGTAAACACGTCCAGATGTAGGAAAAAGTGTAAAAGATGAACACATTACTTTTTCACTATTGTTGAGGGGTCCATATTGTGTGCTATTTATACCAGGTTATGCACCTTTGTGCGTTAGCCATGCATACAAGCGGTTTCAGAATGGTGGTCCTGCTATACGTACCAGTTTTGTGACGCTCACAACATACAGTTTTTGTTGAGACTGGGTGACAGAGCTGTTGATTCAATTCTGTGATGATTTTTGAGGCTGTGCTCTGTCCCTGTCAATGAACTTTGACTTGTGACCACTGTTCGTCTTTGTCGAGACAGTTTGTCATGATTCCCAGTGCCTCCCCTTTCAACGTTAAATAATTTGGGCACTAACTATTTGGCCTCTGTGGAACTCTTAATATATATGAATCACCTGTCCCCCCCACTGGCTGGCTCACACGGGATACCCTTTGGTATTGTGATTCTGAACAGGACTTTCTATATGATAGGATATCACCAGTCTGTATTTCAGGGGCTGCAGAGCATGGGCGTTTATTAAAACGTACTATTTTGCATGCATCTAACATACCACCATTTTGTTCAGATGATAAATTAGTTATGTCTGAGAATGGTGGATCATTGGGCCAAAGCCTATCCCTATTTACATGGTGAGATGGTGTTTACACCTACATTTACATCTCTGCACAGGATGCTAGTCTATCATCTAGCTCCCTAGGACATATAGCTCTCAATCTTAATTCTTTGAGACAGGCAGAGAGGCAGAGAACAGTAAAAGGTTTAGTGTATAATCAACTCTGATAGAGTGAATTAGTCTGAGATGAAAGAGTCGGGTGATGGAAGATGGGTTCTCACAGAGAAGTGGTATGGGGGTGGACTGGATGGACACTGAGACACCAGAACATTGATCTGACTTGGACTATAAGTATGTATCAAGTATGCATACTTCAAATTTTAATTTCCTATTGAACTCTATGGAAAAATGAGTCAGGAGAAACCCTTAAAGTGATCCATCCTGCATATCTGGCAGCAGAGTGATGGCTTAAGGCATGTTTGATACCTCAGACCCTTGCTGACTTACATCCATTTAGCCAACCATGTGATCCATACTCTTCCAGCGTAATTTACAGTTTAATCTAGACCCACCCCCCAATTCCCATAGAGATCCATTAAAATGCAGAGGGATTATAGTATCGCTTGTAAGAGTACCTGGAAATAAGATATCAAGAGTCTTTTGATGTTGTTGGGTCACAGACATCAGGAAATCATGACCTGCAAAGGATATGTGACCAAATATTACAAATTATTACTTTATTCTACATTATGTTAAACTGTCCAATATTTTTGATGCCCGAAAATGGGGGGGACTATGTACAAAAGGTTCTATAATTTCTAAACGGTTCATATGATATGGGTGAAAATACCCTCAAATTAAAGCGGACAGTCTGCACTTCAACCTCATTGTCATTGTACCCTTTCAAACTCAAAGTGCTAGAGTACATAACCAAAATAACAAAAAAATGTGTCACTGTCCAATTAATTATGGTGCTCACTGTATATCCTCTTCACCAGTTTGCATCCTCTTGTCATCTACACTAGTTTGCAGCTGTCAGTTTAGGAGCACTGCAGATTAAGGAACAGCTGGCACAAAGTTACTTGGGGGTAAGTCACTGTTTATGTAAACAGCCGCAGGTGCACCTGAACTCCGCCCACTTGTATGACTGCATTTGCGAAGGTGAAATAGGACGTGGTTGCTTGGAATCACAATTCTGAAAACCACACAAAGCTTCATGACCTGTCGCAATTGTAGAAGTCAAGTAAGTGCAGTGTGATTACTTGAGCACATTGTCGTTGTCATTATAAATGTATTTTTAAATGGAGCTAATGTGGATTTCTGTGCTTTTCTATGTTGTTTAATCATCACATTGAATAACATAACCTTTAACTCAAAAGCATGACAGGATGATTATTTGTATGGCTGGACCAAATTTAATGTAAGCTCTGCTCTGAAACGGTAATTGGTTTTCCTGTTTATTTCACAGACTAATCTATTATGTACCAGATTATCCCAGTTCCCCAAAAACGGAGCAGTGCTGCTCATGATTGTCTTTCAGACATTGTATCTGAATACATTTGTTGGCCACACACACACACACACACACACACACACACACACACACACACACACACACACACAAACTACTTTTCCCTGCAGAAGAAAATAAACCTTCATACAGAACCCCACAGGTTCATTCACGCAAAGCCTGTCAAATGTATTCATAATCCCACTATGTCTTTTGTGCACCTTTCTTTGATTTTCAGGACATTGGTTACAATTCACTTCCTGTAATCATTTAAAGGCAGTACTCATTTGGGATTCACTAGGGCTGCGTCCCAATATTCTTCACTCCCCACCTCCTTTCC
Organism: Synaphobranchus kaupii; assembly: GCA_029718625.1. Classification (NCBI taxonomy): domain Eukaryota; kingdom Metazoa; phylum Chordata; class Actinopteri; order Anguilliformes; family Synaphobranchidae; genus Synaphobranchus; species Synaphobranchus kaupii. The sequence continues at coordinate 98,587,085 of CM056378.1, read as the reverse complement.
TCCTCTCCCTCTCTCCTACCCGGTAGTATGCAAAACTGCCTGAACGTTTTGAGTACAAGTAGTTGCATGTACAACAATGTACCTGACATTGCGGTTTGCGTCGAGACATTAATCAATTTGTTACTATTGGTAAATAATATGTAGCCAAATCAGCAACATTAGATTTTGACACAAAAAGATCGGTTTCCGGGGCACGGAGGAGAGGAGGTAGTAATGGAGGAAATGAGTGTGTATTTGGGTATTTTTGAGTATTGGGACGCACCCCACTTCTACAGAATATTTCCACTGATTCTCAGGATATGACGACAGTTGACAGTCACTGTGAATACGCATGCTTGCCCTTGTGTTTGTGTGTAATTCCAGGATTTACCAAACTTTTGTCACAACAAAACATAAAAACAAGTGCAGGTGGTATGGTCAGGAGATTTGCTATGAACATTGGAGTTGCAGCGCATCAAAAATGTGGTTCTGGGTTTGTAACGAGACAGAACACATCGATGGCCAGTTTCCGCGATGGATTTGGTAGGCTGTACGTTTTTTATATTTTTATCCAAGAATTTAAAATGTCTTTCTTGGTTTTATTTACTGTATTATCTATTTTCAATAGCCTTTCTTTCATCAGTTTGTGATATTGTCTCCCGGCTGCGTGCTGTTTTAAAACTTAGACGGAAGGATCAACAGCAAGTGAAGGCAAATCTTGGCGCTAGTCGGCGCCTTAAACCTTTTGAAAAATTCTATTCATTGAGTCGGAGAGAAACTGCAGCACACATTTTATTCCTGAAATAACTGCGCTGTCCACCCCGCTGCGATTCCTCCGTTTCTAACCCAGAAACAATACTAGCGCTTTAAAACAATACACAGAGCAAGATAACTGAGAGTAGGCTAATACGTAGCCTTAATATCATATATCATATCTCATTCTGCCGCTGGATACAAAACCCATTATAAAAAATGGATGATATATTAATTTAGTTGTATTGGAATAGATGAATAGGCTACGATATCATCGGAATACATTTAGACTGTGGCACTGATGACAACTTGCTTGACTAATATAAATGCACATGGAAACGATGCATAATTAAATAAACAATGCAAAAGAAAAATAAATATTTTATACATACGCGGATCTAAATATTTAACTCAATCATCGTTTCGACGAGCTTTACTTTAGAGTTTTAAATTATATTAGTTCATGGCAGTGCTCAATACGAATAAGGAATATGCCTACATTTTTTAGTTCAAAATTCAATTTGGTGCATGCAAAGCAGCAAAGATTCCGTTTATAGTGTTAGGCTGCATGTTTCTTAATTATGACTCGTTGGTGACGTCCTTTCCTTGTACATGTAGATGCACTAGGTCCCGTGAAGATAACTAACTGTTTTTCATACATATTTGCAAACGCTGATTGCCTCCAGTTCCTGAATGAGTAACGTAGGTTAACTCTCAGTCACACGCTGGAAACCCTGTATTGATTTGTGATTTATGTACATGATAAATATTGCATTACAGGCTGTGTTCAGTGGGCTGCACGCGGATAATAGGAACCACTCTGCACATTTGCTCTCCGCCTAATCCATAAACATCCAGACAGACAAGCAGGGCTTTTCTCCGTGACCCCCCCCCCCCCCCCCCCCCCCTGCGTCCACCTGACTCACCTCACCTCTCCCATAACGTAGCCTACTATTTTTCGACAAAGGGAAAACCTTCCGCCTGATAAATGCTTTTGCAAATGAATGAAGTGATACCGGCATTGACTAATAGCTAACAGACTGGGTGAATGTTCACCTGTGAAATACCACGACACACGATGGCAAACACCTAGCCTACTTATTTCTTTCGTTCCTATTGGCGCATTTTTTTCTTATAACGTGCCTTATTTCGAGATAACGTGCATGTAAGCTCAATGCCTCCCTCTCATCCCTCGTTTGTTTTCTTCTAGCTTCCCTCCTCTTTATCAATTCATATTTTTGCTTTTTTGAGTTGCTTGTCTTTTCTCTTGCCAAATCAGTTAATATTTTAAGCTCCTTTGCCTTCCTTAATTGAAACAATATGGTATTGGCGTAGAGCCCAGTTTTTGAACGAAGTAGCTAGCTTTTGAAAGAACCGAAGAACAGAAATATTATTATTGCTCGCACAATGCACCGGCACATATCGCACAATGCACCGGCACATATCACACAATGCAGCCGACAATAGTTGCGTTGACAGCGACCTGCAGTAGCCTAACTTCATGGGGACTGAAATATTGCTGAACACTGTTTCTGCCCCTTCCTGAAGGAAATTAATCGACTCGTGCATAACAGTGTGTGTCTCATGGAATTGTATTAATTCGATTGTGAGTAGCTATTTGTTTAAGCGGATCCAGAAGCGGATTTGTTTATTGCTGTTTAATTTCTCAGATTTGCAACCCGAGAACCGGATGCTCCTCAGTGGATACTTTCCAGGGAACATGTGGGCTTGGATCACCCAGCGGCGAGCCGTAATTCACTGGTCAGGCGGCAGCTGCATTATTTCAGCGCAATGATATCTAGTGTTGTAGCAGATGTAGGGGTAGGAGCGGCGTCAGTTCAGAAGCGATCCCATACGCAAGGAGTAGGCTTCTATATTGAGAGAAACTATCCTCGCAGAACGAGAAGCTGATTAAACAGCACATAAAATATGAATAGCTACCATTTACAGTGTTGTGACGACGTCGTATCTTGTCCCCCATCTTCAGAAAGGTCGCAGCCTTAATTCGTAAGGATTAACATCAACTGGAGTACATTTTCCACGTTTTCCATCACTCAGTTTTAAAGGCGACAAATCTCGCCGTTCCTTATAGGAAGATCATTGACTTATAGCCTAACCGATAGCTGATACTGAAAATTTGCTAAATTTTTATTTCAAACCCCGCTTGGCGGTAGAGAGCCATCGTTTTGTGTTCTGGATTAAGAATAGATGTCTCATATTTTCTCAAGAAGACGTTCTAGAGATTTCAGTGGGATGCCGTTTTTGGAAAGCTACCGGAATACCCCTTTAAAGGGACACCTGTGACAATTTGTTCGTTTTATTTAAAAGGACATATTAACATTTAAAATTATTATTTACTGGGCGGTTCCATTTGAAGACAAGACAATGTCTCAGCGTTGATCCGAAAGGTAACCCTGTCCCTAAAGCTATATAGCAGGTGGTCGCATCGGACTGGATAGCAGCCTATCAGAAAAGTGTAACCGAAACATACTGGACAATTTTTTTGCGCCACCAGTCTGCTTTGCAATCGCCAACGTACAGTTATTTATGAATTCATTCGTTTCCAGGACAAAGAGGTGTCTCACTTGCACAGTCTTCTTTTGGCGAATACAATAGAAAATTTCTGCGTTGGCTTTGCATGCATATGAGTGAGTTTACAATTACCAATTGACGTGTTGAATTCCCTTTACCGAATTCCCTGTTTTTATTTTCAGAGGAGTGTGCTATGGTAAAGCAGTCCTTTTTATAGCTATGCTGTCTCGGCGTTAAATAATAATATAGAGCGGCTTCAGAGAGGATTTCAAATGGTAAGCCGTAAACAACTAATTTGCGGCTCCGTAGGCGAGTGGCTTTGAAGAGCCACAGAGTCAAATGGCACCTGGCTTTAGACCCTTTTCAGCACCACTTTCAATGGACAGCGTTTCATTCGGAACAAACCAGGACTAGGTTCATAATTCATGCCTGGATTCCTTGTGGATTTTTGAAACGCTGGGTTTGGATTTGCACAGGAACTGAAGAACAGGGTTAGGCTTGATTTAATTCAGGAACGTCGGGAACACGGGTCTGTGTTTGCAGCCCGACAATGAATTGCGTGTGTGGGTTAAGCGTCAAACCGCATTGAGAAGTCGCTGGAGAACGCACAGTGAAAGAGCAGAGTTCGCTCGCGTTGAAACGCTGAGATGTTGAATTAAGTGGTACTGGGACAGACGACAACACTATTATTTCACCATTGAACTGTTTTTCGCCAATGTAGATTTCTGCATTGTACTTCTGTTTTGAATTTCCCGGAGGTTGCTTTCAAAGGTAGGCTATGACATCTTTTCTTTATTTTCTGTACATGTATAGGAATTCTATTATCGGGTGTTACGGTAAACTCAAACAAAACATTTTTGCAATAGGATCAGCAAGATCATCAGTAGCGATAAAACGATTATGTCTGCATTTAGGACATGGAAACATTATCTGGAAATGCAATATTTCATTGAATTAAGTGTATTTAGATTTTTTAAGTTCAACGTTTCACCCATCGTTTCCAAATCACTGTCTAAACTGTGGTTTGTTGCAGTATGAGAGCGAGGAAGCACGTTCAATGATTCTATGCAGATTTACAGAAAGTAGCTACAACTGCATTAATGCACTTGTGAATGTGGGTTCAGAGACGTGTAGTCATACACAAATGTATACCACAGCAAGCAACACATCGAATTAACCATAACAGGAGCTAGGAGAAATCCGTTGGAAACAAAAAACTATAGTAGCCTTTATTTCCAAATGTTTTAGAAAAAAACATATAGCTATATATAAAAATTATTTTTGTCTATGGGAGCGTTTTCATCCTGCACCAATGATGTGATATGGATAGGCTACGATTCATATAATTATATAAAACGCCGTGATTTCTTTGAGAAATGTTTACTCTCGCAATTTTTCATTGCTTGTAGGCTAATTAATGTCGTATGTTTCAAGGGAAGTGATTTGAACAATTCTTCAGAAGTCGGCAATGGACTCATTTATACATAATCTTCTTCGATCTGTCTCTCTCACTCTCTATGTCCCCACCCCTACCCCATTTCCCTCTATTTTTTAAACTATGAAGCAAATTCAACCAATCATCATCAAAACTACCTTGTCCACTCCCACAACACCCGGGCAATAGAGAGATAAATCTTATCAGCGGAATATAGATGTTTTTATTTCAAATCCTTTAGTTGTCCTCGAGAGTCGACTTAGATGCTCCACCTCGAGGCACTTTGTATCATATGGGATGCATGAGTTGAGAAAGCAATTGCGAAAGCATTGCACCGTAAACAATGAACCCTTACTATCAGTAACACAATCTCTAACCTACTCTATTCCGCACACAGAAGTATGCATTTGGCGCCTGTGATTTATTGGTAGGCTATGTAGTCATGGGTCTTATTCCCCCTTTTGGGGGAGGGGCAGGGGTTTGAGTGACAGAGCGATAACCAGTGGCGCTTTCATGGCCATTGAATTCTGAGATTCTGAGTAGAGAAGTGCAGGCTATTTTGGGTGTAATTAAGGTTAGGATCTGCTTTCATGCACAAAAATGTAATGCATTATTGAACATGTTATGTAATTTTACCGGAAACACTGTGCAAGTGGTGTATTCCTCCTTTAGACAGAGGCATGTCTTTTTCTCCAGCACCTAAAATGCTTTGTGATACCAGTTAGTACAAGATTCTAAGTGGAATGGTTAATTCCTTACACAGCATGTAAATTAGCATTGGTAAACACTGAACAGATGACTCTTTGAACAATGCGTTCAGTCACACAGTCTTTAAATCAATATTTATTAAAACGGAAATCTCTGGTAGCAATCTCTGGACATTTCTTGTTTAGTCAAAAAAAATGTTTGATTTCACACCAAATAAGCTTCTTATGAAATGAATGCCTCCTTGAAGATATATTTGAAGGTTTTCATTTGACATGTTCTCAGCCGTCCTAGCAGTGAATTGTAAATGGAAATAACTTGTAATTCTTTCACAAGGTTTGTGAATCTGTGTGGGTTTAACAAAGATCTGTGCATTGCTGTTCGGACCACAAAAAAAGGACAGGATCTCCCCTCTGAGTGTAGCATGTACATTGCTGGTTGGCTGAGTTCAGGTGTTTGAAAGATGATTGCTTTTCTGGAGCCTTTTGTATAAAGTTTTGAGCCCTGAATAACTCTTATTTTGTGTAGCAATTTGTCCAGTACTTTTTTTGTGTTTGTTGTAGCATTATAGCTGTCTGTTGGTTAAAAGGAGGGATAAACAAGAGCATCCTTAAGCTGCTCTCAGTTTCCATATGGTCACAGACTTGAAACATGGCTCAGGGCGTTCAGAGGTTGTCTTGGCTTCTGCGTTACGATGCAGTCAGACCATGCTGTGCAACATTGGTTAATTGGAGACTCTGGTCTTGGCTTTCTTGATCAGGTCACTCAGTGCACCAGTTTGCAGAGCCAAGGCTATGTGCTCTGCTGGTAATAGAACACTGCAGAACCATGGCAGTCCAGGACTAGACCTGCAGCGTGCTGTTAGGTTATATAAAACCAAGCCCCCATTGGTAGTGCTCTGTGCCTTCACAGAGTTACTAGCACAATCTGTCTCTGCCATGGTTAGTGTGTGGGAGGGAGGTGATTGGGTCAGAAACTTTGGTATGACCAGGCTAGAGTGTGAGGAAGAGAGGTGATTGGTTTAGAGTGTTATGTTTGACTAGGGTGGAGCCCAAGGTCAGGGCACATGAGTGGTGACACTCACTTGCGATAGCTAGGAGCGCAAGTCACAGTGTCGCAGTGTCCTGTAAGACCCGTTGGTACCCAAAGACAGTCTTCCCAGGGTTCCAACATGATAAAAGTTTCCCTTGCTTTCAGCTCTTCACGAATGGTATACACTAAAGTCTGTCTGCTGTTTCACAGGATGCTTGTTATCTAAGTGGCTCACTGAAACAATATAAATGGCGGAGACCAGATAGTCAAATAATGCACTGTAGTTTTCTAGCCAAGATTGCCTCTCCTATGTGTCTTTTTTCCTGGGGTATATGTACAATTGAGTGGATTGCACCACTTTGCAAACACGGATTACAAAATAACATAATAATTATTTAATGTCAGGAACATACCATGAAGCCCGGTCTGGCTATTTCCCTTGGCTAATTAACCTATATAACAGGCACTGTAATGCCTAATCTTGAACACTGGTCTTTCTTTCCGCTAGGCTATTGCATGCATTAGTCATCAGGGGATGATATTCCAAGCTGTTCTAAACCACCTGGTTTGCTTCCTGTCTTCGTCAGATATGGCATTAAGTCTATATTTTGCAAGACAGTGTTTTTGTCATCTTGCAGGAACAAGTGGAATTTAGTCACACTGGTGTGACTCATGCTGCTGCTTTCGAGAAGAGAAGAAATTGTAAACTATTCTAAAACATTTAATCAGAAGACAACACATTCCGCTTTACATCACAACAGACCTTCGAAGGTCTGAAAACAAATAAAACATTTTCAAAAATCCCGGCCATTATGCTTTGTAAACTCTTTCCAATGCGGCTGAAGGCAACAATGGCATTGAGGTTTGACGTTTGCAAAGCTGTGTCCTTGCGTGGGGTTTTGTGGTGGTTGCGAAGATGAAGGTTTTCATTTGGCTCGTAGTCAAGTACAAGTGCTAACTGACATCACAAAGTCTCCATTTGGGTCAAGCAGCTCAATTTGTGTATGACATAAAAAAGGTTAACAGAATTTACATAGAACTTAAATATAATGAAACATTTAACCGAGGCTTGAGGCAAATAAAGAGCAAGATAAAGTGAATACAGTCCCCGCGATTTCCTCTTAAGGACATCCAAAAGTCATAGAGAAAATACTTATTAAACCAAACACACGATACAGACTTTAATTGTGCTTGCACAGATTAAACGGAGCGCTCGCTTAATATAGGTTCAGTTAATGCTGCTGCGGTTTCCAATAAGCGAAACGGGCAGTTAATTAAAACGTGGAATTGGATTATTTAAAATGATAATCGCCGCACGAGACGATGGCCAATATGATACCGCCTTTTATAATCATCTTCTTATGACCCGTCTTGTTGTTTGTCTTTCTTCGAATTTGGAATGCCCAGTCGTGCGCGTCGGCTCGTCCCATCGCTGCAGTGCCCTTCGTGGAGACGCAGACGAGCTCGCAAAGCCGCCGCCTGTTTTCGGCCGGGAGCCGGGGGGACTGCACTTTATGTGCAGCCGCTACGAACAGTGAGCAGGCACCTGACCACGCTTTAATACTGCCGTTCCTTTTAGGCCCCTTCAGAGTTCAGGTTTTCAGCTCGTGGCAGATAGCGTTTACCATTCGGCTCGCAGCGACGAGAAGAAACAAATAATTTGTTGCTGGTTTACATCGGGAAGATTGTATTCCATGTCGAGCAAGGAGACGAGATGCCAGAGTGCTAAATATATATTCGTCTCTCAGCAATCTAACTAAGAGGCACTCTTTGAAAAAAAGGGCCCTTCTCATTAAGAGTGCATTCTGGCTTCTTTTCTTCTTGCGCTGATACGGGTGTTGGACATGCATCGGCAGCAGTTGGTGAAGCGGTAGCGTGATGTCTGCAAACTTCAAAGCCCCCCGTGAGCCCCCGGGGGCATCCCGGGAGCCATCAAAGACACTAAAAAAGACATAAAGAAAGGGTATAAACGAGGCGTCTTCGGACACCGGCGGCTCACGCCGGCCTCGCCTGTCTGTTTCGTTTCCAGCTGCCTGGGTTCAGTTCCCCGCCACGTTTCAATTGGTTTTTCCACACAGATGCTTTGCGACATCAGGAGGGAGAACGTTTTTGCGAGATTCGTCAGGATGCATTTCCCCGGGCGCAACGGGCGGAGGGAGCTTTTGGAAAACGTGAAATGGAATCAGAATGTCACCGCTTGCGTGTGTGAGCGGAAGTCTGACTGGGCCTGCGTTTGTTTCATAGATCTGCTCTCAAGTGCTACTGCCAGCTGGATCCATACTATAAACTGTAGAAATAAAATGTAACCGAGTAAATTCAAAGTACTTAATGTTCATGCTCCTCATGTACACATCAATTATACATAAGCTATGCCACTATTTAGAGCAGGGGTGTCAAACTCCAGTCCTGGAGGGCCGCAGGTCTACAGGTATTTGTGGTTTCCTTTCAATCAGCACCCAGTTAAAGCATTGAGAACAAGGTGTGTGGACTTCTTAGCCAATTAGTGACTTAAATTAATCACTTGTGCTTAAACGCACCAAAAACCAGCAGACACTGCGGCCCTCCAGGACCGGATCTTGACACCCCTGATTTAGAGTCATATGTTGATCAGCCAGAGTCTACTATTGACTCTACCATGTGTAAAATAACTTGACTTTGCTTGTATCAAGTAAAATCATGCTTTGATTCTTATTCTTATATGCACACTGGGTTGAAAATGTGACTGTAAACCCTTTAGTTTTGTATATAGTTCCTATGTAGCTTACTGGTTCAGTTTTAGGTTTATATGAGATAACGTTAGCCTATGAGTTATTGGATGAAAATGCGTAAATTTAATTTGTGTAGCTTGCCTGTTATTGTTATAAAACGGAACCCATATGCAACATGTAGTAGCTAGCCTCTGAGTTAGGATATTTTGATAAAGCTACAAAAGTTGCAAGTTTTGTTTTCAAAAACATAAGCTACCCCACTGTCATGAACGGTGATCACAAGTGAAATGCATACATGAAAATTTACATGTATACGCTATAAAATCTGGTTTTTAATTGCAATAAAAAACAAAACGCTGGTTGAATTTAATCTACAGACCAGGCCTAAATGAATTCCACTGCCATTGAGGCAATTTGCTATAAGCTGTCAAACTACAATACACTTTACGTCTTTGACGTAACGATGTGTCAACCATCACCGATGCCCATAAATTTTAATTGATAGAGGATGGTATGTTTGCAACAACAATGTCAAATTATTTATTGAATTTAGGTCTATTGCTGCTCTAAAAACTCATGGGGGATGACCATTTTGTGGCTGCTTTAAAAAAAAAAATTATCCTGGGGGTGCATGCCCCCAGACCCACTAGGTAGAGGCTTAGCCCCCCTAAACATATATCTCTGGTGACGCCCCTGGACTGTACACACCTAATGTAGGTCTGTCTGCCTTGGAAGTCTCTGCCAGGCCATTTACCATGTCCATTACTAGAGCAGAGTTATCATTACTGATACTGCTATTTTATTCCTTTTTTTTGTGTCCTCTTGTGTGTTATTATTAGAAGTAATTTGCATAGCAGATGCATCCATCGCCAGCTTGCACTTTGCATGTTCATTTTCTAGGGAATATCTTTAAATCTATACACGGGGCATCACTTATGTACTGGAATACGCCACTACCATCCTTATACAACTGGTGTAACTAGGTAACTTAATTGACTTAGCAAAATCACAATATTATGTACTCAGTTGATAGCAAATTAATATGAATGATGCAGCTAAAAGGTGAAGGAATTTGGGGGAATCCCTGCAATTAGCATTGGCTGACTCAGTTCAACAAGAGCAACATTAATACACACAATCTTGGAAAATGTAATAGTTTATTGAACACAAAGTACAAAAAAGAGCAAAGCACGATTCACTATTCTTTAGTTAGTGTTTAAGACAACACTTAACCATTCAATATCACAGTTACATACATCCTATCACAAACATGTAGCGGTTGCTAACTACGCTATGCCCAGTGTTACAGCCTTACTTGAGTTAAAGTCCTTTGGATAATTTCCTCCATGGGATTGCACACTCACAATAAAAAGGAGAAAGCCGGTCGCCCGATCCTGTGGTGGCAAGGTCGCAGGGTTGCGATAGATAGGGGAACCGGCCGCCTCATCTTGGGTCCCTGGAACTGGTTTCTTTCATCGTCAGGGTAGATAATGGAACCGGTCGCATTATTTCTCCCGAAATACACAGCGTGATCCTGGTGCAGACGGCTTGCCTCTTGGGGGACTCACCGGCGGTGCTGTGCTGCAGGATCAGTGGGTGCGTGGTCCGCTTAGTGGTTGTTCTTGACCGCCGGGTGCTCGCGATGCCTCCTTGAGTAGCTGGGGGTCAGTCGCTCAGTTGGGACGGCCGATGCTTCCTTGCGGAGCGAGGGCTCTTCCCCGGGCGTGCAGGCTGCATGGAGCCGTGAGACGGGACAGTGAAGGCCCTGGCGACTTGAGCGAACAACTGAACTGGAAGAACTGACTGAAGAGCGGCCGTGTTGTCCTTTTTATAAACTTTATTGACAGTCGCGCATTTCCGCTGCATCGCATTACAGTGCGGAAATCACAACCGGGAAATCCTACGTCACTTCCAACGTGGAGTAGGAGCCTCCTGTGGACTGTATGGAATTGTAGTTCCTGTTGACCCTACAATTTTAGTACACAATGTTTTATGACATGAGCAGGACTTTCAGCCATCTAGGCTCGTCATTGCCTGTCCTCTCGAGAGTATCTAATCTATGTCAAGCCTGGCCGTGAAAATCCCAAGGGCCTTCACTTTACTTCTACTACTTGATATTCCTGATAATTCAGGTGCAGTGCCTTTCTCAAGGATACAACAGCATTGCTTTCTCAGGGAATTTAACTTGCATCCTTCTGGCAATACCATGCTGTCCTATGATGTTTCGTGTCTCCATTATGAAGTATTGCAAATAATTTCAAAGCGTGCCCTTTCAAATGTGCTACAAATATGGGCAAAGCCACTTTGGGCTGCCTCTGAAAATGAAAGAAACATCCTTCAGGAAATGTTGATATGTAGCGGAAAGCCGCAGTCCGGATTGGCGTGCGCTCGGATCGGTTTACGATTAGACGCATCTGCGAACGAACGGGCAGCTCGGCGCTTTCAAACGAAACAAAGAGGGGAGTTTGAGTTGCGGTCTGATTTGCATTTGTCGTAGAACACGGGTTTGAAATGTACAGTGTTGAAACTCGACGTTGCGATGTGCGACGGCTGTCTGCAGCTCGCGGTGCACGTCTCCTTCTCCCTGCACTCAGATCTCTTCCGCTTTGCTTCCACGTCCACTGCGAGGCGAGCTTTTCTGCATATCACAGGGTTAATCATCTTAAAAATGCCGCCTAAGCACATAAAGGGATATTTTAGACTTGGTTCGAGTCTCAGGTCAAGATTCCCCGAGGATAGATTTGGGGACTCTTATTTTTTCGCGGCGAATGCTCGGCTCCGTGTGTCGAGCTAACAAGCCGGAGCGTATGTGGGGCAGCCTCGGGAGCCAATTTGTGGTGTTGTATCAGTGGCACGCACTGGAGAATAATGACAGGTTTATTCAAACTAAGTTGGACAAGCATGCACCGTACTCCTCTCTCTCTCTCTCTCTCTCTCTCTCTCTCTCTCTCTCACTCTCTCCCCCCTCATTCCCCTCCACCTCTCTCCTTTCTCACCAGCGTGGGATGGAGGCTGCTGACTTTAAAATTCAAATCTCTTTTTATTATACCAACATTAAATAAGTAATGCATGCTCTTCTGCATGTAGGCCGGTGTCGTTCGTTTTGTAGCGGGCCACACAAGGTTCGTGGCCAGTGTGTACACGCGTAACGCTTCGGGGAGAGGACACAAACCATCCAAGATGACACAGGCCATGAGAGAGCCCCGAAGTAGCGCCGTTGACGGATTACAAATGTCTTATTAACATAAGATACGATTCCCCGGGATCAAGCTTAGAACCGAAGGATTATGTTGATTACTTCTGATTGGGTTAAGGCGCTAAATGACAACCGTGGTTGAAACGGCTGTAATTGTCGTTTGCATTCGCATTCCAATTGAATCACTCACGGACAGGAAAACGACACGCCAACGATGATGTCAACCCCCCCCCCCCCCCCAAAAAAAGTGGCCTGTCTGTCCCCCGCAGCCTTGCTCTTGAAGAGTTGTTTTCCTGGGCGCCGAATCTCTGCTTGCTGTGGGCCTCGTGACCGTGCAGCATATTGAGCACCCACATTCTGGTACATCTCCGCTCCTGCCCTCCCAGCTGCTACCATCTGCTCACTGGGGGGGGCCAGTCTGTACAGCCAGGCCTCAGTCACTTACAGGCTCTCCTTTTCCAGGCTCCCTACAGCCCCAAACAGAGAGGAAGGGCCTTTAGAAAAGGCCAGGAAGGCCCTGTCTGTCAGGGTAACTTTAAACTGCTTCTGTGTTGGTTTTCTTTATTGAAAAACAGAAAATTGATTTTTTTCCCCCTCGTCTAAAGGAAAGCAAGGAATTCCCCATCGCTCCCTCAGATGCGCTGGAACCGCTGTAGCCGGGAGACGAGTGGGGCAGGTACAGCCCATCCGGGAGTCATAGTTCATGCTCTGCCTGGCGCCAGAGTATGAGGAATCAGTTCAGGAAATTAATTCAAATTCAATGCAGGAAATAAAAGAGTAAGGTATTTTCAATGAATGATCCCATTACATTTCCTGAATGGACTAAATTGAAATGGAATTAAGCCCAGTCCCACTTCATAACACATGTTGTGCTGAATTGTCAAAATGTTATGAAGGTGTGAAGATAGGCATTGTTTTTCTTGCTATGAATGCGACTGTCTGTGTGTTGCCGTGCATGTGTGTGTGCGCGCGCGCGCGTTTGAGTGAGTAAATGTGACTGTGTGTACGTGTACATGTGTCCTCAAAGGGAGGCTGATCACACAGAGGTCACTGTGATCGTTTCAGTTATATTTGAAAATGAGTGAAGAAGACATGCGGTGGATGGTTTGAAATTTACTATGCAAACTGTGATTTCAGAGTGCGGCCCACTCTTTGCATTCAACAGGACGAGGCACTCGTCCAAATTTACTGGAGATGTCCTAATTCACGTCGAGCAGATCAGAATGGTAACAAAACAACAAACAAGCCCACAGTTTCTTAGACACACATACTTCCCCGGATTAGTTTACGGTCCATTACACAGACCCGCAAACGACAAGACGACGAGACTTGCAGCGCAGATCTATAAGACAGAGCCGGTGTGTTGCTCAGCAAGGCGCAGGGAGGACGGGGGCAAAGAGAGAAAGCAATAACCGCCCCAAACGCACGCACGCCCCAAACAAAGGAACGCGAAGCAGACAGATGTCTCCCCGGGCCAAACAAAATTACGTTCGCCGCGCTCCCTCCTCTGGGCCTGTTCTCGTTGCCGAGCACAAACTACGTTTGAGGGACGGAGAGCAGAGCCGCTCCTCATAATCAGTTTTCCCACCTCACATGGCTTGTCATACAAATGTGTTTGACAAGGCATCGGCTGTGTCAGGGAGTCGCGTGGCACCGGCAGCTTGGGCCCGGGGCCTCACCGACTGGCTGCTCCGAACGGATAGCTCAACCTTTCGGCCATATTCGGAGAACGGACAACGTCGTCTTCTCGTCATTTTTTAACCAGCTTTTTGCCGGTTTCTATCAAAAGGAGGAATCGGTTGTCCACTATCAATAATTCAGTAGTCGTCACAGAGTTAATAATGCAGGATGAATGCCTGCTTCTCGAAGAGATAAATCACCGCGTTTCCCTCCTTCGTTTCAATGCGCCCACGCCCGTCTCACGGGAGGGAAGAATTTAAGAGAATAACCTACTTTGAGGATTCTCTTTCAAATCTCTCCGAGTCCTCATTAAGGCACTTTGAAAATTGCATGGTGGCATTTATCTGTCTACCTCTCCTCCGCTTGACAGGATGCTAAACTCCGGCTGGTGGCGGGGAAGCAAATAAGAGAAGTTGTGTTTGGTTGAATGGAAGAGACACGTCCTGCCCAGTTTGCTTGGGACCAATTAGAGTTAAGCGACCGTATCCAAAGGCTGGGCTGTTGCCTGTTGGTGATCAAATGCATCCAGACGGCCGCAGCGCTTACCACACAATTAAAATGTGCCGTAGTACACACTGCCGGTGAGCGCTGAAATGGGTTCCTGTCTCTGAAGGTAAGAAACACGATGGCTTCCTCTGAGCTTGCTAAGCTATCGTAGATCTGATTCCCGTTAATATTTCATCGTTGCAGTGCTTCTCAGTTCTGATGCTTGCGATTAACCTGAACTGGCTATGCAACCCCCCCCCCCCTTTCAGTGCCCTGAATTACACTGCCTGGCCAAAAAAAAAGTCGCTGTTGCACCTGTCATGCATAGTGCCCACTGTACAAGCCTCTGGAGACAGTGTTATGATCTGGGGTTGCTTCAATTGGTCAGGTCTAGGCTCAGCACCTGAATGTACTGAATTACCAGGTTATCCCATCAATGGGCATATTCCAGGACGACAATGCCAAGATTCATCGGACTCAAATTGTGAAAGAGTGGTTCAGGGAGCATGAGGAATCATTTTCACGCATGAATTGGCCACCAGAGTCCTGTCCTTAACCCCATTGAAAGTCCTTGTGATGTGCTGGAGAAGACTTTATGGAGTGGTTCGACTCTCCCGTCGTCAATACAAGATCTCAGCCAAAAATGAATGCTGTTGTCATGCTGCATAAGGTTGTCGAAACAATGCCACGACGAATGCGCGCTGTAATCAAAGCGAAAGGCGGTCCAACGGTCTCTTTTTTTGTGCAACTCTTTTTTTTTGGCCGGGCAGTGTAGATTTGTGTGAAAATGACATGCCTTTGAAGTTTATCAATGTCTGCTTCTGCTCTTTATGATTTATCATTTTATTCAGGGCTCCCTGTGTTCAGAAACACGCAATAGATGCTGCCGACCGTGCGCCTTTCACAAATGTTTAGCCCGCACCGCAAGGAAATGCGTTCTCACCTCTCTTGGCGAACGTGTTTGAGAAACAGACTTATTAATAATTTGTAGCTCTCTGTCTCATCTCAACTATGCCCTAATCACAGACCTGGAAAGGTTTCAAGATATCTCTTAAACCTGTTTGTATGCCATTGTGAATAGTTCTCAGGCTCTCCGTGGGTGCTTCTTTACCCATTCCCCCCGTGCTTTGAAGTCTATCGAGTGTATTTATGGAATTTGGAGCCGACTTGTTGGTTGATTTCAAAAACAGGGAGCAACACAGACTAAACGGGCCTTGCTGCTGCAGCCCTTTTCGCGAGCGTTTTGCTCTTGCCGAAGAGAAAAGCAAAGTATGGAGACGGACCTACGTAGTTACTGGTCAGGCTTGAGGTCCAGGTTGAGGTTCCAGGTCTGATGCATGGGCTGTTTGTTTTTTTAAATCACTTCTCTGTACCTTTTCCGGACATGTACGGAGAGGGCAAGCGGGTATAGGTTTGGGTGATTTATAGCATGGCGGTGGCCTCTTTCTCGTCCCTCCATTGGGATTCGCACGGAGAGATGTTAGCAGAGCCAGGACTGTGCAACAGGAACACACAGAGCATCGCAATCTTTGGCACATTGTCACCCACTTGTCTGTTGTTTTAAAGTAGCGCCACGATGTCAATGTGTGGTTGTCACATATTTGACACACGCACAACTAAATTAAAATGTCTAAAGTTGACAAAGCGATAGCATACAGTAATCACCGGCTGTCTCTTTAACTGCTTTCTGGTCCTTTGATTGTTAAGGTCAGTATGTATGTATTTTCGCTTTGGAGATTAAATTGTGTAGCTGCCTGTCAAACTTGTCAACAGTTACCAGCCCACAAAATGAAATGTTTTTTTTATTCTGTTTACAGTATACATTTTACTACAGTAAACCTGATTCAGTTGAAAGGATTACAGTCAACATTACTGTGCGCCTTCACAAATTGAAGTACCCGGTGAGAGACAGGTTAACCACCTTAAATATTTAGCATATTTTGAGTCTATATTTAGCCTCTAATGGAAGCAGTATGGATGGCAGTTTGATGTATATGTCCTGGCTAGTAAGATTGAACAAAACAATTAATAACAAATGACTAAGACAGAATGTGAATGGCTAAGGGTTAAAAACCAAAGGGGACCAAGCCAGGCTGTGGCTGGCTGTGTATCTTGTCGCAATTAATCACTAAATATAGAGCGAGAATATCCCAATATACTGTATATTTTCAAGTATTTTCATCAGCAATGCATGTTATAATTTGATAATACTTATTTAGATTTCTAGTTTTATGACAGTTAATCCGTATAGCATTACAGTAAGGAAGAAATATTAGAAGAAGAAGCTGTTTTGCTTTAAGTATCATTAATATGTATTGGCCAGTTATCACTAAACTTAAAATAACTCTTCATTATAATCAGTTGGTAACGTTTAAAAAATGTTGTATAAGATGGATGACATTTATATTTTCAAGTGCCTTACAGCAGACACTTAGAATCACCAAAACTGGTGTAAAAACTAGTATTCTGTATTATCAGGTGTGTCAGGCTGCTGAATGTATGCAGGTACTGAGTTCTGTTGTTGTTTGATAGTCAATAGATAAGTATGTGCATGCAGCTAGTGACAAAGATCAGTTGGGTGCTGCAATTCCTATCCTTATCCTAATACCTGGCAGCCAGCTTCCGGACTGGTTACTTACAAGTTCTGATTTGCATTAATAGAGATTGTTTTCAACAGCATTTTCTCCAATAACGAGAAATCACTTGCGACGGAGTGTTATGTTCTGCGGTTAAGTTATATGTTACAGCAGTGCATGACTAAAGACATGGATGTTTCATAATGTGTTCTCGATCGGATGCAAATCCGCGATGCATCAATCAAAGATTAATCATCTGTCGTACGGCTGATTCCTTAGCGCTTTTCCTAGGCTGTGCCGCAGTGTTGCTCTGTTGAGTTTTGCGGTGTGTTTTTCCCCATGTTTGTTTTAAATTGTGAAATCGCACGTGGGGAAAACGAGCATAAGTGCTTCGGTAATTAATTATGTAGTTTCGGTGTAGATAAACAGCGAATGTTCCTCGGTGCGTGACCAGAGGACACGACGTCCTCATTTCCCCCGCGCAGGAGATCGCACTGTAGCTCTTCGTGTTTCTGTTGTCTCGTGTCAAGTGGCATCTGGTGGACTGGAGCGAGGAGGCTTGTGTGCGTAACGGGTCGCGGTGAAGCGCGTTCTCAAAGTGCCCCCGTCACCTCGGCGCCGATCCCACGTCTAATATGCGCGGGCGTCCCGAGACGGAACGACTGCGATGCGTCCATTTTGATTAGGCTCAAAAAACCCTACCCATTGAGTTCTGGAATGGTAAAATTCAGCAGGTGCCGTGCCATTAGTGAATGAACGTGTAAAATTACACTGGTTGAATGTTGATTTTTGTTTCATCGAGTCACCTTATTAATTCTCAAACCGCTCATATGCTTTTCCTCTGCTTTATCTTTGAAACAGCGCCCTCCTTTTGAGTGATTCGCTTACTGTAAAATGGGTCATAAACCATGGGATGGTTTTATGACTAAAAAGAACTGTTAGCTACTGTACATCTGTGATAAATCCATCCATCAATAAATCAACAGATCCTTATTTTTAATATGGCGACATTACTGAAGAGTTCTCACACAGTGCCTCATGTTTTCCCTGCTGACTGCAGTAGTTTTCAGGCCATAATTTAAGAACATCAGGACTCAGGATATACTGTAGATTTTGACTGTAGGGTACAGGTGTTGAACAAGAGACAAAAACGGTCACGGTTGAATTAAAGACTAGAGTCGTTCGACACAATCTGGGGCAGGTCACTCCTAGCAGTTCTAGCTTGTACGGTGCCCTGGGTGAACCCCCCCCCCCCCCTTGAGCGCCCCCCCCCCCCCCCCTCCTCGCCAACTAAAAAAAAGCACCATTCTGCACTAACTCTAATTTTTATTCAGACATTTGGAACAACACAAATAAATGATCATAACATTTAAAACTATATAAATATTAAAATATATACAAAAATAAGACTCATCAATATCATAAAGTAACAAAGAATTGGCTAATTCTAGGCATAAGACACCCCAAAAGACTCAATATATCACAAAAGATACAAAATATCAACATTATATAGACGTCTTTTAAGTTAGCCTAGAGCATTGGAAATTCCCCTTACTGAGCTCAGGACCTAGTCAATACAAATCACAGAAAACCTTTATGATGTCACCTCGTTGAAAGTTAACCAAATCAATAATGTGCTAGTTAGGTTGTAATCGTTTTGCTGCTGGCTACACACATTATCATGATCAGAGTTGGGGGTGTAATAATATTAGTTTTTCGGGTAACGTGGTAATATAACGCATTACTATATAAATGCGTGTAATAATATTACTTTACATTTTCGAAATTAGCAACGCGTTACTCAACCTAATATTGTAGGCTACGTTTCATACTGCGTTTGATATGCTAAGGCTATTTATTAGGAAGAACTCTCCAATCGATTAATAATTGAGTGCGAAAGCCCCATATTTCATTTGATTCGTTTTTCGTATTTGTCAATGTCGTTTTAAAAGCAACATTTTGAACACCTGACATTTTGTTACTATGTTTATATTGTCAATTGAAACGAGCTGAATACATTTAAGAGGGTTAATTAAAAAGGCTATTTTCCATATGTCTTGTCTGTTGAATTAATCTCAGTCAACTCTAATGTAACAAAAGTGCAAAGCATTACCGTGCACTATTTGATAGATTTCCCCCGCTCCCCCTACCTCAGGCTTCCAGTGGGGAGACCTGAGATCAACCTACTCCCGCCCCCCTCCCCATCTCGTACTTCTGAGACCTTCCCAGGCGCAGGCAGTAGCCTGCCTAGCTCACAAACTAGAATCAGAGCTCCCGCTCCGACAAGGTTAATTGGCCCACACAATGACATGATATCATTGACGTGAGTGACGTGCAAATGAGCGACAGGAAACCGATCGCGCAAATGTCACAATTCCAAATTGTTTTGTGCGGGCGCCCCGTGCCACCCCCGGCAAGATGCCGCCCTGCCCATGTCGCGGTTGCCCATGTCGCCCATACCTAAATCCGCCACTGCTCCAAAGCGTGATTGCTGTGCAGTCAATTTTCCACTCACATCTTTCAAAATATTCCACAACATGGCGAGGATTTCATCAATATGTCATCATTAATGTAGCTATAGAAGGCAGTCTGATAGTAGGTAGTAGAACTGATATCGCCAGCTAACTAACTTCGCTAACCTGTGCAGCTAGCTCAAAAGTTCAGTTTCTCAAAGGACTTTTAACAGATTAACAGTCACTAGCACTATAGCTTACCATCAAACTCTCCATATTGTCAGACTCCATAGCAAGCATTATATTTGATATTGTTTAATGGGTTGTGATGTTCTGCTGTGTACTCTAAATGGATTTCTTGCCACATCTTCTATGGATGTCAAAACAGACCCAATCCAAATTAAGATTTCTTGCTTTTCTGACAATTGCCTTACCAAAACTGCAGAAGACCACGTTTCTCATCTGCAACAGGCAAACCTCATTATCAGCGCTAATTAGTTGACATAATACGGGATTGTCGTTGTACGCATTTCAATAGAACTCGTTTCGCAAGTACCTACTTCAAGTATAGAATACAGAAATGTTAAGTCGAGCTCCAGTAGGAAAAGCTCTCCTTAATTAAGTAATAAAACCCCATTAAAGTGAAAAAGGGGTACATTAAGATGGTTGGAGATTGCTTTTCTATTCCAGGGACTTATTGAAGGCTGTCGTAATGGAGCAGAAAAGAGCCCATTACACTGAAATGTACAGGTGCCCGTCTCCGGTTCATCTTCCAGTTCGCTAATACTGAGGAGTAACTATTTGCCTATAAGCCCTCATTGATAATGCATGGCCTGCACCATTGGGCTGGGTGTGTTGTGAGGAGGAATTTCTGTCCTCACAAAATGAGCAGGGTTTCATTAAATCCCACCTGAAGCCTGCATAGGCCTTGCTCTGCACCCCTCCAGGCCTTCGTGTGATGGAGACGCATGGAAACTTTGCCTTGGTGCAGGAGAGAAGGCTGCTGAGCGTGAAAAGAAACTCTGGCGAGGGCCGGTTCCTCGTACGCCTCGGAGGACGTCTAGCTCCTGCCGCCGGGCTGATTGGATGAGATTGTTTCACCTCATTTTTCTAGCATGGGAATGACAGCTTTGGAGTATGGAGCACAAGGCATTGATTAAATTCAGTGTATGAAAGTGCACACTCATACTGTACATACACAAGCAATGAGAGACACTCATACAGTCAAACCACACACACACACACACACACACACAGCCTCAGAACCAACGCTTTATTTCTTCCATTCCCCCCAGTTGGCGTTTTTTCATGGACATAAAAGATGGCGGGGGGCTGGCGCTCAGCCGGCTCCTGCTTTGAATTCCCCTCTGTGTGTCGGCGTGCCGTAACTGCGTTTATATCAAACACTCATAACCGCAGTCTCCTCTATCAGTCAGTGAGGAAGTCTGTCCTCAGTCTGATGTAGGGGATGCCACACATACTTCCATGCATAAAGCAGTGTAAGCGTGGAGTGTGTGTGCACTTGTGTGTGCGCATGTTCTTGTGTTTAAATCCGTGTATGATCGGCACATATTTATTGTGCCTCTAGACGGCCGATTACTGCATTGAGTTGATGGCAAAAATGGAGTCACATTACATGTAAAGTGCACGTTCCCATGAGTCTCTGCGTTCCTTGGGGCTCTAGTAGTAGTCCAGGGCAGAGTCGCGCTGTTTTCCGCGCGTTCGCTTTCATTAGCAGAAGCGGAGACGGCGTGAGGCCCCCTGAAGATCTTTTACTGAATTAAAGTGTTAAAATGGATGACCTTAAGCAGTGGCTTGTCAGAGGCGACTGCCGCCAATCCGGAGAGATGAAAGGCGGCAAGTGTGCAACATTTTGGTCCTCTTGCGTTTTCCTCAGCTGCCATGAAGGGCGTGTCCTCACAGCCAGGATTCCCACAGCATGGCGGGACTCCTTGTCAGCAATGGTGAGCCTGAGCACCATGAAAAGCTTTGGTCAAAGACCACCCCCATAAAAAAACTGAATCTATTAAAGCTCATACTTGGAGACGGTGTGCGTTACAAGCCATCAAATCACGCCTGCCTGCAGCGTTGCTCTCACGTCTGCAGAAGGGAAGTGTTTTAGTCGCCGCACCGTCCGTGTCACCGCTTGTATTCCAGTGTGCCCCTTTATAATTCTTCCTATGTTTCCATTATGTCTCGATGTGTTCTTAATGCTTCATTTATGTTAATGTGTAGACCTGCGAACTTGTGCCCAATAGACCCACAGGAATGAAGATGGATGCTTCTTTTTTGTATCAGTGGGGAAATTAGCTCGGACACGAGCCTTGCTTTTGCTTATTCCTTAATTAAAGCAACACAAAAATGGGGCCAGGGATGAGGAAAGAAATATGAGGCTTATTTTAACTGAGCCGGGGGTATCTGTCTTTGCCCTCTGACAGTAAGTATGGGGGACACTTGGGACAGAGGGAAAGTTTTACAAGAAGCTAAAATTACACTTTGTTCACTTAAAGTGATTCCGTCTATTTATAAACGGGGCGTCTGTCAAGCGCAGAGAAGTGTGGAAGAACAGGATCGCAGCGATCACAGTGTCTGAGTGTTGTCACATCGCATCTCACCCCTGGCTCGCTGGAAAATCTCCAGTTTTGGCGGCGCACAGTTTGAAGGTTTGAAGTTTTGAATGCGTACACGGCATAGCATCTGCTAAACGTCAGAGAGGGTGTGAGAACGAAGCCACACGCTCGCGCATCCAGGGCTAAATTGAGAAAGCGCTAATTAAAAGGGCGAACCCGCGAAACCAAGTTCCGTTGTGCGTGCGTTCTTGTTCGGATGGTAGTTGTTTGACTGAAAAGATGGAGGGTGAGCATCTTGACTTAAAGGGGCACCTCACCCTTTACGTATCTGGCGTGATGCTCAGCCTGTGAAATAGAAGTCATTCTTTGTCTGCGACAAATCCGTCCTGATACCGTTCAGAATGCCAGGCAGTGTCAGACTAGGCCCAAGATTAAGCTGTATTTTGCAGTCTTATTGGATAGGGACTGTGCTTTGAGTGACTTTCGCGTGTAGCTTTTTAACATGTATTTTTGTGATAAATCCAACCTGGGGATCATGTCATTCAAAAAGGGGACTATTGAACAGCCCAGTGACTGGGAGCTGTTTCCAGAAGGACCATGAGGCAGCGAATGGACTTCTAATAAATAAACAAAAATGTCAATGCCTGCTAATTGGCACTACAAAACACAAATGTAGCAGAAAATAACACGGCCAAAATAAAACCAAGCAACCTTAATAAAGCTACCAATTGTCTTTTAAACAAACCCAGATAGGACTATTTACTCTCAGATGCCCATCCTGCTATATAAAATAGAACTAATGTTCTTTTTTGAAATTGAATTGAATTTTAGTGAATAAATAAAAATCTGAAAGTGCCGGGCCCACTGACATTTCACTGATGTGAAATCAGTCACTTGGTGCCACAGAAAACAAACATAACTTGGAAAAACATTTTCTGTACTGGGTTTTGTTTTCACCTTTGATCAGGTTGGTAAACAGAGAGCCCGAATCCCTTTTGCAGTGACCATCTGCTGAATGAAATCAGGTAATGAATGCGAGGGCTTCTGCTGCCAATCACATGGAGTGGGATACTTAGGTGGCCAGATGTAGACGGCTTGTTTAAGTGGGAATTTGACCAAGATATTGGGGTCAACACCCCTTCTCTTTAAATAAGTGCCAGGGGATCTTTAATGACTGCAGCGAGTTAGGAACTCGATTTAACGTCTCACCTGACAGACAGTTTCAAGTGCGTCTGTTTAACGAGAAGCTCTCACACGGTGTCAGTCTGAGCGTCCGCTCCTATGGTCAAGTGGGGAGACTTGGTAGAGGAGGATCTTTCCTTCCCTTTGTGATCTTTCCTTTGAGGTGTAAGATCACAAATGTGTGCGTAGAATGTTCTTAACCGAACATTCTACTGCTGATGTAACAATCACTACTGTTAGAGCTCTAGAGTTAGAATTTTGAAAAAAACGTTCCAAAAAAAAAAGAAAAAAAAGAAAAAGAAACCTTCTTCAAAGGGTTAAAGGGCAGCCACCAGGGAAATCCATTTGATTGGCTGTTCCCTGCAGATTGGCTTGGATGCATAGACGTTTTGGGGCGGCTAGAGCCCTCCAAGTTTCCGTGGCTGGTCTGGAACGGACTCTCTCCGCGGCGCACTCCAATCGCTGAAGCACAGGAGGACGTAGGAGGTGACGGTTGGGACGGAGCCAAGGCACTGCCCTACAGCAACCACACGAAACACAGAAACAACCGGAGAAGGAAACCGAGCTTGTAAACGTGTATCATAATTAGAATGTTTTATGAAGGATAATGTGTAAACTTCTGCGTTCAGACTGTGGTTCACAAAGGGGCGGGATTCTTTAGGGAAGAAGAGCCCAAATGGAAGGGGGGGGGGCAAATCGGTTTACTTTTAAAGGGAAAACGCTGACCGAAGAAGCAGTCAGACGCAGGGCATCAGGAGGAACGGAGAGGTCCCCCGGTAACGATCAAACTCGGCGGAGAAAACAAATCACTCCGAGCCTCTGCACCACAGTCAATATTTGAAAAAAGACATGGATTTTACCCCCCCTTTTCTTTTGGGCGGAAAAAAAAAAAAAAACTACAAGAGGACTCCACGAATAATGGAGAAGCGTGCCCGCGATCAATAAATATAAAATATTTACAAACGGAGATGTGCTGTGCAAATATTTACCAGTTTTCTGGAGCGCCTCTGAATTATTAAGGTTTATGAGTATATTGAGTAGTTAGTTCTGTGGAGGAGTCTGCAGTACTGTACGGAGACACCCGGGGTTGCCTCATGCAGTAAACAGGGCCGTGTGTGTTTTTGAGCCCAAGCCTGTGACTCGGTCACGATCCGCTACGTGTCTATAGCTGTTGTGGCTGAAAGCACAACTGGGAAATTATCTGTGATTAAGGGGTGAATGATTGGATAAAAAGAGACCAATCAAAATTAGTCTGGTGCAAACCAGCAAATGATCATGTTAAGTGAAATGCCTGGAGGTTTCTGAGTGGAAGGAATATGTCCAAAAGCCTTTCCATGAAAAATGCTTTCTA
This sequence comes from Synaphobranchus kaupii, assembly GCA_029718625.1. Taxonomy (NCBI): domain Eukaryota; kingdom Metazoa; phylum Chordata; class Actinopteri; order Anguilliformes; family Synaphobranchidae; genus Synaphobranchus; species Synaphobranchus kaupii. The sequence continues at coordinate 98,562,447 of CM056378.1, read as the reverse complement.
TATCCGCCTGATGCTCTGTCCACAGATGGATGTGTGCTATTTTGTATGAACAAGTATTTGGATTTTAATATCTAAATGCAGTTCATTTGTTCTTACAAACAATCTTTTACTTTTCGTGTTTACATTGTAGAGGATTAATATGCTGCTGTAATTTTGAGGGTGTAAATACAATTACACAGCTAAATGAGAAAAATTAAGAAACATTGAAAATGGCAGGAAAACATAACGAGGGAACACTTTTCATGGTTTGAATAGTGCTAGATAAAATGGATGTGTGTGAATATTAATGAATAATTAATATTTCATAATGGAATGATCATAAATGACTGCCCAACAGGTGGCTTCATGTGGCGACTGTATCTCAACTTTGCCACCGATTTAACTGAATTATAAAACATAAGATCAGCTGGTGAAAATGCAGGACTCTGTTTTCAAGCTGTTGTGTTGAAATAGATGGTGAAGTAGAGAGCAGACTGCTGTCACATGACTGAATGCACATCAGAAGCTTCTGAGTTAACCTAAAAGACAGATTTTGAATTCCAGAAATTTGGAGTGAAAGATCAAAGTGGTTGGTTGACCTCCATTTAAATAAAAAAGAAGTTTGACTGCCTTAGACTGGTTGATATTATACCCTCCAAGGTTGCCTTTAGCATTCAGTGAAATTGTCATGGTTAATTATGCTGATATCAACAGCAAAGATCTACATCTACTCCGAGGGGTGATTGGGAAAACCTCTGTTTATCAAGTCAGTCTGTGAGGGTAAGAGAGTGAGGCAACATACCCTCGCACAATGGGTTAAGACAAAACAGTCCTCATATTGTTGGTGACTCGACAGGCTAATTGTTTTGTGACGTCTTACCGTTGGTAGGTACTTGGTAATTGTACTTGTAGTGTGGTACAGTGCTGAAGGAATTGGACTGGAACTTTGTATCTATGTCACATCTAGGGGTGTCACGATTCTCCAAATCCGCGATTCGATTTGACTTTCGATTTTAAGGTCATGATTCGATTAGATTTTCGATTTTTTTTCCCAGCACTATAGTCTAACTAATGGCTATGCCATTGTTAGACTATCGAGTCTTTATTTGTAAAGAAAAATACTTGTTTCTCAATAAGTAACTTTTATTTGAATAATAACAATTATAAATAATAACAAAAATATGAGAATATTTAAACACACCTAAACAGTTAAGAGCTTTATCAAAACTAGACTCTAGAATAAACAGTTGAACATTTACCACGCTATTAACAATTTACACATTGGTTTTATGCCCTGACAACGGTCATTTACATTTTCAAATTCTTCTTTAAAAAGATGAGCATGTTCACATTCTTTGAACAGTTAAGAGCTTTAACAAACTAATATCTGAAATAATAAACAGTTGAACATGTACCACGCTATTAACTATTTACATGTTTTTTTCATGCCCTGACAACTGTCATTTGGGTTGTCATTTGACTTGCCTGTGTCAATGTTTTTTTCCCAGTCAAATCTATTTCTTTGTGATGCCTGCGAATGTATCCTGACATATTTGACGTGTTGCCTGAGGTGGCGTATGGTACTCGCGTGTAGCATAGCCGACAAACTGACGTTTTTTTGTCAATGACGCATTCGTTGTTTATATAACTTACGGGGAAGGCAAAATGTTGCCACACCGGTGACTTGAGGGAAGCAGGAGGATTTTCCAGTTCTGTTTCTCCATCTCCGACTCCAGCAGTGGCCATGGTGTGTCGAAAAGTAATGCAGGCTACCGGTAAGCTAACGTTAACTAGCAGCTGTGTCTTCTTTGAAATATCGTTGTTTTTTTTTCTTCGGACGCACGCCTGCGTGGACGAACAAAATGCAGTGGAAGGTGTCAAGTTTCGTTTTGTCGGAAACGCTTACATTAGAGATGGCCAAGTAGGCTACTTTTTTTTTTTACATTTTACCCATCACATGAAAGGCTAAGAAGAGCGCGCGGGGGGCGGGGGTGGAGAGAAAAAAAAAACTTGGAGAATAGCGAACCAGCTTGTGATTTCGAAGTTCGAAATCGAACGCTCATTTCGATCGATTTTTGATTTCGAATCGGTATCGTGACACCCCTAGTCACATCTGCCAATTTTCAATAATGACACTAATTATTCCACATATACATGAAGGGAGCCCTGCTCAGAAATCAACAACCATAGCAACTTGGGGATGTTCCTGTAGAAAGCTGATCCACATCTTTTTTGATGTACACTGCCCGGCCAAAAAAAAAGTCGCACACTGTAATATTTTGTTGGACCGCCTTTAGCTTTGATTATGGCGCGCATTCGTCGTGGCATTGTTTCGACAACCTTATGCAACGTCACAACATTTATTTCCGTCCAGACTTGCATAAATTTTTGGCCGAGATCTTGTATTGACGACGGGAGAGTCGAACCACTCCGTGAAGTCTTCTCCAGCACATCCCAAAGACTTTCAATGGGGTTAAGGTCAGGACTCTGGTGGCCAATTCATGTGTGAAAATGATTCCTCATGCTCCCTGAACCACTCTTTCACAATTTGAGCCCGATGAATCTTGGCATTGTCGTCCTGGAATATGCCCATTGATGGGATAACCTGGTCATTCAGTACATTCAGGTACTCAGCTGACTTCATTTTATTGCTGCATAACGTTGCTGAACCTAGACCTGACCAATTGAAGCAACCCCAGATCATAACACTGCCTCCAGAGGCTTGTACAGTGGGCACTATGCATGACTGGTGCAACTGCGACTTTTTTTTTGGCCGGGCAGTGTATATGTCACCCTTACCAATCAGCACATACAAAGGTATTGACGGGGGAGGCATCCAGCACATAATGTTTAATGCAGATGTCATTCAGTCGTTGGATTGCATAGACGCAATTTTGCGGTGACACTCCACGTTACATCAACCTGGGCCAGCCATGTGTAACGGTGTGCCTCCGCACGGCTTCCGACCAGAAGGAAGACCTTGCGCAGGAGGAGAGGGCAAAACTCTGAGAAACCTCCAGTCATTATTTTCTCTCTCGTGCCTTTCGAGGACTTTGTGGAACGAGACTAATCGCCTTAGAACAACGCGATAGAGCGCCGACGGAATTAGATTCCATCGGCGGCCAAGGATCCGTCTTCATTAACGGCGGATCTGAAGAGGGTGCCATTAGCTCTCTATCAAGGCGGCGCGATGGCGAGCGGCAAATTGCGCGCGTCACGAGACGGAGAGAGTCTCGACGTCTCCAAGCCACGTTGAATCTTAAGCGAAGCCGCGGGGCAGCTGGAGACGGCAGTCTCTCGCGTTATCGTCACGGCGGTGTTTTAAGCTTCCTGACGTCTGCTAAGGAAGTGGCACAGACCTCGTTTTCTATTTTCGGTCGGCCCTCGTCCCCAGATCCAGTTAACACTTTGACTGGGGTATACTTTGGCTTTCATCTACCGACTGCGCTCATATATTTTATTTATGGAGGAGCACTGTGACACTGTCCCATGGAGCCATATGCAGTCTGCTGGTCTGCACATGCAAAAAAAAAAGAAAAGAAACAAGGCAATTAAAATGAAACGTGGCATTTGAAGTGAGAATATTTCTGATGAAAAGCCGTGTTTCTGCCAACTGTGAATGAGAACGCCGTGAACAAGTCAGATGAAGTAACTGCTTCCCTCGACTGCCTTGGTCTTGTTTTCTTACCATCTGTTGCTCCCTCTGTTTCCTGGAATGGCATCTGCGGTGGAAACTCCCATCTAAGCACACACTCTCAAGGTTTTGTTATTTGAGGGGGAAACTGTTCGCAATGGGCCATAATCTACGTAGTAAATCCGCGTTTTACCGGAGCTCACGTGAAACGGGTGTCAAACCCCATTCTCCACGAGACGCTCACCACCCATTGGTTTAGCGGGAGAGGGAAGGAATCGAGGGGCTTATAGTAATTATACAATCTGAAATAAAGTTTAGCGAGATATTAGTAGGGGGTGTTGGCAGGCCAGAAAAAAGAAGAGGAAATCTATACAAGAGCACGAGAGTTAAGAGAACTAGGACCCTGACCTGGGGCCTGAGAGGGAGGAGATTTGGTGGTTGTGGGTGGAGAAGCCCGGCTGATTGGCTGGTGTCTGCGGCCCTGTCGCCCCCCCCAAGCTATGCCAAGGGAGAGCAGGACCAGCTGTGGACTCATGCCAGGCCGGGCCCCCCCCGGGCCCACAGCCCCCTCCACCTTCCCTCCCTCTCCACCGTGGGCCTGCAGGTAATTAACATGATTAATAGCCCGGGCCCTGGGTGGCTGATGGAGTAATTAAGGAATCATTGGCCAAATATTTCCTTCTCGCTTCTCTAAGGTTCGGGACGATAATTGTTCAACAAACAGCTTGTGTGCCCGGGAGAGAGGGTTCACAGATACTCACGCAGGCAGCACCAAGCCTCCCAGCCTATCTGCTCGCTGTTCGTGGAACGAAAACAAAAACGGACGAAACGTTTGAGGAAAATTAAAATGAGAGTCATGCAGCAGTTGTGCAGAGATGGCGAATATGAGGTAAGGTGGGGCTTCGACATGGACCTCCCTAGCCGAGCCAAAATGGACCGCATCTGTCACAGTTACTGGTTGTATCCCCCCCCCCCCCAGTCAGCCACAGTGATAAAATAACCTGGGGGATGAGGTTGGGAGATTGCTTTAGATTATTGACCACAGCCTCTTCTCACCTCTCCTCTCCACCTTTCCTGGCCGGCCAAAGCTGTTGTTATCAGAGCAGCCTCTTATCTGGCGGAATGGTAAAATGAGATTTTGCATGTTTCATTTCCTGCCAGCAGAAATTACGCGAGGCATTTCCCGGGCCTCCGCTACGGCTGGCACTGGTCCGAGGAGCCGAGCGCTCTTATTAAACGTCCGGCTGAAGCCGGAGGGGGGCGGGGGTGTGCAGTGTGCCGAAAGGCGCGGGCCTGTGTACGCAAACCACCCCCTGAGTTTGTACCCCGCCCCACCCCCCTCCTCATGTTAAATTATTGATTTTGTGAAAAGTGCGGTAATTACGCTGAAATGTGTCAGGCCAGCGGGGAGCTGGCAGCGCTGCAGTGATTTGTACACTTTACACGCTCAACTCTGAGGCCTTTTCACGAATTGGATTTGGCTGTAGGGTGATTAAATTATTTTTTTGGCCTGGGAGTAACTTGTACCCACCCCTCTGCGGGGGGGGGGGGGGGGGTGGGGGGGTGGGGTTGCAAAGGCCGCCCCTGCAAACTTCTAAATTGCTGGTTAAAAGTCATTGTTAACCCCTATCCCCAATTACCCCAAGGTACAGGGTGGGACCCTAATTAAGACCCAATATTACAGGCAATCTTTTTATTTCAGGGTTGTCAGTTCTACGGAGGAAAATGTGTGCCAGAATGAATCAAATAAATAAATAGATAAAAAGTGAAATGTCAATGTAGATGATTAAATGTAAAATGTGTTTCCCCCATTTAATGATGTATTTCCTCATTTAATTATTTATTTCCATATTCAGTTATTTCATTATTTATTTCCACATGTAATTATTTCAGGATTGTTGGTGTATGTGTGCACCGAGAAATAATTAATTCTGTTAACATCACCCATCAAAGCCAAAGCCAATATCCGACTGGTCGGTCGATTGCTTTTGCCTGCTTTTGTCGGTGTATTTTCACTTGCGGCACCAGTGACTGACTCAGCTATGGAAGTTGATGTTAATAATGAAGTGTATCGTACCGTAGCAAGAGATGTTTTATTATTAGTGGATCGAATGGAAGCTAATGCTATAAACCCTGACTTGGTTACCAATCAGGTTCTCACGCGGTCACATGGTTTACAAAATCTCAAATAGTTCTTTAACGGTTGTTCAGAATACAGTTTTCCATTGAAACTTTTTGAGCAAGCCCTAAAGTAGATTATGTATGGTACTTATATATACACTATATAGCCAAAAGTATGTGGACACCCCTGGGGCTGGTTTTCATGGTTCAGGCTAGGCTCCTTAGTTCCAGTGAAGGCACATCTTAACACTACAGCATACAATGACATTCTAGACGATTCTGGGTTTCCAACTTTGTGGCAATAGTTTGGGGAAGGCCCTTTCCTGTTTCAGAATGACAATGCCCCCATGCACAAGTAGAGGTCCTTACAGAAATAGTTTGTCGAGATCAGTATGGAAGAACATGACTGGCCTGCACAGAGCCCTGACCTCAACCCCATCAAACACCATTGGGATCGATTGGAAAGCCAACTGTGAGCCAGGCCTAATAGCCCCACATCAGTGACCGACCACACTAATGCTCTGACTGAATGGAAAAAAATCCACGCAGCATTGTTCCAGCATATAGTGGAAAGCCTTCCCAGGAGAGTGGAGGCTGATATAGCAGCAAATGGGGGCCAACTCCATATTAATGCCCATGATTTTGGAATGACATGTTGGATGAGCAGTTGTCTATATACTTTTGGCCATGTAGTGTATAATTGTGATTTATACAGCCAAGAGATACCAACGATATATATATATATATATATATATATATATATCACATCATTATGGTAAAAGTAGCCTATTATGTGAGTGCCTGTGAGTGGTTCATAACTAATGTTAGCTAACATCAGCTGGCCAAAATTTTTACCAATGTTATAGTTATCATTGATGTCAGACATTATAATCTAGCTAGCTATCTAAATAATTTATGTTCAAATATGCCAACAATCCTGAAAAAATTTAATTCAATTATTAATTCAATAAATGAATAAGGAAATAAATAATTAAATTAGGACAAAAATAATTACATGTGGAAACAAATTTTTGCATTTATTTATGCTGACATTTCACTTTTAATGTATTTAATTAATATTGGCACAATTTTTCTCCATAAAGTTCATTCCTTTTATTTTAAAGGCTTAAGACATAATTAAAAAAAACACAAGACATTTTTTCCACAATTCCAGTTTCCTTTCACAATTCCAGTTTACATCAAGCACGCATGTTGTGATTTGCTAGGCCCCAAATTAACCCTATACATGTCTGCTGTGATAAACAATGAAGGAGACTTGAAGGAGACTTAAAAGGGCCTTTGGACAGAAAGTTTAATATTGTATATTTGTGTTCTGTTTACATGCCTGATGTTTTAATAACACATGGCATATATTGAAGCAGGGACGGACTAGTCATAAGTTTACATGGTAGACCTCCAGGCTAATAAGCAGCCACATCTGGTATCCCAGCCCAATTTGTAATAGTCCAGGATGCACTGGAATATACATGTGCATATCTTTATCATTTGTGTAGAACATTTATTTTACATTAAATAATATATGTCACAAGGCAGAATGCTAAGCTGTTTGTTATCACAGAATAAATTCTAATAGCCAATGGCATGGTAGTCTTATACTGTAAGCGAGACAATTTAGATAGCTTCACCTAAAACAGGAAGAGTTTAGAAAACTACCAAAGTCATATTTCATTCAGTTTCTAAAAACGCTATCTTGCGATTTTTTTCATAAAAGCGCCCACCATGTATCCAGCTTGCATTAGCTAAGACATGCCTATTAGTCTGGGCAAATTGCACATTTACAAATATGAATGTGGTGAGGTATTTCTTGAATATAGTTTCTCTTCCCTTAATGCTACTAATACTAATTTTGTAGGCTGCATCAAGAGAGATGGCCATGCTGCAGCCACAGACTACTGCTGGCATGCCTGAACTAACATCATGGGGAATTTCAGAAATTATATCTCTGCTCTCCTGTCGAAATGCTAATCAGTGCTTTGTGCAGTTGGGAACTCCCACCTACTTATCTAATCAGTGGAGAACCAACTGAAGGTCACCCAACAGAAATGACTAGTAATCTCAGCCAATCATAATCCAGGGCCACACTGCAAAAAAAAAAAGTCTGTCTTTTTTGTGTTTTAGTCTTGTAAAGAGACTTAAAATCTTATTTTTTTTCTCAAAAGTGGAAAATATTTGCTTGTTTTCAGTTACTTTTTGCTTGACAAGTGAAATTATCTTACCCCACTGGCAAATCTTGAAATTTTTATTGTGTAAGACGCCACTGGCAGATAGTTTGTCTTATTTAGCAAAAAAGTAACAGAAATACGATTCGAAAGTCTAAATATAAGATTAAAATGCTTGTTAAGATTGTTTTTTTGCAGTGCAAGAGCATTTACCAGTAGTCCACTGGGCTTTGGCATGTCACAGTTTGCATCCTGACTACCGATTTGTCCACCCCTTTGAAGAGATGTTTTGTCTTACCAAAAGGATCAGTGGAAACTAAACGTGAAACAAATTGTGACTTACAGTAGTAGTTACGGGTCAATGTCAGTTACAGACCTTACATTTGCATTATTCTCGATAATATTAAATATCTAATTTGTAAAATGCTATTAAAAATGTTTACCTTTAAAATAGTAAATTCTCTTTGTAACTTGAAACTCTTTCATTAGGGCTTAATTTCGGCAAATTAGAAAAATTATGATGAATCACAGCAAACACTGAGACTTAATTTAAAAAATCATTTACCAGCCATTATTTTCATGTAAGATAAGCGGGTTAGGAAACATAAGCAGGGATGTCCATAAGAACCCATTAGGGGCTTGTCGCAGGAATATGCCTTCCTTTTTTTTCCACCATTGCCTGTAATTGATCAGGCTAGGTTTTGAGTGACTTCAGGACGTCACCAAAATCCTATCAGCCAATGATGAACTATCCGGAAATTCTTTATGCCCTCCCCTTCACCAGAGCATTGCAGCGAGGGACGCTTTAGCAGGCTACAACAGTAAACAACTTTCTTGTTCGATGTGCGCTTTCCTCTGGTTTGTCTTTCACAAACATCATGGCAAAAGAAAAACTATTTGCGTAGCTCGAAGCGTCTACGTTCGCCTATTTCCGTGAGGTATGTTTCGAAGCTGAAGTCATTGCATATACAGTGGGGTCCAAAAGTCTGAGACCACATTGAAAATCTGACATTTTTTCATGTAAACTTGGAAATAAACAATACGTTTCTGGATTTTGGAAAAAAATCTAAAACAAAGAAAAGATATGATTTGAAATTAAGAGTTTTTTAGATTCTGCACTATTTCCAGGTCACTAATCAAATTTCCTTGAGTCTTATCCCTTCCATTGAAGCATATGTTCAGATGACACTCAAGTGGATTTGATCTACTCAACAGTGGCTTGTTAGTTAATTGGCTTGCACCATCAGAAGACCAATACATAAAGCTTTGTTCACTGAGAGAGAGAACATCAACTGCATCACAGATACAGAATGTGCTGAATAAAGAATGAGAGACTCCAATCAGTAAAAGTACTGTCAAACGAAGGCTAGCTAGTAGTGGTCTCAAAGGACGAGTAGCTTCCAGGTAGGCTGTTAATGAGTACTTAATTCATCAAATCCACCAATATAATATACATCTTAAATGGAAATGGATTGCTCGCTTATTTTAGCCCTTTTGGTTAAAAACTGAAGTGCAAAGATCTAAGGAATTCAGTTATTACATTCAGAAAAGATCCACATATTTTCAGCTAAGAAAAGGATAAGATCCACATCTCTGTGAGGATAAAGGATTGATTATGCAATCATTACGGCGAGTTTAATAGTATAATTGTAATATCAGTTGTGAATGAGGATATTTTCTAAAGGCATTTCAAAACTGAGACCGACGGGTATACGCTCTCCGCTGCATGCTAGCAGTGACTGGCTCTCGTGTCCCAGTTTGTGCAAAATGCATCCGAGGGACATGTAGCTCTGTGACAGGACATGAAATATTAGTGTTTTGTGATCCATGGGGGAAGGCCGGTGTGAGATGGTGCCTGTGGTTGTGTGGCTACGCTAGGCTTCTCAGCATACTGTGGACATCTGTGGCAGGGTGGTGTGTTTTCCCTGTGACAAAATCTCCAGAGGACAGTGTCTCAACACAAGTTTGCCCCTCTCTGACCAAGTTAGAATGTCTCAAAAGAAAAAATGTTCAATCGGCATTAGCCCTTAAATTTGCCTTGTCAAATGTGCCACCTTTTTCAATTAAAACACAATTTTCCTCATTCATTTTGACTGCTGTACCTGCCAAGTGGCTGTTGTGAAGAAATAACTATTTAATTTAGTTCTGAGTCAGAGTTAAAATGGCACACAGCAGCATTCATGTGGTCAGTAATATTTCTCTGCCATTGACCTTTTGTTTGCTTCAACTGTTTCTGAACCCTGAGGGATCCTGGGAAACTCCAGTGCGCTCCAGTGCCATTCCCACCCATCAGAGCCATATTATTTTAGTTGGTTATACTTGGTGTGTTGTGTGTGAAAGGTTTGCTGTGGTCCAGGGGAGGCTTAAGAGATCCAAGTCTACCCTTCTGCATCAGTCTCCACCGCAATCCTGGGCATGGTCAGGTGGACCTTACTCGGTACACCATTCAATAGAGAGAGGCACAGCTTTTATTGTGTAAGACAGAGGTGCCTGAGAGAGAAAGGCAAGAATATGGGGAATTCCTTTCAATCTTTTCTCCTCACACACACACGCACACACACACACACACACACACACACACACACACACACACACACACACACACACACACACACACACACACACACACACACACACACACGCAGTCTATCTCTCACTCAGACACACACACACACACACACACACACACACACACACACACACACACACACACACACACACACACACACACACACACACACGCAGTCTATCTCTCACTCAGACACACACACACACACACACAGGCTCTCCCTTGCATACACACAGCTGTCTGCTCTCTCTCTCTCACTTTCTCTCTCTCCCTCCCTCCCTCTCTTCCCTTCAGTAGTGTGCAAACAAATTCTGCTCATACACGTACCACTCCGTCAATGCCAGACTGACACGAAGCACAATTGAGACATTTTTTACAACCACAAATCAATGCATTATAAAATGCACGCATCCCAAGTCTTTAAAGCTTGTAAATGCAAAGGCCAGAGTCCAACAAGGTGAAGCACTTTCAATGATTTTTACTTGTATTTTCTACATTTATGTGCAAAAGTTTAAGCTCCAAATACCCCCAGAATCATACACACACACACTATGGTTCCAGATCCACTTCATCCAGATTTCTCATTTGATCAGCGTTAAAACATTCTCTCCTGTGCAGGTTTTTATTTGTATTTTTTTTAAACAGCTAATTATTTTTTAAATGATCAAAAGGTCACAGGATAGACAGCACAAGATTGAATCTTGCTCAAAATGTCTCAGTAAAAGGCAATTAATATAATAAGTTCCCTAACGGCTTTCAACCCAAGTCAAAATAAAAATGTCCCTGAATTTAAATTGTGTCAGTCGGGTGCCTGGTGCAATGACTCACTTTCTGCCCTCTTAGAATAGCAATTTTATAGAATCGGCCTGACCTTTGACCCCCTTCCACCAAAAAGCAGTGGTCGGGTCAGGTATGTCAGGGTCATAGTGAAAAAATGTCATCCCAAAAGTAGTTGCATAGAAAACTGAATTTATTTTAAATTTTAAGACTGGCACCTAGCCTTTGTACCCTGTACAGCTTTATTATTTCTGACAATGCAACCTGATGGCTACGGCCATTATTGTTACGGTTGCTGGCACGCAAAGTGAATGTAGAGCCAGAGTCTGAGTCGTTTGATTGGTTCCCTTCAGCCCGTGTGCACAAGCAAAACTTCAATTGCTGTGCACATCGATGGTAATTAAACCATTAAACCACTGGGGTAGTCATGACAGATACATAACCACCTAGCCTAAGTTGTGGGGAGTAATTTGGTACATTTTATTGCACAAACTCATTATGTAAATTATATCATTTAGACTGTGCGGTGTGTGCTAACCTTTATCACTGTTGATGATACATATTCTTCTTTGCAGTGTGCAGCGGGCGTTGCCGTGGTAAACAAGGGTGTGCATAATGTACTGTTGCGTGTGACGTATGGCCTGTGCCCACTCTTCTTCCGCGCTTCTTTGTGCACAGCGAGAGGAAATTTAATGTCTCACTCACATAATTATCAGCCAGTAAACACCACAGACTCCATGTGGCACAAAGAAAAGAAAAGAAAATAACATAATGAAAGAAAGCCAGACACAGCCTCAGTGCTGTGTAGAAGCAAAATGTATTGCTGGTGCAGTAGCCACAGAAACGCCGTTCGGCCTTATTTCGAGTTTTCCCCAAACGTTGTAAAATCAAAGCGTAGCGTGTACATTTTTGCTGCGAGACAGTAAAATAACAGCACCCCAGGGCACTGCCTCGTTCCTCTGCATTCATCAGACAGATCCTGGATTACTACGTTTGCCCCCCTGAGCACCAATGAACACACGGATGAATGACAGAGACTCCGTTGACCCGTAAGTCCGCGGGAAAATGTTAGCGTTAAGCCGCGGGCTCTGGGTTCCTGGGAAATGTTAGTTAACTCTCGGCTCCTGGGCTGGCCCCGGCCCGCATGCAATTAAAGGTCAGCCCTCTAACCACCGCCTTGCTGCGCCATGCATGTGCAAGGCCTTTCTCCGGAAAGCCCAGATCATGATCGCGCACGCTGCCTCGCGTGTTTGTTTACCGCACAATTACAGTTATCTGTCGCACGCGCCGGCTCCTCCGTAACATTTACAAGAGAGCAGGATCAAATATTCACTACCAAAGACTGTGGCTCACACGTAGAAAGTATGCACATAGACAATCTAAAGTATTGTATTCCAAATGAATGACCGAGGTTTGGAAACATGCATGATACGCGTAACATGTCTCGTAATAGATGCAGTGCCCATGGCTGCTAACGTCCGCTGAGCGGTAAAATACAAGGAGTAAGACAACGGACCATCGCTAATGTTTACATGCTTGTACTTGAAAAGTTACAGCCACTCTGCATAGCTACATGCGCCGGATAGAGGCTGCGCGTCAAAGAAGCGCACAGCTCAATGAGTATTGAATGCCCAGGTCGTTCAGGCATATGTGCTCCCCGCTCAAGAATCAGCCGGGTTCACTAATGAGGAGGTGGATGAATGTATCGGAGGAATATAACTGGTGGCTGGGAACTGCGGCGATGCTGTGCACTTTAAACTCCGTGATCGATGTTCGGCTGTGTTCCTAATTTGTCAGGGGTGTCCGTTACAGGTGAAAGCCGTTTCAGGCCTGATGAGTCCGGATGTTCGGTGCCAGGTTTCAACAAGAAGTGATGCTGCATGCACTCTCATGTAAATGGAGCCGTATCCACAGCCATAGGCATAGGATTCGACTGATGCTTGCCTTGAACGTTAACTCATGATTAAATGCAAGTATTAGCCTTTGTTCTTCACAAACCACATTTGGCAAGTTTAGTGACCGCCGATATTAACTCACCAAACAGTGTGGGGGGGAAAAAAACATCTAATTATTTGAAATTTAAAAATGCTGTTTGAATCCTGGGCATAATCACCATTGTGGATAGCGCTGTGATTGAATCCTAGGCGTAAGATCCTTTACGGATAGCGATGTGAGGTTACAGTCCATCTGTCTGAGCTTGTGGGTTGGCTGGTGGTGTTTGATCCATGCTGCACAGATCCTCTGATCTGTACAGCATGTGGATCATGTGATACAGTGGAATCAGTGAACAGGACCCTTCCAGTTTGTTTAAAGACCAGCAAACCTATGCAGCTCATGCACAGAATTGATTAAAAAAAGAAGACATTTGTGTTATGGCTTGCTGTGTAGTCCAGTGTCACGAAGACTAATAAATAAGTAGTTGTGTGAGAATGTGCAACTGGCAGGTGAACGGTTGGACTGTGGTCTTGAGTGAAGAAGTGACATTTTTTTGAACATTTGAACAGCTGTTAAAAGCGGGAAAAATACTTCAAAGCCCTATGCACTACCACGCCTCCAAGCCATTCAGAATAAACATTTGGAGTAAACGGTACACTCATTCTAATCAGCATTCTAGTCAGTTTTCATATTCCAACATATATCAATAATATAAAAGTGGATGCAGATGTGCATTCTACCTTATGGTTAAATTTAAGAACTAAGAAAATGCTTACTCAATGGTTAAGCAAAAAAGGCTGGTGGTTAAATTGAAGGCCCGTGTACAGTTGGGAATACACTGGAATATATTTTTTTCAGGTTTGAGTGTTTTAAGCAATAAATTGGCTATGCAAACTTCACTTGCACGGTACTCAATACATAAGGCAACAATATATTAAAGTTAGCTACGAAACACTGAGCGGTCCATTCACTAAAGGTGTGTAAAAGAACACGTGTAAAACTTACCACCCGCAAAATAATTGCCCAAGGTGATCAACTAATGAGGTGCAAAGAGGACTGTGCGTGTAAAAATGGAAAGATACATGGATTTTTCATTTTAGCGCATTAGCCTGAATGGATATGCAAAATTGGGCGACCCTACTTTATTTCGCGAAATCGTGGGAGGAGGTCATGCAAATAGATTAGGCTACTTTAGCACGTGTAATGTGATTTACTGAGCCTGAAAGAAATTTTGATAAAGGTAATTTGCATGTGAATTTAAGTACGAATGGGTAGCAGGTATTAAAAGATGACGGTTGTCATTGTAGCAAGAAGGATATGTCAACAATCAAACAACGTAGAGAGCTGGTATTTATTTAACAGGAAGAATACGTACAATTTTAATCATGGAACAAATCATGTTACAGAATACAAGAGTAACTAGTATTTGGATCAAACAAGCAATACAACGTCCGTTCTAACAAATAGTGAATAACAAAGCAATTAAAAACTTTATCAAAATAAAACCCATCATCAGATGGAAATGTGATTCTATGTGACATTAATGGCGAGTAGTGCTAGTAAGTATAGTTACGATCGTCTCAGTCCTGACAAACATCTGTAACTCCCGGCAGAAACTACGAGACATCCAGTGAAATAGTTTGTTGTAAAGCTTGTTCAGTGTAACAGTAGCCTATACCTACTCTGTAAAAAAATACCATAAAAAACAGCAGCAATGTTGCCAGTGAAAAACGGAAGGGGGAAACTGTATGAATCCTGTTATTTAGCTGTATAAATCCTGTTATTTAACTGTATACAGTAAATCCTGTGATTTTATGGGATGATTTAATGAGTTATTGCTGTTATTCTACATGACTTTGATGGTGGTTTTTTGTTTTTAAATAGAGAAATCATGTACCAGTTTTTTTTTACAGTTGTAATGGGGGCGTGACGTGTGAGGTTGGAGGGACCAAACGCAGCAAGGGGATTATTTAAGCTTAAAAAGCCACTGAGACGGAGAGACCCCGTATATAGGGAAATATAAGGATTAAAGCAAATAAACTAGTTTCTACTCTCACTGAGGGAAATACGGGAACTAGGAAAAAAGGGGCGTAACTAAAAACGACCCGTATAACCGGGCAAACTTCACACAAGAGCAACAAATCTTGAGCTCGGAAAACACAACAAGCTAAAATACACTGAATACTCGACAGTATACAAAACAGTGAAAAACGAGATGCAAAATGTGAACTGAGGGAAGGAGCTGCCTCGCAGGTAACAAACAAAAGGACATAAAATAGAGCTAATGAAAGGGAGAATGTGAGAAGCGAAAAATAACTCCCTAGCTCTAAATGGAGCGAACTGCTTGCTGTAGGAATATAAGGGAAGCGGTGTCCGTGTCCTAACCTACCGGCCATGCCACACGCAAGACATGCAAACACTAATGACCATATCTCACTAACCGGGTGAACGGCACACGAGAGCAACAAATCTCGAGCTCAGAAAACACAACGAGCTAACAAACACTGAAACAGTGGATGAGATGCTAACGTGGAGTGAGAGAAAAGACTGCCTTGGAGGTAACAAACGAAGGAACGTAAATTAGAGCTAAGCAAGGGTAGAACGCAACCAGTGAAAAAATAACTCCCTAACTCTAAAACGGAGTGTACTGCTTGCTGCAGGAATTAAAGGAAGCAGTCTCCATGTCCTAACCTACCGGCAGTGTGCCAAACGCAAGACATGCGAAAAATAATGGCCCTACATCTCAATAAAGGGAAAGGTAACGAGAAGGCGAAAGGAACAGAGATCTAATGTTCCAAGGCTACTTTCATAGACTCGCAGTCACATGCACACATGTCAACAAAATCGCCCAGACTGCCTATGAGGAGAGCCGTACCAGAACTACAGTTCCGAACAAAATCGCCCAGTCTCCATGCACGGAGACAGGTACCGAAGGACGAACAGAACGACTGTCTGAACAAAATCGCCCAGTCTCCCAATAGGAAGACATGTACCAAAGGACGAACAGAACTACAGTTCCGAACAAAATCACTCAGTCTCCATGTACGGAGACAGGTACCGAAGGACGAACAGAACAGCTGTTCTGGACATTTACCAGCTCAATGACTAACGCAAGCCGAGTAGAAAATACACGCCCTGCCTCTCAATATAATATAACGCCCTGACTCAAAAAGGGGAAAGGTAACGAGAAGGCGAAAGGAATAGAGATCTAACGTTCCATGGCTACTTTCATAGGCTCGCAGTCACATGCAAAAAACATAAAGGGATAAACGTCCGATCTCCCAGGAGAGAGAAACATTTTACAGGCGAGTAGAACAGTGAACCGCCGTCCCATACCGTTACTAGCAAAAATGACTAACGCAAGCCTAGTAGAAAATACACGCCCTGCCTCTCAGTATAATAAAAAGCCCTGACTCACAACAAAGGGGAAACGTAGTCCACGAGAAGGAGACAAAACAGGGAACAAACGTACCGAAGCTACTAACCGGCTCACTGTCACATGCAAATGAGTAGAAGCACAAACGCCTGGTTTCTCAGCAAGAAAACCAAACAAGGCGAATGGAACAAAGAACTGCTGCCCTATACTTCTACGAGCTAAGTAACTAAGTAAAAGCGTGAACGCCCGGTCTCTCAATAAGGAGAGACCATAGAAAGGCGAATAGAGCAGAGAACTGCGGTCCCATACTTCTACGAGCTAAGTGACTAAAGAAGAGCTAGCAATAATAAATGCCCTGCCTCGATAACAGGCGAGTAGCATAATGGCACACCCAACAGTGCGAAATAAAGCAAAATAATATCGAAGCCCAGAACGGAGGAAAACGTGGGCTTAAATAACTCCCAGGTAACCACGCATAGGTGTGGATCTTGACAGAAACTCCGCAATCAAGACGGGGCGGAGCAAACATCCACTAAAAGGGCAGCGCCCTCGCGTGGCTACCGAGGAAAATGACCGCATGGGAAAAAGGCGTCAAAAACCATGACAACAGTGTACTGTGAAAAAACAGTTTTTTTTGTTTTTTTTTAATAAAGTAAAATGTTTGTAAATTTTTTTTCAAAACCCTGTCAAAGTCATGTAGAATAATTATTTAATGGTCATCTCCTAAAATAACATTCAATCGTTTTTCACTGAAAACATTTCTGCCAGTCTTTTCATCATCTTCTTAAGATTATTTTTTTTACAGTGTAACCATTCCAAACACGCAAAATCTCTAATTTAAATATGGCTGTTTGCGACTGGAGTAATTTACATAATGGGCTCTATTTTCAAACCAGCGCAAGGGGACGGTATAGTCAAACGCAAGCTTGTTGACAGCATCAACGTCTTAAAACTGGCGCTATGGCGTTTCTCAGCAATACCGCTAGGATCAACAAATTCTCAACATAACATCCTTTCGCTTGCGCTGCAGTGGGATGGGTGGCGCTGTCTGGGGCGTGTTCTAAAATACTTTCGGCTCAGTGACAATTTGAACCAACGAAAACCCATTGCGTTATGATCAGCTGGAACCACCTCTTAGCGGAAACGCAATAGACTCTGGCAATTTGGTAACTTATTAGTCATGTAGTTCTATGTAGTGTCTATAGGTGATGCCAACATTACACTTCCATTTAATGAACAAATTGCCTATAATTATTATTAATTAATTTTAATTTAAACTACTAGAATAAAACAGGACAGCTTACAAGAAACTTGCGATCATGTAGGCCAATAGCCTATAATATATAAATTACACATTGACACAGTTGAATCATAAGCCTACCATTTGAATCATAATTATGCCTACATCACCTAATGTAGGCTAATTAATGCATTCGCCACCTCCTCCCGTGCCTTCCGAACTTCTGGGAGACGAGGTGGTGTGGATTGTGATCCATAAATTACTACAGTCCTAGCCTGTACTTCTGTTGCAAGTATGTCTGATTCCTGTGCGGAAAATCGCTCTTGTCGTTGACGGTCCAGTGCGTTTGGGTTGCTCATTATGAAATTGCATGGAGCGATTGCGTTCCAACTGGCTTTTTTTTAAAGCATGAGAACAACAATTTGATTGGCTACCATAGAGACACACCTTGGACATTTAAACCCAGCCTTTTAGCAATACCGCCATAAGGTGCGCCAAGATTGCCGTCATTAAATTACCAAATTTCTCGCCGACACGCCCTCAGAGCGATACCGCCAAGCGATTACTCTTGCGTTCACCATTGCGTTTGGTTTATTAAAATAGAGCCCAATGACTCTTAGGTGATCACCCGCAAACTGTGAAATGATAACACGTGCAAATACTTTGGCTGCGCACACAAAATAACACCCATTATTTGCGATCTAAGTACATCGACCCTCATTTTTTATTTTGTTCAGTAGATGCATGGGTAACATCACTCAACACATTATTTAAGAGCCTAATTGTAAGCAATAATTGGGCAGATGTGGGGGGTAATGCAAATGCAAATGTGCTTGTAATCAAATGCAGCTAATTGCATTTTGTGTCTGTTCCTAAATGCATTTGCAGTGCATCTCAATGTTTTGACATCCTTTGTTTTTGAAAGAAGGGCATTGTGATTTTTCTTTTGCATTTGCATGCATTAAAGTATAGTACATTATTTGTATCGCTTTGACATGAATCTTTGGGGAAAGCTGCTTGTATTGTATTTGCATTTTATATTTATTCTTCACTTGGAGGAATTCAGGCTGACAGACAGATTTACTATGCAGTGTTAATCAAATCTAAAATCTAGCAAATCTAGGAAATATAAATGCAATGATGTCTGCGGTGGTTATTTGCATTTGAATATAAATATACTTGAATCCCTGTTTTGATGTCTTATTTGTAAATACCTAATTTGCATAAATACAATACAAATTCATAAAAATAAGATTTCAATTTAGCACATTGTTTTGTGCAAATATTGTTGTCAAATACTATTTTTCATGAAATAATTTTAACCCAGTCAAGAATTATTCATACAAGCATATTGAAACTGTAACATGCAACTTGATCAGGGAGATCATTTTATACAACAAAATATACAAATATCTGTGTAAGATAATGGAGCCATGTATTATCTTTTCTTTACTAATTGAAAGGTAACTTTCTGCAATAATATAATGACTTTTTTATGCTAGTTGCACCTGGGAAAATCACCTCCCTTCAGTCAGTGCACTTCTTCAATACAAGTTGCTGTACTTTATGACTTTTGGCAGCCATCACCGCATACTTCTATCCCACTACCTTCTCTCTGCCTTCGAAAATGCCCAAGGGAGTTCTAATTCTTGTTGAGTACATATTTACAAAATATAGTACAGGAAGTAATGTATACATTGCAGTTTGTAAGTATTTGGACGGTGACACAATCTTTTGTTATTTTGGCTCTTTACTCCAGCACAATGGATTTGAAATGAAACAATGAGGTTATATGAGGTTATATTGCAGCCAGTCAGCTTTAATTTGAGCATAGCTACATCCATATTGGATGATTCGCATAGGAATTATAGCCTAACCCTAAACCTGTTACGATCCTGATACGGGACGAACCCAAGTGCAACGACCAGGAGACAGATTACAGAAAGTGGAACTTTATTAAGCGTTGGGGTGGTCCCAAAGCTGTACACGGGAGCAAAACAGGTTAGTTAGTTAACACAGGATAGCGTCCAACTGAGGACTGCTCCAAGCCGGAGCTGGACTTGAGGAAACACGGAACTGTTCCAAGCCGGAACTGGACTTGAACGGAGGTGTCTAAAACACCGGAACTGGACTGGAACTGGACTGGAACTGGACTGGAAACTGGATCGGAACTGGACTGGAAACTGGACCGGAAGGTCCACTCAGGAAACGGGAACGGCACGGAACTTGTTCCAAGCCGGAACTGGACTTGAACGGAGGTGTATAAAACACCGGAACTGGACTGGAACTGGACTGGGAACTGGACTGGAAACTGGACCGGGAGATCCACTCAGGAAACGGGAACGGCACGGAACTTGTTCCAAGCCGGAACTGGACTTGAACGGAGGTGTATGAAACACCGGAACTGGACTGGAACGGGACTGGAAGCTGGACCGGAAGGTCCACTCAGGAACACAGGGGACGGCACGGAACTTGTTCCAAGCCGGAACTGGACTAGAACGGAGGTGTCTAAAACACCGGAACTGGACTGGAACTGGACTGGAAACTGGACTGGAGCTGGACTGGAAACTGGATCGGAACTGGGCTGGAACAGGACTGGAAACTGGACCGGGTAGCTTGAGTAACCGGGCAGAAAGCAGAGGTTAAAGGCAGGGTGTTGTGACAGGACTGTAGCTGGTGAATGCACCGCCGAGTTGGAAGGTGCGGCGTAGCTCGGGCAATACTGGCGTAAGCCGGCTGGCATGCAGAGGTCCTGGTACTGCAACACGAGTACGGGAGGTACGTAACACGGGGAGGACAAACACAGCTGCGGGAAGACTGGAACTGCGGCGTCTGGAGGTTTTGAAGGGAAACAGGTAAATGCATGCAGCAGCGAAAGATTAGCAGAGATAGCTACCAGTCAGGAAACCAGGCGAACAGGTATGAACCAGCAGGTTCACAAACACTGGACCAGAAACGGGATACGAAACAAACACGGTAGGTTAGTCAACGAACTGGCGCTGAATAGCAGCCAGCCAGGGGTTTAAATGGTGCAGGAAGTGAAGGAGAAAACGAGAAACAGGTGTGATGTTAAATCAGGAGTGATTGCCGAAGCACAGCAGTGAGGAATGTGAGTAACGAGAGGGGCGAGTGATAGGCGGAAGCTAAAGTGGAAAATGAAACCAAAAGTACCCGAGGGAGACGCCCAGTCCACAGCCAGGAGGGAAACACGGACAAGGGATCCAACATGACACGGAAGGAAACAAGGAAAACATGGAAAACGGACAGGACGGGAACGGAACGTTACAGTACCCCCCCCTCAATGTACGCCACCTGGCGTACCCGGAGGCCTGGTCTTGTCAGGGAACTGTTCGTGGAAGTCTTGGATTACTGAATGGTCCAAGATCAGGCTCTTGTGGAGCCACGACCTCTCCTCAGGACCGTACCCCTCCCAGTCGACGAGGTATTGGAAACCCCGGCCCCTGCGGCGGATATCAATAACACGGTTCACCGTGTAGGCCGGGGCGTTGTCAACAACTCGGACGGGAGGAGGCGGGATGGTAGGGGTACTGAGGGGGCTGGAGGAGACAGGCTTAACCTGGGACACATGAAACACAGGGTAAACTTTGAGGGAGGCGGGGAGGGAAAGTTTAACAGACACCGGGTTAACTAGACAAATGATGGGGAAGGGACCAATAAAACGGGGCTGAAGCTTTCTGGATGAAGAGGGAAGGGAGATGTTTGCAGTGGAGAGCCAGACCTGCTGACCGGCCCTATACTGTGGGGCTGCGGTCCTGTGAAGGTCCGCCAGACGTTGGGAGCGGGAATTGGCGTGAAGGAGTGCGGTGCGTGTGAGTCTCCAAATGTTTTTACAACGAAGGACATGGGCCCTAACAGAGGGGACAGCTATCTCGGCCTCCTGGGTCGACAGAAGAGGGGGTTGATAGCCTAAAGCACACTCAAACGGGGATAGGCCAGTAGAGGCACTCTTAAGGGAGTTATGTGCGTACTCGACCCAGGGGAGAAAACGGCTCCAAGAGGCAGGATTGCGCACTGTAACGCACCGCAGGGCGGCCCCCAGGTCCTGGTTCGCCCTCTCTGCCTGACCATTAGACTGGGGATGGAAACCCGAGGAAAGACTAGGAGAGGCACCCAGGGCTGCACAGAACGCCCTCCAAACTCGGGAGGAGAACTGGGGCCCACGGTCTGACACGATGTCAGAGGGGATCCCGTGCAGCCTGACCACGTGTAGCACCAAGAGCTCAGCGGTTTCAAGGGCGGACGGGAGCTTGGGGAGGGGAACAAAGTGAACCGCCTTGGAGAACCGGTCCACTATTGTCAGAATGACGGTGTTACCTTCTGACAACGGCAGACCGGTTACGAAGTCCACACCAATGTGACTCCAAGGACGGCCAGGGACGGGGAGGGAAAGGAGAAGACCGGAGGGAGGCTGGTGGGAAGCCTTGCTCCTGGCGCACACCGAGCAGGCCAGGACGAAGGCACGGGTATCCCCTTTAAGGGTAGGCCACCAGAAACTCCTCCTGACGAGGGCGATAGTTCTGGCGACACCTGGGTGACATGCCAGGCACGAGGCGTGAACCCATTCGAGGACCTGGGAGCGGACGGAATCGGGGACAAAAAGACAGGAGTTAGGGTTATTGCGGGGGTCCGGTTGGGAAGTCTGGGCGGCCTTCACAATGCCCTCAATCTCCCAGGAGACCGCAGCCACCACACAGGAGGCCGGCAAAATGGGCTCCGGATCAGCAGGACTGGAGGGAGGGGAAAAAATGCGGGACAGGGCATCTGCTTTAATATTACGGGAACCAGGGCGGAAAGAAACAGAGAAATTAAAGCGTGCAAAAAATAACGACCATCTAGCCTGACGAGAATTGAGCCTCTTGGCAGATCTTAAATAAATGAGGTTTTGATGGTCGGTAAAAACAAGAAAAGGGGTACCTGCCCCCTCCAGCCAGTGGCGCCACTCCTCAAGAGCCAGTTTTATCGCCAGCAGTTCCCGATCCCCGACATCGTAGTTCCTCTCGGCGGAGGACAGCCTCCGGGAGAAGAATGCGCAGGGATGGAGCTTGCTATCAGAGGCGGACCGTTGAGACAGAATGGCCCCCACGCCGGTGTCGGAGGCATCCACCTCAACGACAAACTGCCGAGAAGTGTCAGGGTGAAGGAGGATAGGTGCTGAGGAAAACCGAGCCTTGAGTAGCTCGAAAGCTCGCTGGGCATCGGAATTCCAACAGTAAGGCAGGGCAACGGAAGTGAGTTTAGTCAGGGGAGCAGCAATGGAACTGTAATTGCGAATAAAGCGGCGGTAGAAATTTGCAAACCCCAGGAACTGTTGAAGGTGCTTGCGGGAGGTGGGTTGGGGCCATTCTGTCACCGCCTTGATTTTCACCGGGTCCGCCCGGATACTGCCCTCCTCGATAATGAAGCCGAGGAACGGGACCGTGGAAGCGTGGAAGGAACATTTCTCAGCCTTAACAAACAGCTGATTCTCCAACAGCCGCTGGAGAACCTCTCGAACGTGACGGACATGCTCCTGCGGGGATTGAGAAAAAATTAAAATATCATCGATATAAACAAAAACGCTCCTCCCTAGGAGGTCCCGCAGGACGTCGTTCACCATGCTCTGGAAGACTGCTGGGGCGTTAGTAAGGCCGAAAGGGACCACCAGGTATTCGTAGTGGCCCAACGGGGTATTAAAAGCAGTCTTCCACTCGTCCCCCTCACGGATACGCACCAAGTGATACGCATTCCGGAGGTCGAGCTTGGTGAACGTCACAGCTGGAGAGAGGGCTTCAAAGGCGGTGTTAATGAGGGGAAGAGGGTATTTGTTACGGATGGTGACCTGGTTGAGGCCCCGGTAGTCGATGCAGGGTCGCAGGGAGCCATCCTTCTTCCCAACGAAGAAGAACCCTGCACCGACTGGGGATGAAGAGGGACGGATAATACCCGAAGCGAGGGAGTCGTGGATGTATTCCTCCATGGCTAGTTTCTCCGGTCCAGACAGACTGTAGAGGCGTCCCGATGGCAGTTTAGCTCCAGCCAGTAGGTCAATGGCGCAGTCATACGGCCTGTGAGGAGGTAAGGACAGAGCACGTGATTTAGAAAATACTTGCGCAAGGTCGTGATACTCGCTGGGAACATTCGTTAAATCCGGTATAGGTTGCATGGAACAGGGTTTACTGGGCCCCGGAGGGGGTAGTGCAGAACGGAGACAGCTGGCTAGACAGTGGGCACTCCACGCCAGGATGCGACCGGCTTTCCAGTCAATATGGGGATTGTGGAGGCGAAGCCAGGTCTGACCTAAAACCAGAGCAGATTGTTGGGAGTTAATCAGTAATAGCTGAATGGACTCCCGATGATTGCCAGATAGAACTAATTGGATAGGAACGGTGGAGTGGGTAACTAACCCCAAACTCCTGCCGTCCAGAGCTAGAGCTGAAATGGGTGAAGTGAGACGTTCCGTGGGAATGCCGGCCCTCCTGGCGAAGGTGATATCCATGAAGCTGGCGTCAGCTCCGGAGTCAATTAGGGCCGAAGAAGATAGGGTCTTGTCCCTCCAAAGGAGAGTAGCCTTGAACATGAGGCGGTCCTGGGCAGCATGGTTGGGAACGATGGGGCTCGTCAGTACGCCCAGTCTTACTGGCGAGCCCCTTCTTTTGGGCGAATGGGACAGGAGGCGATCTGATGGCCAGGCTTGCCGCAATAGAAACAGGATCTGGTGCGCTGACGGCGCTGACGCTCCTCGGGATTGACCGCAACTCTGCCCAGTTGCATGGGCTCTTCCTCGGACCCGGCCGTAGGCGCCCGAGATCCAGTGATGGAGTGTGAATGAACATTAGAGACGACGGAGGGCGAATGACGCCCGGAACTTCCTCCCCGCTCCCGGGCCCGGATGCGGAGACGATTATCGATGGCTATAGCGAGGCTGATGAGGCTATTAAGGGAGTTGGATTCCTCCCGAGTGGCAAGCTGGTCCTTGAGTTCCTCGCTGAGAGCTTGGCGGAAAGCCCCCTGGAGGGAGGCGTCATTCCATCCTGACTCCGCGGCGAGGGTACGAAACTGAATGGCCATTTCTGCGACACTGCGGTTGCCTTGGCGAACTTGAAGCAGACGCTGGGTAGCGTCACGTCCACAGGTCGGGTGTTCAAACACACGTCGCATCTCTGCCGTAAAGGCTGCGAAGTTGCTGCATAACGGAGCCTGGCTGTCCCAGATGGATGTAGCCCACTCCAGGGCGCTCCCTCCCAGGCTGCTCATAATGAACGCGATCTTGCTGGAGTCAGAGGCGAAGGAGGAGGGCTGCATCCGAAACACTATGTCACATTTAAGTAGAAATTCACGACATCTCCCCAACCCCCCGCGATATAACTCGGGGTGTTGTACACGGGGCTCACGGCTGGAAGTGGGAGCCGGTGCCTCCGGATGGGGTTCGGGAGAGGAAGGAGTAGGGTTGGCTGGAATCCGTAGTAGCGGTTGGTGGAGCGAAAGTTGGGATACTTGCTCCGTGATGCCCCTAACTACTTCCAGCACATCATCCAAACGGCGACCCTGTTGGTCGCTGATCGCAGTTTGGCAGGAGAAGGCGTGGCGAATCTGTTCCAGATCGGCTGGGTCCATATTGTGGGCCAGTTCGTTCTGTTAAGATCCTGATACGGGACGAACCCAAGTGCAACGACCAGGAGACAGATTACAGAAAGTGGAACTTTATTAAGCGTTGGGGTGGTCCCAAAGCTGTACACGGGAGCAAAACAGGTTAGTTAGTTAACACAGGATAGCGTCCAACTGAGGACTGCTCCAAGCCGGAGCTGGACTTGAGGAAACACGGAACTGTTCCAAGCCGGAACTGGACTTGAACGGAGGTGTCTAAAACACCGGAACTGGACTGGAACTGGACTGGAACTGGACTGGAAACTGGATCGGAACTGGACTGGAAACTGGACCGGAAGGTCCACTCAGGAAACGGGAACGGCACGGAACTTGTTCCAAGCCGGAACTGGACTTGAACGGAGGTGTATAAAACACCGGAACTGGACTGGAACTGGACTGGGAACTGGACTGGAAACTGGACCGGGAGATCCACTCAGGAAACGGGAACGGCACGGAACTTGTTCCAAGCCGGAACTGGACTTGAACGGAGGTGTATGAAACACCGGAACTGGACTGGAACTGGACTGGAAGCTGGACCGGAAGGTCCACTCAGGAACACAGGGGACGGCACGGAACTTGTTCCAAGCCGGAACTGGACTAGAACGGAGGTGTCTAAAACACCGGAACTGGACTGGAACTGGACTGGAAACTGGACTGGAGCTGGACTGGAAACTGGATCGGAACTGGGCTGGAACAGGACTGGAAACTGGACCGGGTAGCTTGAGTAACCGGGCAGAAAGCAGAGGTTAAAGGCAGGGTGTTGTGACAGGACTGTAGCTGGTGAATGCACCGCCGAGTTGGAAGGTGCGGCGTAGCTCGGGCAATACTGGCGTAAGCCGGCTGGCATGCAGAGGTCCTGGTACTGCAACACGAGTACGGGAGGTACGTAACACGGGGAGGACAAACACAGCTGCGGGAAGACTGGAACTGCGGCGTCTGGAGGTTTTGAAGGGAAACAGGTAAATGCATGCAGCAGCGAAAGATTAGCAGAGATAGCTACCAGTCAGGAAACCAGGCGAACAGGTATGAACCAGCAGGTTCACAAACACTGGACCAGAAACGGGATACGAAACAAACACGGTAGGTTAGTCAACGAACTGGCGCTGAATAGCAGCCAGCCAGGGGTTTAAATGGTGCAGGAAGTGAAGGAGAAAACGAGAAACAGGTGTGATGTTAAATCAGGAGTGATTGCCGAAGCACAGCAGTGAGGAATGTGAGTAACGAGAGGGGCGAGTGATAGGCGGAAGCTAAAGTGGAAAATGAAACCAAAAGTACCCGAGGGAGACGCCCAGTCCACAGCCAGGAGGGAAACACGGACAAGGGATCCAACATGACACGGAAGGAAACAAGGAAAACATGGAAAACGGACAGGACGGGAACGGAACGTTACAAAACCCTTTTTATACATATCGCCCTCATTTTAAGAGACTAAAAGTAATTGGACAATTGGCTGCTCAGCTGGTCCCCTAAAATGGGGGTTATATGTATGAAAAGGGTTGTAATTCCTACATGGATCACCCAATATGGATGGAACTGCCCTCAAATTAAAGCTGACAATCGGCACTTTAACCATATATGCATTGTTTTATTTCAAATCCAATGCGCTGGAGAGCAGAGCCAAAACAGCGCAAAACCTTAGTTTTTATCCCCACAAAAATGTAATTCATCATTTTAATTTCAACAAGTTGTCATCCTTTGCTGACAGGGAGACTGTCGACAGAGGAATTGAATGATAAGGCCAAGCTGAATTCATTCAGCCTGTCTGGTAGACCTCTGAAATTATCCTTTATCATTTCACAGAAGATAAGAAGTTCAGCTGGCAATACTGGTACGTCAGTCCCAGATTGTCCCTGCTGCCCTGGACTTTATAGGTGTACTGGACACCTGAGACACTGAAATGGACAGAAGCCGTTTATCTAGAAATTAAAGTGGCTGATTGGACCTTTATTAGACATAATACACAAATCCTGTAGGATTCGTTGAGGTAATCAACTTGGTAGGTTTTGCAGTTATCTTTTAATTAGCTGCTGATTAAGTGAAAAATTGTGATTTCTAATAAAGTAAACAGATCAAATGAGGTAAAGATGAAGAGGGTAGCTCTACCGAGATTTCTGGCCTGAGAAGCTGCAGAGAAAATGGTTCCTGTGGATTAAATACTCTGTGCTTAATGCCCCTCCAAAGCTTATAGGCCATTGATCCAAGCTTATTTGTGACATTCCGGCAAATCGTATATGCTTGAGCCTAACTTAGCAAGTGTTGTATATATCCTTGTCTTTTGCTGTAATTTGTAAACCTATACCATTCCCAATATTGTCTGATTAACCTCGCACCATACTTAATTGTGATACGTGATCTGAAAATATCTCCTATCTTTTCAACGAGCTCATGACACGTTACATAATATTTTGAGGAGGTCAGCAATACAAGGGCAGCTTAATTTAGGGAAAATCCATTCAATGTGCATTTTTTTCAGCCAGCACAGTCAGGGCACTGATAATAATGGTGGCTGGTAATGAAGGATGTGTTCTGCTGAAAATTCATTTTTGGAATTTTCATTAACCGTGAAATTAGTAAAAAATTATTTTGCGGGCAAATATTTTTTTTACGCCAAAGTGCTCAGAACGTACAACTTTAAAGGGTCGATAATGGTAAGAGAGGGGTTCTGCTCGACACGGTAATCAGGTAAGAGTGATCAGGTTTCAAAAACAACGTCATCATACCTCCCATGTATATACTAGGCCTATTTCATGATCTGACCTGTAGGAAATATCTATCTTATGGATCTAGCTCAAGTAATGCCTAACGGCAATATTTAGTTATGCTCTTACAACAGACTCTTTTTCTCTGTTATGTTAACTAAGGCATGTATGCATTATCTTCATATGAACCTCAATCATGGCCGTAACTACATATGAGGACAGTGAGGTCTGGACCTCACTGTTTTTTTTTAGTTGCACGTTTTTAAAAAGTAATAATATTGTTCTATACTGTTTTTAAAGCGTATGCTGCATGCATTAAATTATTTCTTGTGCTGAACGCACCCCAAGTCCAGCCTACAGCCGATACAGCCAATGGGAAGGTGCGTGGTACTGCAGGGTCCCCCGACCCAGTTGAGTTAGTCAAAGATCCTTGTCAAATGACGTTCATCATGATACACTACAGGTATGCTGGACGCTGTCAAGAAACTCAACAATCGATAATAAAAGCGGTTTCGCTTTCTAATTTCCTCAAACCTCAGTGGCATCACTGGCATATCTAGTCTAGTTAATGTAATCAATATTATTTTGACGATTCATGTGTTTATCGTTGAAAATTTCAGTCAGTGAGCTCATTTTGAAAATGTCAGCTCGTTAACGTTAGCTAACTAGTTAGTAGTATGACCCGAATGGTGGGTTGATACCAAGCAAACTATTAACGTCAGCTATTCAATGCAAGCTAGCTATCTCTCTAACATTATATAAAAATGTTAGCTATCAAGTGGCCATTTTACGTTTTCAAGAATAAACACACAAATCGTCAAAAATGTAAAATGTCCATAAGCTAGCCAACTAACTATATACAAACATTATTGAGTGGACATTTTACGTTTTTGACATTCTAGCAAGTAAATCACATCATATATGAACAAGGTAACTTAGTTTATGAATCAATTCAATGACGTCAAAGAGCCAGTTATTTATCCCTTTTACACAAACTGTCCTGGTCTATATTTATGAAAAATGACAAGTTTAAATAGCAATGAAACTGTTTTGTGTGGGTGAATTACTGGTGTGTATTAAACCAAAGCATTGTTGATTATAAGGTCTGCAATGAAAATGCCTAAACAGGAGAGGCCTAGATTTATTTGCAAAACTCAATCAAAAGTACTGTTTTTGGCAACATGCATCATTTTGTGAGTATTTGTTTTCAAGGAGCCAGTTTTAACAAAAAGAGGAAGAGAGGAGAAAGAGGAAGAGAGGAGTAGAGGAGAGAAGGGTGTGAGGAGAGCAAGGGCTTAAGGATAGGAGTAGGTAAGGTTTGGCTAGCGAATTCAATCATCTCTATTCATGAAAAATGACAGGTTTAAATAGCAATGAAACTGTTTTGTGTGGGTGAATTACTGGTGTAATTCTGTTTTTGGCAACATGCATAATTTTGTGGCTGTTTGTTTTCAAGGACAAGAGAGGAGTAGAGGAGGAAGAGAGGAGAGAAAGGTGTGAGGAAGACCTTACCTGTCCGAAGCCCTGTTATAAAAAAAAATGTAATGGTTAGATAATCTGACTATATGATTCTAACAAGAGTTTCCTTTAGGACTTTCCAAAGTGCACCAGATTGATGCATTTAACTTTAAAATGTACAAAATTTTCTTCCGGGGGAGCATGCCCCCGGACCCCTTTAGAAGAAACCTCACTAATTTCTAACTCCTGGTTACGGCCCTGACCTCAATAGAAGGTAGACTTGTTTCAGCTGATTAACTTGGTGAGGAAATACTTCTCCAATATCTTGGAGATAACATGGGCAGGCCAATCGTATGAAATTGTAAATACAAAGGGAAGGACATGGGATTTTCAGTCACATATTCAACTTGACAATAACACAAATGCACTGTGTGACAGCTGTATGCACGGATGAGTGGCCTTGGACTATAATAGCACACGTGCAAGGGCATGGCGTTCCATATTTCCTCAGCAGGAATATAGCTTTCAGAAATCATGCATGAGCGTGCACGTGACAGTAGACATATACTCTGGAAAGTCACGTTTTAAAAATCAGGCCTGCTATTAAACTGCGAGTAAGTCAGAGTTCTTTTCAAGGAGCCGATTTGTGAATTTGAATGGACTAGTCTCTCTTACATACCTGATTACCGTTGCCAGGGACAGCGCGAGCTGTGGGTCAGCGCCTTTCTGATGCCGTCCCTTCAGTTGCTATAGGAGACGCCCTCGATAGGGCGCCTTTAATACGCTGCTCTTTCTTTAATTCTGACAGGTGCCCAAACATCACCCCACCCTCACAGTCCCCAGCGAAATCGGCGGTCAATGACGGTGATTACCATCTGAGTCAGAGCTCAGAACACCCCGCGCTGTTACAGTGAGATCACCGACGATAATGAAAGAGCGCGCATCGGCTGTCCTGCTGTGATTGTGTTGCGTTAGCTTGCTTCGAGCTAAAATAGCCCATTCATTTCAGACCCGCTCCCGCGCAAAATATGCAAAGCAAAAATGGATCTGTGATCATCTACCAAAGCCAATTACTGTGGAAAAAATACACTCAAAAGGAAGGGATATTAGCAAGCGTACCGCCGCATGAATACGTCTTTGTGTACAGTGTGCCGTGGGTCTGAGGTAGGTAAAATGGACTGTGGTGCAGCGTTGACGTTACCTGGGCTCTTTGATTATTTCCCAGGCACTGTAAACGGTGCTCAGACCACCCTTTCCACACGGTAGTCCTTTCCGGGTCGGCCGTGGTCGGACAGTTAATGGCTTCTCAAGACGCCACTTGAGGATTCCTACGTGTGGATGCCGGTTTAACCGCACGGCTCCGGCAGACGGAAAGGAAGGGAGGAAGGAAAGGAGAGAGGAAGGAAAGGAGGGAGGAAGGGGAAGAAGCTAAAACCCACACGCGTGACCCACTTGTACTCAGTGCGTCCTGGCTCATTAACCTTGTTCCTCACATCGGCATCAATAATACAGAGTGAACGGGAAAACCAGTGATGTACGGCTCGACCCTCTGACTCCTTAATGCGCCATTAATCAAACAGGTTAGGAAAACAGCCACAGGGCCAAAGCACTCTGCCTTCTGTGGGCAAGGCCTGCTCTTCTTCTGCTGATAAGGGTGTGTGTAGGTGTGTGTGTGTGTGCGTGCACGTGTGTGTGTGTGTGTGTATGTGCTGTGTGCGTATGTGTAGGTTTGTGTCTGTGTCTGTGGGTGTGCGAGCGAGAGAGGGAGAGAGAGTGGAGGAGCGACTGTGTATGTATCCATGTGTGGGAGGGAGATTTTGAAGTTTTGTGTCTGTGTGAGGGGACGTAGAGACTGTGGTTTATGTATGCATGTGTGTATGAGAGTGAGTTGACATAGACAGTATGCAGGGCAGAGATTTAACAGAGGGAAAGAGAGAGTGTGTGTGGAGAAGAGACTGTATGCATGTGATGAGAGAGGGAAGTGGTGTGTGCGTGCCTGCATGTGGTGTATGTGTTTGTGAGTGAGCAAAGAAGAGAGGTGAAAGACATTTTTGTGTAACAGTTGTCCGAATTTGCAAATGGTGCCAGCTTGGCGAACCCGCTCACATCCGATGAGGGCAGCGAGGGAGGCTTACAGCCGTTCATTGTGTGATGGCTTGAAGCTGAGCACTCGGTGCTACAGGTTTGATTGATGACTTTTCCTCTGAATACTTGCAGTGTTGGTCACATTTTAATGTGTTCTTTTTCTGTCTCATTGCAGTTTGCCTGAAAACAAAAAAAGTGCAGCTTTAGAATACAGCTGGCTTATAAATGCTTAATAAACTACCCCAACTGCATTATAATTATTAATAATACATTATTTATGAACAACCTGGATTTGTGCGCCTTGGTAAGGGCCTCAGCATGTCTGTAATTGCTTAAGGAATTCCCTTGGGTGTTAGGGGAGAGAGGATAGAGAGACCAAATGTAGCAGGCCACTTTGTAACAATGTAATCCACTGCCTGGCCAAAAAAAAAGTCGCACCCTCTAATATTTCGTTGGACCGCCTTTAGCTTTGATTGCGGCGCGCATTCGTCGTGGCATTGTTTCGACAACCTTATGCAACGTCACAACATTTATTTCCATCCAGAGTTGCATTCATTTTTGGCCGAGATCTTGTATTGACGACGGGAGAGTCGAACCACTCCGTAAAGTCTTCTCCAGCACATCCCAAAGACTTTCAATGGGGTTAAGGTCAGGACTCTGGTGGCCAATTCATATGTAAAAATTATTCCTCATGCTCCCTGAACCACTCTTTCACAATTTGTGCCTGATGAATCTTGGCATTGTCATCCTGGAATATTCCCATTGATGGGATAACCTGGTCATTCAGTACATTCAGGTACTCAGCTGACCCATTTTATTGCTGCATGACGTTGCTGAGCCTAGACCTGACCAATTGAAGCAACCCCAGATCATAACACTGCCTCCAGACGCTTGTACAGTGGGCACTATGCATGACGGGTGCAACGGCGACTTTTTTCTTGGCCAGGCAGTGTAATGTTAGTCCATTAACAATTAACCTGTATACAGTGTAACCGTATTGCAGGTCTAACCCATTTTGAGTTTTTAACTCCAATTTTGAATGTCCAATAACAACTTCAGGCCCATCCCATTGCTGCAACACCCTGTGGAATTTATGTCTGATTGGCCCAATACAGGCGCCAAATCAAACAAAGGAGCCACTGAGTTATACTTCTGGTAATAACCATCCTTCCTTGACTGTTACTATAGCCACTCATGCTCCACCCCCTCGTGCTCTTGCCAGTCCGCGGATTCAGTCTTAGATCGTGGATGACACCATGCCCTCCTCATAAGAAAATACACAATATGTTTACTGTATATTTTCAGCTGCACTGGCCTGTATTAGTTAACCAGGTTGCTATTTCTTTATGAAGTAAACATACATTTCCTCATGCGCAAGTGTTGCACCTTTCATATAATCAACTTGTAGTATAATGTTCTAAAGTACCTAAGCTTGGTTGTTTGTTTGCAAGCTTCCCATACTTTATTTGAAATACTTTACCTTTTTAGATATGAGTAAAAGTTCTGATATTTACTGGAAATGTATTCCCTAATTTGCAGCAAAATTCTTCTTTCATAGTATGTTTTTGTCAGAAATATTAGTAGTTTTGCTGAAAATTCTCAACACAATCTTTAGGAGTGTTTTAAAATTTACCAGCATCTAAAGAGTTAAAATTTAATTTTGATCCAGGCCTGCTTAACTGGGTATATCACTAAAAAGCTCATTTTACCCAAATATTGCACTTACCTACTCATCCAGCTTGACAAGATATGCAGCATTGCTTGCCAGCCACAGATTTTGCAAGGTTTTTATACACTGGGAATGCAGGAATGGGATTGGATCACATTATCTCTTCTGTTTGTTTGCACATAATACAATCAGGCAGTTCACATCTAGGTGGCAGTGTAACTTAGTTCTTATGGAACTTCCGGTAACGGTGTTGTTAAATAGTAACTAATTTGGTAACAAGAGGTTATTACTGAGTAACTCCAACATAGGTAACATGGAACAGCAGTTAGTGGCATTCTTAATTACACATGTGAAGCAAGGCCAGCCCGGTTACATCTCTCATGCTGAAATTAAATCATTCCATATCATAAAGACACATTGTGAAATTAACAGGCAAGGTTTATTTGTTGTGTATCATGAAGATGTGGCCTATGAAATAAATAAAATAAAATATTTCAAAACATTCACATGTGCAATTAAGAATACCGCTAACTGTTGATCCATGTTACCAACATTGGAGTTACTCAGTAACAACCTCTTGTTACCAAATTAATTACAATTTAACTAAACAGGTATAGGTGCAACTTAATGTAAAGTGTTACCGAACTTCCTACTAGAAGGCTTGCTGGTTCAAATCTTGGATGGGTTGTGGTACCCTTCAGCACTGTACACAACTAAACCATTCTTTTAAAGTATTTACTAGTTTACATGGATATTCTACCCAAGGCAAATTATATTACAGACAAGATTCAATATCAAAATATAGTTGCAAGCAGAAATGATCGGGTTCCAAGAATACATTGCAAAAATAGGCAGAAAACATGGACCGCAGACAAGATAGACAGACAGACAGATAAGCAAAGGTTTCATGAGGATTGGACAGGCAATTTGTGACTAATTTTGTGTTGGAGTGTTGAGATGTGACTGAAACGTTTGTCTTTCACTTTGAGCACTTTGCACTCATGCACTTTATAATAAATTAATAGTTTTACTAAAAGCCTCTCCTTCGGATTTTATCCATTTTTATGCAACAGTGTGCCGGTCTCCCACATTTCTGTGATTTTGTGTTAGGCCGTGACCTTTCAACATGGTTACGAATCAAGGGCATCCAAAATCAGCTTTCTTTCACAGCAGCTTTGCCGTGGGATCGTGCTTAGTGTGACGATTGAATTTCCATGTGCAGGATCATAAAAATCTTCCTTATTGCACTGACAGCTTCTGGTTAGCTGAGTGCTCAAGTCCTGGAGATGCCAGCTTTGGGATTTGAACCAACAACCATGTGTTTGAAAGGCCTGATTCTTATACACTAGGCCACTTCCCAGATTACTGTGTTAGAAGGTGGAGGGGGTTCTAATGGGTGGAGTGTCAAAACAGTCTAAACTATGTTGACAGCCTTAGAAATAATATTATAACTTTATTTAGGGCCTAACTTTAATTTAAAAATTGCTCATTATCTTGAGAGTCCAGACATCATAAGTCTTTAGTTTGATGAAGATCGATTAAGTATATTGAAAGTTTCACATTGCCAATGAATCTGACTAATTGCAGCTGGAGATATTGGTGTAGTGTACACCCAGTTTTCAATATATCAGAATACGTTTTTGTATAATTGCTAATGAACATTTAAAAAAATCATGTTGGTCCTTTACCTGTACCCTACAGTTTAGGAGGACAACGCTGTGGGATCACACTCAGTTTTTAGTATAAACAGAGTATGTCAACTTCAGAATCAGTGGTAGGTACCAGTGTGTGAAAGCTTTATCTCACTTCAGCCGCCATGGTCTCTAGGCCAAATAATTATGATTTTATGTCCATGTTATCCATTTTATAAAGCCATTATAGTGCCCCCTTTTGACCAATCATGACCTTATGAAATTATTTAGTGTTGAGTCATGCCTGTTGGTTGTATGACGAGTTTCAGCCAAGGGGCCAAGACTGGGCTTTCCTTTTGAAGCTCACTTCCTGGTTGGGCTGGGAGTGGCAATTGTGCCGTTGCTCACTAGCACCACTGCGATTGGCTCCAGTATAGGTCTTTCACCATGTAAGTCAATGGCAGCAATGTGGTCGAAATACTCAGTCAATACATTTTTCCCACAAAAAAATTCATTTGCAATAGGTGCCTTTCCTTCATATATGCCTCTGCATGTGCTGATTTTTTTAAAATATTGTGTCGTTTGGACAGGGTATTAACATTTGTTCAGGACCAATCAGAGGGACAGGTTGAGTCCTCTTCGGCTCCACGGAGCAGGCGCAGTTTGTACAAAAAAAAAAGACAGAAAAAGACATCCAGAGCTTCAATTCATTTTTTACGAGGCCGTGGAAAGGCAATGGGTGACGTCACAGTGACTTTGTCCATATTTTTATAGTCTATGGTTTCAGCACACTAGCATTAATGAGCTAACAGCAATTTTGTCTCCCAACTTTAAAGAAAATGGGACCAATAATAAAAAAGACATAGGGAAAAACCTATTTTCCATATAAAACTTCCATATATTAGGGCGGCAGTGTAGTATAATGGTTAAGGAACTGGAATTGTAACCAAAAGGTCGCAGGTTCGATTCCCAGGTAGGACACTGCCATTGTACCCTTGAGCAAGGTACTTAACCTGAATTGCTTCAGTATATATCCTGCTGCATGAATGGATAAATGTAATAAGAAGTTGTGTAAGTCGCTCTGGATAAGAGCGTCTGCTAAATGCCTGTAATGTAATGTAATGTAAAACACAATGGCGGTAAATCAAGATAGCAGACATGGGTAGTCCCCATGCAGATCTGGAATCCCCAAATGTGTGTATGAAGTTTGGCATCAATTGGCCTTACAGTATGGAAGTTAAGGACCAAAACGTAAATATGTACAAAAGTAAAGAAAAAAGATGGCTCTCTTGGCTAAAAATAGTGTCTAAAAGGAGAGGTGCTCATTGTGAGGTTGGGATCGTATCCATCTAGAAGAAAATAAAAAAAACTCCAAGCCACTCAATCTCCTGTAGAAAAAGATTAAAAAGCCTTTATTTTATTGGCCAGATCATAATAGAAAATGGCACCAACGCGTATCGGCAGCACATGCCTTCATCAGGGTACAGGCGATAAGCGGCACACGCAGGTGCAGTATAGAAATGAAACCATTAGTGAGAGGGCTGCAACCAATCAAGCATATAACAACAGTAAAGATTCAATCAATTAGGTACATATATACACAACACATGCCTTCATCAAGGTACATTCAACATCAAGACACGCGCATAAGCCGCACAGGTGCAGTATATATTGGCAATAAAACCATTAGCAAGATGGCTGAAGTCGGTGGGGTTTTTCATTATGATCTAGCCAATAAAATAAAGGCTTTTTAATCTTTTTCTACCAGAGATTGAGCGCCGTGGAGTTCTTTATTTTCTTCTAGACGTAAATACACGGCCAATACATGTGTGATATAGGGGGGTGGGGGCTCAACTGCCAAAGGTTACGCTAGGTCTTATGGTTTCTCAGTTACAGGTACTTTTGTCAGAGAGAAATAAATAAATAAAGAATTACTACATGCTGGGAACCCTAATAAAGAGACATTAAAGATACTTGTGTTACCCATGTGTTGTACAGACTCGGATTCTTCTTTATTTTCATAAATTTCACTCACTGGGACCAGACTGCTACTTTGGAGCCCAAAGCCCCCCCCCCACACACTTCTTAATGAACTGGCTTTTCATCCTCCCAGCAATGTGTCACACACAGGAAGGGAGGCCTTACATGACAAACAAACCTGACATTTTTCTCCGGAAATCCAGGTAGAACACAGCCCACCGCCTCCTTCCCGGCTGGCTAAACTGCGAGTAAATTCCCCTGTGATCCTGGTGAATCTGGGTGCGATTAGCGATGTCCGTATTGACTGTCCTCTCTGCGTGAAGCCTGTTAGTCCACAGGCGAATGCTGGGGAGGGCTAGTCTCTGTAAATAGTGTGATGTGGATCTGAGGTAGCTAAAATAGGCTGTGGTTCCCATCAGACTGATCTCGTATAGAGAGGCTCAATGCTGCTCTGAACCCATGAACACAGGGTGGGGATGATTCTTACCATCAACTCACTGATATATCATTACCAATTCCATTGATAAAAGTGACATAACTGTGGAAAAGGTGATATAAATCGAAAGGTCACTTGCTTTTGAAGGGTAATTGACTTTAAACATACAATGCAGACAAGAGGCAACCGGAATTCGATGGGAGATAATGACTGCATGTCTTTTATTTATGCCTTTATTTGACAGAGACAATACACAGCTTCTTCTCTGAGCCAGCGTTAGGTATATCTAAATGTCATCTGTAGTCCCTGTGCAGAAAACAAGGGAAAGAGCAACAATGCAGTATATTATATATAATACATTACATTTCGTACAATAGACAAGGACATGCAAAATTTCACCACCATTTAAGACACACAATACAAACTGACTATTTCTTGGTATTGTAAGTTATTTTCAGTGGTTTCTTAATGGAAATATGATTGTTTTGGTTTTTCTCATGATTGAATTCTGGAGTTTCATAATGAGTTTATGAGATTTGATGATGATTATTTATGTTATTACATTGCAACCTTATAAATCACATTCTCTAATATGTTCAGATCTCAAATGGGCTAGCACTGGCATCATATTTTGACATTGGTTATAAAACATTTATTCCTGAGTGGATCATTCCCCTTGCTACGAGTGTAGGCTTGTCTGCATAGCTGAAATGGGCCCCGTCTCCTCCAAACCACAAGCCAGCCAGCCACCCACAGGGTACCAGTTATCAGGGCCATTGGATTTTTAAACGGTCTTTGTGCATGTGGGTGAGGGTAACTAAACAGGAACTCCAGAGGCACAATTGTCACTTCAAAACCAGGAATAAATTTTTTTGGAAACCCACCAAAAAAAAAAGGAATTACAAATGTTTTATTTACAAATTAGGATGTTTCATCTGCTGGCATGTATTTTGCTTTATAAAGGGTGCAGGGTGTGTCCATTACAGTGCTATTCCTAAACCTTCGAGGTCAGAGCTGCTCTTA
This sequence comes from Synaphobranchus kaupii, assembly GCA_029718625.1. Taxonomy (NCBI): domain Eukaryota; kingdom Metazoa; phylum Chordata; class Actinopteri; order Anguilliformes; family Synaphobranchidae; genus Synaphobranchus; species Synaphobranchus kaupii. The sequence goes on along the minus strand of CM056378.1, from coordinate 98,524,011 downwards.
CTGCTGAAGAGTGGTAGGAGAGGTAAGCAGTGAATGTAGCTGCTCTGTCATCTGGACCAGTCCCAGCGAGGCATTGGTCATCAGGGGTCATGTTTTCTGTCCTGGCAACCCTCGGCCTCCCTGGCACCCAGCAGCCACAGCTGATAGGAGGAGCTAGGGTTTGAGAAACCAGCACTTACAGATTTTCTCTTCCCTGTGAACAGGATTCCTCTCAGCATATCCTCGCTGCATCTCTCATATGCCCAAAGCTCACTATCAGCATTGCAGATTTTAATAATATCTAATCAGGCATTTGCTTGTGTTGAAAAGGAAAAGAAAAAATATATATATGAGTTAAGAGGAGTGGAAGGACATGTTCCCTGCCCACTTTATTAATTTGGAACTTGTATTGCTGTACATCATTTAGAACATCTATTGCAGTATCGGAGTCGTACATATTCCAGGATGACACGGAGAATGAAACTTTCACATTTATATTAAGCGCCACATGTCTGGTTGGCAGTTCAAAGCCTGCGAGATTGACAGCTTGCAGAGCAGGGTGGCGTGGAAGTAAATGACCTTATTTTGGGCTTGACTTTCTTCCTTTTTGGACTGTGAAAGCAGAATACTTTATCTTATGAATGACCTGTCAGTGCGTGATGAATACCAGGAGGAGATTTTGTTTTAATAAGTTGCATATATTATTGAGGGCAATGCTCAGAGCTGAATATTTTAAAGCTTCCATATGGAGATGGAGCTGCAGGCTGATGTGGTGACTAAAAAAATGTATTGTACTTACTTTATTTGGTTTTCCCTGTGAAGTGCCATTACATAATAACACAGTTATATTTTTACATGGGTGTGCACTGTTTGTAGTTTATACAGTGGTCTTGCTCCACCCATTATGACACCAAAAAAGTACCAGTCAGTCTATGATTTGAATGAATCATAGTGTTTTCTTGCGAAGAGCAAAGCTTGGTTCGAACAAGACAGAGATTGACAGCTAATTTGTACTCCAACATATTTTGTGTCATGACTCCTCATTCTCCCATCACTTGAACACAGCCCAGGAGTAAGCCTGGGTTAAGTTAGCCAGTGTTTCTTGGGTTACTGCTGATTTTGTCCCTTTCAACATCTCACCAGGTACTTTTCTTATTGTGTTTAACCTTTATTTAACCAGGAAGTCCCTTGAGATATAAAATCTCTTTTTCAAGGGAGACCTGGCCAAGACAGCAGCTTTACAGTGCATACAAAGCCTTAAAATCAAAATGACACATAAATACAATACAAGCACAGTATGCAATAACCAGAAACATGCCTAATTGAAACATTTGCAGTTTTCAACAACAGTGCTTTGTGAAAGGGTTTTTACATTATTTAGTGGGATTAAAGTTTCCAATTTCAGAAGATTTTGCAAATTGTTCCATGACCATGGTGCAAAATAAGAAAATGTGGTTTTAGTTATGTGCCTGCCATAGGGACATTAAAAAGTAGCCACTGGGTGGAATGCAATTGATAGGTGCACAAGTGCAGTTTTAAAAACCTACATAGGTAGAGAGGAAGTTTACCTTGTATATATTTACACACTAGCCAGTGTTGAAGTTTGTATCTGGCACTCCTTTTTGCTTCCAAGGCAAAATAAAAAAGGTATGATGGCATATCCGAGGGCTTCATATTAATCTTAATTTTACTGAAAAATGTTACTATTTCCTCAGAGACACATGCACACACAATCCCATGGATGTACACGCACGTGCACACAACACACTCACTCGCACACACACACACGCACACGCGCACACACACACACCCGAGATTCTGCGCTAATAGTTTCCCAGATTCAGTGAGTGCTCTGAATAGGGTTTGGACAGGTGGCAGCGGAAACCACTGGCCAGGTTTTGTTATTAGCTGGTGCATATCACAGCTCCCCACTCATTCTCTTTCCCTCCTCCAGTCTGATCCAATATTAATCCAGGAAGATAAATGTAATGCACCTCTCAAGCACTACATGCCTGACTCCAAATTAAAAACAACAAAGAGAGCTCGGATGCTGCAGAGAATAAGCAGGAGAGCATGAGAGAGCTGGAAAGAGAAGAGGGAGCACGAGAGAGACGGAGAGAAAGATAAAGTGAGGCAGTGAGACTGAATAATTAATTGGACATGTTTTTGTTGTGGGATCCAGACCCAGCAGCAAGCACGCTACTGCGCTGGCACGGGTGGATAGGGTTTCCGGGAAGGGGAGGCGAGAGGGAGTTTGGGGATCAGTCCTAGGACAGGACAGAAGCGGCACAAGGCTCCACAAAGCACAGCTGAGACTCCTTTGGCTGGAGGGAGGGAGCGGGAGCCCTGCGAAGCCTGCACCAAAATTTGTCCAAGCTCTCCCTCAGACAATGACGAGCTGTCAGAAAGCCAGGAGGGCGTGAAAAGCAGATAAGAGGTTTTCAGGTTATACAATCAGGATTCCTGTCAGGACTGGGTGGGGGGTGGGGGGTTGGGGGGGGCGGGGGGGGGGGGGGACTAATAGAATTGCACCAGCGCAGGTTGGTGAGTTCTTTCACCACCCAATGCTTTGCTTAGCTTAGCATAAGAAAACTGGGCAAGCGTATCCAGGTCAAGGAGAACATGAGGTAGGTTTGCCCAAGCCTTTATCTCACCGAGTGCAAATTCCCCTCTCCTTCGATCAGGGATTCGAATGCTGGAAGCAAATACACGACATTCCTAAGACGGCTATAGATAAAACGGGGAATGAATGGGAGGGAATGGGAGTGTGACAGAAGGGGTTTTGCTGCTTTGCATTTTTTGTGTCTTTGTTATCTGCCAGATCAGTAGAAACTACTACTGGGACTGCCGATGGATTCACTTCAAACAAGTCTGTTTCACTGTACCATTTCCTTTTTTTTGGGAGGGAGGGAGGGATTCATTGGGTCTGTTTGAACCATTCTTTGTTTCCTGCTGTGAGATGATTCCAGTCCGCATTGGTTCATAAAGAGGGAGATTTTTGCTGCAAGATTTGCTTAGATTACTCCAGCGTAGTCCATGGTGGAGTCTCACAACTCAGATCTTTGATATCACTGTGACATGAACTTCCGATCTCCAGCTGAGCAGGTGAAAACTTCAGATTGGCAGGAAGCAGACTAAGGCAAATATATATGGTCAGAAAAATACAGTGAGGCGAAATAAATACCCGAGCACTCTTGCAGTGTTTGGCCACCATAGATTTAAAAGACCACCTGTACTGACAAACTGCATACTGCCTCTATCACAATATACTGTATTTGAGAGAAAGACTATCTGTACCTGGTCAATATGCTTCTCCTTTCACATGACATTGTTGAGGACCAATCACTGAAAAGCTGTGTGATGGTGGTAAATGTAGCATGCTCCTTTATGACATTTCATATAATAATGATCTGTGCATACTATTTTTAAACTTGCATCATAAAATTGCTAAAACCTCTAAAAAAAGAAGATTCTGGGACCATTTCACCTGATGAAAACTTTAGTTGGGCTGATGAAGTTACTTTTCTGGCCCATTCCTTCCGTGTTAGCTGTCAGCGCTTGACAGGGACAGCTGGATGGACTCTTGCCTGTCTACCTGCTTAAACGTCCATCTTCCCATCGCTGCTGCTGTCTGACAACCTTGGTGAAGTCATGCCGCTCCACGCCAAGGCTGCGACTGGCACAGCTTCCATCCGGAGAGACAGTTTGAGCGCAGTACAAGCTGACACCGCGAATAGTTCTATCCATTTTTATTTTTTTTCCTGCGGTGAGTAACTCGTTTGAAGACAGCCACGGGCAGCCACTTTCCTCGCTCCTTTAAAAAAAAAAACCTTCCTGTACCCGCAGGTAAAGTCAAGATTGATTGTGAATGAGCGCACAAAGTTTGCGGACACACGGGGGGAACGGCGCATACGCAGCAATGCGCGAGCAAAGTGCTTTCAGCTCCTTTGGCTTTGGGCCTAATGCTCGACGCTCGTCTTCAAACGCAATCGCATCCCTCTTCAGAAAAGCATCGGCATGTCCCCGGCCCCTCAGATGGGCCGTATAACCTCAGACAGACATCTGAGCCCCCCAGCAAGGAGATTGGGGGCTCAAAGCTGGTGCTGAAAGCCTGGGGAATCAATTCAGCACGCTTCAAGACCAATTCATCTGGCAGAAGCTTTGTACTGTTACCTGAATCTATGATGAATGTTTACTGCTATCCTCAGAAACGTTTGAATTCAGGTGACAGTGTTACACGAGCAGTGATTGCGTATAATATCAATAGCAGTGTCACTGAAGACAAATGCCGCTTATAAATGAACTTAATTTTCAGCCATTACGGTATGGCTAAAAACCATTGCAATCCATTGCTTTGTTTCAAACTATCTACTGCGGACAGCATTAGGTCATACATTAAACAATTAAGGTTGGGTATTAATGATGGCCGGCGATTACACAATCAAGAATTATTCCATTCGTCAATTGGTTAATTTTGCTTTCAGGAAAAGGTCCTGACAGAACCTGCTGTATAGTCATATTCAAGCTGAGCAGCGATTAGAGCTGGCAATCAGAGAAGGGACAGTAAGGATCGCCATTTTCATCAACGCAGGTGACTCCGGGGTCTTGCTCATGAGCGTAATTCTGTGTCACTTCCGTGACTTTTCCAGTCCAGGTTTAAATTCCGTGTCATACTACCAGAAGCTGCAATGAAAGATTAAACTCCACAATCCTGCATATCTTGCTAGTTGGTAAAGGTGGCCGACTTACATTTCAGACATGTCTGTCCATCGTCAGAGCCAGAAGGACAGACATGCCAAAAACATTAGTCGGTCACAACAAATAAAGTTGCCAACTAGCAAGATGCACAGTGTGGCGAAGTTTCACTTTCCTTTATTTGTTTGTGCATCTGCAGTCTAGGCTATCAGGTGTGCAAACAGTTTTGTTTCCTAATACGCGATGCTGACGGCATTCGCTCTGAAACTGGGCAGATCTTCAAAGAGGAGATAAATAAGAAGAGAGGAAGAGACAGCAGTGCTGGCAGATTGGGAGCTTGCTCGGCTCTCGGCTTAATTCCGCAACGCGAGACGCTTTTGTGCATTCATAACGACCCAAAAAAGTCATTTAGCCGTTGAAAATAAGACCGTCAACACCCCTTGATCGCGCGCATCTTACCCAGCTTTGGATCCGAGGGTGATGGTAATGTTTACCCTCAGCTCAGCTTCGCTGTGACGCGGCGTTTTGTGCATAGCTCGTTAGCTTGTAGTCGGACCATTCGGTGTTCTAACGGCCCACCTTAGTGCGTGTCCTGAATTGAACCTGATAATCCAGCGAGGAAGATCGCGCTGGAAGTGTGTCCATCACACACAGACAAAGCCTGCACGAGACGTGTGCCCGTCTTCTGATCCTTGCCTTATCTGCATGGGTAGAGAGGAGACAAGCATGAGATGAACAATAATGTTAAGGTCAGCTGATCTGAGCACCTTTGTCTTCGGGTGACATGGTTATACCTCAAATCTATGGTTCAATTACAGACCTGGAAGAAGGTGGTAATAGAAGATATACCTTTTTGATGGCAACATATTTTATTTTTGAAGTGGCATTTAACTTACCGATCAGCAGACCTCAGTTGAAGGATATAAATATTATTTTCTTTCATTTTATTAGAATTAGAGGCCATATTATCTGCATTATTATTGGTATTATCATAATGCATGCTGTTTTGCAGATACCAGTTGTGATTATATATTAGAGAATTTATAGTATTTATATTTATATATAAAGCCTGAGCTTTATATTAAAATTGCTGGATTAATGAGATCGATTGTCTTCTTAGTTGAGCTGAGGGTGCATACTTCCAAGTGCGCTGACAAAAAGGAAGTAGTAAGCAAAGTAGCGCAACTTAAGTGCTTCCTTTTTAGAATTTCAAGAGCACTTCCTAAACATCCCTGGGATGTACTTTCAGCATCTACCACCGTGTCCCTGTAACATATGTGAAACCTGTCACTCAAGGCCTCATAAATAACCTGATCTGCAGTCACATCCGGTGGCGGTGAACCGGGGGGCTTTCTTTTGGAGAGGATCCGTGCCTCATCCATTCGGGCGTGCCGCAATGATAAAGCCCTGCAAGACGGCCCAGCAGAAAGCAGAGGGATACAATATTCATGGACTCTGTATTCAGGCGTGTAAACAAAGCCCTGTTTCTATATTGGGACGGAAAGGAGGGAGAGCTGGCGTGCGATTCCCGGTCCCTGCTCCGTTCCTGACCGGTTCCTCCCCTGGGATCGCCTCCGTGCCGAGTGCTCGGCGGCGAGGATTAACCGCTAGGCCGCTCTCATCTGGACCGCCCATCATCCCCCCCGTTGCTAGCCCGGCCCGTGCTTGTGCACAGCTGGCAGACCGTGCGGGGCACGCTACCAGTTTGGCCCTGCATAAAGGGATTGCGGGTAAACCACCACCTCCTCTTGTCTAGCATGCGTGATACCCTCACGGTGGCTCACCCGCCATCTCCATCCCTGTAGACAGTACATACCCTCCGCTGTAAGTATCAGTCTCCTCATTCATTGATGGAGTACCCCCCCCCAGCTCTTTGTTTCATTTGAGTCTTTAACAGGAGGTGCACGTTGGCGCTCCCATAGACAAAACACCTTGGTTCAGAGATGGAAGATCGCTTTCTGGACACCCTCATTTGCATGCTTTTGCACTTGACTCCTTTTCCTTCTTTCCGTCAGCATCTCCAGACTGATGCAACGGGAGGGAAACTTGAATTGAATGATAATAAGCGAGAGTGCAGGGCTATCTTTTAGCGGTGGGCGACGAGACACGTGTGCGCAGATGTTGTGTCATGACTGCGGTGAGGTGAGCCGTCCCTAAGATGAAAACAAAAACTAACATCGCTATTGGGGGACTCTGAGGGTGAGCACAGAGATGCACCTTTCTCCTTCTATGCCTTTCTCTTCAGAGCCCTGGACAAGCGGGTCAGCTTGTGTTCTTCGTGGCGGAGAAGCTTGCAACGGGGAGATGAAAAGCACATGTCGTAGTGCAACCCAGCTTGGCTCAGCTTGGTGTGTGTCTGCACATGGTGGGGGTTCGTGCACACAACCATCTTTCATGTACAGTATTACTAAACCCTCCCACCCACTACCACTCAACGTTTACACCTGTTTACATTCAAGTAGAGAGATGCCCATCTTGGCTAAGCACGCAGCTTGTTAGATGTTCTTCAGTGTACAGTGAGGTTGTTTGACGTTCAGGAAATATCCATTGTAATAGCGTGAAAGAGTACTTATTGCTTAGGCTCTGTGAAATTCAAGACGTCAGTAATGGCATTGGGCCTTAGCCGAGAGATGTCCGAGCGTCAGCTCTCCTCGTCTCTCTGCCTCCCCCCTATGTGTTTACTGCATGCACTTCCGCAGGTACTTGAGCACTTAAGAAATCACTCGCCACTCAAATGGCATCTTGGCCCTCAGATTGTTTTTCTGTGTTGACATTGTAAACTGAAACCCCCGACATGAAGAATTAGCCCAACTCCCTGCTAAGTGGGCCACGGATAAGGAGTCCACACAAAGAACTACTCTCATCCCACCTTTTTCTTTTCTTGTTCCCCCCTACATTTTTTCCCTGAAGTCCTGGGAATGCCTTAGCAATAAAAAGTAACCTACATAGCATATCGCTCAGTTAAGATCGAGCTCTCCTTAATTGCAGCTACCCAGGAGCTCCCCTGCTTCATATTTTAAGTTGTGCCATAAATAATCTATAGCTGTTAGAAAAGAGAGAAGCAATATTGAGGAGATATTAAGAGCCAACCGGGTAAGTGTTGTATTATAAAGGCTTGTTTGCAAGGAGGGGTTTAAACAGGCCTTTAATTAATGTCTGACACTGCGCAGTTCCTGTCACTTGCAGGGTGTAATTATATCGCGAATAATAGATGTGTTGCAGGGAGACACAATGGAAGGGAGCCGTCAAGGGATTCAGAGGCCTGGAAAATTGCTCACCACAGATTTTATGCTTTTTTATGACGGGCGTCTTTAGAATTTTAAGAAACCAACCTTTAAAATGTACACACAGCTGTTCTCTTTACATTTATAATTACTCTCATATTTCAAGCTCGGGACGGGCACAAATATGTGTCGACGTCTAAAAATGTGAATATTTTTGGGGATTTGCTGCCTCATGGATGTACAATCCTTTCCATGAGTTACATGGAACAACAACTCTGTGCAGCGTGTGCCTTAAAGCGCTCAACATATACCCCATGTTAATGTATGCTCTTTACATTAGTCCATCACGCTGAGCCATGAGGCATATATAGTGAATATACTGTTACGATCCTGATACGGGACGAACCCAAGTGCAACGACCAGGAGACAGATTACAGAAAGTGGAACTTTATTAAGCGTTGGGGTGGTCCCAAAGCTGTACACGGGAGCAAAACAGGTTAGTTAGTTAACACAGGATAGCGTCCAACTGAGGACTGCTCCAAGCCGGAGCTGGACTTGAAGAAACACGGAACTGTTCCAAGCCGGAACTGGACTTGAACGGAGGTGTCGAAAACACCGGAACCGGACTGGAACTGGACTGGAACTGGACTGGAAACTGGATCGGAACTGGACTGGAAACTGGACCGGAAGGTCCACTCAGGAAACGGGAACGGCACGGAACTTGTTCCAAGCCGGAACTGGACTTGAACGGAGGTGTATAAAACACCGGAACTGGACTGGAACTGGACTGGGAACTGGACTGGAAACTGGACCGGGAGGTCCACTCAGGAAACGGGAACGGCACGGAACTTGTTCCAAGCCGGAACTGGACTTGAACGGAGGTGTATGGAACACCGGACCTGGACTGGAACTGGACTGGAAACTGGACCGGAAGGTCCACTCAGGAACACAGGGGACGGCACGGAACTTGTTCCAAGCCGGAACTGGACTTGAACGGAGGTGTCTAAAACACCGGAACTGGACTGGAACTGGACTGGAAGCTGGACCGGGAGGTCCACTCAGGAACACAGGGGACGGCACGGAACTTGTTCCAAGCCGGAACTGGACTTGAACGGAGGTGTCTAAAACACCGGAACTGGACTGGAACTGGACTGGAAACTGGACTGGAGCTGGACTGGAAACTGGATCGGAACTGGGCTGGAACAGGACTGGAAACTGGACCGGGTAGCTTGAGTAACCGGGCAGAAAGCAGAGGTTAAAGGCAGGGTGTTGTGACAGGACTGTAGCTGGTGAATGCACCGCCGAGTTGGAAGGTGCGGCGTAGCTCGGGCAATACTGGCGTAAGCCGGCTGGCATGCAGAGGTCCTGGTACCGCAACACGAGTACGGGAGGTACGTAACACGGGGAGGACAAACACAGCTGCGGGAAGACTGGAACTGCGGCGTCTGGAGGTTTTGAAGGGAAACAGGTAAATGCATGCAGCAGCGAAAGATTAGCAGAGATAGCTACCAGTCAGGAAACCAGGCGAACAGGTATGAACCAGCAGGCTCACAAACACTGGACCAGAAACGGGATACGAAACAAACACGGTAGGTTAGTCAACGAACTGGCGCTGAATAGCAGCCAGCCAGGGGTTTAAATGGTGCAGGAAGTGAAGGAGAAAACGAGAAACAGGTGTGATGTTAAATCAGGAGTGATTGCCGAAGCACAGCAGTGAGGAATGAGTAACGAGAGGGGCGAGTGATAGGCGGAAGCTAAAGTGGAAAATGAAACCAAAAGTACCCGAGGGAGACGCCCAGTCCACAGCCAGGAGGGAAACACGGACAAGGGATCCAACATGACACGGAAGGAAACAAGGAAAACATGGAAAACGGACAGGACGGGAACGGAACGTTACAGTACCCCCCCCTCAATGTACGCCACCTGGCGTACCCGGAGGCCTGGTCTTGTCAGGGAACTGTTCGTGGAAGTCTTGGATTACTGAATGATCCAAGATCAGGCTCTTGTGGAGCCACGACCTCTCCTCAGGACCGTACCCCTCCCAGTCGACGAGGTATTGGAAACCCCGGCCCCTGCGGCGGATATCAATAACACGGTTCACCGTGTAGGCCGGGGCGTTGTCAACAACTCGGACGGGAGGAGGCGGGATGGTAGGGGTACTGAGGGGGCTGGAGGAGACAGGCTTAACCTGGGACACATGAAACACAGGGTAAACTTTGAGGGAGGCGGGGAGGGAAAGTTTAACAGACACCGGGTTAACTAGACAAATGATGGGGAAGGGACCAATAAAACGGGGCTGAAGCTTTCTGGATGAAGAGGGAAGGGAGATGTTTGCAGTGGAGAGCCAGACCTGCTGACCGGCCCTATACTGTGGGGCTGCGGTCCTGTGAAGGTCCGCCAGACGTTGGGAGCGGGAATTGGCGTGAAGGAGTGCGGTGCGTGTGAGTCTCCAAATGTTTTTACAACGAAGGACATGGGCCCTAACAGAGGGGACAGCTATCTCGGCCTCCTGGGTCGACAGAAGAGGGGGTTGATAGCCTAAAGCACACTCAAACGGGGATAGGCCAGTAGAGGCACTCTTAAGGGAGTTATGTGCGTACTCGACCCAGGGGAGAAAACGGCTCCAAGAGGCAGGATTGCGCACTGTAACGCACCGCAGGGCGGCCCCCAGGTCCTGGTTCGCCCTCTCTGCCTGACCATTAGACTGGGGATGAAAACCCGAGGAAAGACTAGGAGAGGCACCCAGGGCTGCACAGAACGCCCTCCAAACTCGGGAGGAGAACTGGGGCCCACGGTCTGACACGATGTCAGAGGGGATCCCGTGCAGCCTGACCACGTGTAGCACCAAGAGCTCAGCGGTTTCAAGGGCGGACGGGAGCTTGGGGAGGGGAACAAAGTGAACCGCCTTGGAGAACCGGTCCACTATTGTCAGAATGACGGTGTTACCTTCTGACAACGGCAGACCGGTTACGAAGTCCACACCAATGTGACTCCAAGGACGGCCAGGGACGGGGAGGGAAAGGAGAAGACCGGAGGGAGGCTGGTGGGAAGCCTTGCTCCTGGCGCACACCGAGCAGGCCAGGACGAAGGCACGGGTATCCCCTTTAAGGGTAGGCCACCAGAAACTCCTCCTGACGAGGGCGATAGTTCTGGCGACACCTGGGTGACATGCCAGGCACGAGGCGTGAACCCATTCGAGGACCTGGGAGCGGACGGAATCGGGGACAAAAAGACAGGAGTTAGGGTTATTGCGGGGGTCCGGTTGGGAAGTCTGGGCGGCCTTCACAATGCCCTCAATCTCCCAGGAGACCGCAGCCACCACACAGGAGGCCGGCAAAATGGGCTCCGGATCAGCAGGACTGGAGGGAGGGGAAAAAATGCGGGACAGGGCATCTGCTTTAATATTACGGGAACCAGGGCGGAAAGAAACAGAGAAATTAAAGCGTGCAAAAAATAACGACCATCTAGCCTGGCGAGAATTGAGCCTCTTGGCAGATCTTAAATAAATGAGGTTTTGATGGTCGGTAAAAACAAGAAAAGGGGTACCTGCCCCCTCCAGCCAGTGGCGCCACTCCTCAAGCGCCAGTTTTATCGCCAGCAGTTCCCGATCCCCGACATCGTAGTTCCTCTCGGCGGAGGACAGCCTCCGGGAGAAGAATGCGCAGGGATGGAGCTTGCTATCAGAGGCGGACCGTTGAGACAGAATGGCCCCCACGCCGGTGTCGGAGGCATCCACCTCAACGACAAACTGCCGAGAAGTGTCAGGGTGAAGGAGGATAGGTGCTGAGGAAAACCGAGTCTTGAGTAGCTCGAAAGCTCGCTGGGCATCGGAATTCCAACAGTAAGGCAGGGCAACGGAAGTGAGTTTAGTCAGGGGAGCAGCAATGGAACTGTAATTGCGAATAAAGCGGCGGTAGAAATTTGCAAACCCCAGGAACTGTTGAAGGTGCTTGCGGGAGGTGGGTTGGGGCCATTCTGTCACCGCCTTGATTTTCACAGGGTCCGCCCGGATACTGCCCTCCTCGATAATGAAGCCGAGGAACGGGACCGTGGAAGCGTGGAAGGAACATTTCTCAGCCTTAACAAATAGCTGATTCTCCAACAGCCGCTGGAGAACCTCTCGAACGTGACGGACATGCTCCTGCGGGGATTGAGAAAAAATTAAAATATCATCGATATAAACAAAAACGCTCCTCCCTAGGAGGTCCCGCAGGACGTCGTTCACCATGCTCTGGAAGACTGCTGGGGCGTTAGTAAGGCCGAAAGGGACCACCAGGTATTCGTAGTGGCCCAACGGGGTATTAAAAGCAGTCTTCCACTCGTCCCCCTCACGGATACGCACCAAGTGATACGCATTCCGGAGGTCGAGCTTGGTGAACGTCACAGCTGGAGAGAGGGCTTCAAAGGCGGTGTTAATGAGGGGAAGAGGGTATTTGTTACGGATGGTGACCTGGTTGAGGCCCCGGTAGTCGATGCAGGGTCGCAGGGAGCCATCCTTCTTCCCAACGAAGAAGAACCCTGCACCGACTGGGGATGAAGAGGGACGGATAATACCCGAAGCGAGGGAGTCGTGGATGTATTCCTCCATGGCTAGTTTCTCCGGTCCAGACAGACTGTAGAGGCGTCCCGATGGCAGTTTAGCTCCAGCCAGTAGGTCAATGGCGCAGTCATACGGCCTGTGAGGAGGTAAGGACAGAGCACGTGATTTAGAAAATACTTGCGCGAGGTCGTGATACTCGCTGGGAACATTCGTTAAATCCGGTATAGGTTGCATGGAACAGGGTTTACTGGGCCCCGGAGGGGGTAGTGCAGAACGGAGACAGCTGGCTAGACAGTGGGCACTCCACGCCAGGATGCGACCGGCTTTCCAGTCAATATGGGGATTGTGGAGGCGAAGCCAGGTCTGACCTAAAACCAGAGCAGATTGTTGGGAGTTAATCAGTAATAGCTGAATGGACTCCCGATGATTGCCAGATAGAACTAATTGGATAGGAACGGTGGAGTGGGTAACTAACCCCAAACTCCTACCGTCCAGAGCTAGAGCTGAAATGGGTGAAGTGAGACGTTCCGTGGGAATGCCGGCCCTCCTGGCGAAGGTGATATCCATGAAGCTGGCGTCAGCTCCGGAGTCAATTAGGGCCGAAGAAGATAGGGTCTTGTCCCTCCAAAGGAGAGTAGCCTTGAACATGAGGCGGTCCTGGGCAGCATGGTTGGGGACGATGGGGCTCGTCAGTACGCCCAGTCTTACTGGCGAGCCCCTTCTTTTGGGCGAATGGGACAGGAGGCGATCTGATGGCCAGGCTTGCCGCAATAGAAACAGGATCTGGTGCGCTGACGGCGCTGACGCTCCTCGGGATTGACCGCAACTCTGCCCAGTTGCATGGGCTCTTCCTCGGACCCGCCCGTAGGCGCCCGAGATCCAGTGAAGGAGTGTGAATGAACATTAGAGACGACGGAGGGCGAATGACGCCCGGAACTTCCTCCCCGCTCCCGGGCCCGGATGCGGAGACGATTATCGATGGCTATAGCGAGGCTGATGAGGCTATTAAGGGAGTTGGATTCCTCCCGAGTGGCAAGCTGGTCCTTGAGTTCCTCGCTGAGAGCTTGGCGGAAAGCCCCCTGGAGGGAGGCGTCATTCCATCCTGACTCCGCGGCGAGGGTACGAAACTGAATGGCCATTTCTGCGACACTGCGGTTGCCTTGGCGAACTTGAAGCAGACGCTGGGTAGCGTCACGTCCACAGGTCGGGTGTTCAAACACACGTCGCATCTCTGCCGTAAAGGCTGCGAAGTTGCTGCATAACGGAGCCTGGCTGTCCCAGATGGATGTAGCCCACTCCAGGGCGCTCCCTCCCAGGCTGCTCATAATGAACGCGATCTTGCTGGAGTCAGAGGCGAAGGAGGAGGGCTGCATCCGAAACACTATGTCACATTTAAGTAGAAATTCACGACATCTCCCCAACCCCCCGCGATATAACTCGGGGTGTTGTACACGGGGCTCACGGCTGGAAGTGGGAGCCGGTGCCTCCGGATGGGGTTCGGGAGAGGAAGGAGTAGGGTTGGCTGGAATCCGTAGTAGCGGTTGGTGGAGCGAAAGTTGGGATACTTGCTCCGTGATGCCCCTAACTACTTCCAGCACATCATCCAGACGGCGACCCTGTTGGTCGCTGATCGCAGTTTGGCAGGAGAAGGCGTGGCGAATCTGTTCCAGATCGGCTGGGTCCATATTGTAGGCCAGTTCGTTCTGTTACGATCCTGATACGGGACGAACCCAAGTGCAACGACCAGGAGACAGATTACAGAAAGTGGAACTTTATTAAGCGTTGGGGTGGTCCCAAAGCTGTACACGGGAGCAAAACAGGTTAGTTAGTTAACACAGGATAGCGTCCAACTGAGGACTGCTCCAAGCCGGAGCTGGACTTGAAGAAACACGGAACTGTTCCAAGCCGGAACTGGACTTGAACGGAGGTGTCGAAAACACCGGAACCGGACTGGAACTGGACTGGAACTGGACTGGAAACTGGATCGGAACTGGACTGGAAACTGGACCGGAAGGTCCACTCAGGAAACGGGAACGGCACGGAACTTGTTCCAAGCCGGAACTGGACTTGAACGGAGGTGTATAAAACACCGGAACTGGACTGGAACTGGACTGGGAACTGGACTGGAAACTGGACCGGGAGGTCCACTCAGGAAACGGGAACGGCACGGAACTTGTTCCAAGCCGGAACTGGACTTGAACGGAGGTGTATGGAACACCGGACCTGGACTGGAACTGGACTGGAAACTGGACCGGAAGGTCCACTCAGGAACACAGGGGACGGCACGGAACTTGTTCCAAGCCGGAACTGGACTTGAACGGAGGTGTCTAAAACACCGGAACTGGACTGGAACTGGACTGGAAGCTGGACCGGGAGGTCCACTCAGGAACACAGGGGACGGCACGGAACTTGTTCCAAGCCGGAACTGGACTTGAACGGAGGTGTCTAAAACACCGGAACTGGACTGGAACTGGACTGGAAACTGGACTGGAGCTGGACTGGAAACTGGATCGGAACTGGGCTGGAACAGGACTGGAAACTGGACCGGGTAGCTTGAGTAACCGGGCAGAAAGCAGAGGTTAAAGGCAGGGTGTTGTGACAGGACTGTAGCTGGTGAATGCACCGCCGAGTTGGAAGGTGCGGCGTAGCTCGGGCAATACTGGCGTAAGCCGGCTGGCATGCAGAGGTCCTGGTACCGCAACACGAGTACGGGAGGTACGTAACACGGGGAGGACAAACACAGCTGCGGGAAGACTGGAACTGCGGCGTCTGGAGGTTTTGAAGGGAAACAGGTAAATGCATGCAGCAGCGAAAGATTAGCAGAGATAGCTACCAGTCAGGAAACCAGGCGAACAGGTATGAACCAGCAGGCTCACAAACACTGGACCAGAAACGGGATACGAAACAAACACGGTAGGTTAGTCAACGAACTGGCGCTGAATAGCAGCCAGCCAGGGGTTTAAATGGTGCAGGAAGTGAAGGAGAAAACGAGAAACAGGTGTGATGTTAAATCAGGAGTGATTGCCGAAGCACAGCAGTGAGGAATGTGAGTAACGAGAGGGGCGAGTGATAGGCGGAAGCTAAAGTGGAAAATGAAACCAAAAGTACCCGAGGGAGACGCCCAGTCCACAGCCAGGAGGGAAACACGGACAAGGGATCCAACATGACACGGAAGGAAACAAGGAAAACATGGAAAACGGACAGGACGGGAACGGAACGTTACATATACAGGGATATGTAGAAAAATAAAACCCTAGCTGAATATCTGTCACATTTTTCTATACTGTACAGGTATATATTTACAGTGTTAATGTTGGCACAAATGAATAGCATCACCAAACCCAATGGACAAATTTTCCCAAACTTGTGTAAAATGAAAGGGTTTGACATAAACATAGCAAGAGAAAACAGGAATGAAGGAAAACAAGGGCGAAGACATCAAAAATGTATTTTCTTTTGTTCTGAGTTGTAGAAGTGTATTAAAAAATGCTTGCAATATTTGGCTGTTTGCCCTGAGACAGTTATAGTGTTTATACTATGTTTACATCATAATGTTGAGTAAATATACTTTTATGTCACCCAGCAATGCACCAAAAAATATTTATTTTTTTCAGATTTGAACAGCTCCCCTTCAGGTTCTTTCTCTCCACCTGCATACATTCATAATGGATCATCTGTTAGGTAACAGGAATGTGACTACAGCCGCCGCAATCGTAGTTTATTCACGGTCCCTGGGGGAAGATGAACGCTTGAGCTAACAATATGCAGGATTTGGCTTTGATTGGGAACTTCAGCATTAAAATTCTCCCTCTGCCACTCTCTCTGTCTCTCTCGTCTCAGGTAGCAGTAAGTCCCCTGCCGCCCATCCAGGTCTCTCTAATGGCTGTCGATCTCTTTAGTCCTGTTCTCCGTTTCTGTGATTTTATGCAACGGTTTGTACAAAGTCTATGAGGGCCAGACCGGGCCATCCAGGGGAAGGTTATTACAAGGGAGTGTCTTTGTGTGATTGAACACCCACAGAGCTGTGTATTAAAGTATCTTCCAGAGAGTTCCTGGCGAATGGGGGACGGTCAACAAAACCCTTTGAAACTGAGTAGACATTTCTGAAGCAAACAGGGGAGAGGCAATGGGAACAGTCATATATGTAGGAGAGATTCATATATAATCATATATCCCCAGTCTACCTCTTTATGAACATAATTTTTAAGAGAATTAAGGGATTTATAGTGAATATGTACTATCATCAAAGGACATCTCTGCATTAGTCATTAGTTGCTTGGTACTGATGGAATAACGAGTCTTCATGAAACTGAAAAAATGGGCGGGGGTGCTGTAATGCATTGGTAACATGCATGCATGTAATATGCCATCACATGGTGGAGTAAATACGTTGTTGATGTAGAGCCGCTGGCTGATGATAATCCTTCTCTCTAATTGGGGCATTGCCGCAGCAGGCCTGAATGAGCACGTCAGCTCCCACGACCACATTAGCAGAGCTCGCCGCATTAGTGATCATTACAGTTCTTTGAACCAACCCCTCCCTCCATCTCAGCCACTCGTCAAACAATTGAGGCCTATCTGCGAAAGCCTCAATACATTTTTACAAGCGTATGTGATCCGTACCATGGTGCCTATAATGGCACAGACAATGACAGACCTCACTATATCATCTCAGCTTTCTATTACCCCCGTGGTTTGAACACTGGAGTGTATCCACGGTGACTGAAAGAGGGGAGGGGCACTCGGTTGCCACCACCTCCATTCTACATAATTACTCCTGCATTATTTGCGAATGAACCGTAGGGAGCCATTTTTCACGGGAGGCGATGGGAAGAATGGGATATGGGAGGAGGGGTCTATTTAGATACCTTGTCGCTTCTAGTAGGCACACAATGAATCTCAGCACCCCCCCATTCCGCCCCTCTCCTCCCGCCCAACCTTCCCTCGCCCTGACAAGCACACACCCTTCTTCTCTATTCATTATCCCCCGGCATTCAGGAGGAAGCACCGAGCGAGATTGCTTCTCCAAAGTCCGTATTACCTCAGACCTACATCTGACTCAACTCATTAATCCGCAGGTCATTGGGCATACAGAAAGGCATGAAGATGGTTGACCATGTTGTTGGGGGGTATTTATGGGTTCTCATATGTTATCCAGTACTTTCCAGGGTAAAATGGGATATGTACTGTATGTCAGGTTAGGTACACTCCTGCCATTGCCCTTGACTGGAGTTGGTCTTGGGGCGCTGCACTGTGGCTCCCCACTGCTCCTAAGTAGTTAGGAGGGGTCATATGCAGACAAGAAATTACCCAACGTGCTCAATAAAGTATAACTTAACTTACATGTGGAATACAGTTCAGATCAGCAATGTGTTTGATTGATTTTGCTTGATTTTGATGTATAGCATCATCTGGTTTCTGTCGATAAATAGAATAAAAATCTGGGGATGCTCATGTTCAGGTTGCAGGGGCGACTAGAGAGGTTGCCTATACCTGTTTCAAAATATTCCCATGCTGCATTGTAGATCCAGAATGGAGGAGTGTGAATGTTTTGCACTTATTTACATTGAGATCAAAGGATTAATTGCTCCTTGCAATTGGCTGGTTTCTTGTTGTACTATTCGAGACTTGTCAGATACTGAACCAATTTATTTGCCCATTCAGTATGGCATCAAGATGTAATTACCACCATCGTTACTTTATTAGCACTGTAATCAGAAAGAAAATGGGGGAAAGGGATTTGAAATCTCAATCTGATAACGACATGCCTGCTGCTACACGTATTATTCAAATCAATCAACCATGGATGTTCTGTTGAATCTAATAATAATCATATCTAAAGGATAGATTGTTGTAGACTGAGAAATAAAGAGATTTTAGAAGTAGGAAGCATTGCTGCAGGATAAAGTATTTTATATTTTTTTACTTACATCAATATTTTTGAATATTAAAATAATTCCTCCTGTCCTAGAAATTAAACACCAGGATAGTACAATGAAAACTGCAGAAGAAGAGCAGAACATAATGTACAGAAACAGAATAGGAGTCGCCATGAAACCCTCCACATGCTTTTATTGCATTGAGAGAAATGATCCAATACATTAGTTTGGAGGGTTGACCCCTCTCACTTTCCACGGATCCCTATTGGTCCTGAGTGGACCCTGGGTATCTCTCTCTGCCTCTGAGACCCAGAGGCAATTTAACTGTTTCTCCTCCTGTGCTTACCCACCAGACCCAGGTCTCAGTGAGAACGCTGGTGTATTTCAGCTGGGAAGCCTTCATCTATTATTGATGGTGTGTTTTAGGAGGACGATGTGAGCGCTGTGATATAAATATCTTTCTCTTTTCTTTTACCCAGTGGAACATGAGACGACAGCATGAAGCAGGGCTCCATAAAGAAACCAGCACAGGGATTCCTCATTATTTGACTTGGTGAAGAACAAAAGCGGGGCCGGGGGTGGTGGGGGAAATCCAGTTGTGTATCTGCCTGAAGTGCTGTATATTATTCATGAACGCAGTTACACAACTGGGGACTCCTTCAACTAGAGATGTCTGCAAACCTATATCCAAGTGCAGTCTTTGGCACAAGTGTGTTTCGGTTTTTGGCGCATCTGCACAGCATTTGCGCATGCTGGAAATTAGTCCATCCTCACTCATTACACTGCAGGGCTGCTCTTAATTGAGAGAACCCAATGCAAATGCATTTAGCGGGACAGCACCGTTAAAATCTCTGAAAAGTAATGGGTCACAGGGATCATAGCCTCTCGCCTTCTAGCAAAGCTTCGCCAGAGGGTTCAACCCACGCTGACCTATGATCTCATTCTGATTGGATGTTTCAGCTCGTTACATCATTTAAGTAAGTAAATAAAATGGCATTGACACGAGGGAGAGCCGAATGTGCTTGTTGCTCAGGGCAGCATGTCATTCCACAAGCACCCAGAGGTGCTTGTATGGTGATTCCAAACCTTGCAGAGCACAGTGAATCACTGGTTCCAGACAGCGTGGCTATTGCTGAATCCTGTAATCAGTGCTGATATGAGGCTGTGCACATACCCCCTTCCCATTCCAGGACCGTCATTACTCCTGCGCTGCTGCTGATACTATCTGTATGCACTCTGTGCTCTGCTCTCAGTGCTCTCAGATGCGCTGGTGATTGTTCTTGTCAGAGCTGTGAGGAGAGTGAGGCAACCTGTGGCTGGGGGGCAGGGTGGTACCGTTCTGTACCGAGAGACGGGTGGACAGGCAGATGATTAGAGAAATGGAGGGGGGGATTATGTGGGGAAAAATAAACAAGGGTGAGGAGGAGCCCCCTCTGCCTCATCCCCACCTCCTCTTGTCCCTCTCTCACTCCTCTCCTCCTCTCGTTTCTCCTGTTCTTCTAATCAGTGGCATGAAAGTCAGGACCCTCCCCCTGTGGGCCTGGCTTTGATGTTGTCCTAATTTCATGAAGGTTCTGAAACTCATATGTGTCCATGTGTGGCTTTGTGGAGAGGCTGGAGAGGGGGCATGGCAGACATTTTGTTTTGTACGGGCAGCCTTGGTGGGTCAAGGGATAGACTGGGTTGGCATCACTGCAGGGCTGACACTGCTCTTAGCACAACTCCCCCCCCCCCCAGCAGCAGCCAATGAGCTTGCACCCTGGGCTGGGCACACCTCCACAGCACCGTTAGCTTGGTGAAACCGATCTGACGGCCCCCCCACCAGCACGCTTGTGCCCGCACCGCCCCTGATGGGCCGGGACGCAGAGCAGACATCTCCACTAATGCAAGGGATTTCAGGTTATGATTTATCCCGTGCTCTTAATTGAGAGCTGGCTCTTTCATAAACTCCACAGTAAAAAACCCCGGGGAGCTTCACTTGAAGGGAACTGGCTACGGTTATACAGCAGTCATGCTGTGTATCACTGAATCAGTAATTATCAATGTCTGTGGAATAATTCATCACTGCTCTATGAAAGCGGTAATGGCAGAGCAGAGGGAGACTGAGGCACGGGTCTCCTCTCTGGTCCACATCTCTGTTTCAAAGCTGTTGGCTTGTGTGTGGCTGCTGTGTGTGTCTGTGCTAGTGATGTAGAGGAAAATGTTCGTTCAGCCTTCTCATGCTCTGGTGGGAAGATCGCGTTAAATTTGACTTTTTCGGGAGAGAAATGACGAGCCTGAGGCTGTACCTCGTCGCTCCCCGAGGTTTTTCGCGCCAACTGGAAAGCACCGTCCCCTTTCATTAGACTAAAAGGTGCTGTGTGGGAGTTAGCTTTAATTCAGTTTGACCCTGGGAGTGCTTAGTAACTGTAACAAGCACACAGCTGAGGATGTGTCATCGCGGGAGCCGTGCGGTCCAATCACACACGAGCGTCGGCTTCCCCCCTCCCTTCTCCAGGTGACTCATTTGTCTGTTCTTTTGCCTTTCAGGAATCGACTCGCCAGTCTTTGGACGAGAAGCCTTCATACATGAGGGGCCTGGGAGACTGAAGCAGAGCACCTCCTTCCTTTCAGGAGAGGAAAGATTAAACATCGCCAACAAGGCCCAGAGAAAGAGTGGAGAGAAGCTTACCGTCCATCCTTTGTTCTTCCTAATGACTCAGGAGTGGGCTCTCCATGGGCTGGCCGGCACTTCCTGCCAGACTGTTTAAAAAACTACCCATGATTTCTGCTGACAGAAATAATTCCAAGCAAAATAAAATTGAAGCCAAAAAAAGCACATAAACCCGATTAATCTTACTGAGGCTAGATCACAGACAAAAACACGGTTTTGAAGAGTCTTTGCTCCAAAGGATATTAAAATTTGACTTTTTTTGTGTTTTTCCTTTATATTATAATTACAAAAAATTCAAAGGGGATTCTTCTTGGATGTGGGTTTGGCCGGTCACCATGACTCTGCCCGCAGCCTGCTTGAGGGATTTGATTGGCTGTCGGAGAGTCGTCCGGGGCTCCACCCTGGTCCTGCTCTGCTGCGCCCTGGCGACGCTGGCGGCAAAGCCTCGCCCACCCGGTCACACCCACTTGAACTCCATCCGGATCGACGGGGACATCTCGCTGGGGGGTCTGTTCCCAGTGCATGCTCGCGGGAATGACGGCAAGGCCTGTGGTGAGCTGAAGAAGGAGAAAGGCATCCACCGGCTAGAGGCCATGCTCTTCGCCCTCGACCGCATCAACAACGACCACGACCTGCTGCCCAACATCACGCTGGGCGCGCGTATCCTGGACACCTGCTCGCGCGACACACACGCCCTGGAGCAGTCCCTCACCTTTGTGCAGGCGCTCATCGAGAAGGACGGCACCGACGTCAAGTGCCTGAGCGGCGGGCCTCCGATCATCACCAAGCCCGAGAGGGTGGTGGGCGTGATCGGGGCTTCCGCCAGCTCCGTCTCCATCATGGTGGCTAACATCCTTCGCCTCTTCAAGGTACCAGCTCCTCCTCTCCCCTCCCACCCCATCTCTGTTCCTTGTTCATCTCTATTTCAGTATTGGCTGAGCTCTTTTGTGCTCCATGGTGTCTCTGGGTAAGAATGATTGGGCTGTTGGCCGAGTCTGATTCGTCTGCATTGAGCCATTGGTTTAGAGTGATGAGTCTCTGTTGTGCTATTATAAGATTGCGGATTGGCTTTGTCTTTGCAGCTCACTTGCACGTAAATTAAGGAATCCCTCCTCAGGCTGTTGTGAGGGGCTATTAATAGGCTGCTTGCGTATTTTATCAGTCTCTGCAGCTCTGATTGGAAGACTTCCAATGCTAAAGCCTTTAAATTCATTTATTCCACCAGTCTTTTTTTTTGTTTTGTTTTTTTTCTAAACGAAATTAGTCCTTTACACTTCCCGAAGAACATTTTAGCAGTGCATCGCGGGAACAGGTGCAGTGCATCATTTAAAAACTGCGTCTTGTGTGGGGAGAAACAACTGCATTACTGTCCCTTAATGCCCTGTGTGCATTTTTACTTGCCTCACGTGGTAGTTTCTCTTGGCTAGATACATATTTAACGCTAGGTCTTTTCAAGCTAGCGCAAACATGCACACGTTCACATGCATTGTCTGAGCTCATGTGTATTATGCACTGTCACATGATACCGTGCTCGTGGGAACAAGTGTTATGATTTATTGCATGGCATTAGTGTCATAAAATTTCTTTGGATCCTGATCATCAAGGACACGATTTTTCCTGTATCAACTTTGCAGTTCAGGGAATCAAGACTTCATTACATGCCGGTCTCTCAAACTGATGACATTTAATTTGGTGTAGAACCTCTGTAATTAAATTTAGCAAATCATGCAGTGCATGTGGCTCTACCGGGGCACTCATGCGGACTCACTCAACAGTTATTTGAAAAATCATCAGCAGCTATCCTGGCCTCGTGAACATTTTTTAAAGTCTCAGTGTACCAATTGTGGACATGCAGTTTGGATCAGTACATGACTGTGATTGGCTGAACGGCTTTGGCAGGTTTATATATGCCTAGTTGAAAAATCAGTCCCCCCCTCCAAGTGACCAATCCAGTTTCAGAATTTACCTTCAAATATGCTGAATTGCGTTGTCACCACTGGCGTCTGTACTGTAAACCTTTTCTCATCCAGAAAAACTTTCTTAAAATATTATGCAATTCACGTTATTAAAGTCAATTAATAAAGTCAATCATATTTTGCAAATAATTCAGTATTATGGTGCCATAATAAATGTGACAAGTGAGGTAATGTCTCCACAGTTCACATCACAGTTATCAAAGTATGGATAAAACTGGACAGCCACCTTTTTTCTGGAGGTAATCTTTTATGCTGTTTGAGATAAATTTTAATCCCGAGCAATCCAACTCGCTGACCCGCCCAGTGGACTTTTATTTCAGGAAAAATTAATAGAATGTTCCTACTTTGTGATCTTTGTGAACCTTTATGGTGACAGTTCTTTCTCCTGAATAATCTCTCTTTGGGCTCCCTGAATGCCAGGGAAAGAATGAATGATACTTTATGCTACATGAACGGTTGTAATTTATATGCTCTATCAACTACCTTCCTGAACATTTGAATAATCTGTGTAAAATATGACATTTAAAGGATTTAAGAAGAAAAGCAAAGGATTTAAGAAGAAAAGCCGTACCGTGAAGCCATTAAAGCATTTAAAGGCTGAAATCTGAAATTCTACAGGCAGTGATAGCCATAAGTGTTAGTGTATTTACAAAGCATTGATGGATGATGTCAGTCTGTGAAGACATTGCATCATCGCTCCATTGAGAAGAAGGGCACGACATTCCCAGCCCCATCTACAATGGAATCTCACTGCTGCGTGATTAAAGGCTAACGTGTCCTTTCACGTGGCCGGACCCTTTCATTTGTTTCACCAGGGTTTATTGGCGTCCAATTTGAGTTTGATCTGTGTTTGAGCCTTTGATCTGACCGGAGGAGCCGGCCAGAACCTTGTGCCAACATCTTCCTTATTCCACGTCTTGTCAGTGTTTTCATTTTCTGTATGAAGACAGATAGACTCAGGACTAGCGGTCAAGGCTTGGCCCCGGGTGGTAGTAACCTGCTATGCCCTGAGGTAAAATAAAATCTTGATTGTTCCTTCAAAGGTATAGCCTTTAGGCAGTAGGCGTAACATTTTACACTTTTTACAGGAAATGACACTGCTGTAATTTTCATGTAGAGGTGCCGTTGAAGAAAGTAGCCGGCAGGGCGTGCGGGAAGTTCAGACAATCAGGCAGTAATGCGTGGGTCGTAGGCTGTTTAATGCATTCAGTCTCAGACCGCACGGGTCAGCCAGGGGCGGGGATATCTCTGCCTCATCAGCAGTCAGCCCAGCGTCACCGATGGCAGGGAGTCAGCGCATGCTGTATCGGGCCTTTCACACAGAGGATACCCAGTGCTCACAGCTGCATCCGTGAATACCACGGCTACCACGGGTGCTTTCTGTTATTTTTCCTTCCTGCTGCTCATTCCCTCTTAAAATGCATGTGGGGAGTGAGAGGGAGAGAGGAAGAGAGAGTGAGAGAGCTGTGTGTATGCAAGGGAGAGACTGTTTGACTGTCTGAGTGCGAGATTGTGTGTGCGTGTGCATGCGTGAGTGTGTATGTGTGTGAGGAGAGGAGGATAGATAGAGGATAGAAGTAATTCCCGATATTCTTGCCTTTCTCTCTCAGGCACATCTGAGTGTATGTGTGTGTGTGTGCATATGTTTGTGTGTGAGAGAATGAGGGTAGAGAGAAGGAGGCGGGACATGGGAGAGAAGGATAGAGAAAAAGAAAGGGAGGAGGGAGGGGCAAGGACAGTTTAGAGGCAGAGAGGGTTAAACACAAACTGTTTACTCAGCACTCAGCACTAGCCCAGCATGCGGAGCCCAGTTCCAGTCGGCCTTATGAATATTTTACAGGGGGATTTTGCAATGTCGGCTGGAGGCTTAGGCTAGAAATGCTGTGGCTTAAGAGTAAGGCCCTCCGCACTGGCCCACCTGGGCTCCCTTCTCATAGCTGTGCTAAGGGCTAATTAGCTCTGAAAGCTGTGAAGCGGGGAGTTGACGCCAGCTTGATTACCTGGCCCTTGCTTATAATTAAAATGTGACCCACCGTGTGACTCCGAACGGGGGGGGGGGGTACTTTGGTCCGCACACCTCGCAGATTCCTCCCCCGGAAGAGAGAGGAGTGGATGGTACTCTTTTTTTGTGGAGACGGACGAGCTTCATTTCCTCCAAGGCGCCGTTAAAGAGTCTTTTCTCTCTCCTGGACGAAACCGGCGGCGTCTGCGATGTGTGTTTTTCAGCCGTTCCTGGGGTTTTCGGGGGAATGGCGGCCGGGCTGGCAGGAGGCGGGTTTAACAAGCTCCTCTGCAGCGCTCGGAAACACGAGAGACCCTGCGGCCTCCTCTCTCTCTCC
This sequence comes from Synaphobranchus kaupii, assembly GCA_029718625.1. Taxonomy (NCBI): domain Eukaryota; kingdom Metazoa; phylum Chordata; class Actinopteri; order Anguilliformes; family Synaphobranchidae; genus Synaphobranchus; species Synaphobranchus kaupii. The sequence goes on along the minus strand of CM056378.1, from coordinate 98,498,726 downwards.
TCCTCATTAATGGCAGTTACTCAGCTCTGCTGCAGTCTGCACGGCTCTGCGCATTCCGCGCCGTCCGCTCTCATTGGGTCGGCACTCCAGCGCAGGTTTGTTGACTTGGACTTGTGCTGCCGTTTAATCTTTTTCTAGGAGCCACCAAAGATTTTGTCCTCTTTATTTTATTCAAATTTTTTACGACCGCCCTCCCTCTCACTCCTGCTCTGTCTCTTCCTCTCCGTCTATTGCTCTATCTATCTCTCTCTCTCTCTCTCTTTCGCTTATTTAAGTGGCTACATGGGTGTCGCAGATGATCCTCTTTGCTGCATTCTTCTTTTTATGTTAACACTGCATCATTCATAATCTGAATAAAGCAGCTTTTTCTGTTGGAGATTTCCAGTGGGAAAGTGCACTGCGGTTCTACCTGAGGAGAAGGATTTCAGCCCTGTTTGCCCAAACACATTCTAGTAGCCTACAGACAAAACAAATCTCCTTTTGTTTGTAGATAAAAATTAAAAAAAACATGTCCACAGATGGCATCTGTTTGCACATGTTGTCACCATTTTTATTACAAACTATCTCCCTCTGTGGTACTTCTCCCCAAAGCAGTCATTCTGTCGGCTGCAGTGTCACACGGTTCAATAAAAGTGCTGAGGAAATTCTTTTTTAATTTCCTCGGGATGCACCCAGTCACTCCATCAGCCTGTCAAATGTGACGGAGGCACGCGCCGAAACTTTGAACCTGGCGCGTTTTCTTCCCCCCCACTGTTAACCTCGGCAAATATCAAACCGTGCGCTGAGAAAAACAAGTCTACGACAGAGAACGCTGGAGCCCTCGGTTTGCCTGAAACCCATTTAAGCGCTCCATCCTCAAGAACATGATTAATTGCACCCGTCCCATTACACAAAGCAGTTCGCTGTACAGTAGGTGTTTTTGTGTGTGTGGAGGATACACAGAGGATGTGCTAGCCTCGTTGGGAGGGATGATTAAAGCCTTACGGCGCAATCAGATGAGCGTGACAGATAAGGATTGAGTTCCAGCGCCGCTCAATACCGCCCCCTATGTGCGCAAAACCGTCTACAGGCTAGAGGCCTCCAGAGGTGTTGTGTGGTCACCCTCAGTGGTCTCTTGCAGTGTGCTCCTTCACGGACGGGGGGTTAGCGGCTCAAATCAGTGGCCGATTGGGACCGGCTGTTGCTAAATTCTGAGCGTTCTGCCTTTAAGCAGCTAGGCACAGCTGCACCGTACCGTGAAGCCATTAAAGCCCCCTCTTGGAACACACATATCGATGCTGAGCTAGACAGAGATAACTACCCAGGGATGCGCTCTCGACAGGAGGGGAATGATGAGCTTGAGAGCGCTGAAAGGCCTCTGCTTTTCATCTTACATTCACATGTTCTGTCAGCAGCCAGAGAACTCCTTACAGATCCTTAATCATCAAGCAATTCAGGAGAATACAATCGAGTGGAGACTTGTTTACCGAATGTGGAAATATGGCTTTGGCTTCAAACAATTAGATAAGAACCAGCATTCATCAAGACACAGACGCAAAGTACAAGGGTAACACTGGCTGTTATACATTTAAAATGCTGATTACACATGGAATTAAAGATTCCTTAAAGATTTCTCTACCCTCTCTGAGGGTAGTTGGGAAGGGTAATGACTGTTCAGTGATCTCTGTCTCTCTGGTGTGTTTCCCACATACATGTTGCATGTTACTGTAGCTTCCATATAATCTTTCTTGCCATGTTTTACTGATTTTGCCAGCTGTCCTTTGCTCTTAGGTTTCCATACCAAAAAGACATAGAATAGCCGAAAGACAAATAACATACAAAACAGAACAAACCCAAAACAAAGGTCTAAAATAATCTGCTGCTGATACAGTTTGGGACCTTTTCTTTGGATGGTATTATTGTTTTCCAGCAGTGCCTTCAAAAGAAAAATGGCACAAGGGGCAGGCCAATCCACCCGACGGCTCGTCTGGCCGTTTCCCGCCATTCTGCTGTTGCCAAACCGCTCTCTGGTCATCGCCCTCTGGCAGTGCTCCGCTTGTCATCTCTGCCGCTTTGATGGAGTGCTTCCTCAGCAGGCCATTAGCTCCGACTCACACCGCTCAGCCCGCCCTGGCCGGCCGCGGTTCAATCCGCGAGCGGCTGGTAGACAGGAGCTCCAGGGCAGACCCAAACCCCTTGCATTACCCGTCAGTCCCGCCACAGGACATGCAAACAGCTGTTCGCTACCTACCTGCCACATTGGCTGGCTGAGAGCCCTCGCTTTACCCAGTGCCTACAGTGGTGGGTAAACCCTTAAGGGGACGGTCAAACCAACCTCCCCAATAATTAGCACGTTTTTGCAGGCCAGCTGGGCACTGGGCTTGTTTGGCATGGGGAGAGATTTAAAAAAAATAATCATAAGAATTGTGGACATTATACCACACTGGGTGTTCTCCTTTATGAGGCTGTGATCTTTTCTAAGATTGAACACCGTCTGCATTGCCTTGCCCAGTGATCGGAAACACCTATGCAATGCAATGCCAGCTGCAACAGTTGTCTCTGCTGTGTGTCTCTGTAGAAGCTTTCCTGGCACTCTATTTTCTATTTGAGATCCATTTGATCATATTTTCCCCTTGCAAGCCCCCAAGTAAAAGTATCCAGCTGTAGAGATGAATAATTTGCCATTTACCTCAATCACCCTTTCCCTAAGTGACAGTGTGAAGTGAAGTGAAGAAGTTTTGAGTAAATACCCGCAAATAATTGCAAATTATTACTGCTGTTGTTATCATTATGGAGTTGTGATTAGTATTTCACAGACACAGTTTTATTGTCTGTGTGGATGCAGACATTTGTTTTTATAAATCCTATGAATGGGAAATGTTTGTTCTGATGAGGGTACCTTGAAAGCCTACTACTGATGTTCAGGGGGTATGCACCTATTGTCTTATCTTGAAAAAATAATTTGGATGTTTCTTGTTTGCCTGCTTTTGGCCAAAGTTTTTTTTTCATTTGCTAAAACTGGTCATATTATTATATTCTTTTCCTTTGCAAAACCATTCAAACTCAAATCTGTTGATGTATAATTTTAGCCCAAATCTTTGTAAGGAATGTCAGGTTATCTTGAAAAAGTAATAATATTATTGTAATTTACAGTCATAATAACATCTGTCTCAGCCCACTAAACCTCATAATGACATATGAAACAGTAGAAACAGTAGTGCTAGATAATATACATGAATTCAATAAAGTGGTCTGTGTGTTCATGTGTATGTATGCTTGTACGTGTGTGTGTGTGTGCGCAAGTTATTTTCTTTCATGTTTCTCGGTGAGGTCAGAACAACGGTTCAACAAGCTTACTGATCCAACTATCTCAATACATAAAATGTCTCTAGTTTAATAGAAATTAAAAACTTCTCACTGACCACTGATGTGACAAGCCAGGACCCAGCAAAACTGACTGAGCAAGGTACTGCATTCATGTCTCCACATCTTTTCACTGGCAAAATCCTTTTCTTCACAGTCTGGAATTTGTATTCTGTACACACATGAGTTTAAGAATAAGTAATGAAAAACTGAGAGACACCAGCTGGCAACCATTTTCAGGCGAGATGTACTTGAAATAATATGCACCATTTGTTTGCCTATGAAGGCAAACATATTGATCTGGGTCTGTTTGGTGATTTATGAGTGAATTATACCTTTCAATATGTTAAGTAAATATGAACCCCCACAATATGACTGATATGATAAATCTGCTCTTCCATGTCTTTGATTTTCCATATCCAACACTGTGCTTAAAGCAGCAGGGTGCATTTGTACTTTTTTGTGCAAACCTTCACCAGAGGATTTGCAATCATTCCTTAGTTCAACTTACTAGTGTGAGTGGTGCTCAAACATAGCTGATTTCAAGCCTCCTGTTTTCACAGAAATCAGGCCTTCGTCTTTTTCTCCAGTCACTCAAGCAAGAAACTGACTTGGATTATTCAGGTATAAAAAGTAAGGTTGCCCACTTCCTGTGTATATACGTACATGGCAGTTGTCCACTTCCTGTTTTCATGACATCATGGTCCTCACCCCACACCACTCTCCATCAAGAGTATTTCTCCAGCTTATCTGTGGCTGCTCTGTGAGAAAGTCATGACAACCTGTACAGAAAATACAATCAATTAAATTATATTTTAACCTCTTAATGCCAAACGCCCCCTAGCGGTCATGCCGGCGTGACGGAAATTATTACATTATACATTTCATTAATTTAATAATATATAATAAACTGCTCACCTCAATATTTTGATTAAATATCCTTAAGATATATCCATTCCTTCTGGGAAAGTGGTTTTTAAGCCCAAAACGTCGGGATAAAACTTCGTAAATAACGTTGGAAACTCGGACCTAATTCTCAAACATGTATTGCAGCTTGATGTCACACCATAAACAATGTGCTGGTAAACTGTTCTGCTTAATTGTATTTCACAAAACTTTGGTTTGAAAAATCATTATACCTTTAGGCTTCAAGAAAAAATACTTTAAAACTTTCATACGGCTGTACATTATTTTTTTCCAATTTTAAACCGACTTGTGCTTTTTTGCACTTGATTACGACTCGTTCGGCTGTGTTCACTTTGGCGTTGTGAAACTCAGCCAGTTTCTGGAGTACCAATCCCATGGCTTAGTATATGTTAGCCAGAGTAGTTTTGAACGTGCTTGCAGAGATTTATGCAAAACCGTCGTCAATTGGGTGTATTTCTTTGACTGATAGCACAATAGGCCTATCTGAAGTTGGAAAAACCGTCTTCCACCCGCCTCCACTCTGAGTATTATTTGCTTTCCATTGGGTTTTAAAACTGTCTGTCAAATATTCCAGCGAAAAGCCAAGACTCTTATCTTTCAAAGGAGCCCACAATCAACACAAAGCAGTCGTAAAAAAAGGAAATCGAGCCGTGCGTATGAGGAAGTGGCGACCCACGCGTAATTATCGAACCAAAATGGCGCAGTGTTTTTACCTTGTAGCGTAGCTCGCTACATTCCGTTTAGCAAAGCACAATTAATTAGGTAAGGCCCGCAGTTACATTTTTTACTTTAGAGTATTTTTGATACAGTTTTTGTGTAGTTATGTCGAGATTTTTGAGGCGTTTATCCGTGCACCAAGTGCTAGACGAACTGGATAAGCCAGAAGATGTTTTTGCCGAGGGAGACTCATCCTGTCTCAGTGACGCTGAATCCACTGATGACCGAGATGATGTTGCTGACATGTAAGTTGTTTTATCATACTAACAGTGTTATGCTATAAACGCATTGAATTTCGCCATGGCAGGTAACGTCGTTAGGGCTGGTGGTATTACCGATTTTTCGATATACCAGTGTGAATTCACGCAATGCCATGCGGGTTCGTAATTACATTGTCAACTGTATTTTATTGTTTTTCATACAATTAATATTACAAATTGCACATTCCAACGGTATGATAAATAATTTATGAAGTAAACTTAGGGTGTATTGTCTGTGTTGACAAACTCGCACGTGTTACGTGGCGTTGCCAACAACACAGATGTTTGGTGTAAGCATCGAAGGAAATTTAGCTGCAATGCGTGAATCCCTGTGTTTCTTCTGTGAAGCTAACTAACCTTATATACTTATGCATAAAATCGGTCCCTCTCAGCTAAATTAATATAGATAGTATTGCCTTTACAGTGGCAAGCTAGCAAGCATCCCTGTGTTTTCCTGTCTGTTTATTATAGTTTATACGAGTATTAGGAATGGAAGTGTGGTGTTGCTGATTTGCCCACAGCTTACTGTGAACTACAGTCGACGTTCATTGCTAGGGATAGCTGCTACATTATGCGAAGGATGTGCTTTGCCTTGTCTGTTCTGTAGTGATCTTGATGTCTCTGTGCGCACTTACTGTACGTCGCTTTGGATAAAAGCGTCTGCTAAATAAATGTAATGTAATGTAATGCAAGCAAAATTACAGGTAACAAGCAGCTAGCTATCTATTTGTGTCTGAGATGAGCTACTAAAACGATTTTTTTGAGTGTGAAATGGCTTCTGGAAGTGTTTAGTAAAGTCATTGTTCCACCTGAGTAAATTGTTCTGTATGCAGTACAGAAGGCTGTGCAGGTAAACAAAATGGTAATTTATGCATGGTATGAGGGAGAGAACATGATAACATGAGGGAGTACTTGTTGATTATTATTATTGTTGATTGTTGTTGTATAAGGGGGACTAATGGGTATATCAACATGGTGGACAATTCCATGGACAGGGTTAGTGGGATTTGTAATGATGCAGATTGCTCTCCTGAGGGAATGTGTAGTCTAAATGGCTTCTGTATGAATGGTTAAATAATCTCTCCTCAACCTCCACCCCCATGTTTTGATCCTTTACCTTTTTTTGTTTTTAGTTCATTTTTTTTTAGCTTTTTGGACCCTGCCATTTTGTACTTTCTTTGTGTAAATACGGTAACTTCAGCAATTAGAGGCAAGGATCTTTTTATTTGTTACAGCAGGGGTGTTTTTATTTTTTATCTAGGAAACTGGTGGACTTTTGATTTTTTATCCACTGCACTTTTAGTAGTACACCTTAGTGCACTTGTATATAGTTGATATATGTTTGTCATGTATAAAGTTTTGCCTCCTAAAACCCAACCCCAACGTCCCTGTCATAGGAGGTGGCAACAGAATAAAGGACAGGACTGGCAAGCATTAATGTGTAGGGAAGTTTCATACTATTCCCATTATTCATTTGAAAACCTGTTTGCACATTCCTGGACTCATTTCTGGCTAATGGGGCTCTGGTGAAATACACAAGATTCACTGTGCTGCTACATGGGTTTTGACAGCTTTTTGTAACCTTGGGTAGTTAGTTGTGTAATATGCAGAACACCAAGAACACGTCTAAAAATGAACTTTTATTGCCAATATTGACAAATTATCTCATTTTATTGTAAAAACCTAAAAAATAAATCATATTGAGACCTTTCTGGAACATTGCCATTTTTGGCACATTTGGCACCATTTGGCACCATTTGGATAACGAAAAAGGTTCACCTGAAAAAAACCCTGTAAAATTTGAATGGTTTGAGATATTGACACCAGATTGTTACCAGAGGTAGGCAGCATATTGATGAATCAGATAGAGGAGTCATTTCCTTGATTGCATTTGTAGCTCCCCAGGTAAAAATTCTTAAACTTGAATGTAGGTACCCGTTTTTTAGTTTTTTTATATTTTCTGTACATAAATTGTTGTAGTTAAGTATCAAAAACTGGATTTCTATGAGTTCTCACTGCTTAGTCGTAATACTGCAGGTGTCTGCTTTAATAAAAGCCATGAACCATATTTGTACCTATTATAGTTTTTGAGATAACCACCTTTGTTTGTCACTAGTGAAAACAGGCAAAATTTGGCCTATTTTGCCCTCGGTAGGAAGAGGTTAAAAGGGTGACTTCAGTTTTATTTATTTTTTTTAAAACTTTTTTCCAAATATTCCCCCATGCTGTTCGGCATTGATAATAATTTTGTCACTTTCTTTGCAGAACTTTGGTCACCCCCGAGAACTGCTCCACTCTGCTTTGCAATGCATTCTAATGGGGCCATGCAAATGAGCCTTGAAATGCCCATAAAATAACCTCCCTCAAAAAACGAATTGCATATCCTGAAGGGGACATTCATTTACGTCATTTTCCATCAGTCCATTACCAGCCATTAGGTATTTCAGTTGACAGACTGCTTTTTTTAGTGGAAGCGTGAGAACTTCGGCAAGCAGAGATGGGATGCACCGCCAAGGAAGTTTTGTGATCTGAAATCTGGATGGTGCTGGTGACAAGTACAAAGAGAAAATTTTCAACATTGTAGTATCAAAATGACTAGATCTACACAGCGCAGTTTTCATCATCTACCTTTGCATGACAAAGACAGACTTAGACTGTGGTTGGTTGCACTAAAAATTAACCAGGATACACCAGTAATGGACTTTCACCTGGTAAACTATCGTGTTAGCAGCCAGCACTTCGATAGAGATGACCACCATCGGTATAAGTCTACTGCACATACTCCTAGATGCTTTGGACTGAAGTACACAGCTATACACATGGTTGGAGGAATACCGATTTCTGAGGTAATGCAGCCGAGATTCTATTTAACCTAAGCTAGTCTAGCTAGCTAGCTCCAATCCTGTAGGTCATTTCAACTCTGTTAGCGTAAGCTATACCTGTCAGTTTAACTCGACAAGCTGTATGTCATTCACTTATTTTAGGCTTTAATCTAGTAAAGACCTGTGAGCAACACACACCCCTGTGAGCATGAATACAGCCTGCCGCACTGCAAATAAGGAAGTGTTTCTACAGTGAAAAAAATATAAAAAATGACCATTATTATTAAATTTGGAGCAATACTGCTCGCAGTTATCTGTGAAAGACATTTGTATAGGCGAATCAAGTTTTAATTTCACGGAAAACTGAAATTAGAAGGCATGTCAAGGCTTGTTTGTATGACCCCATTAGAATGCATTGCAAAGCTGAGTGGAGCGGTTCTCGGGGTGACCAAAGCTCTGCAAAGAGAGATGTGACAAAATTATTATCAATACCGATCAGCATGGTGGAAATAGTTTGGAAAGATAGGTAGGTCCAAGTGGAAAAAAAGTTACCATTTAAGTGAAAATTGGATATGTGGCACGATTGGTGGCTTTCTTTTTAAAGGCATTAGAACACACAGTAATTATGGATGCACACAACCAACAATGCAAGGCACAACATGGTCGTAGAGCGCATAGTAAAGGATGTGCCTATGATGCCCAATGAAGTAACGCCCAAACTGAATTCCAAAAGACAGACACGAGGACAGGCTAGCTAACTCTCTCACACACGGAACAACGTGGGCAGACGGAGGCAGATCAATTCTCATTCTTCGCTTAATTGCCTTCTGAGGGTCTCTTTCAGCCAGGACCAAACACTGACCTGCAAACACATTAATAAATCGTGCAAGCCGTCTGGACGTGTTCTCCTGTCCAAGCCTCTTCCATCTCTTTCTGCACTCCTTGCGATCATTAAACAATCAAGGTTAGAAGTTCACCCGCCTCGCGGGCCTCAGTCTCTGCTATTGACCCTGACGCCTACCGATGTCCTGTCTACAGACGCAGCTCAATGGGCTCTTATTGCCCCCTATCTTTCTTTTTTCCCCCCAGGTGAGAGGCTGTCTTTTAGATTACAAGACGGGACGTTGAGCCATATTTGTATTGATTTAACACATCATTGAGGAAGTGACAGTTGAATCGAGATAAACACTCCTACGCCGTATCTGCTTGTGACAACTCAACGCCTGTTTTTCCTCCAATCCTGTCACTCCTGGGCAGTAGTTGAGCAGGCTGGCAGATCACTGCTTTATCAAATATGTAAAATGGAAAGATTCCAAGGCACTGTCTTTTTCTGTTTTTCAGCCGTTTACCTATCGGGGAACGAGCAGTAAAAAAAAGGCTGCTCCGTTTCAACTGCTTAAGCATAAATATGCATTTGCCTGTAGCTCAGACAGCTCCAGCTACTTTGCTTGCTGTGAGCTTGCAAACCAATGGACTGAATATTTGCAATGCGGCATCATCCATTGTGGCATTACCCAGTGAAAGGAGTTCCTGCGACTTAACATCCGGCCGTGCAGCCAGCCGGTGCAGCCACTGTTATCGTGTCAGAGCGAGAGCTTGCACTCGAGAATCCTGCAGGGAGACCGGCCACAGTCATTACACAAACACAATAACAAAATGCCCCATGGTTCTGCTTGAGGAGCTGTGGTCGAAAGCATTAGGGCCCGTTCCACTGGAACTAGACCAGGCCGTGTTATGAACGCAGCCTTGGAGCCGGAGTCGGTGGTGGAAAATCCGCCCCCGTGTTTCCTGCGCGGCCCTTTTGCTTTTGGCTATCGCGAGGCGGTGCCGAGGCCCTGGGGAATCGTACTGGGTTACCACAGCACTGTAAGAACCGAATAGCCGTTATTCATTTTGCACCACTATGGTCAATATTGGCACGCTCTGATCTGATTGACCCTCCACCAGGATAACTGTAAATGTAGAGGGTGACTCATCACTTTCCCGTCCCTGTATCGGAGAATTCAATTGCTTGCGTGCAACATCAACTGAATCTTGGGTTCTCCGTGTCCCTGGGTACTGGGCTGACTTCTTCTGTCCCTCCCTCAGTACCCATGTTACAGGAGCAGTGCAGAGAAGCTGCACAAGAAACTTTGCCCATTTCGTGGAGATCGATTGCCGCCTTCTTTTTTTAATGCTTTCACCCTTATATCCATCCTGACTCAGAGGCCTTGCACTCTGAAGGATTTTCAGACCAGAGACCGGAGGTGTTTGTCCAGATTCGCGAGGCCTGGGTATCTGGGTTATGTTCAAGGACACACATCAGAAGTTGTGTCTGCTTTTAGTGGTCTGGCATGCCTCGCTGTTTTCCAGGCTGGAGGATCTCATTTGCTACAGCACTTGTCGGTTGCCAATATACAGCGGTGCCCTGCCGAGGAGTTGGCGCACAAATCGCCAGTGTTTTGTGGCAGCTGTCTACCAACATCCAAGTTAAGAGCTGGTTTAATTAACAGGGCACAGAAGTAAAATATTCAGAGATAATTTGTAGAAGAGCTTTCAGATGAGTGTGTGCATGATTTCGGAGCACATCTACTCTACGGTTTCTTGACCTTGTATTTACTCCCTTGGCAGTAAAGGGAACGGCACGGTCGAGTGCATCATCGACTGAGCCACTTCCCCACATTGACCTCTGTCAGATTTTGACCGTTAATCTAGTGCTTGTGAAGAGCACTGCAGAGTCCCTTAATGAGAATGTGCTTTTTTTTGTAGACTTGTGTCACTTTCAGAATAAAAAAGAAGGCACTCGTTAGAGCATACCAGATCTCTCTTTCACAACACATTACACAAACCCCTCAAGTTAAAAAAATACACCAAAGCAATATGAAATGTTGTCAACATGGTATACCTCAGCTAATAGTAATTTATTTTCCTCAAATTCTCATTTTGCGTCCCCCCCAACAGCCATCGGACATTTTCTGATTTTCGGATATGTGGAACGCAGCCTTTCCTGGAAGGTAGCTTCACTGCCTGTCTAGCTCTTAAGAGTCTCCTTGGATCTGGGGAGATACAGACAGAGAGATCATTTACTCCAACCAATCAATTTACAAAGGAAGAAAATCCAAGTTGGGTTCTTTGCTTTGAAAGAGAGGATTGCATTTACTGTGAAGTTAATCGTGTAGCCTCCTAAAACATGTGCTCAACATATATTAGTAATTTTAGTGCACTGACCATTTTATTCAATAAGGCTAGCTTTAAAGCTATCAGACTTTAAAATTAATTTGTAAAAACTATTTGTAAGCCTTCATAATAGATTAATAATAGAAGTTCAAAACATCAAACATCGAAATTCATTATGTCACCTCAAATTCATTACAGCAAATAACATGGAACCACAAACATACTTTGTTTTAAAGGAATCAATATCTCAATTCCCTCATGCAGTGTTTCTAGCAAAGCATCATCAGAACCACTTGATATTCCATTCATTCCATTCTGACTTTGAATATAAATTAACTTTACAGTCACAGAAGACATTATCCAATCAATCATATATTTGGATATTTGTTTCAAATGCATTAAGGTCCATGTAGAAGTAAGCATAAATGTATAAATGGAGGCTATCCCAATGAATGCCTTTGCCCCTTTCCTCTGACCCCCACCAGTTCTTATTCTGCACCAAAGATTTCTGGGAAGTCCATCATTGAATCCTGAAAATGTTACCATTCACTGGCTGGGTCAGGTAAAATTGGCTCAGTCTTGCATACAATACTCAAATGTGAAGGCATAGCTGTGCAAGACCAGACACATTTCTTATTTTTGAGCTCTCAGGTTTTCCATAACTGCGCGGGTCTCATTTCAGTTGAAATGAAACAGCTCACTTCTGCTTGGTATCCGTCATAGTTGAAGTTCAGCATAGTTGTCATTGATGGAGGAGAAAACATTCATTCTTCATGACTAATTTCATGTGGATAAGGAAAGATAAGGGAAAGAAAACAATTTTGCGCTCTGATCAGATTATCTCAAAGGAAACTCTGTAAGACATTTAGTTTTATATTTCACTGACTGGCAAATTTCCGAGTGCAAGTACGGTCCAATTTGAATAATTTTGTGCTCCCTCCCTTGCTCCTCCCCGTCGGTTCGAGTGTCTACTCATGTTGTTTTGGTGCTGCGTCACGTCCTACCAAGTGGAAGTGGCGAGTGGAAGTGCAGGAGGGCAGAACATTTAACGGATTGGACCGCAACCCTAGTTTAACATGTTTCTTTAATTATACGATTGTTTGTTCAGAACAAAGGCAACAGCCTAAGAGGCACATTATTTATTCTTATACAATATTGTTCATTCAATATGAAACATGCAATGTTTTCTCTCGTTTACAAGGTAATAGCAGCCTAAGAGTCATGCACTTATTTTTTTTTATCAGGGCAGAAGCACTGTATTTTTGTAAGTTTTATATTTCATGTGATGTACTGTTTTATCTATTTTAGATATCTTCCATGAAAAGTGTTTGTCATTGGAGCATTTGGTATGAGGCAATACTGTAACAATAATAATAATAATAATAAAAACAACAATTATATTGTATATCGCCATTTTTTTTGTGACAATATATTGTGAGTCATAATTTCATGATCGTCACAGCCTTATTTGTGGCACACTTCAAGAGCCACTTACAAGTATTCTTATGACACAGCATGCAATAAAACAAATGCTTGAGGAAAATCTTAGCCATCTCAGGATGTAGCAAACTTCTTGTTTGGGTGTTAAATCTTCCATCTGTTTCTGTTTAGGTGTTAAATCGCCCATGTGTTTACCCAGAAACTCATAGGCCATAAATGCCGCAGAGGCATGTTATGAAGGTAATTCTGATGACACATTTGTACCTGAGGGAGGAAAAATGTTGATTTACTTTTTAAATATAGCGTCTGTTAAACGCTTAAAAAATGTATGTTAGAAAAAGATTTTCTTACAAAAATATATATTCAAAAGTAATGTCTCTGTACAGGAGGGGTTGTTTTTATCTCCCTCTCTTGAGTTATTGAGGTCATCTGTAAATCCGTCAGTGCACAGCAATGCTACTAAATCTGATTTAACAGAGAATAAATATTTATCGAATGAATCCTGAATTTTTTATAATGAAGTTGAAGACTCCTCTCCTGTTCCATTTTCTTCTTCACTGCAGCTGTCATGGAGTTGTGTTTGTTCAGAACTCTGCATCCAGGGGCTGTCAGCTTTGCTTTCTCGTGTCTTGTATATCTGCCTATCTCTCTTGTCCCCCCCTCCATCTTCTCTCTCTCTCTCTCTCTCTCTCTCTCTCTCTATATATATATATATATATATATATATATATATATATATATATATATATATATATATATATATATACGTATATATGCAGTTAGGTCCATAAGTATTTGGACAGTGATACAATTTTTGTTGTTTTGACTAAACGGCCTGTGTTTCTGCAGCTTGTGTGCAGTGGTGATGTTCTGGTTGAGAAGCACCCGGATATGGAATTGCATTAAAATTCTATGGGCAACAGGAGGAAAACTTTTGGCACGCGACCTGCGCTCATTAATTGGATCACCGTCTTTTACCTCGATGAGTCATGCGGATGCCTCCCTTAACAAGACGGATCTTAACAACCGCTCCCCTCCTGTTTGCCGGCCCGTGCCCTTCTAAAACCAATTACAATCGCACTTTCCCCTGTGTAAGGGGCGCTGGTATTGACTCGGTGAATACATCACCTGCCTGTGTACTGTCTTCACAGCTAATCAATTAGCGAGTCTAAGTGGAGGCATCAGATCCTGGCATTAGGCCTCTAATGCGGCTGACAGACGACAGACAAGTCGAGGTGAATGCAAATGCACACGCGCCGGAGCGCTTCCCTGCATTCCGACGTCGTCATCGATCCCGATTTCAAACTCCGCGCCAATTAATATCAACCACAAAGCCGTCCCGGGCCGTGGGCGAATGAAACGAGATAAAATCTCAGGCGGGGGGTGAGTCAGGTCAGTCCGCACACCTGCCGCACAGTTTTATGCCCGGCTATCACTTTTTTCTTTAATTGCTCCCAACCGAGAAAAAAAGGCATTGTGAATTGATTTGTGCGTAATCTCAAATCCAATATCCATTTTGGTAGCTGTCATATTCTCGCTTGATTTCAGTCAGTTCAGACTTGGTAAATAGTCGCTGCTTACCTAATGCAAGCAAATAGATGGACGTGCGTTGTATTCAAACATATGGAAGTGCCTGAAGTAATAGATGCACCTATGAGACAGTGGACCTCATTCTAAACAAAGACAGAGGCCTTCAAGAAAAAGTCAGAGGAGCCAAAGTTTCTTTGCTAGCCCATGGTTCTGCAGAGTGATAACCCCATGTATCAATTTTATTAGTTAAATCTTCCAGAAATTCAGCTTTGTTTAGTTATCACAGCAGACAGAGAATACAATGGAGCACCTTACTCTGAACCCTGTCAAATGCTTAACAAGGTTACTGCCGTTTGAGGAAGTTTTTTGCTCCCTCATTTCACGGTAGATATTGGGTCCAATTTTCTTCATGGTGCAAAACGGGGGCAGATGGGGCTCTCCCCGTTTCCCAGTTGTCAGTCGTTAATAAACGGTAATGCTATTTTAACTGCGTGCACCGTGTATCGTGTATTGAGTTTTCAAATCACAAAAGAATTGATGCAAATACATTTCCCATCAGCAGCCACCTCGCTTTGATGCAATTAGTGAAAGTCATGCTGAAAGTTTTCATTTGGCTACGGCCGCTACCTCTCGCTCTGCGCCGACTCCTTACCATTAGGATGGCAAACAAATGCCTCAATATTTTTTTGCTGAGCGCTATGCGCTCCGTGTATAAGGATGGATCTTTTTTTCCCGTCAGTGTTTTTAGCATCACAAAAAAATTCCAGCACATTTACTTCCTTTTCCATTCCACTATGGGTCTAATTTACATAGTATTTGCCTGAAGACTATGTAAATAAGGCCCAGAACATCTATTTACAATATCAAAAATGGCTTCATCAGGAACGCCATTACCTTGATAACAGCAGGGTGAAATGTTTTACTCCCACGCAATCTGTCACATTTGCTGAGAATCAAATCCATTATACACCGCAGATGAATATAGTCTGTAATTTATTCTTATTCCATGTCAGGAATGATGGTCGGATGGCTAGGAATACGTGCAATAACGCATACTGTAGTTTGCTTATCAACTGTTGTGTCACATATGGGCTCCATGTGAGATAAACAGATGGAGAGGATCTTTGGAAGACCCCTCCTCCATAACTGTCCTTTTGGGATAACCGACAAGTATATTTTCATTGCATATGCACTATATTGTACAAACCCCAGTTCCAAAAAAGTAGCAAAATGCACATAAAAGCAGAAAGCAGTGATTTGTAAATTTTCTTTTACAATATATATTTAATTGAAAACAGTACAAAGGAAATATATTTATTGTTTCATCTTAGCAACTTTATAGATTTTTGTAAATATATGCTAATTCCAAATTAAGTTGGGACAGGGGCAAAAAAAAAAAAGACTGGGAAGTTCAAAAAACACCTGCTTGGAACATTCCACAGGTAAACAGGTGATGCTATCATGACTGGGTATAAAATGATATCAGAAGACTCTAAGATATCTTATTTTCAGGTACTCTTACAAGCGCTACCATAACCTCTCTGCATTTGAATGGATCGCTACCATAACCTATCATAGGAAAAGGAAAACCTCCCAGTCTTTTTTTTTTGCCCCTCTCCCAACTTTTTTGGAACGTGTTTCAGGCATCAAATTCGGAATTAGCGTATATTTACAAAAATCTATAAAAGTGATAAGTTGAAACATTAAATATCTTTTCTTTGTACTGTTTTCAATTAAATATATGTAAAAGGGAATTTACAAATCACTACGTTCTGCTTTTATGTGCCTTTTACATACTGTCCCAACTTTTTTGGAATTGGGGTTTGTATATTATACTGCATATTTATCCCTGATCTTTCATTTATCTGTCAGATTTCTTTTTGGGAGATCTGTCATATTTGTACTACTTACCTCTGCCTTCAGTGCATTGTCATGTTTGTATAGGAACACATATTCTTGATGTTTTGTTAAAACTTTTCACTGGAATATATGTGATATTTTTGATATAAATTTCATGAGAACATCAAAATTCAGTGTTGTTCTCACAGTTTAACAGATGAGAATTATTAATTGGATAGTTTTCTTACTCAGGCTTTTGAGAGACCTGCTAGCCGGATATGTAGCTTCACCACATCAAATTAAGTCAAATTTTTGCTTGCTAGGGAAGCTGCTAGTGTTGTAAATATATCTCAATATAAAATTTATCTCAATCTGAACACATTTTCTAATTTGTAACTGCTATTATGTTATCCTCTCCCAAACTGCCATCATGCCTGTCTCGTTCAGTTGTACTTAGTGGTTTTATTTAGCCGCCTCAGTAGGTTCATGCTACTCTGAAGAGGGAAAATCATATATGAAAGCTCTTTGGATTAGTCCAATATTTCAAAACCAATATCCAATGTATTGGTCTCTGTGGCCTCTGCCTCTCTCCAAGCTCTTTTCTTCTGTACTCAAGCCTTCTGTGTAAATACCCAAACTGCCATAGCCACACACCGCTGACATATACAAGTTCTTTCTACAACATCTTTGTCTTAAGTTGGAAGAAAACGTGAACACTTTGATGTAACTATAGTAACCCTCCACAAATAATTGATTGATTGATTGGTGAATGGATCTGCTGTGTGTGATCTGTGTGTCAGCCTAATTGGGTCTCAGCGTGTGTGGACATGCTTTCTTTAAAACCCAGGCGTTGCTGGGGTTTGCTGGAACATGCCCAATATGAACAATTGTCCCCGTTGGGTCAATGGCAGCTGAGCCAGTCGAAGTGGGTAGACTTTTCTGTGAACTCAGAGAGCACCGTGGAGGCTGTCTTGTACTTTTTAAAATATAAGCAAATTTTGTAATGGATCTTGAAAATATTAGGGTGTGATCCTTATGAAGCTGGAGATGCATTGATTCTAAATAATTGCACTTATTGTATGTCGCTTTTGGTAAAAGCGTCTGCTTTTGTGGATGTAATGTAATGTAAATCGCCAATATTCCAGTACGGTGCTCTCCTGAAAGGACTGTTTTAGGAGAGGGGTCTGCAACCCAGGTCCTGGGGAGATGCAGGGTCTGACGGTTTTTGTTTTCCCCTTATAAACCCACAATCAATTCAGACCCAAGGAACCAGACGAAGTGAGTTAACTGTGTGATAACGGCTTTAATTGATCTTTTAAGTGTTAAGTAACAATGAAAACTAGCAGACCCTGCGACTCTCCAGGGCCTGAATGCTGACTAAAATGGCCGCCTTTATTTTTTTTTAATTTTGGCTGAATTAAACTGGACACAAAGTGATGCCTTGCATGAAGCAATATTTCATTTTTGTCATTTCTGGGTTCACAAGCTTGTTAGCCATCACTCGTATGCATTCAATTTCCATCAGAGCAAAGTTCATATGGAATTAATTCAGAGCGGTTTCTGCACGGCTTGTGCTTATCGGCTCGACACAAATGACAAACAAGATGGAAATATGTAAAAACAGTTTCCTGTCCAAATTAATTTGACTGAGCAATGTCATCTACTGCGTTTTTCCTCCACAATGAATAAACAAGGTCCAGTAATGCAATGTGACATGTGTCACTATCCTTTGGGCCCCTTATTTGATAAGCTGCCATCCAAGCAGCAACGGACATCAATTAAATAAATGCCTGTTCTTTTTTCCCCAAGCAGAATGTTTTGAAATGTGTCTGGATAGACTTTGGGGTGATGGTTCATGTCTCCAATAAATCTGTTTCACTGAATCAATAAGTCTCAAAGTTTTGTCAGCGAAGGGCGTAGTGTCTGCCGTTCAAGTGTTGCAGCCACAGACCGACCTGAGTGAACCATCACAAGACAACAAATCCTGAGATGTGGCGGTAACAGACTGAATAGACAAATGATTGTTTTTAATCCCTTGGTTATACATGTTATATGACTCAGCACGTAAACATGTTGCAAAGTTGCCAAACTTTTTCAGGGCACGCCTCTCAGGATGACATTTTAGAAATCTCTTTTTAAAAGTTTGATTTCAGTGAATACAGCCAACGTATTTCATGCTTTGCAATGAGTTTCACTCTCTATCGACGACTTACAAAACTGCAGCGTTAATGTTTCTTAAACTGTTTGGAGATGCTATGGTGAATCTGTAAATTGGATGAAGTTTTCAGGACTGTATGTACCTCCTATGTATGGGGAAACACTGAGATCGACAGACATAACATCCTGCTTTAACTGTTTCCCATAGTTGTTACAAAGATCCTTCCAGGTAAAACTAGCCGGTTACTTCAAGAGGGAAAAATTAAGCAGTCTGTATGTATGTCAGCATCAAAGGAAAAACAGAGAGTGGACAAAAGGAACAGGACCCAATTTGCTTGCTTCACTTTGAAATGTGCCATTGTGGGGTGGGCGCAGCCAGTCACTCTAGGCCCCTAAACATCAGGCCCGGCGACGAGCTGCTGGCTTCTCTCGCCGCTGGCCTCTACCACCACCACAGTGCTCCTCGTTTCTGCAAGTTAAGCTGAAAAGAGCATGAAATATTAAACCCTTGCCTGCAGCCCCCCAATCTCGCCTCCGCCGCGGCGAACACTTGGTCGCGGATGATGTAGGCCTGCTCTCCACAGAACTCTTATTTATTTTGAGCCGTCAGCATTCGTCCAGTCGGGATGATGGTAACTTGTTGATTCAGTCAATATTTGACCTTAACTTTGACTTGTATAAGCATTTTTTTCACAGTTTGGTCAATTAACATTGGTGATTAATCACGCTGTGTCTGCGATGGGAAACACTAACACTTGCATTTAAATGCCAAGCCAAAATTGAGACGCATGTTGATTCAACCCAGGCCTATATCATGCAAAAGGCAGGCCTGTATTATTTCCTTATATTCCATGTGCTCATATTCATGAATGCGGTACGATTTGTTCTGTACCAGGGCTTCATTCAGCTGCTATTGTGATAGACTGGCCATGTAAACAAAGTCTAAGGCAGTTAAATGTGCAGTGTTATGTTGCCATCCTCGTTTTACCATGTGGATGTATCTTTAGCGGTTTTTAATCTGCATTCACTGAACGTATTGATCTGAGGTGCAGCCAGCCAGTCATGTCTGTTGCTGCATTTAGTACCGTCTGGTCAAGAACCATTTGGCCTTTCCAAGCCCTTCGCTGCTGACAGGTGTTATTATGCAGAACACACAGCGTAATTGCAGTGCATTACGATGGTTTGTTTTCAAACCCATCATAGTTTCATTACAGCAAGCTGATTACCGTAATGGATGGTGATGTAAGATGTGCATTTGTTTGCCCTTATTCTAAAGCAGCGTTGCACTGCTGATGTCAATCATTCACTTTTGATTACAATTTTCATTACAATTTTTTGATTTCTGTTGATGTGGAAAAATTACTGTCATTCATTTTGGGTGCATTGGCTTTGAAAGGCATAAATTGTTCACCAGATTGCCTTTAGCAATGATTCATCCTTTCTTTTGCCCATTAAAAATAATAAATTGCACGCATTTTCCAAAAAGGCAACCAATGGCTTTTTAATAGATAATTAAACGAAAGAGATCAGTCATTCTGAAGTCCTCAAATTCTAATCCGGAGAGGATTTAAGGCCCTTTCCGAGGGCAGTTTATGCCTGAACATTTAGGAAATGACAACTATGAGTAATTTATGCTTAACGACACAAGTGGTCAGTTCGGAACCCTAAAGGTCAGTTTGATGAAGATAAAAATATAACTGGGAGGAATCTGAGCTACTTTAAATTCAGTTTAACTATTCTTCTATCAGCCTTAGCAGTCAAACATGGAATGAAAAAGTTACAAAATGCCCTCCCCATTAGTATAGTTCATTCCCTTCCAAAATAACCCTTTCTTCAGCCTGAACAGCAATTCACCAAGTTTCATAACCAATCCTTTTTTAACATACAATATGTGTATTAACTACAGTACCTACTGTAGTTACGGGATTGAACCATCTGAAATCTGAATTCCGCCTCTCTACAATTCAGTTGTCTGTTCCGTGGGATTCTAAATGCATCCTGGTCCGGGCAGCCAAAGCACACAGATCAATAGCTCAGTCAGAAGCTTTTAAAGCAGAGCAAGTGAAGAGGCCAGGAAAGTGCTTGGAATTATCTACCATTGCAGTCCATTTGCTAGTCTCCACCATGCTGATCTGTCACACACATGGCAGAGCACAGGGCCACACTGCGTGCCATGCTACTGATGGGGAGGGACAGGGGGGTTGGGGCGGGCGCGGCATGTACCCAGGAAGCAACAGTCACTTGAACATTTCCCGACTAAAGCTCAAACAAAGCACCAATTTTGGATTCCTGGTTTTGAAGTCATTTCATTTTTCGGCTTACCGGCGCAATTTAACGCAATTTGGCAAAATCCAACTTGTTAAACTGTTTGTTTAGAAAAGTAACATTTGTATTTATTTGTTATGGACAAAATGTTGATTGAATCCAGGTCATAGCTGATATTCATGTTTTCCTTGCTCTGTCGTAGATTTCAAGAGCAAGTATAGAATGGTACATGTGTAGGAATAGGCCATTCTCATGTGACATACACTGCCTGGCCAAAAAAAAAGTTGCCGTTGCACCGGTCATGCATAGTGCCCACTGTACAAGCCTCTGGAGGCAGTGTTATGATCTGGGGTTGCTTCGATTGGTCAGGTCTAGGCTCAGCAACGTTATGCAGCAATAAAATGAAGTCAGCTGAGTATCTGAATTTACTGAATGACCAGGCTATCCCATCAATGGGCATATTCCAGGATGACAATACCAAGATTCATCGTGCTCAAATTGTGAAAGAGTGGTTCAGGGAGCATGAGGAATCATTTTCACACATGAATTGGCCACCAGAGTCCTGACCTTAACCCCATTGAAAGTATTTGGGATGTGCTGGAGAAGACTTTACAGAGTAGTTCGACTCTCCCATCGTCAATACAAGATCTCGGCCAAAAATGAACGCAACTCTGGACGGAAATAAATGTTGTGACGTTGCATAAGGTTGTCGAAACAATGCCACAATGAATGTGCGCCGTAATCAAAGCTAAAGGCGGTCCAACGAAATATTAGAGTGTGCAGCTTTTTTTTTGGCCAGGCAGTATAGCTAACTCTTGCTGTGCAGAGGGAACGGTTTTAAAGACATCACAAACACAGGCATATACATAATATTCACACACCACACACCTGTCCTAATGTTAAAAAAAAAGTTGCATTTAAGTGTCACAGGCACTGAAATAAATTTGACTGTATTAACAACAAATTAGCTTGAAAAAGTCTTCCCTCTTTATATATGGCTCAGGTGCTGCTGCCACATCTGCATTTAAGCCAAACCTCATTACATTAGCAACAGATGCAGTACAATTTAATTTTCAGCCTATTATCAGCCTGTTCTTTCATAAATCACCAAAACGTCATTGCTCAAACTACGCAGAAGAGAGAGAGAAAGAAAAAAAAACCGGTCGCAAACACTCATTGACTGATAATAAGCAGATATACGTGGCTATAACTTTAATTGGATCCGTTCTTTGATTTTACAGTTAGGGGATCGCTTTACACAAATCAACATTTGTATTAATCTCTAAGCACATGGCAGTGTTAACTAGCCTACTGCAGGTAATACTGTATCGTCTCTGTGATTTTCAGGCACATTAAGCAAGTCAGTTTTAAAAATTAAAGTGTTTCACACTTCCTATGGATTGAGCGAGGCACTCTGTGTTTTGAGAACGTGGAGCGGGGAGTCTTTTTCCAAACAAGCCTCAGCAGGTAGTTTCTATAAGATGGGGTCTCTAGCTTTTGGTGTTATAAGAGTGTTTACAAATGATTAGGGCTTATGTGACATGCCAAAAAACTGAAATGCATATCCAATACCCTTAACAGGTGACTGAAACCTCTATCGGATGCAAATCATGGAAAATGAACAGGGAACATGAAAGGCTTTTAGACACTTCCATGCTGTGCTTTCATCATACATGTATATGCCGGCATGCATCGTATACGGCCGCACACGGAATTACAAAATGGGTGGCTCACTGGAGAGTCCATCACACACGCACACCCACACCCACATTCTCACTCAGTCACACACAGCCAGTCACGCGCACACTTGGTGCCCTCTCATTAATGAACACAGCCTCAAAGACCTTTCCCATCTCTCTCTCTCTCGCTCTCTCTCTCTCTCTCTTCCTCCCCAGCGTGGCCTACCACACCTCTCCTTTGAAGCAGATATAACTCAACGCCCGGAATCTCTTTTATTCACCCCGGCACTCATCTAATGGGAGGGAGATGTACATCTTTCTGTTGCGTGACTACACTTGAATTGTGGAAAAAGCATTCAAGTGGTCATGTTCAGTTCAATGCTTTCCCCCAAACATTCTTCTTTCTGTATTTGTACCTATTGTAGCAGAAGCTCTGGGCTTAAAAAAAAGTTCCATGCGGCACAAATGTATGCAACAGATGAACACCAAGCATGTGAGGTAAGAATTCCAAGAAAAATTCACTTCGCAGCAGGGACTGAAAATGTTTTAGCTCAGGTAATGGAGTGTATTGTAAGTCAGAGACTCTGATTCTTAATCAGGTACAGGTGCGTGCAATTCACAAGGCGTACCTAATTACTCCAATTAGACTGCAGAAAATACATAAATAACGGGGATTAGAACGCGCAAGTCAATGTCTGTGAGCTTAATGGCATAAAGTGACTTTTAAGGCGTTTGTAATTAGTCAAGCGGAACTGACAACACAGAATACCCTGAAATAAATTATTATTGTTTTGTGTAGGAATTTGAATGAACTTCTAATATTATAAAAACTAAAAAATGAAACGATGTTGAGAAATGAGGTGCATGTGATGGAGTGTCCAAAACCCTTGTCATGGGAATATAATCACTTTTCATCACATCACATATTTTCGGAAAAGTGATCTGTACATTATTGTTGTTACTATTATTATTATATTATTATTGTATAATGTCTGTCTTTAAATTATAATGAATGGGAAATTCATTTGTAGATTTTTCTCATTGGAGACAGCCCCATTTCATGTAGTGAAAAGGTACTTGGTTACCACTGAATTAATATGGATCTGTGACACCACCAGTAGCCCCAAAATACTCGCTACTCTACGGTGTTCACAATTTGAGATCACCATTTACATGTGGGAAATCATTATGGATATACGCACACCATATTTAAAATAATTTAAATGTCTGTAGGCACACATAGCCGGTTTAACAATAAATAATTCACATATGTGGCTGTGCAAAGCACTGAATAATAAATTGAAATAACATGACAGGTGTGCCGTTTTCAAATTGATTGGCATTTTCCATTTGTATAGGATCGCATCAAATACAGTGCAACCACGAGAAATACAATACGTAGTTCAGGAGATGACCTTTGACCATGCACTGGCATGACATTGATACACGACCCTGACCCCACCCAACCCAGTCTGCAGGTCAAAAGTGAATCACATACCCAGCCCCTTCCAAGCCTGTTACAAAAACAAAGAAAGATGATCACGCTGATAATAGCTTAACATGAGAGTGTGTGGATAAAAGTTCTAGGCCTTACCAAACATAATATCAGTTGCAGACGTACTGCCAAAACGATAAAAACACTTATATGATGGGCATTAAGCCAGTAGCAAACCATTTTTATGATAACAGATTAATGAAACGGAAGGCATTAATAGAACGTGAGAACGTTGCCGGAGTGTTCATCTGTGGTACTGAAAAGCCTGTTCCGACTGCTGCTGAAAAAAAAAAAAACCATCTCTCTCACAGTAGCCTACAGGGTTAGTTGCAGCCGCTGTAATTAAGGATCATGAGTACAAACATAATATGTACAAATATATACCCTGTATATATATGAATAAAAAGATGTTAACCATCTCTGAGAGGAGGTTGCGGCAGGTCTTATTGGTATGTCTTTGCATGGACGATGTTCCTGTTTTTTTAGTTATGTTTGAGAATGGCTTTCACATTTGTGCCCAACAAAGACAACTTGTTCCTTAATATGGCTTGCAATGACTTCATCGAAATGCCGCCACACGTCA
This sequence comes from Synaphobranchus kaupii, assembly GCA_029718625.1. Lineage (NCBI taxonomy): Eukaryota > Metazoa > Chordata > Actinopteri > Anguilliformes > Synaphobranchidae > Synaphobranchus > Synaphobranchus kaupii. The sequence goes on along the minus strand of CM056378.1, from coordinate 98,474,514 downwards.
GATGTACCTTTCACTTACTATCAGTTGCTGCGCATACACCAATGTTCAGTATTTGTTGACTTAGTTCGCCTTCATTGTCTGTTTTCATATCGTTCCTTTCTACCATTTCTAATGCATTGCCTGTATTGGTTAAAAGATTTGTCATGTTGTTTAGTAGGAAGAACATTGCATACTGGGAAACACGGATATTTCAGAAATGCACACAGTCAGTGAGTAGCACAGACTGCAGCTGTTCATTTTTGTTGGAAATATGCCTGCCTGACCCAGTTTAAAAATCTTAGAAAAATAGACACGACCCGGCCTGTAACTGGCATGCGGTCTCCTTAGACTTGGGTTCGATTGCAGGGACTTACTTTGACTTCTTGGTTTGCTCTGAAGCTAATTATAAACCATTACCCAAATGCAGAGCTTAATGGACGTGTACACCTTTCTTTTTTATCACTTTGCAAAGCTATTGTACCTTTTCCCCCCTTCTAATTATTACAGAGCATTAAAGCAGAGGGATATCTGTTCTTTTTCACCGGTTCACTACTTTAACCATAATGCATGGCAGCCTTCAGAGACCCTCCACACATAACTGTGTGAATTAACAAAAGGCTATAAATGAAGTTAAATTACAGCTGGTATGTGCTAACACGCCGTCCTGAAAGGGCTCCTGCAGGAATCACACAAGCCCTCTCACTCATCACAGGCTCAAGCCTGCAGTGGAAGAGGCGTGGCACATTCACAGCTGACAAACGGCCATAAAAAGTAGGTTAAGAGTGCATTAAGCGAGGCAAAAATGACACTGTGTTATGTCCTTCAGTCACTAGTGTCTCCTTCCATTTCCCCGCTGGATTGTCAAAACAATCCGTCAGAGGGTTTTAATAAAACCCAGAGAAGCTAAATCTAATTAGTTTTTACACGCTGCGGCTGTCAGCCTGATGCCTGCATTCTCGTTTTGGCTCATAACAGTACTGCCCAACTGCAGACACAATACGGTGAGGTCACTGTTAACGGCCTATCGGATATCTGACAGTGCCCTTTGACCAACTGAACCGGCGATAAAATGAGTTTCTCAGGAAAGTGGAGAGGCTGCCAATTGCTTGCAGTGGAGGGAGACCTTGAGGAGGAGAGGTTTGATTCTGGCGGGCGGAACAGCGGGCGCCGCCGCCGCCGTCGCCTCGGCAACCGAGGAGGCCTCTCGCCCGACGTCGGCCCCCCAGGCCGTTGAGGTACGAGCGGGAACCTGAGGTTGAGCTTACCGCGGATCCGGCCGCGCATCGCATCGCATCGCCGCCGCCTCCGTTCGAATCGCAGCCGCAGTTAACATCAGAGTCAGAAGACGAGTGTTTTTCTCTCTCTCTCTCTCTCTCTCTCTCTGGCATTCTGGCCCTCGGGCTTAGCGGGCGAAAAATCAGCGGGCCCGCTGATATTTCCATTAGCGCAGACGGTCGGGTGTGGGCGAGCTATCTGTCGCAGTCGGGCTCTCGGGCCCCCGTGTGAAACGCAGCGGAGCCGGGATGGGAGTTTGGGAGGCGGATGCTTTTCTGCAAAGGGTCAAAAGGATGGCAAAGCGCTAATGATACCACTCTCATAACACGGTCTGCATCATAAATTATACATTAGTACTACACTTTTCTGGCCTTGAGATATTATGCTAAAAAGGATGAATTAAGACTTTTCAGACAGTCGGGGATTGTGAGTTATGTAATGCTGTGTACATAGCTTTCGCTCAGCATAAAATATCGGTGAGGCCACGGATTAGGTGAAATTCATCGAGATGCATAACTTATATGAAGTTGAAAAGAGTGAACGGTTATTAAAGGACAAGTTTGCGTTAGCCGTGGAGCCAGTTGCCCCTCTCATGCAGAGTGAAGAAGGTAATATTTGTGACGATTTAAAGGACAAGTTTGCGTTTGACGTGGAGCCAGTTGCACTTCTCCCATGCAGAGTGAATGTGCTAAAAACCAAAGTAAAAACTGCAAAAAGAACTCTGTCGGACGGGGCCCGTTGCCAGAAATCCTTCGATGACACTCCCCTGCACAGTCTCGCCTGGCTTCGGAACGTTACGGATCGTGCGTGGGTGACGTGATCCACAAGTGGCGACACGCTGGGGGAGCGTGGTGGTTTTGGTCCTGGTGCTATATGATTGTGTGTGTGTGTGTGTGCATGTCATTACGTTACATTACAGTCATTTAGCAGACGCTTTCATGCAAAGCGACATACAATAAGTGCATACAGAAACGTCGTCGAAGTAACTACAGAACAGAAAAGACGAAGCACATCCTTCCCATAACGCAGCAGCAATCCCTATGTCCTTGTGTGTATGCATTTGTATATACTGTATGTGTGTGTCTGTCTGTCTGTGTGTCTGTATGTACAGACAGACACACAAACATATACACACACACATGTATACACATGCATACACACAAGTGGCGACACGCAGGCTCGGGGACGGTGGTGGTTGTGGTCCCGGTTGTATGTGAGAGTGTGTGTGCACAAGTCCTTGTGTGTATGCATGTGTATGTCTTTGTGTTCTGGGGGGAAGGGGGGGGGGGGGGGGGTAAGGATATAAACATAAAGTAAATATTGATCGGGCAGGAAGTGGGCCTCCTTGCAGGGGAGGGCTCACTATGGGCCTGCCCTGCCGGAAGTGGTTTGTCCTCATGCTCGGAGTGTGTGCCAAGGGTTTACCAGAGCTCTCGTCTAAGTGTGTGGGAGTTGTCTGTCTGTACCTCATGTTAAACTGATGGGAGAGCCTCGGGGGATGCTGGCTTTCACAGCCCTTCAGCACTGTGTACTTACAGACCTGGGCCAAATGCTGTAATTGAAATGTATTCACCCTTTCGGCGCCAGTGAAATTCCTGTAGTCGACGTAACTGAGAAACTTATTTTCTCTGCTATTCCACACTGAATTCTTCTTTCACATGATTTGTGTTTGTACTTCGTATTTTTGTTCATGTTTCTAAAGTGTAAAGCGTTAAAATATTGCGAGTTTGTATTCGACCCTGTTAGGGTTACGCTGTCACGGAACCCCGCGCTAGTACAAAGAAGCCCGATTTTTATCCCGCTGCGGTATCTCTGAAAAGGAATTCCAAAAAGTCCATAATTTCTTTCCCGGTGCGCGGCAAGACACTTGTTTTAGTGCACTGTTAACCAGCGAAGTGCATCGCAATTCATCAGCTCATGAAGCTGTGTTGAGTGTGTCCACTGATATATAGGCTGCGGCCCGTCGAGCTCGACGCACATATTTGAGTTTATGGCTCAGTAAAATACTCTTAGAATCATATTTACAGTTGTGTCTGTGGAGGTGTTGCGAAGCGCGGCTCTTTCGGGCACGTGATCGCGCTCAGTCTTTGCGCAGTTCATTTTGTTTTATTTGGGACAGGCAGGGAAACGTAGGGGCGCAGGAGTGGATTGGACCGGAGTGCGAGGGAAACGTATGTAGCCCGTGGAAAGGCATCTTTAGATGGTGACTGTTGTTTCGCCTTTTGTTCTTCAGTCCTCGCTACTGTCGTGTTTGTGCAGAAACACAAAACCTCCTACGAGTTGCATACATCAGAGCTAGCTAGCCAAGAACGAGTCGCAAGGTTTCTTGGGTGACTAAAATCCAGGAGTTTTATGACGTTTCCTGCCTCATATCTTATCTCTTTGTGGTTTAGGTTTTTTTACGGTCTTGTCTTTCTTTTACCCTTCTACTCATGACTTTGTATCGTCAGTGTCCTTATATTTTTGTCCTTATTTTTACGTGTATCGCCCTGAGCTATGTACTGTGAATATATCATGACACAAGTCGTAAAGTTTGTTCAAAACCCCATGTGACTAAACTATCAACATGGTGTCTTCACGTGTAAATCTCACATATTACTTACCCGGAAATCTGTTGTATCCCATTATCCAGTTGAATCAACAGCTGGACAGTAATGAACCCAAACTTGTAAAGGAATTATGCAGGGTATCAATCGCGGGTCCATGTTCCTCGTGTAGACAGATTGAATGCTAAATGGATCTGTGTTTGCCTGTAATATTTATGAAAGGCCGGTCATCAATTAGAGCTGAAAGTGATGGGGTGGGGGGGGGGGGTGGTGGGGGGGGGTGGGGGTTAACGTTTTCACGTACCCAGCTGCCAGGGTGTTACGATCGTTTCCGCTCCATTTTAGATGGTGACAGCGGAGAGAATGCGGGCTGGCGTGTGTGCTAGAGTTGTGTTTGGGCTGAACACGTTTACGGTTGGGCCCTTGCAGCGCCGGGGAGGGCGCATGAGACCTGGAATCGGCTAACCTGTCAGAATGTATCCCCCCCACCCCACCCCCGCGCAGGTCAATATGCGCTTCTCTGTGCCAACATTAGCATAAACATTGTTATCTTTCTGTTCTTGCCTCCCAATATTGTTATGTTGTGGGGATTTCCATTATGCAGTTCCTGCCTTAAGCCTGATATAACTCCATTCCGGCTCAATCGGCTTTTGTTTGTCAGTCATGGTGAATTGTAAAGTGAAGGGTAAGAGCAGTAATGAGCAAATGCAGACATTGTGGGCTTGATTAGTTTGAGGGCCTGATAAAAGTATTAGCAACGTTTTAAAGCGCACACAGTGACTGTAGTTTGTAAATGTATATTAGCCGTTATTTTTACTTGAGGTGATCTCAATCCTCCTAATCTTGACTCCGACTCCTTCGCTAAAATATAACCCGTTGCAACAATAACATTTTTTGTACGTATTTTCTTTGCTGTGGAGCTTCTCGCATGAAAACATACTGACGAGAGCAACTGGTTTCAACTGGCGTTTTTCTTTCTTTTTTTTCTGTTTGTTTTGGTTGTTTTTGTGTGTGGAGTAAATTAAACTAATGGCGGTGAGATCCGGCCGCAGAGATTGTCACCTTTTCCATTTAAACAACTGGAGCCTCTCGGATAATGGAATTTGTGTCGCCTAGCCTGTGACTCATAACTTTCCTGGGGAAGCATTAGAGGCACATTAAATGGGGATTTCCATAAGACTGCCAGCCTGCTATTTTCCCGGCTGCTTTATGCAGAGTTTCAGCGGGTGCATAAACTCAATGGCCCTTTTCCAAATTCAATATAGGCTCCTTTGCGGTGAAAACAGTGGCGGGGGCCTGCGGTTTTGGCAGGGCTTGTGCCCGGGTAAGGCGGAGGCGGGAGTGGGGGGGGTGTGTGGGGGGTCTCGGTGGGAGACGCTCTGCGTTAGCGAGAAGGACTGCTCTGGCGCGGAAAACTGACGCGCAATCCTTTACCGCGATCCCGGATGCTGCGCGCAAGCAAATGAGGCCGAAAAAACCCTGCGTTCGCTCCCAGCGGTTTATGTGATTATTAGGTTTTGAGGCCCTTTCATAATGGTACGCTACAGACTGATCCTCCTCCCTCATCTTCTGATGACTAAATGGGCGTGTTCGCCCTTGAGCAAAATTAATGGGAAATTGCAATCAGAGACTGCGTCTACGCAGGTGGAGTCGTCATTGAAACATGACTTACTTTGCTGTGATTGAGTAATTGATAGTAAATAGCATCACTAATAACACAGTGTAGACCACGCGCGTATCTTGATTCACAGGGAAACAATATAACACCGCTTTCGTCTAGCCAGCCAGTCTTTGTGGAAATCTATTGCATTGTGAAGCATTTTGCTCAGTAAATTTACATCAAATATTTCTGGGTAATTCATCTGGAGGAAGCCTCGGAATTACAGGGAACAGAACAGCGAGGGTCTGATTCAGGCGAAAGCACTTTTGATGGAATGCTTATCAATCAAAACAGAGTACACATAATTTTCTGCACGAGCTGGGAATTCTTCCGAAGGCTTTCTCAACCTGGGAAATGAATTTGAAACTCTCTCCAATAGCTTACTGAAGTGTGAAATCCAAAAACCGGATGTGGGGCATAGGGAACTGAAGGCCTCAAAATCTACGCATGTTTCGGGGGGAAAAAGGGCGCCATGCAAATAGAACACCACGGAGGCCAAGGAAAGGGATGACGATGTAGCCGAGGCACCGTTGTATCTTTTCTACAGAAAGTGAAAAAACAAATGTCTTCCACTGGATAATCTGGGACTGCCTCAATCCTTTCTGTGGGTTCTGTTGCACAACCACAAGAGGTACGAAGCTAACCGGAAGTTTCTTATCATGGAGAGCACAAACTTTTAAAGGACACTCAGGGGTGTTTTCTGAAACATTATCAGTACTTTACCTCACAGTTATCGTTTAAAATGGTTTTCTGATTGGCGCTTCAGGTTCATTTAAGCTCTCTGGGGGAAAAATAAGTCATCACTTATTTGGAAATGAATCCAAGAGGGAAGTGTGCTTGTTGTAGTTGTTGGATGCCCCAAGTTTACAGCAGACACCTTTACTTTTGCTTTATTTTCACTTTGATCCACCTTAAGTATGATAATATATTAAGCATCATACTTGCTGTGTACAGTTGAGCTATGTATAGCTCATAGGTCAGAAACATGGTGAACATGTACGTACACTAACGAAACGTATTGCAAACTGGCATGAGCACATCAAGGGGGGATGTATTTCATTGTGTGCACAATGTTCAGATTATCTAACCCAGGAGAATTTTTAAATGACCTAGCGCTGATTTCAAACATGTCTTCTCTGCGGGAGGTACTCCCACACACTCTAGACAGGTTCTTTAGGAACAGTTCCTCCAGTCAGGCAAACCTCGCAGCCACTGGCAATGGCAAAGCAAATATCAACATGAATGAAAAGGCTAACGGAAAAAGCTATCGACTCTGAGGTGCACACGTGCAAATTGTTCTCGTGACCCATTGGTTGAGCAACAGGCTGGAGCCTCTGCACTTTACTACGCGTGTGGGCATCGCATCGTAACACCAACCCGAGCAGCCGGCAGGAAGCAAAACAGAAGATTCAATTAAGGGTGAGCTGGAGAGAGAGTGATAGCGACACAAAGCAGTGCAATGAGGGGAGGGGGGCGAGTGGAGGCAAGATGGGTTGGGGGGGGGGGGGGGGGGGCTGAAAGGTAGACCGGGTCAATGGAGGTGAGATGAGCATGGGGCAATGTTCTTTTTTTTTTTGGGAGGGGCGGGGGGCCTGGTGGGGCAGTGGGAGTTAAAGGTTGGGGGAAGGGGATTGAGAACAATGGAAACATAAGCAAAAGATGAACATCCAGCTATTCTTCAGTCTGTAAGAATGTGAACATCCAGCTATTCTTCAGTCTGTAAGAATGTGAACATTCAGCTATTCTACAGTCTGTAAGAATGTGAACATCCAGCTATTCTTCAGTCTGTAAGAATGTGAACATCCAGCTATTCTTCAGTCTGTAAGAATGTGAACATCCAGCTATTCTTCAGTCTGTAAGAATGTGAACATCCAGCTATTCTTCAGTCTTTAAGAATGTGAACATCCAGCTATTCTTCAGTCTGTAAGAATGTGAACATCCAGCTATTCTTCAGTCTTTAAGAATGTGAACATCCAGCTATTCTTCAGTCTGTAAGAATGTGAACATCCAGCTATTCTACAGTCTGTAAGAATGTGAACATCCAGCTATTCTACAGTCTGTAAGAATGTGAACATCCAGCTATTCTCCAGTCTGTAAGAATGTGAACATACAGCTATTCTACAGTCTGTAAGAATGTGAACATCCAGCTATTCTTCAGTCTGTAAGAATGTGAACATCCAGCTATTCTTCAGTCTGTAAGAATGTGAACATCCAGCTATTCTTCAGTCTGTAAGAATGTGAACATCCAGCTATTCTACAGTCTGTAAGAATGTGAACATCCAGCTATTCTACAGTCTGTAAGAATGTGAACATCCAGCTATTCTTCAGTCTGTAAGAATGTGAACATCCAGCTATTCTTCAGTCTGTAAGAATGTGAACATTCAGCTATTCTACAGTCTGTAAGAATGTGAACATCCAGCTATTCTTCAGTCTGTAAGAATGTGAACATCCAGCTATTCTTCAGTCTGTAAGAATGTGAACATCCAGCTATTCTTCAGTCTGTAAGAATGTGAACATCCAGCTATTCTACAGTCTGTAAGAATGTGAACATCCAGCTATTCTACAGTCTGTAAGAATGTGAACATCCAGCTATTCTTCAGTCTGTAAGAATGTGAACATCCAGCTATTCTTCAGTCTGTAAGAATGTGAACATTCAGCTATTCTACAGTCTGTAAGAATGTGAACATCCAGCTATTCTACAGTCTGTAAGAACGTGAACATCCAGCTATTCTTCAGTCTGTAAGAATGTGAACATCCAGCTATTCTTCAGTCTGTAAGAACGTGAACATCCAGCTATTCTTCAGTCTGTAAGAATGTGAACATCCAGCTATTCTTCAGTCTGTAAGAATGTGAACATCCAGCTATTCTTCAGTCTGTAAGAATGTGAACATCCAGCTATTCTTCAGTCTGTAAGAATGTGAACATCCAGCTATTCTTCAGTCTGTAAGAACGTGAACATCCAGCTATTCTTCAGTCTGTAAGAATGTGAACATTCAGCTATTCTACAGTCTGTAAGAATGTGAACATCCAGCTATTCTTTCAGTCCGTAATAATTTACTGTAAAAAAAATCAGTCCTGCATTAAAGTATCCAGTTTCTGCAAAGTGGTGGTGGAAGTGTCGGTGGAGGAGAAAGAAGGAAAAAAAAACAGCGAGTGTGTTGAAATTCAATGTGATTTAAGGGAAGCGTGTTATTGTGATATGGATGGTTCCTTAAGAATGCTCTGAGAACCTCTCTAATGAACATGCAACCCGATTCCTTTTTTCGATTTCTCAACCTTGTGAGTAAGGTAAATGATTACGAGGGTCAGGTTTACTAAGGAAGTAATAGCAGCAAAAAAGCATTCCCTGTATTTTGGCTCTGTTGCATTTGCCCATGATGTCGTATTAACGGGCAATTTATTAAGACCGATCCTAATTACACAACCAAGGAAATTAAATGCCCCCATTTGCAATTTTGCAGTAAGAGACGCATGCAAAAAAAAAAAGGGTTCAAAACAATGTGGCATGCTTACACGTTCATTTTACAAGGCAAGAAGAAATTACGTGGAGGGCCCGGACAAAGCCTCCAGCACCTTGGACAGCGCAGTACAAAACGCAATACAACCAAAGCATCTGCAGCCCTACTTTGAAAATGTCCAGACACAAGAAAATATAGAGACGCAGCTTCGTCGTAGCCGGCAGGGAATTTCATGTTGGGATTTTTGAAAGAGCTCTATAATAACCTATCCTCTTCTCTGTGCTGTTTTGCCTTTGTCCTCTGTGCCTTTTCCTGGCTCTGATGTCTGCTGCCATGTTTGGGAGAGAGAACTCATTATTATTGTATTAGTATAATACAGAAAAGAACTTGGCTATATCAATGTTTACCAAATTATCACCTGCATTCAAGAGTTCTGAGAGGTCTTATATGTAGATATTGAGAATGTGTAACTACTGCTTTTAAGTTTGAAATGCAGTCACAGTCCTTTAGTAATTCTAGCCTGAGTCTGGATTATGTACTTAAAATTGTGTTAATACAGTACTTTGCATAAAAAAACATGATTTGTCAAAGGTCGAATACCCAGGTGTATTTTCCTCCCCTTAAACTTCACAGGGGATAATTTTGTCAGACGGCAAGGAAGTGTATAGGAATGAGGAAGCACTTAGGTGATAATTGGCAGTCCCGTTTAAGTTCCATTTAGCTTCACAATCAGTTCTGCATTTATGCATATCGATGACAGAGCAGTTATACAGCTGTTGGCTTCGCTGTTCAATTACCCAACTTCAGACGACAGTAACAACCATTGAGATGTTTAGAAAGTTAGTGACGCCACTGCAATACCCCCCCCCCCCCACCCCCACCCTTCCTCCTGCTTTCCATCATACATCTCATCGTCGCATGGAACGCATCTGAAAGGACCTGCCGCCGTCGACGCGCGAGGTGAACGACGGAGAGAACACAACACGTGGCTCACGACCGGAGAAGCCATTAATGAAAATAATGAGAATGACTATAGAGCCCATTACTGTGACTCTGGCAAATCAAAAGAATCGGCACGCTGTGAGCTCTTTCACCTTGAGAGCCCTTGCGTCACTGAAGCAGCCTAATTGGATTTGGTGTGGGTGAGAGCGGAAGGGTGGCGTGGCAGAGAGGGAGGAGAGAGAGAGATAGAGGGAGATAGAGGGAGGGGAGAGAGAGAGGGGGGGGGGTATGGGAAAGAGAATGATAGAGAAAAAGAGTGGGAGGGGGGAGAGATTGGTGAAGGGAGAGAGTACCAGGAGAGCAAAAGAAAGAGCAACAGAGAGAGGAAAGAAAACTACAGATGGAAAGAGCAATAATAGGGAAGAGGGGGAAGAGACTGGGGGAGAGAGTAGCAGGAGGAAAGAGAGAAGTGACAATTGAAGAGATAGGGGAAGAGAGGGAGAGAGAGGGGGGGGGGGGAGAGTGAGACAGTACAGAAGGAAAAAAGCAACTGGTGGGAAGAGAGAGAGAGGGAGAGCACTACCATTGGAGGAACCTGTGGGTGGCTCCAAGACCCAGCTGTGACTGAAATGGATGTGACCGGACCCTGGCAACAAGGCACTACAGACGGACGGAGGGCGCGGGACACTGATAAATGCCCACAGAAGAGGGGCGAGGGTACGAGCGTGCGGTTCTTTTCTGGCAACCGTAAGACAATGAAAGACAAGGAGTGTTGGGCTGGGGGAAGTTGCAGGAAATTGACTGCGCCCACCCTCTTTGACAGCATTTCATAAAATGGCCACCTGTCGCACCGAGCTGGCAACGGAAGGAGGCGGAAGCGTACAAATACCCCCTGTCCTTAACAACATTCGCATCTGGGCATGTTGGAGTTGGTTTAGTGAGGTATGACGGGGACTTTGGAATGAGTGTGCTATGACAGGCCTATGCGACATAGTACACAGCATACAAGCGCAGCTGCTGCTTTTTCTGGAATGTTCTCTCAACCCCCCCCCCCCCCCTTGCCTGCGCGCAGCTAGGTGTGCAGTGGCATTTTCGCCCCATAGCGAAAGTAGAGTAGATTTCTACACTAAGATGGCGGCGCGACTGCGGCTGGAGGGAGCGAAGAGCTGCAGCTCACAGAGCAATTAGACCGAGCCTCTCCTCCAGGGTATGACAGACATCTCTCAGCACACCTCCCCGGAACGGTCCCAGACAGTCCCCGAGACACAAAAACAGGTGTCTGACTTAATGAGAAAGACCCAGGTGGTCCAGTGCACAGCGGCCCCACAAAAGAAGTCTGGAAATAAAACTTTCCTAATGTGAGAAAATTAAAATGAAAAATGAATGAAGTTTAAAAATGTGAAGTAGAGAATCCAGTATTACCCGCATTGTATTTGCAGTGCGGACGCCCAGGATTCACAGAACAGCAACACACGGCGAGGCTTAAAACGGGTCTCACAATATCTTACGGGGTGGGTGCTTTCTCTCTTACCAAATCAACACCGCCTTGGTGAGGAACAGCTAGGAAGGGCTGTGAACATGCACGACTGAGAAGGGTTACACTTGTTTTGTACTTGGATAGGAGTTGACTAGGGAAAACCAAGTTGCTGTTGTTGTGCCAGTAGGGGGCACTCTAAAGAAATCCAATGCCACTGCACAGTTATGGGGTGCTGTTCTGGGCAGGATCCCATACTTAAGATAAGATGTTAAACCATGATTCTGGCGTATGTGGTCATTGAAAGATCACATTGCATGTCTTGAAAGAGTAGGGCCATGAACTGGGCCTACTAAAACCAAAACTTTAGTTGGCCTACTTCCAACTAAAACAGGCTCTCAACATCTGGCCACTTAGTCATCCTCAATAAATGATTGGCTACACAATCCATTGCATTCCCTGCCCACCATTGATTGTTAGATACTTTATTGTTTGTGTTACTTGTGTTTTGCATTACAAAGGTACTTTGACTCAACACAAGTAATGCACACTGCAGTACAAACCATACAAATAATTAGATCTTGATTCCCCAGATAAAAATAAAGGTCAAATTAAAAAGTATATATGCTATAGTTATATCACCTTGGGAAAATCGTTTGTGTTAAAGATGATAATATAAGCAAGACATAAATAAGCGCAGATTGCCAATACATTATTCAGCAGTGAACACTTTGTGCTGAACAATAGGAAACTGTACTTTTGTGAAAATAAGTAAAGAAATATAGAATAAAACCTTTTGGAGAAGACCTGAGGTATGCATTCAGAATTTATTTAGACATGATAGTGGCATTTTTTTTTCATAACCATTAGGGGAAGATATTTTTAGACTTGGCAAAGTACAGTGCTGCCGCTCATGAATATGAATCGCTTTCCTCATTATTTTGGAAAAAAGCAAAGTAATTAGAATGTCTATGGAAGCTTGACTTTCAAACTTCTCTGTTTATTTCATCTTTAATTAAGAGGGACGGATGCATAAAGTTGCATCTTTTTCCACTCTCTGAGTTGCTGTACAATAATTACTTTTACATACACCGATTGTCTGTGAATTTCCATAAGCTTATGTTGCTCCAAGTGTCGCTGATGGAGGTATCGCCACACTTTTACAAATGCGAGCAGTGTTAAATTATCATCTGCAAAAAATGCGCAGTCATGCATCCTGGACTGGCGGTTAATTTATTCTCTCTATTTCCGCGGAAATGTTGGGTGGGCCAGGTTTGTCTTCCTCTCCCTCCCCTGTGTACCATTTACTGTTGGAAAGCGTGGTAAATCTCCCAAACAAAATCAATTAATCAACCATCGCTGCATGGCATGCCCGCAGCAAGCTGAGGCGAACGGTCATAATTGTATTCTAAGCGTTTTCGATGGAGAGGAAATTACCGACAGGGACGAGGCCGCTGGAACGTATCTGTCAATTGGACAGTGTACGAGAGGTGCAATTTCAGCCTCTGGCATTCTGAGAGGAGCAGAAAATAGTCTCGAATGCTACTTCCCGAGATTCATACTTCACACTACAAATCACGCCCCCTGATTGGCTCAGCGGTTAAAGACTATTTAGTTGCCAAGATTCTCCAAGTTGGGTCTGGACTATGCCAATTAGCAGCTTGTCTTGGCAGAAAGGGGATATTTTTTAGTTGTCTGTCTGGTCAGCTATAGTCAGCACTTTCTTTAAGCCGTGTTCTGGCGACTTCCAATGACGAGATAGGAAGGACCAGGAAGGAGGCACTCTCTGATTTAATTTCCACAATCATCCCCCATCTCTCAGGTTTCCTTTCATAAACGACCAAGTTTCACAGACAGCAAGGCCTTCACCCTGAGAGTTGTTCAGAAGAGGGAGACGAGGCTGCAGATCTACTGGATCCATTAGCCCCACGGTAGCTGCTGTGGTTCACACCCATGGGCAGATGAGCCCCGTTGCATTTGGAGCAGAAGTGTCGATATGGGGTACCTTCAGGTCAACAGGACTAACTGCAACACACCTACCTGCATTCCCCTCGCATTCCTGCACACCCCATTTATCTAACTGCATTACAAATGTAACGATGGCCTTTTTAAATATCATGCATGACAATTACAATAATACAATAATTCATTTTCACAGAAATATGGCCCTCGAAATTTGTCAGAACAGTCTCTTCCTCTTTGGTATTTTATGCCTGCTTTATTTAAAAATAAATAGAATAAATGGCAGTGTGCTAACGTCGTGATTTCTACTGCATTGTTAAACCAGATCTGTCCTCCGTGTGGTAGAACCTGTTTTTTTCTAGGAGCTGCAGAAAGAACGAGATGGACAGCAATAAAAATCATCTAATCAAATCTAACGTAATCTAATCGAATGCAAAGATGATCTAATCTACTCTGGGCTGAGCGGGGAATAATTTCATTGTCGACCGGTGTGAGGATGCTTTGGACAGGCAGTAAAGGAGCGGACCCGAACAGCCAGGTTACGGCCATGGCACTCCTCCGCAACTTATTGTCTCGTTATTGAGCGGACTCTATAGGTCAAAGCCTCGACCCGTCAGTCCGAGTTTCCGCTTATTTCCATGCCTCGAAAACTCTTACATGCTCTTTATAAAAGTCAGCATTTGGCTGAAATAAGGGTGAGCCTCCTTCCATTTTGATTTGAGTATTTTTTCAGTTGAAAGGTTGTTTGAGATGTTTGCAATACAAAATAGGATATGAAAAGATTGGTGGGTTTTGGCCACTACGCACCTCTTAATTCTCCCTGTTGGCTCTGTTCTGGCATGCGCCGTGAGCTTAGTGGGTTTGCTCTGTGGGAGAGCCGTGTCTCAGGGCCCAATCAGAACGGGGGTAAAGAGGCCACTTAGTTGCCGTGTTAAGCCCAGGGCGACAGTGCAACTGTCACTTCCATGCTCCAGCTACATGCCCCCGCTGAGCGGGCAAAATTGGGGAGCAGCTGTGGGACAGGCCCCCGAGGCGCCTCGCTTTCGGTTAGAATGCAGACTGGCTGAAGGCAGCGGTCCCCCGCTGTCGGCCACACCCCCTTTCAGATCGCGACGCCAACGAGTTCTGGGGGGGTGTGAGCTATGCCAAGCCCTTCAACTCAAACACGCGACTGAGCTCAAAGGATAAAATATAAAATATAAAAAATATTTTTTTCTTATTGTCGCAACCTACTTATCAAGAAAAACATGGACCGTTGTAGTTTTTACCAAATTTACATCAAAAAGCAGCAAATTCAATTTGATGGGGACTATTTTCTGTATTTTGGTGCCACGCAATTGTATACATTCAATGCGGGTACTGAATGGGCACTCCGAACATTTCCACAAACAGGTACCGAGCACTTCATTGTCCCACACAGTTGCACAGGAAGGTGCTATTTTTTAGTTAGTACAAACTTCCAAAACACATTTATTTCCCCCTCCCCCAGCAATCTTTAAAGTTCTGTTTTCCACAAACTTAACATGGTTTCATCCACTGTGTATTCACAGCCTGCATGAGTACCAACTGACTTCATCTGTGGCTGTATGGATATGGTGTTGATGATAGACTAACTTTCAGTCTCCCAGACCCAGTTTGACGGTTTTGACAGTAACCGCTGTCACTAATCACCATTCATCACGTCATCAGTCCCGGCACTCTTATCTTCAGTCAAGTGAATTATAGAAATGAATATTCATACTTACATATCGTGTTGATTCTGTTGTTGATGCCAGCCCGAGTTAATTGTTCCCAAGCAGCTGAGAACGTGAACAGTGAAGTATGAAAAATTCAAGGTCAGAATAATTGAAATCCTGCTTTTCTGTTCTCAGAAGTTGAAAAGCTCTGTATTATTTTCAAGCTTTATCACAATGCTGTGAAATCCTGCTTAAGTTTGGGAGAGCACAGGCTAGCACGCGTGTCTACTGTGGCACGTGCAGCGGGGCTGCGGCTTGTTCTCTATCTGCTGTGTGCGTGTGTACGTGTGTGCGTGCATGCGTGTGTGTAATGACAAAATCCCTCCTCGGACATAGCCAATTGTGCATCACCCCATGGTGCACAGGCTACAGACGGCAGTGGCACGGTCAGGATTCAATTATTGTCGGTGGGGACAGCCACTGCACCAAGAACTTATACTTCAGAAGTCAGATGGGACCTTCATTGAAAGTTTTTGGAGGTGTCAAGGAATTTTGTTATGTGTGTATGGGGGGGGGGGGGGGAAGAACATTCATAATGTGCAAAATCGTGTGCTTCTCTCTCTACTGCTTGTAATGAGTGAACTGCCCTACTTTAATTGGCCTCTTTTTTAACCGAGCCTGTTTCTGTACAAGAACAGACACGACAAATATAGATAGCATAATTAAAGCAAGAGATCCAAAATAAAAATTAAACACGGTGAATTCATGTTTTTTTTTTTTTTTTTAATCTGAAGTCAAAAGCAGGAGTGTGACGTGACGCTAACACCCATTGGATATTTCCAGACGCGAGTCCACAAGGTTGACGACTTGACTCCTGACGGGATGTGATATTTTTCACTGGTTTATTACACTTCAGAAACGCAAACTCTCCTCTGAGGAGAACATGTTAATTAACTGCGAAGCTTCGAGAGAATGCTTGCGAGGAAGGGGGGGGGGGGGGGGGGGTTCAAATTAACACAGCGAAGTTTCCACATACAATGGGAAAGTCTGTTCTGCTCGCGGTTGAACTTATTACCCATGATTCAAACAGTCAACCGAGATTCCGCCGCTGCCTTCAGGGAGGAGAATAGAGCTGAAAATTTGCAAATAATTGGGATCACAGCACGCGCGTGACACGTTCTCTGCGATGGCCTGCCGTAACGTGCCAGTTTGATCAATTGAAACCGTTTGGCCTACGGTCTACATTTCCATGCGAGGGAGATCACATCTGCCAGCGAAAATGCAGCATTTCGAATCCCCGTTTTAAAGTTCAGCTTGACGGCTACTGTCTGTGTCATCAGCCGACTGTGACTGGAACTCTAAAGTAGCGTGACACGGATCGGGGCTCTTCCCAAAGACGAGCCCAGTGGCCACAGGCTACAAGCCGTTGTCTCTGCGAGACGCGCCTTTTCTGATTGGCGTCGGCCATCTGTTCTAGTCCCGCATTGCTGTGCGTCCCGTAGAGCTGAAACGGATTACCGGCTCAAAAGCCAGCCGCTTCCCTGGAGTGCGTTTTCCTCAGATACTGTACGGTGCCCCTCACGCCTGGGCATGGAGAGCATTGCGTTAACTGGAGGGGCACACCTGGTGATTTTAAATCTGGGAAAAAAATAACAAATGAGAAACTTTTGGCTCCTTCGGACACAAGTAGAGTTTAATATACAGAAATACTGCAGAGAGAACTTGCACTCTGTTCACAAGTAGAGTTTAATATACAGAAATACTGCAGAGAGAACTTGCACTCCGTTCACAAGTAGAGTTTAATATACAGAAATACTGCAGAGAGAACTTGCACTCCGTTCACAAGTAGAGTTTAATATACAGAAATACTGCAGAGAGAACTTGCACTCCGTTCACAAGTAGAGTTTAATATACAGAAATACTGCAGAGAGAACTTGCACTCCGTTCACAAGTAGAGTTTAATATACAGAAATACTGCAGAGAGAACTTGCACTCCGTTCACAAGTAGAGTTTAATATACAGAAATACTGCAGAGAGAACTTGCACTCCGTCTGAGGAACCTGCACCAACACGCCCGATGGCACGCCTTATAAGTCACATGATGACAGTCAGCTCCTGCTCTACTGCTTCGTAGCGATGCTGATGTGACAGTGATCCTCTTTGTCACCTGAGTTTCTCAGTGTCTTTGATTAGATTTCAAGATAACAATGTAACTGTATATCTGAAACAGATCGATAGATAATTTTGTTTAAATCCATCTGCCTGACTGTCCGGCCATCCATCAGTGGATATATAAATGACAGTCCGCGACAGGGCGGCAATAGTGTGCATTGATTAAACGGAACCACACCCCTGGATACCAAGAAGAGTTAACGGCCCTTCAAAAGGGGATACGTTGGTGCCAGAAAGTGCATTGTTCCCTTGTGTCTATAAACAAAGGCCACCACCACCACTTTATTTTTTTTAAAGCAAAAAACTAAAAGTAAGCAATTTTCAAACAAATGAGAAATATTCCTAATCACCCCTTTGGTTGCTGTTTCAAAATTGCTTGCTGTTTTTAGACACGTGTAACAAAAAGTAAGCCATTTTGGAACAGGAACCAAATGAGGGACATTCCTAATCGCTCATACTGTACGTGATTTCTCCCAATGGAGGTTTGCTTTACAAACTCGAGATAGGGCAGCACCGCTAGCTCTCTGGTTTGACTCACAGGTCGGACACTGCACCCCAAGGCAAAGCACTTAAGCCTTTGCTAACGCGTAGCACACTTAACGCAAGTCGCTCTGCGCAAGTCCGCGTCTCGACGTCTGTCCGGAAAACGAATAACGCCAATGACATCAGTCATCATTCGACATTGCCTTCGTTGCACTCAGCCTTAATTCAGCCAGCTGTCCCCGTTTCACAAGCTCGGCCAAAACGCACTTCTAATTTCCACCTGTGTCTTGTAAAAGCACTCAGGCTGAGGTGCGACTTGCCAGAATGCCGTGAGCTCGCTGTAATTAATGGAAGCCCACACAGACACCACTGCGTCGGGCCTTTTCAGAGAGAGCCCTCGTTTAATGTAATCTCGGCCTGATTAATAGCTGTCATTTGGGCCCGACGGCACTGGAGTTTTTAAAGGCCCCTCCTCCTGATTAATCTCTTCCAGTCGTCTCATTCGTTTACCTTTGCTTGCTGAGCCTCGCCGGGCGCATTGGATCCCCCTCCCGCCGGGCACTCGCGGCCTTAAGCGGTCCGACTTCTGCGCTCTGAATTGAAAACCCGATGACAGACATTAAACATTAAGATGAGGTTGGAATAGCAGGCCTGTAACTCGTCTCTAAATTAGCCCCGCCGCATCTTTGGCTTGGGTGCCTCATCCCGTTTGAAAAGCTTTTCGGATCGAGAGCTGTCGGTTCCCCTCCTGATCCAGGATGGCCAACCAAATCACCGCCCTGGGTCTCAATTCTAAATATGTACACACGCGACATAGGTTGAACGTGTTTCGAAGGTAATATCGTGCTCCTCGTTCTCTTGGGATAAGAGGTCAGCAAGTGCGGCGTTGCGTTGACGTCAGCAGTGTTGGTGTCTACAGGCTACAGAAGGAGAGGTTTGACACCCAAAGCCCTGGGGCGCGCTGTCCGCTTAACAGGCAGTTCAGACAGGACCTTTAAGTGATGCCTTGCCTTTGGAGAGGGTTGACCGTGGTTTACTCTCTCCCTGGAAGAGAGGAGCGAACGTCCTCCTCAGGCCCTTCCTTGACATCGCTTGCATCCTCCATGTCACACGGGGGGGTTTCAAACACGAGAGCAGCCAGGCCCGGGGCTTAAAGGGGCTTTACCTGACAGGCCGAGCGCTCCGAACATCCCGCTCACAACAAAGAAGCTTCCGCCAAGACGTGCTCAAAGTTTTAAAAGTGCGACTCAGGGACCTGACAAGTGAAGCTCTGTCCGTAATTGAAACTTGACAGCTATTGATGTTTGCCGAGATGAGGGCTACATCACAGAGAGCTGTGCTAACTGCCCCAGATACGGAAAGGAGAGAATTAATAAAGTTAGCTCAAAGGGTAATAGCTCCATATGCTTAATTGTTTAAATGGGGAAATGAGGGCTGTGGGATTGTGAACATATGATTATGGTATTTTGGGAACTTCTCCGCCCTCATCACCTGGTCACGAAACAACCTTCCCCAATTGGTCAGGAAGGCAGAATTGGAATCACTGACTGAACACCCACCTTTTCACAATACACCTAAAAAAAAACAGCCCACCTCTCCCCTTTCATTTACAGGTCACACACATCTCTGTGGTGGCACTGATTTAATTGTAGCTTTGCCCATCTCTATCTTTAGTGGTGATTTTCTAACCATGTTAGACGCACCTTTAGTTCGTTTATACTGAAATTGCTCTAAATTCTGCAATTGTAAATTGACAGTTCTTGGAAGGTCCCAAAGAACTGTTCCAGGATCAGCCAAACACATCCATGCTGTTCACCACAATCTGATCCAAGGGCGGAGGTCTTGTCACAGGTTTGGGGGTTTGGGCTCATATACTGTAACGGACAGACTGGGGAGAGGCAGAGGGCCTGCGTATGCATATAAAGGGGGAGATGGCCCGCATTTTTCAGGACTACTCATGGGAATTGTGGTCCATGGATTTTTTGAAATGTACTCTGCACTTCACGTCCCATCAATGCCGTTGCCTGGTGAGCTCACTCCAGCACGCTGGCGAGGGAGCGCGGTCTATATGTAAAAAAGACCAGGGAGCCTGTGCGCCATCAGACCAATACAGTTTCCGCTGCCGGCGTGAGAGCACAGAGATTTTAATATTGGATTATCGGGACTCTCGGCTCTCGGACGCTTATTGAATTTTGCCTTATGTCCCCGTATCTCACAGCTCCCGCTCTCCTGCTCTCACCCTGTCCGTTTACCTTGTACCACTGCTGTTTATTCTGTATTTGCCTCAGTCTGATACTCGCTTATGGCGCGCGTATTAATCAGGCCGACGCGGTTTTCCAGCTCGGATTACATTTTTCCCTCGGCCTAATACCTAATTCGCTCCGAGGCATACGGATGGGATCTGAGGGTGAGGCTTTTGAATGCAGCCGTAAGGCACGCCAGCGCCGTTAGCCTAAGTGCCATCTGTAACGACTGTAAAACATTTAATTAAACTGTGGCGCGTCACCTTTTAAACGGCCGGTCATTTCCCGCTTAGTGTGTCCAGTCCGCTGGCCGTCGCTGTCCATCACAGTGCGTATATTTTGGTAATGGCCGATGTGGCAATTAGGAGTCAGATTAAGCTCAATCGCTAACTCTTCAAAATCTATGCATCATAAGGGTGTGGAAGTGTTTGTGGATTCTTAACAGAAAAAGCCAGGTGTTGCTTTGACGGGAATTTGTATTTCCGAAGGGCCTGGCACCGATAAACAGGTCGTCGATATTTAGCGGCAGCGCCTGTAAAGAAGTACGGCGTGAGCTTCTCTTAATCCCGTATCTCGACCTAACATGGCCAGTGGAACCCTGCCTCACCGCGTGGTTCGAGAGGATCGGCGCAGCACAAAAATAGTTTGCGCTATTGCTTCCTTGTGTCCTTCACGTGAAGAGAAAGAATGAGAGAGTGAATGAGAGATAAGAGAGTGCGAGCGGCAGAGAGTGCGAGCGAGACAGGGTGAGGGAGAAAGCCTGAACGCGTAACGTGACACCCCCCCCCCCCCCCCCCTCCCCCTCATGTAGGCACACGCATTCATTTGTTTCCCTCTGGATTCCAGAGCGTGACGCGGGCGTCTTCCCCCAGCCTCATAAAAAGCCGATCTGGTGTTGCGTGAAGATAAATGGAGGGAAACAGACGTCGTAAAACCCATTTCTCTCAGAAAGTGGCGGAGAGATTGACATATTGAGAGTACACATGCCATAAAGACTGATGTAATCAAAGGAAAGCTGCCCCCCCGCCTACAATGCACACACACACACACACACACACACACACACACACACACACACACACCTGCCTCCGCCAGTGCTGACAGAGGCATGTCGCATATAACACCATAAACAAGTCCAGAGTTTTCTCTTTTTGCGCCCTCTCTCCTCCCCCCACCAGCATTTAAGCATAAGCTGACAGTTAAATGTGCAGCTCGTGACATTTATGTGCCATTTGCCAGGTGTGACTGCGTGCATATCAACTGATATATTGTCAAATCAGATTATGACATCACGTGGCGTCCGTGACAGCGCGACGGACTCGATGACCGCCCCCTCGAGGGAGAAGAAAACCGGCAACGCACAGCTCATTTCAAGGCTGCGCGCCGCGCGCGACATCCCGCGCAGCGGGCTCGGAGTTAAAATAGGAAGCGTTGTTTTTTTTTAAGGCGGTCCGTTGGGTTTTCCCTGTACTCGTCTGATGGTGATATTCGCAGTTGCATCAGTCCTTCGGATAGCGGCGTGGTTTTTCGGCGGCCGGCGGGGTCTAAAATGTCGCCAGTGAACGCCGTGAAACTGTAGTCAGTCAAACTGCATGCATGAGCGCCATATGGGCACGTGGGGAAAAATGTTTTTTCAAAATCTCATTTTCTCTATACTAGCTGTGGGGCCCTAAATACAATAAAACAAAAAGGTAATCGAACAAGTTATTTCTTTTGCAGCACTGTGGGATTTCCATCTAAGGCGTTCCGGTCCAGGGCCTTAACAGAGTTAATCTAGAGCTGCACATCTGCCTCCCTCACCTTCCCAGTGGTCTGTCTGTACATCTGTGTGCATGTGTGTTCTGTGTGCACGTACGTTTGTGTGTGAGAGCGAGATGGAGAGAGCGAGAGTCTGTGTTTGTATGTGTGTGTGTGTGTGTGTGTGTGTGTGTGTGTATGCAGAGATATAAATATATGTGCATGCATAGGCACATAATATGTAAATATATTTACATATGTGTAACTACATGTGTCATCCTCTGCTGCATATACATTTGATATTATACAATGACATAGAAGTCACAGGCACACACAGACACGCATGCACACGCGCACACACAAGCACACACACATACACACACAGCATGCACGTGCAGGTGATGAAAGGCCAGTGTGAAGAGCTACAGAGAAGAGAAGGAGAAGCAGGTGCTGGACATCTCTCCAAATCAATCTTCATGTTTGACCAATGGCCTGTGAAACTGACTGGGGAGAGAGAGAGGGAGGGGGAGAGAGAGAGAGAGAGAAGAGAGAGAGAGAGAGAGAGAGACCCACCCACAGCACTTTTACCTCAATACGCAGTGTGCATATGAGCTTGCACGTATATGAGAGGTATCAAACAAATTCTCCCCACCAGCACATTTATATCCACAGAGAGAAAGAGAGAGGGGGGGGGGGGGTGAGAGAGAACACATTAAAAAGTGATTTTCTACATGATTGTGCATGCAACACAGAGGACTGTGTCATTGAAGTGGTAAAAGCCTCATTAATTAATGAAGATGAATGAACTTCCGGCTTTCCGCCATGCTCTCCTCCCGCGCCAGAAGACCGGCCTGTGCGTACTTCTTAATTGGAGCTCGTAGTTCACAACACGAGAAGGCAGTATGTTAGGAGTCAGCCGAGCGTTTCGCCGCATGGATGTTTTGGAGTGGGGGGGGGGGGAAACGCCGTGCCTTGGCCTCAGGGCCCAGATCAGAGTAGCGTACAGTCGCATCGTTCACCATTACGCAACTACCCTCAGCCAGCTGCTACTCTCTCTGTATGTGCCTTTGTTAGCCGATGAGCAGGATTGGTTCAATGTAAAATTGAGCGGTTACTGATTTGTGAGGAAGGCACAGGGCCCAAATGTGTAAATCTCTCCGGCCAATGTATATATTTACATAAGCAAATGAAATGTATGCTCACATTGGTATTCTTAGGCTTTCTCCAGTCCCTTCATTGCAATGGGGTAACTTTGCAATGGTATATATATATATATAATAAGATATATAATATATATATAAGATGGCAGTACTGCTGTATGCATTTTACAGAGGGCCTAAAACTCCCATTGGACGTAAAAATAATTTTATCAAAGCCAAGAAGACTAAACGTGCCTCTTGTACTAAGAATCAGTGCTGGTGATTGACCGGTTCAATGTGCCAAATTCAACTGCACTTACTGAATGTCAATTGGCAAAATATGTTGATGTTAGTAAAAAAATTTAAAAAAGAGAATAATGATGAAGCGGCTATATTGCAGCCAATCAGTACTGCCATTTTGTTCGGACAGAACAATTTGGTTTATCGACCTCAAAATCCCAGCATTCCTCATTGATGTGAGGTCACAGACTAAGCAAATGGGCTGATGAACCGGATTTTGAGCAGATTGGCCGCATGCCCATAAAAATGACAATGGACATGGGAGAATGGAAAGGGAGTGATTCATGACAGCAAGATTGGTGGCGATGAAATATGCTACCATTACCTCACGGACACTAACAAATCATTGTGTTTTTCCGTGGAGAGAAAAAACCTTTTGATTGGTCCAAAGAAGACAGCGCTTAGCCTGACATGTCAGACTTAATATCGGGGCTGCCAAACAAAGGGGGACCCATTGTTGCAGCACACGTGGATGCCACCTGCTTCTCTCCCTCTTTCTTTCCTTCCTTCTCTCTCTCCCTCTCTTTCTTGCCCCTCACGCCGGCCAATTGTTCCCCCTCTCCAGCTCCGCCCCTCTGGCATGGGTCATCCCTGATTCTGACAGTCACTCAGCTCTCCCCGTCAGTCCAGGGCCTAAACTAGTATGGATTTTTCTAGGAAGGAAGTGCGGTCCCTCCCTCCGAGCGCGGGATGGGGGTGGTGGCCAGGGATGGCCTACCCCCAACATGTTATTGACTCCTTTGTTCAGCCAATCGATTCCAACCCCCCCTCACTAACGTCCTGGGAGGAGCACAGATGCCCTGATGAGAACCCTATTGCCCTCCAGCTGAATAAGTGCCATGAAAGAGGTTTAACTGGAGCTAGGAAATGTAAAAATTAATGGGAAGCAGTGTGTGGAGAAAATAAACATAACTGATTAATGGTGTAGCGAGCGAGTGCTGCTGGATGGAAGACTGGCTGACCCTGTCTTTTGATTATTTTAATTAGTGCCTCCATAATCCTGCGCACAGACAAGCATTCGAAAACAGCTCGTGGCTGAGCCGAGCTGACCTCGGTATTTAATTGTCTTTGGTGAGGATCTTGGCAGAGTCCGCAGGTTGCGGTAAAAGCCTCCGCCTCATTCGCATGGAAATCTCACAATGAGCGCAACGTTTTTTTTCTTGGGCCGGAGTGCCACATTGTTCCGCCGCTGCCTTCTCCTCTTGTCCGTGCTTTCAGGTCCGACCTCGACCGCCATGCCACCCCCATCGCTCACTTGATAAACAACCGACCAGCATGAAACTCGACATCTCAAAATCTGATACATATTGAACTTCGCGAAAACTTTGTCGTCGGGGTACAATAAGTGCTTTTGCAACTGCGGCGCTTCAAAATTGCTGCACCATTTGGGCATTAACCGACTGAAAATATCTTTCAAAGGCAGCAAGAGGGAGAGCACAGTTTACGTGCTATTGATTGTTCTGTATTGTTGAACTTAACTGAACTGAATTTAATTTAATTTAATTGGACTATTGTTTTCCTTTTTGTTCTCCTGCTCTGGGTGAGACACAAAATCTCCTCATGCTCGTCCGTTTGTGTTCTCTATGCCAGCAGAGCTTCTGCCAACAGAGGCTTGTTTTCCTGGTGTGGAGCAGCGAAGATGGCGGTTTTCATTACGGGCAAGGGTTCCACTGAAGGCAGATAGCTCATCTTTCCCCTCGTTCACGGTCCCAGCCCCAGTCTTGTTCAGGTTTTTAAAAGGCAGCAGATATTTATGAGAAATCAAAGCCTACAAAATCCTCCGGTGGGATTTGGGAAAGATGCCATTCAAACTAGAAAAGTAGGGAAAACCAAAACGTCTTTTGTTTTTCTGACAAGCAGATCTGCAGGGGACTGTACTTCACCACAAACCCAGTTTACTCCTGCAACGACATTCCGATGCAAATGTGACACATTATTATTATTAGCAGACAAATGCGTGCGTAATAACTGCAGTTTTCTGTGTGCGACTGTTGATAGCTAATGTTTACCAACAGTCAATTACCATACGTGAGTGAACGTGTGCTGGATTTGGAGAACAGTTGCCCACAGTGAATGTATGTGAGTTCGTTGAAGTTCACAGAAAGGTTGGAATTTTTAATATGCATGGCACTGCAGTGGGTAATAAAGGAAAGGCCGGATTATTAGTGTCAATTTCTGAGGGTTCCAGAGGTTGACTACAGTAATAATTATTTCCCTGGCACCAGTGGTAATAAACAGGCTGCAGTTTTTTTTCATCGCTAAAGGAGTTTCTTGCAACTTTTGAAACATTGCTCCTTGAAAGCGCCCCCATTTTGGGCCAGTTGCTCTGTGACAATTTTTTAACCGGCTGTCATATTATACCGCAACTGCGGTCGTACGCGTCCCCCATGTTCAATTTTTGATCAAGGTTCAAGCCTAAGATTCAGCCTGCCTTGCCTCTTGTCCACAGGGCATTCCGAATGAACTGACCAACGCTGTGTCATCAGTTGTTTTTTTTTTTATGACTGATTGCATTGTGAAAAACCATTAATTAAACCAGGGAGAATTTTTGGGAAACAGTTTGTTTTAGCCATGCACAATGCATTCACTTGCTGACCCTAGAGCCAACAAAAGTAGATGCTTTATAAAACTGAAAGTGCTTGCAGCCCCAAGAGACTGCAGCGGGCTCCATGATTTCTAAAGTAAAAGTAAAGTAAAGGTGTTGAGTTACGCCAACTAACAGGCACGTTAAAATAACTGTTCTCTATATGCAGGGCTGCCTCTCGGTAAATATTATGCATTGCCTTAAGAGACACTTAGCGTATCTTGGATGTCTTCCATTAAGTAGCTCATTCTTTAGCATATTATCCATTTGTGCAGCTGGATGCTGTTCAGGTTAGGTACTTGTCTCAGTGGTACACCGGTAGTGCTCAGTATGGGATTTGAAGTTGCAAGTCATGTCGGGCTACTTCTGTGAACTTCCATCTCGTTTATGGTACATTTGCATAATATGATATAATATAATGTAATAATGTATTATCTTTTACAAGCAGCTGCTTAATGTGATTGTGAATGTGAATGCACTTTTACAAACACCGTGCCTTTGAGCGTGAGCAATCTGTGGCCTCCGTAATGACCTCTCGACGTCCCTGAAAGGGCGAAACCCCTTACGAACCCTCGGCTCTTTCGGCCCTGCTCTGGGGGAGGTTGGAGTGCGACCAGAGGGACCCAGCTGGCACGGTTGCTGCTCGGGCTCTCCCGCTTGGACTGGCAGCTGCTCCGTCTTTGGGGATCGGCGCCCCTGTGCCCCGCCCATTTAGCAGTTTGCCATGCTACGCAGCGCCGACACTCTCCACTGGTTTCTAAACACCGTGGCGAGCTTGGCAGTTGAGGACGTTCAGTCTTTTCATGCACCTGCAAAAAACCATGCTGTACTCAAATAGGAAAGTAGCAACTCAAGTACAACGTACATAGTAAAATGTTCAGTGTTGAATCACTCATATGGACCCATATGTAGAGTATTCTGGGGGCAATTGTAACAGGGGGCAATTGCAACACCATATAATTGCACCAATCTGAAACAAGCTAGAGCTGAGATTCTATCCAGCAAGCTAGCTAGTTTAATGTGTTCATGGGGGCAATTGTAACAAAAAATAATGTTACAATTGACCCCTGTTACAATTGCCCCAGAATACTCTACTCTGTTAGAGTTGAATTTAAATTGGACATTTTACTGTGTACTTTGTACTGATAGTAGTGTAGCAGAGGAGCTGAGGGGCTGATGGGAGTTGAAGTCCGCAGCCTTCGGTGCGTGGCATGCATAGGCAACTAGCTCTGAACCTTCCCATCAGCCCCCATTGGAGTTACTCTGTGTAAAATTCTGTGTCTCCATGCTAAGTGAATGCCCACCGGCGATGTAAGGAAATGCCTGCACTTTCCTCTCTAATGAGTGCACAGCTAGAGGAACTTTTCCCCATTTAACGGCGAACGTTTTGAATAACACAAAGCGATCGACACAAAGTTCAGCCCTACCAGGGATCGGCACATTTTGTATTTTGTTTGAATTGCTTCAGATTAAAACCGTAGTTCAGACTGTTTATCCTTTCCCTCCCATTGAGTGATTTGATTGCCCAGGATATCCATTAGAGCTCCCCCCCACCCCACCCCCGCATCTCTCCGACACCTTTCTTTCTAACACCTTTCTTTTACATTTTATTTTATTTTCCCTTGCTGCCATTTAGCAGACGGTCTTATCCAGAGCTTACAATTAAGCTATTCTGTAAAACAAAAATGCATTGAAAAAGCTCGGAGAAAAAAAAAAAAATCCATTCCATAGACCTTGCATCTCATTTCATGACATCAATATTATGGGGCTGTGACTTTGAGCAAATTGATTTAGATTTTAACTAAAGGTCATGTTTTATCACTTACAAGTGCCTCATGCCAGCTTCATCCAATTTAAAGTTAAGACGAATCCTCTGAAAATGCAGAGCTTGTATTTTCGTTATTAAGACGCCAGCCAGTTGCAGTTGCAGTGCATATCATCTGCAGCTTCTACAGTCTCGATAACGCGTTGGAGAATGCAATTTGTGAAACCCGCAAGCAGTATTATAGATCGATAGGTCAGCAAAAAAAAAAGAAGAAAGGCTTCTTTTGGGAATTTCTCTCTTTCCCATCATCGCTTGCTGAGATGAGAAAAACGAAGGGATTTTGTTCAGCAGTCATTCAACCCTGCGGAATGCTTACTTCGGTTTGCGCGCACCAGTTGAGGACGCCCGCCAAAACAGCACCGCATACATGCTAGCTGCATCATGCGGCGAGGAAATGGCTCACGCGTTTCAATGGAAAGCGGCTGCGTTGGGTGCTCAGGCAGCAAAATCAATATATTTTAACATGGAAATTGGGTTAGATGGCATGGCAGCGCATCGCTGCCACGGTGAGAAAATAGTTATCGTTATAGCAAGAAAGTTCTCTCAATTTCGCAAGTTCTTTTTCTTGTCATAACGAGGCACGTTGGTATGCCGTCATAACGGGTGAAGGATCTTGGCCGAACAAGAAAAGTTTTTCGCTACGACGAGAAAGTTTCTTGGTTTAACGAGATATTGAGTGGAAAAATATTTTTTCACTGCGGCAGCAATGCACTGCTGTAAAATGGAATTGTGTCACGCAAACCCTCCAACCCAGTCAACATTATCCATCGCCCCACACACACTCCCCATCGTAAATTTGTCTCATGCCTTTTCATGTTATAAACTTGTCCGTCCAACTATTTAATCGAAGGTTGCGCTTGGGTGACGGGCAGTCCGCGTTGTGTACGCGAAAAATCCCAGGACATTCCTAAATAGCCAAATTTGTCTCAGTTCAGTTTACCCTGAGATGGTTACCTGTAAAAGCAGTGCATTGTACTCTTACAATGCAATTACTGAGCCATAAATAATGTGATGATATGATGAATGGCTTCATCCTCTGGGAAAAAAAGAGTCCCATTTATTCTGTAAACAGTGAGAAGTGAACTAAATGACAGCTAATGCTTACGATCAATCACCGGCTCTCCTCTCGCTAACTGAGTCCCATTATGCCGTTTATTTATATTGGCAATGCGATGAAATGCTGGCCAACTGAGCGTGTGCCCACGGACTGGCCCCTGCCTCCCCACTGTGCTGGGCCTCCCGCCTCCGTTTGGGATTCTGATTTCCCTTCACAGATAAATTGTTTGATGGGTGGTGCCAGGAGACCCACCGGTGGAGCGCGTTTGCTGGTTCCTCCTGTTATACTGTAGTGGGGGGAAACGGGCCTCTCCGTACACACCCTGGTCTCCCTGCCGGGGTTTGGCTCTGGCGGGCCGGGGTCCCGGCTTACGGTTGTGCCGCAAAAGCTGCGTCAGCGCGAGCGAAAGGAAGAGGTTTAAAACGTCCGGCGGAAAAGCCTCCGATCGGCAGCCGCGCCCTTCGCCTTCGACGACGGAAAAGGCGAGGGACGCGGCCTCACGTTAATTATTCACCGGTTGTAATTGGTTAAACTCGAGCGGGGGAGTCAGAGAGGCAGACGACGCTGTTCAGGAATCCTCTTTCCGAGTTTCCACTTCACCGAGCGATCGACTCGCCGCGATCTCCTCTGATCTGCCGTTTCTATGATGGAGTGCTCGCTTGAAGCACATCTCTTGCCCAAACCGATTGTGTAGGGATGAAGGTTGGGGGGGGGGGGGGGGGGGGGTGCTGTCTCTCTTTCGTATTTAACCTTTTTAATGTTGGCCTAAATTGCATCAGGTATTTTATTTATAGTACTCGTAGTGCCTGGAAAACTATGTCAGACAGAGAAAATCTGCAAAGAGGAGAACTCCTTTCAAAGCAGTCTCCTATCTCTTTCAGCTACTTATCATTTCACGGTTCCTGGTTGGTAATGTCACATTCATACGTAAATTATTCCTGCAGTACAAAGAACTCAGTCTAAGAATTTCCATATAGTTTGTAAAGGCAATTACAGTATGTTTGGGGAAAAAAGCTACAAAGCTACAAACACACAGATAAACAAACAACCACCCACAAACAAACACACACGTACACAATTCAGTTATTTGAGCAATGGAGAGAAAATAAATTATTCTGAAGGCTATACAGAAGAGAGCCCCTTTGGCCTCAGAGTGCTGTAATATCTGATTTGGGGTCCTCCTTTATTTGTTACTGAGTTTAATTTGTCCCCAAAGACCAGAATTTAATTAACATTTTAGGAAAAGAAAGCATTTGGTGGCTCACTTTGAGAGGCTCTGTACTGCCGTGCTTTCTGAAGAGGCTTTGGGAGCAATGGTGGATCGCTAATTTACGGGACGAAAAGACGGACGATAACCTTTCTTCAGGGGACACTTGAGCTTCCTCTCTTCTTGTCTGTTATCGGAATTAGAGTGGCTCAGGGGTTATTCCTCCTTTTTCTCCTGGAAAGAAATCTACCCACATCAACCCTGTTTTTCTAAAAAAAAAAAAAAAAAAAAACTACTTAAAACTTATAGTGATTAGGCAAAATGCTCGGAGATTGTACATTGTCTTTCCATATCAGTATTTTATGATATTTATATTTATATTTACTTGTTGTGAACCATTGTACATTGTGTTATAGTTGCTGGGCACAGGTGGCTGTGACTATACTAACGTATACCTTTCTGAACTTGTAATGCCTTTGCAAATAGGGAGAGATTAACAGGATAAAGACATTGGTTTAGGCACGTGGATGCCCTTCCTAATGTTTGCTAATACATCCTTTGGTACATAATAATTATGCAGTATTAATGATAATTCCCTTTATGGAATGCAGCTGTGATACTGGCCCTATTGTCACTTAAAAAGTATTGAATTAATCATGAGTTCCTCAGTTTTTTAGAGGTCGAACAACAGTTGGCTCAAGGGAAGTATGGTTCACCAAATGTCAATGTCAATGTACTCTTTCATTGGCAATTAGCCATTGGCTCTATATTCTATGGAGCTCTTATGTTCTTTCTATGAATAAGGGTTATTGGACATAGTGCCATATAGGTGTGATTAATACTAATGCATTTTCTTGGAGGGATTTTGAAAGGCCCAGTAAACCAACAATAAAGAACAAAAACGATGAGACATGGCTTAGTCCATAGGGCAGCCCACTCTCTAACTACATATGAGACCCCTCCCCCCTTTCTGCTTTCTCCCTGTCTCAATAAAGCAAACAAATAGCAAAGGAGGGCAGACTGACCCCTCTGCTTTTCAAAAAAATAAAGAAGGAGAACCATTTGGTGAGTCGTAGACAGAAAATAAGCAAGATCCCTGTCCAAGAGTTTCTCTCAGTTTTGAGTTTCCCTCAAAGCATAGCAGACTGAGCCTTTATAGCAAGCCTGATGAAGGCAACTAAAGACACGTGGGCCGAGTACCAGCCAACCTCAGGCGTACATGCCTGTCGGCGAGACATGCTTGCGGGTCAGACTGCTGCTAACTGCAGCCGGCGAGGATGAAGCAACGACAAGAGCGGTAAGACTCTGGATTTTCTATCCACTCAAACTACAATTCAAGAAAATGCTAATAGTACAATCTATTCCCTCTGCGACTCCCCTCGCATGGTTTTGTGTGCGTCTGCTTTCTCAGTCCACTTGTCTCTGCATTTACTGCCAGGCTCCCCGCTTTGACCTTTGACCCATCTTAGATTATCTCCTTCATCTGGTCCCTGAATCTACTGGGGACCAGCGTTGTAGGAACTGACTGACTCTCTCTCCCTCCCCCCGCCTCCCTCCTTCTCTCCTCTTATTTAGGAGGGTGGGGACATTTAAACATAGGGGATGGAGGGAAGGAGGGAGGCAGAAGGAGGGAGAGGAGGAGGGAGGTTTGAATTGTAGTTTGAGTGGATAGAAAATCAGAGATTTTATAAAAAAATTTTACCCTTCATTCCCCTTGCATATTCCTGCTGAGCCCACCGTGTTTCGCAGAGATTAGATGAACCATTTTCGAGCGCCAGGACGTCTCTTATATATCATTCCCACGGAGACGGATGCGCTTCCTGTCTCTTCCCGTCGCTCTCTGGCAGTTTGTTGGGTTGAGAGCTGATCTCACTGCTTCAGCACCAGAAGGGGAAACACGGACGTTGGAGATATCTCAGCCTGCACAATGACGGGATGGGTTATCTGCTCTGTTTTAAAACTCCTGGGCTATGTTCAAATTCTTTAAATGGTATGAATACGGAATGATTCCTTTTGAACACGTCACAAGGAAAGAAGAAAGAGAAGGAGGTGAGGAGACGACAAAATGAAAACGAGGGAGTTTTCGTCAGAATTTTGGACTTAAGTTAGGACTGTGCATGAAACATTTGGGCCTGAATAGGACCCCATGCATATCTGGCTATAAGTCTGTGACTGGAGAAGTCTGACATCTGCTTGAGAGAGCAATAAATTACATATTATTGACGTGAATATTTCCACTGGGGAAATGAAATACTAAAACTCTAAAGGTCAAGCTCATATGAAGAAGTATAAAAACTCCTGATGCAAATTGTGCAATGCATCTGCGGTGGCAGCGGCCGAGCTCTGGCATTTGCACAGCGCTCTCAACCCCATCCCAAGCACACATCCCCCCCCCACCCCAAAGGTTTCTCTCACTTCTGGAACTTCCTGTGCACCGAAAATAAACGAATTGCTAAAACCCGGGCGCGCGTTTCTCCCCCGGGCTTTGTCTCGACGGGATGTGAGAGTCGGGGGAAGGTCCCGGAGCTGACTTTATGGGCCTCCTTATTTGGGCCGCTTACAGCCTGGCTCTCTGACAAGAGCTGCCGGAGTTCACATTAAGACGCTTCTTTCTGCCTGAGATCCCAGCTGCTGTCACTGGCTGAGAGAAGGAGTCAGTACCGGCAATAGTACTGGCCTGTCTCAGGACCTGAAAAGGGTTTTTTTACATGGAGATTTTCAGAAATCCTTCAAAGACACTAGTCTCTCTGTGCCTTCTGTTCTCTACTGTGTTTGTATGCATGTGGGCGTACGTGTGTGCACGTGTGTGTGTGTGTGTGTGTGTGTGTGTGTGTGCGTGTGTGTGTGCACCAGTGCCAGCTACGCACAATATGGAAATGTGTGCAAGATGTGGACACTTGCATTAGCTCCATCACAAATGGACGTCCCAAAGTTCAATATTTATTACATTGTCATCGAGGCTGTTTTTATGCCAGAGAGAAATGCATTGTGATGAGTGCATTTTTAAATTTCAATATGGAGTGAGTCAAGCAAGTTCATTTATTTGAGAATGGGCCCTTTGCATAAAATAACCTTACTCTCTGAGTTAAAAATTATTTAGCATACATATGTCACCTTTATTTTTGTTGCTGAAAGGCCAACTCTGCAAGGCAAATAAATCTGATTGTTGAAATGTAATATATTTTTTGATACATATTGTAGGTGCTGAAAGACTACACAATGCTCTGTTGAATTTGATAAGAGCACACAGTCCTTGTTAAACAGCAATTTCATAAGGGATATTTCATAAGGCATTAATATAACATCCTTTCGAAAACAGCTTTCAAGCAACACTGCTTATGTAAATGTTAAGAATGCAAAGTATGCTTTTATTTCCTCCTATCTATTGTTTATTATTTTGGAGAATGAATATGTCTTCTCTATTTTACTTTGGACAGTAAACAGACCCAATGCTAAATGTACCTTTATGCTAATCTAATACATACTGACACTTGAAAGTCTTAAAATTATTGTGCTCTACACTTCATATGTGTTCATGCAGCCATCAGATCTGATGTATTTAGAAGAATGGCTGTCAAAGACATTCATATTTATATGGATTGCTTGGTAAATTAAGAAACACACGGACGCCCATGAATTCTTAATCCAGATGCTTGGCAGAAATAAGAGTAAGTATTATAGAAAGCACCCACAAACTAGTATAAAGCTCAACGAAAGTGCATTATTCACCAAATATACGTCACCTATTAGTGAGCAGACAAATAGGCAATATTTTGGCCTTTTTGGTCCTGATGAGAACCCATGTCATCGACTACTCACAAATGGATAATTTACTGGGAACGTTGTACTGTTCCAATGTCTAGTTGACTTTCTGTACCTTACGCAACCATGGAAAAAAGGATAACATCTCTCTTAAATCATTCCCACCTGATTATGTGGTGATATAGATAGACAATACCTTGGCTCCCATTTTGTTTTAATTGTTGTGTGTTTAACCTGTTAAAATAATTTCATAAGTTACCCTTGTACATATGCACAACAATAGGTAATAGGTTTGTGAAGCTTTGGAGGCAGTGAGCAAAATAAGTCCAAGCTGCTGGGTTTGTGATTAGACATAAAAGCTTGTACAAACATGTACAGCAAAAGGTTGCAAACACAGGGAAGCTTGTAGCATCGATAGCTGCAATCAGATTGTTTGACATTTCGGAGCCGGCGACTTTCTTTTCAGTGAAATAATTGTGTGGTTTGACATTGTGAGAGGTTTTGGTACACAGCAGCACAATTCAACATCAAAGAAAACTGAATGGGGAAAGATGAGTGATCCTGCTTTTTATTAGGTATCACTGCGTTAACACAGCTGCACTTTTTGTGTATGTTGGCTTGATTCGATCGACATTCCTTAAGTTCGACTTACAAAATGTTTTCCATTGTAAACCAATCGTTGTTTATTACTTGTGATGATCACTGAAATAAAAAGAACAGTTACAGCACCTAATTATGAGTCAAAGTTAATGACAAATGCTGACTGACTCCAGGCCAAGTGTCTGAAAAATGGTGGGAAGCTGTTTTTTACTTCTATTCTGGGGAGAAGGGGAGTCATTACTGTGGTAACCCTAAGGTTGGAGAGGAGAATGTGGCTAATGTTTTCAGGATCTTTGCCCGAGGACAGGCACAGATAGAGATGTACAGAGTGATTGCACATGATGAACGTGAGGAAAAAAGAAAATAAACGAAGAATGTCTTCAGAGAGAGCCTGGGAACTTGGTGCTCTCACTCTCTGAATGTCCTGACTCTGGACTGAAGGCAGTCTGAGCCCTTTCTCATTTGTGGTAGTGGCTTATTATGCCTTCGTCCTGCCGAGTCCTCTCCCCGGCATTCTTCTTTAACTCTATAAATTTCACCCCTGGTGGTTGAGACGTATCCGTCTCAATTACAGTATTCGTGTTTGTCTGAAATGATAAACTACAGCTCTAAGAAAACCCTGTACATTTTGACGCAGTATTGTTTAAAAGGGTAGCCTCTTGCGAAAACCTCATCTTCTCCAGTTACACTGCAGTGCCATAAAATAGGAGGGTGCTATTAATAGCCCAAAGCACTTACGACCCTCCTCTCGCCACAGCCAGACTGTAAAATGGAAAAAAATACTCGCTAAGAAAATCATGTTCACGTATAGAAACAATAATATTTTTTTAAATCATTGTACAAATGAGCATTCGCCGTTTTCCCTTGCTTAGTGTACTATATACAGTACCTGATGCACTTTCAGTTTAGAAGACACCTAATTGTTTTCTCCAAAATCTCTTGTATAAATATATTTAAGAAACCAAATACTTACCAGTATATTCAGCTACACGGTCTGATTAACCCTGAAGTGTTTATCTTGTTACATTTAGCCAAAGTCTCGTACAGTCGATATTTCCACAGCAACCACCTATCGCACTTAGGGCTGAAATACATTGCGGTTGTTGTGTAAAAACACACACGCTTTTGTAAATGAAAAAAAAAAACTTATTTAAGTACATTAGGCTACTTATGTGATGGTTATTATGTATATAATGTGACTATTCTGAAATAAATGTATTATGTTGCAAATTTCTGAATGATCTAGCTTCTTCTTCAACTCGAACTTTAAACCATGGATGTGCAGGGAATATTTTTGGAGATATTGATGTTTAAATAAAATGAGTAGAAACTAGGTGGAAATTGCCTCTGGAGGGCCAAAGTAAATAGAGTTAAGAACAAGCTCATTGCAATGACAAGTTCTGAAATTCCCCTGCTTAATATTCCCTTCAGAGTGGGGACCTGTAAATGAGCTTTTTGCGTTTTAATAATGAGTAATCCAGGCACTACAGGAAACTTATTTATGTTTGTCTCAATTTGTTACCCGACGGTTCCCCTAGTCTCCAATGCCTGCTCTGTGAGAAGGACTCAAGGCAGGTGTAAGTCTGTGAACAAATGCCAATCACAAATTTCCCATCACATTCTGAGAGAAAGGCATTCCTCGTAAAATGTACTGTATTTTCAACACATAGTCAATGTCTGGAACGGCTGCCAGCAGGCAGAGGCATAGACTCTTGGGATGGCCTAAATTGCCTGCTCATAATTATGCATTCTTATGTTGTTAAGAGGGCAGGGCAATATCTTGTGTTGAAGACCAAGGAGAAACCCAGAGTAGACTCTGGTTGTGTGCTGCCTTTGATAGTCGCCTTAAGGAATGATAACAGGAATCCCTGTGGACTGGAGCACCAGGGCCTGGTGAGCTTAGGGAGGCCTAAGGACAACATGGGAAGGCTTTGCTGTGATCCTTGCAGGGCACTGACAGCGACATTGGCAACTGGGTGATAAAATGGGCCTGTAGACCAGGGGTCTAAGACCCTGGTTCCGGATAGCCGCAGGTTGCACTGATTTCTATTGTCACACAGCACTTAACTGACCAATTAATGCAATTGAACGCACCATTAACTCCTCTCACCCTATTTGTGTCAGAATAGTTGCTGATTTTAAAGTACCTGCTAGCTCTCCTGGACCAGAGTTACAGATTCCCACTGGAGACTATCCGTGTCTCTCTCACTGTAGTCCTTCTTGGCATTGACCCTTTTCCAGATCGTCTCCACCAAATTCCAGCCTTGCACCTCAGCACTCTGCATACAAGGTTGGGACCCTCTTGCACCCTGATTCTCTCAGAACGAACTTCCTGTCGGGTGTCAGGCTCAGGCTTGATGGACAGCTTCTGTGTGTTAAGAAGTTGCCCTGTGCTGCTTTGTTTATTGCCAGAATTCCCATGTTTATTGAGACATTTACCATGGTGTCTGATAATCCCTCTTCTGCATTAAAGAGTGACAGGTAATCCAGGATTACAAGGCCATAAATTACTTGGCGACAGAGACATCCCCGAACCCCTCATTCCTCGGCACAGTTATCAGGCCATTTCCCAGTACAATTACTAACCCCATACATCATAATCTAATCTACAGCTCATACATCACAGTACACCAAACAGTAACAAGCTACTTGCTATGATCTCCTATTAGAATAATGTCACAAAATGGATATGAATTTTCTCTTCGATATCTCAGTTCCTCTAGGCCTCCAGTACATGCAGTCATTTTGATCAATTATGTATTCCTCAATTCGTCTTCACAGTCCTCCTGCACTTTCTGGAGACAGATTATTAAATGGGCTTGTCACATCATTGTATCCTAAGCACGTGCCACCTCGTCATAATTGGCACATCGCAGTAACCTGTGAGATGATTTACGCCGCAACATCTCTGAGCAACCTGAGACTGCTAGCAACATAACGAGGAGTGAGAGACATCGCAGTCGATGGGAATTACGTGTGCCTATATTACAGAAGCTATGTTGCTTACATAAGGGCTCTCATCCCTCAGCTAATGCCACGTCCGACAGGGCAGGGCTAATTGGGTGCTGGAATTGACTATTACAGCTGGATCAAACACCAGCACACAGGGCCAAGTCCTGGAAGCCTTTTTCTCGTGGAGGGTGAACTACTTCAGCACACTTTGCCAGCAGCTGTACCACTACTTACCCTGCTGTTACCGAATGGCTGAAGGTGAGCAGGTGTGGGCTTAGTTCGTACTTGGATGGACGCCCTCATGGGAAAACTAAGTTGCTGTTGGAAGAGGTGTTGGTAAGGTGGTAGACTGTGGTCCTCAGGATGAAAAAAAGGGACTCTGTCTTTGAGATGAGATGTTAAACCCAGGCCCTGAGTCGGTGGTCATTGTAGATGGCTCTTTTTGTAGATTTGTTTTTCCCGGGAGGATTCCCGGAAAACTCTCTAAATCTACCACCTGATCATCCTCTGGTTTAAGCAGCCAAATAATGTCCTCCCTCTCAACCTAAGCTGTGGTATGTCTCCTGATGTGAAATGGCTGCTTTGCACATCACCCAGGTGGGTGCTAAATAATGTCCTCCCTCTCCACCTAAGCTGTGGTATGTCTCCTGATGTGAAATGGCTGCTTTGCACATCACCCAGGTGGGTGCTAAATAGTGTCCTCCCTCTCCACCTAAGCTGTGGTAAGTCTCCTGATGCGAAATGGCTGCTTTGCACATCACCCAGGTGGGTGCTAAATAGTGTCCTCCCTCTCCACCTAAGCTGTGGTAAGTCTCCTGATGCGAAATGGCTGCTTTGCACATCGCCCAGGTGGGTGCTACACAGTGGCGATAGTTGAAGTGTGTTTTCCCCATTTCACAGTGAAGCACTTCAATACCATGAACATGAACCGTCCTATAGGAATGTAATCAATTATTATTAACTGTGCTGGGCTGCACTGTTGAACACGTGACTCAAACCTGTGGCCAAACGGACCTGCGCTGTAATACTTAATTACGCAAATGAAGTTCTGTGCTTGAAGCGAACTGTAAAAAAAAAAAAAAAAAATGTTAAAAAAATGTCCTTAAAACCATTACCATGCCATGTAATCACTCTGTTTAAAAAGTTTCACACACCTTTTTACTTTAGCTGTGGAGGCATTGTGCCAGATGCATTACAGAGATTACAAAGACTGCGCTGCTTATCTGCGTGACCCGATAACAACAATCACTTAGTTTCTGTCAGCTCCTGGAGCCGCTCCCTCCCACAGTCACTGTGCACAGTTTCTGTTTTCAGTTCTGGCGAAGCGGCAGCAGTCGACGGTTTCAAGCTTACCGACGGTAGCATCCAAGGAGGGTGCGAAATTCGCATTACTTCTCAATATCGGCTGCACTGTGATTTGGAAGCGGGTCACTGATTTGCGTGAAAGGAGCCTTATCCACAAGTGCTTTCTCGAGCACCCACGGCCTGCCCTGGCCACCAGTTACGAATAACCAAAGGCGGAAATGTAGCGATAGTGTTAATGCCCAATGCCGGGCACTAGGGAAGCACAGACTGAGAATTTTATGTGAATGTGTTTTTTGTTTTTGGGAATAATCTTTTTTTTTTTTTTTTTCTGTTGCCTGATTAGCGTAACAAAGTGGCCTACTTCTCCATGGAGTACTGTAATGTAATGTGCTGATTTTTTGGAGCCTCCATAAAACTCTTAATACATCATTTGTTTTGGATAATAAAAAGTGAGTTAAAATGACAAACAAATAATAATTATGCATTTAAACAGTGGCAGATTTTTAAAAGCCCTTCATAGTTGAAGACTGGAGTTTTGCCATTTTAATTTTGAGCACCTGAAAAATTCAATGCACTTTGGGATGTTTCTGAGGGTTGTATTTAACTCTCGTACCTCGAGGGGGAAATTATTTAATTTGTAAGCAAAAGGAATAAAAGCTCCGTTGAGCAGCGGCCTGAATTTACAATGAATTGCACCGTTGGTTAAGAGCTCAGACCGCTGCCCTACTGTTCGACTTGCCTCTGTCGCAGTTTGTGTGTTACGACAGTAATGGAAACACACAGCACATACACTGAGTCTTTAAAAATACCATTGACATCAAAGGCAACATGTCACTGTTTTGTGCACGATTGGACTGCGGGCTTTTGCGAAGAAGGACCCTGTTCCAAATGAATATTGCGTGGCACAGCTCCACAGGTTCAGCGTAGACAAATGATTTTCTTTAACCTTTCTTTGAGTAATACAAAACAACACAACACAATAGTGTTGGTCAAGGTGGTATTTCACCTGTCAGCTACTGCAGACATAAATGTTCTGTAAATTGACTTTGAGGCAGGGTTGAATGGATGGGTAGTGTTCAAATAATTTTCAACCGTTCCTCAAGCATGTCCTTTACATATATTGAACGGAACCTTCGTTAGTTTTTCTGGAGAGAATTGAATACAGGGATCAAACCGTCTCAGTCTGGGATATGTTTCCTTCTTTCTTGTTTTTGGAAGTGTCCACTTAATGTCTGTAGACCTCAGAGTTTTTAAAATATCTCCACAAACACTCCCTTGTGATGCCTGCTATCTTGGTCTGTGTTCAACATTAATTGTGCCATGTTATTGTGAAGGAGGGGAATTGCATTGGAATACTGATGGCTTTGGATAAACAGCTTGGCACCATGGGATACTCACCACTCTCCTGCTAACACCTTATGAGACAGAGGCATGCAAAAGTGTTCCTTTTTTCACTCTGGCAAGTTCATTTGATGGTTGCTGAACTCACCACACTGTGTTTGTGAAATAAAGAAAAGGGAAAAACTAACCACCATTTAATTGCAAGTTACGGACAAACGCTGATTTTTTTGGATCCAGGTGCAGAACCCATTACATGAGTAACTGAGAAAAGTGACTTCTCTCGTCCACATGATTTTAGGCCTTGAGAGGAGAGGATTATGGGAAAAAGTCTAAAGTGACTCAACGGAAGGTTCTATATATTGCTTTTGTGTCAGCTCAGTTATGTTGTGTTGTATGTCACAATTTCATATTTCAGTTTGGTTGCTTGGTTATATAAGGCATGGTGCATATACTCGTGCAGGAGAGCTTATATACCTTATATACACTGCTACATAACGCGAGCAGCACCAATGTTCCTCTGCCGCTGTATGTCTGATCAGATTCTCTTGCATGTCTGTAATCTCCGTGATACTGACTCACAGATCAAGCAATGGTGCCCATTTAAACCTGTAACGCTCAAAATTTATGATGACATCCAAATTGTAAATTCTATATCAACTCTGAGTACCTTTTATGCAGGCTGATCTCACATATAAACTCTGTCAGAGTTCGGTGATCATTCAAGATTGTACTGCGATGGTTCAGAAAATTACCACAGCGAGTCTCACAAGTTTAAGTGAGTAAATATGTGAAATGGTCTCTCCGTTCCAAATCATACGATTCATCTACTTTCATGCCATTTCTCTGTGTTGTGAGTTCTTATAATCTCAGGAGGAAATCCACGAAAGGATTGTAATGCTTTTGTACCCATTAAACCCTCGCAAAGAAATACCACAAAAAAAGTTACCTGATTCAGAACACACCCGCAGTGGGTGGAAAGCACATGCACTGCTGGACTACCAGGCACACAGTGTGCCCTCTGGATCATGTATATTTTAATAAAATATCAGTGCTAAAATTAACATTTTTATGCATATAAGGCTCGGTTTAACCAGTGGCATATGGTACGCAGACCTGCACCCGTGTGCAGGTATCTCCACGCTGTCATTACCGGTATCTTTTAATTACAATTTAAAAATGTAATAAAGTAAAAAAATAAATAAAAGTGCATCTGCAGAGCTTCAACGTTGACTTTATTAAATTAATATATGCACATTATATTATAGGCCATTCACAGCCATTTCTCCTCAATTAGGCTATTAGGCCAGTAATAAAAAGCATATTTTTTGCATCCCAGAATGGTGCACATTTGATCAACATTACTTAAAATTGTGGATACATGTAGGCCTACTCTTCATTCTCTGCACTCACACTCGAAGAATATTCAAGGCATAGATCTGCAAAGGGCAGGTTTTGTCATTTAAACAATCTTCAAGCGCAGGTTTTGTTAGGTTGTGCTGAAAGTTAACGAGATAGTTAACAGAGTGGTGTATATTTTTTCGTTAGGTGTACTTAGTGATTATAACAGATTTTTCTAAGTTGAATTTATCATGTAGTCTCGCATACCTGCTGTGAAGAAAGAAGCTGTGAGCCAATGGATTATTCAGATGGTTGGAACACTTGGTAATCAAGGGAAATTCATGAAAACGGGCTGAGACCAATGATCAGTTTAATGGGAAGATTGATACGGGTAATACCGGCATCAACAGTGTTTTAGAGGGCAGTAACATTGGTGTCAAAACGGTAACACCATGACAAGCCTAATGCAAATTAGACTCAATATGAGGTGTCTCCAATTCACAAAAATAATGATGAATTACCGCGCAGGATTAGAATATTTTTTAAGACTACCTGAAATCTAGAGGTAATTAGGCACAGTCTAAGATTTCCATATCTGAGACCCTTCAGTTGTATTTAACCTTGAACTTGTTTTCTTTCTTTTCTTTTAAATTTCGAAATCTCCAATCTCACCCGAATTTGGAACGTTCAGTTCGCGAACTGTGCGCAAGCATGCTCGTGTACGGTCCTGCCGTCGGCTCGGGAGAGCGAAGACACTCGCGGTTCTCCTCCAAAGCACGCGGTGTCAGCCAGCCGCTCCTTTACACACCGCAGCCACAAGCCGCATATGCACAGAGCAAGCCACGGGCGCCAACAAGGGTTGCTAACGGGGCTTGCTAGAGCGATGAACCACGCTATCCCAACCAACTTAATCCCTCCCTTATATCCCTCGGACGAACCAATGCCAATTGCGCGGCGCCCCCTGCAGGGCTGCAGGCCACAGTCGGCACTGGCACGGGTCGGATTTGATCCGAGACCGCGGTGCTCACTCATGCACTGCGAGCAGTGCTTTTACAGAGTGAGCTACCCAGGAGCCCCCTGAAATTGTTTTAATTCGTTTCCACATTCATTTCCATCATTAGCTGAACTAACTGTTCGGGCATGGTAGCAGCAACACGCTTTCATGAATCAGTTTCTAATATGGCGCAGACAGCGTTCGTAGCTGTTGCGCAATAAGCAGCTCAAACTGCTCTTAGTATTTTTTTCTTCATGGATCTACCCTTCGAGTGGTTTTAAATGGAAGGTAACTGGAAACGGGGTTCCAAACTACATAGTGAACGAGCTCCTGTAAGCCATTCGTTCATAACAATCCCCTTGTGTCACAGTCACTTGGACTTCTCAGTGTATTACACAGGTTACCGTAACCCTGTGATATTTCCATAAAAAGCCTATGCCAGGTTTCACATTGTACATTTACTCAGGTTATAACTAACTCTCATAAATGCACTGGAACAGTGGTCCAAGGCCTATTATGCCCAGAGTCCGTTGATGGGATGCTGCCAGGTAAAAACGAGGCACAAAACTACATTTAGAAAGGTTTTCTTACGAGAGTTAAATGCAGAACGTTTTATGTGTTTTATTGTCATTTCTATTTTAATCGCTTCGATTGCTGCATTGATATTCAGTGAATGTCTGTGCAGCATCGCATTTTGGACCTGGTAAGTATTAGTTTAAAAGGAATTCAACTTCGTGAGTTAAAGCATGTGCAGTGCATATTATATATTATAGTGGTGGCTTTGCCAAATGGATTGAGATGCATCCAACTGAAGGCATGGAGTGCTGACTGTAGTTCTAGACCTGGGGCCACATATACTGTATAAACAGTGCTGAGCAGAAAAAATTCCCTCAGAAAGCCGCGTAAGCCAATTTCCACGCAGAAATTCAGATGTATAAAATAACATGTGCTGTGAGAATGCTGTGTACCTCTGCACACGATGGACACCATACGTACGCAATGTTTGGAGTCTGTGTGATATGGTAACACCGTGACCGAAAGGCAGAGGTAGAAAACGCTAAACTTTTTGTAAGCAGATTTCTGACTTTCACCCTGAGTGTTCTTTTACACATTCTTTTACTCAGAGTTTTATACATGTGGCCCATGCGGTTTTAGATAACACATGTACATAAAGTCTGTGTGTGTGTGTGTGTGTGTGGTGGGGGGTTATGGGACAATTCCATATTGTATTCACCCCAGTTATGGGATGATTCCATATTTTATGGGATGGTTGGCAACCCTATTCTTAACACATGTTCTTATAAGTGCTTCGCTAATCACATTATAAAGTATTATAGGCCTTTGTGGTATTATCGGAAATTTCCACTGTTCACTTGAGAAAAAGAAGTGTCGTAAATTATAACAATACTATGATACTACAGTAAATGGGGAAAGAGACAGTGAGAAATGCTTTGTTTATAGCTGTGTATGTGTTGGTCTAAACTGCGCATACATTGTCTAAAACTGCAGTCGTCTAAAACTACGACGCTCCATGCCTGCATCTGGATGCTATTTGCTGGATTAACTATGACTCTTTGTATGAAATACCCCGTTCTAAGTGCAAATTCATTCAACAAATACGTTAATATGCAAATAGCTATAATGTTGGTGCAAATTTTAAGTAAATAATAAATATTATTTTCATTTGTTCATGACATTTAATTCTGGCTGGCATTTGCAATGAGCTCCCTGAGTGAAATAACAAACAGTTATTTAAACAGAATAGCCGGCCACTCATCTACTTTATAAGAAGAAAGAAACAAACAAACAGTGTTAGAGCGAGTTTAGACAAGCCATTACAGTCATCTTACTGTAATTTACTTCATCAATTACAAAGCTGACTAGTGAGCTACTCTTTCTTTTTGCTGCCATATATTCACATATTCTGGAAATGTGGAAGTCTGGGTATGTGGCGATGCCTCTCTGCAGCCTCAAGATCACTTATGCTGTGCACACATTACTGGCTTACTATACTGTAATCCTGTCCGGGCCGTCACTATGTGAGTGTGTGTTTATGTACTCTTGCACGTTTGTGTTTTTTGAGCCAAATAGCACATTTCCTGGAAATGCAGTGCCTGTTTTGGATAAAGGCAGCAGCATTTAATGACAATGGCAACACCCTGGGG
This sequence comes from Synaphobranchus kaupii, assembly GCA_029718625.1. NCBI lineage: Eukaryota > Metazoa > Chordata > Actinopteri > Anguilliformes > Synaphobranchidae > Synaphobranchus > Synaphobranchus kaupii. Next base: position 98,430,338 of record CM056378.1, on the reverse strand, counting down.
TCAGGGTGAATTGGCGGTGCGAATCTGATATCCTTTTGAACGTTCAAGTTTGTGTTTGCTCGGGGCGAACCGCAGCAGAAGCAAAGCTGTGAGTGAGTCCAAACTCAGCGTGAGGAGCGCAGAGCGCCCAGTCCCCCGTCTCTCATTAAACATGCTCGCTTATGCCAGCATATTATGCACATCCGCTAATGTACATACATGTGCCACATACTGTAACCGACGACGTCATCTGGCAGTCTGACTTGTACAGTTCCCCAATGCTGAATGAAGTCATTTTTAGATAGTATGCAAAAATATATAAGCATCACTTTCAATGTATTTTTTGTTGAGGCCTGTATCATTGATATGTGGCTTGTTTGAAGTAAGAATACTGTTTTTGAATGCTGTAAATATATATAAAAAAAAGGGGGAAAAGCTTGAGTCGTTCTCACCAGGAAATTTAAAGCTCTTGTACATTGCAAGGCGTGGTTTCTGAATGGCTCCTATTCCCTTAGCAACTATTTCTGAACCAGGTCTGCAGAAAATGTCTGTCGCCTTGGGAGTTAACTGGAGAATGGCAGATTGGAGAGAGCCGCGGAATACAAAAGACAGCCTTATTCATGGAGCCAGTGTCTAGGGACTTAATTTTGGTTCAGATTTAATCATAAACTGTAATTCCAAAGTAGATTAAAAGGACATTACGCCACAAGATGAGATTTGGACTGCAAATTAGACATTTGAAACAGGAGCTGCTTTCACATTGGGATTATGCACAAAGCCCCATCTGAATCACAATGACGATTATGGAATGTAAGATTCTCCACAGGCTTAATTGGAGTCAAATCCAGGTTGCTCCTACATGGCTGCTATGCAGGCAACTTGACTCAAAGGACGTGTCCTGATCATAATTTAATTAGGGACTCTAATTTGGCATTGCCAAGGGCAGGAGGTGAACTCATTTTTTAACACTAATTGCACTTTCATATGCCTCCTATTATACCTTTGCAGTAAACAAGTGTATCATTGTTTCAAGAGGGATACATTAATCACAAGCGATATTTGTCTGAATTTCAGACCGTCTTCAACCATCATTTGCGACAATTTGCATGTCGAACAGAAGTAATAATTCAATCTGTAATGAGACAATTAATCACAGTTGACAGTGCTCAAATGAATGATTGTCATTTTCTTAATAAATGCTTAACAAGATTGCGTGGGCAAAAAAAAAGGAAAGGGCGGATTTTATGAAGAGGATTGCCACAAATGGCGAAGCAACCTTCATATATTTATCCTCAAAATTTGTTCGGTCGTTGCCATTTTGCAAAACGAATTGGATACTGAGGCCACTGAACCTAATATCCTATTTGTAAAGACTAAACAGGACAGCTGATAAAATGAAGATCTTTGTTCCAAGTCTTATGTCTATATGCTTGGAGTATTGCCTTCCCAAGTAAAGAGACTGGGGTCCTGATCCAATCCTAATGCCCCAAATGAGTGAATTTTGAACAAGTGCAACGTCTTTTTGTAGCTTTTGTTTGTCTTTATTGTAATCTACTGCAGCAACTGTTTATATGTATGTGACTTGTTGTCGGCAAGTTAGAAGGCAAGTTAAAACGTGTCCACTGACAGCAACGCATCAACAATGTCATCCCATCAGCTCTCCCCACCTGTCTTCCTGCTGACATCACCTTCCAGCCTGCCTCCATTTTAAAAATCGCTCCTGCAAATTGAAATTTTAGGCAGTCAATATCCCCCATCTCACTCTACCTTTTATCAGCAAAAGACATGAAAAATAGTAAAGCTTGACTGTTTCAAGACAATCTTCAGGGGTACCGCAGTAGATTGTTGATGAGATAATTAGTTTTGCATGAAAAAGAGGAAAAACGAAGATGAAACCGATGTGTTTCACATTTGAAATGCATATATTTTGTACAGGCAAAAAAAAAAGAAAAAAAATATAGAAGGACTGTTAATGGGATAAAATAAATGAAATTGAACAAGCATACGAGGGATACATTTGTATTTGTATTTAAAAAATTATTTCTGCAAATTTTGAGGGTCTACTATTGACAACAAAAGGAATACATTATTATTGTCTGCTTGATTCATATTTAAGTGCACTTTTAAATGGTGCAACTAAAACCAGTAAAGGAGAAATTCAACAAGACCAGCATTTGTGCTACTTGTACAATCATACAAAGTTTTTATTTAATAAGAACTGACCTTAGTTAGAGTAATGACTTTCCCATTTTATATTTTTTGATTGATTTCATCCAGCAACCTGGCAGCATACATCTTGTCTGCAATGAAGACAACTGTATGGTGGACAAAAATCTTGCAGATAGGCTCCTAAAACAGTTTCTTCTTGAAGTTTTTGGTAAAAAAAGTGTATACAATTCAGTCTACCTAATTTCATGTATTCAGGAATTCCTCTTCACAGTACCATTAGCTGCTTTGCTGCTAAGTACCTGTATTTGTGTGACTAGCATCTAATTTCATGGAGCTTGTGGTCACACCCAACAATTGCTTGAAATCTTAGTGACTTACTGTAGCACACAGCAGTCAAGAACAAACTAGCAGATCACGGTATGCTTTTCTTGTGGAGAGAGGACTTTAAAAATTTTTTTTTTTTACTGCCTATTGGAAATAAATACACCAGCTGTGCATTCAGAATTTTCATTCACAAGTATTCATAAGCATCTCTCTTATGGTTTATTCATTTGGTAGATGCCTTTGGCCAAAGTGACTCACAAAAGGTAGGCAGACACCACAAGAGCTAATACATAAATTGCAATCAACCTTAGGTTTAGGTTTTTAGGTTTTATTTATTCGCACCATAAAAACAAGAACCATAAACAAAAACAAAAAAACAATACAAAAAAAGCAGGTCCTGGGAGGTTTGAAACCCAAGTGGGCTTATAAAAATACCTTATAATAATATAAGAATACAATTATATGATGCGTACCATGGAAAAAAACAATAAACAAAAAAATAAATAATAATTGAGTGTGTATGTATGTGTGTGTGTGTGTGTGTGCGCGCGTGTGTGCGTGATTAGGTTACATTACAAAACTTCAAATTTGCAATCCAGTGCCACTGTAAAGGTGCATACCTCAAGACTACAAGATAAAGGGTAAAGAGAGAGAATACTTACTTTATATTATTTAATAGAAACATCGAATTGTACTCTGAGTATCTTTGAGTTTTTAGTTGTTTGTGGAAAACAGGCACTGCACTTAACTCACACTTCAAAGTAGGCGAAAATACCTTCTGTTGGCAGATGCTGCAACATCTGTCAATGCCAATATCCTCTGAGCAACACTCGCACTTCCTTGAAGCCCGACACACTAGGTGTCAGAGAAGTGACTTTGATTGGAAGGCAGTGGCTTGTTTTTGTTAACTCGACTCATTATCTTTGGCACACACTGCTATGGTGCTGTGGTCACAAAAATATGTTCTGTTCGGCACGGGGTGTGTAATTATGTGCCGTTGAGTGCAAATGTTTTCTCGAACACATTGTGGAAAATATCATTCAAAACAGGCATCCAGCTGCCCACAGTTGCTGCGATTTCCATAACTTGTGTCCTCATCTTCACAATGTGGGCAGGGATTTCCATTTCTATGCATCCTAATGGTAAAAAATATCATTGTTAAGCGCTGTCAATTGCGCTTCAAACTTAAATGGGCACATCCACAGCACGTGTACAGATTGCTGTTGTTCAGACCTAGACAGACAGTATCTCAAAAACCCTGCATGCATTAAGCTTCCCAGGGAAACTCTCCCAGCAATTAGATTCAACATTCTTCATCTTGTGTAACCTGTACCTCTGCACTGTAAAAAATATATTAGTTAACTTAGTCATCTTGTTGCTTAACTTTATTTATTCAACTTAAATTTTTTTATTCCACTTAAATAAATCTTGAGATAACCAAGTAGTTCATGTGTTTATTTGATATTTTATGGACATAAAAACATGTTTGTTGAGCTTATTCTTATTAAATTTCTCACAACCATGGAACACGGACACTTAGCATGATAGAGTTTATGTTCCTAATTTGCAATAACAAAGCAATTCAGGTTGTTTGTACATAATATCATGTGTATATTATCTCTAAAAAGTTTAAAGTTAGTGAAATGGATTCACATTATCTGATTCAATTTACAATTCCTATTTATATCAACGAGTTGCAGTCGTAGCAGGTTGCCGTAGATGCATATGATTCACAGTTAATCTGTCCTTGAACAACTGGAGATGAGCAAGATATAAGCTACACTGTGCACATCTGTGCATTTCAGGTAATAGAGCTCACTGTGCACCTCAGATAACAATAGAGCTCAATACCTCATCTCAAACTAACCAGCCAGTGCCATGACGTACCCTGTACATACATACAGATAAATACATCCAGTAGATAAACACTATCTAGCACCAATAAGCAATGAGCAGGAAAGGTCACAGAACAAAGAAGCAAATCAGGATTCACCGCTGAAATTCAACTCAAAATGAAAGAAAGAGTAAGATTCATTGAAAAAGGTGACCTTGATCCTGCTGAGAGTACTTGGTGTTTTTATTTCATTTTTGTTGAACTCATTCTATTAAGTTGCCCTGATGTCAGATTCCTGGCGCAGGCATGTTTCTCAAAAAAGTTGATTGAACACAATATTTTAATAATAAGTTATCCTACTTTTTCATTTTCGGTGCAAGTTCAAGTTGTTCTAACTCATCTTATACAGTTGTGATGGTCTGTGAGTTCACTCAACATGATTGAACTAGTCAATCTCGTTAAAACTTTTTCCAGTGTGCTAACGATCCCATTTCATCAGCCCAGCTAAGGAAAGAGGTCTGAAAAGGTGTGTTACAGCCAGGACAGTCCAAAATGCAAAAAGAAGAATCTTTACCCAGAAAACTTCACAGAGACTAACCCCGAATAAGAAGAGCTGGAGCACTCTAAACCCCTTTAATATAAGAGTTTGCCTGACCTTGGTCCTTCTGTCCTTTCATCATGCAACAAAGAGTCAGATGTCTCTCGGATCACTAGAGTTCAGTTTATGAAAGTGCTTCCATTTTTATGTCCAACTTACAGAATGATCATGTGTGCTTTTCCGTATATGACTGAACTGTGCCATGTTTGTATTTTGCTAAATTATTTAACTGTTCAGCACTAGCCTATATAAAATAGAATATAGAGGAATTTTGTACTTACAGAATAGAATAGAATAACTTTTTTTTTTTTTTTCCTGTGAGGGAACTTCAGTTGTAGTTACCAGCAATAAAAAAGACACAGACAGTGGGGCAGACCAACAAATAAAGACAAATAAAGACATTCAATAGAATAAGTGTAGTGTGGCAGTGTAGTATAATGGTTAAGGAACTGGACTTGTAACCAAAAGGTTGCAGGTTCGATTCCCAGGTAGGACACTGCCGTTGTACCCTTGAGCAAGGTACTGAACCTGAATTGCTTCAGTATATATCCAGCTGTATAAATGGATAAATGTAATAAGAAGTTGTGTAAGTCGCTCTGGATAAGAGCGTCTGCTAAATGCCTGTAATGTAACCAATAATTGAATTAATTAATTGAATTAAGTGAATTAAAGGTATTATGGTATTGTACTCATGCTCTTATGGCCCTCATTCAGAAATAAGATTCAGACAGTGATTGGTGAATACTTTCCAGTTATACATCCGGCTTCCCTGACAGTATTCAGGAAGTACAGCCAGAAGGCATTCACCAGTCACCATTGGCACTGTTCTGTTTCTTTTCATCAACGTACTCCTTGGTTGGCGGAGCCCCACACTGGATCTGTGCGCAAGGTAACCACACCGATGTCCTATGCCTATTGTATTGTCCCTGCTCTGTGGGGGAGAGGAGAGCTTCCACCGCTTCCCAAGCCTTTGACATTTCCACAGTTTAATAAGCGGAACGTGTGTCAGAAAGCGTCCCCTTTACACGTGCACCACGGTTCCTTTCTTTTTTCTCCTGTCTGTGTGGAGTACCTGTTCATTAAAGAGACAAATTAAAGCAAACAGTCCGGTGGACGAAAAAGAGGCCCCTCTCTCCTCTCTGCCTTATTGTTGCTCTCGGCCTTTCTCATTGATCTCTGTTAAAGAGCCTGCAGATCAAATGCCAATTCCCCACGCTGCACTGCGATGACGCACCCAGCTTCAATGGGCCTCACGAACACAAATTAACCCAGGTCCCCGATGACGCTGTGTTAATACTGTGACTGAGTTATGGCATAGCCTTTTGTCTCTGATTGTGACTCTCCATTGGTGAGGTTATAAATAACAAAATAACGTGTCAAATAATTATTTTAAATACTTCTAATACAAAAAATTCCTGAAGATTATTGAATTTAAAAAAACAAACATATATTTTAACTTATATTTAAAACAGAGTCCTATAATTTCATCATGTGTTTTGTTTATTAGCACATTTTGTTGAAACCTCTCAAGGATCTGCAAGACTGTTTTCTGTTTTTGAATTTCACTGGCAGCTAAACAGTTATAGAATTTCAAATTCATATTCGCACCAAGTCCGAAACACATATACGTACCAGTTTCTTATCAAGTCCCTAACTTATTGGCCAATGGCCTCATTATTGCCCCAACCAGCCATTGAAGCAGAGCTCTGGTCCAGGAGTGGAGGGGAGAGAGTACCTGCTGAATGGGTGTCCTGTCACAGAGCCAATGTTTCGTCAGGAGAAAGAGAAACCGTGGGTCTTGGCGGAAAGTCAGGTTCACCTTAGCGAACCTTTCGCGAGACAGACCAATCAGACTTGTCTCCGTGCGTGTTTTTTCCCCAGCTCTTGCTTTCTGTTTTCTGCTCCGGAGCAAACTCGGTCCAGTCATGCGTCCGCAAACAATGTCTCACAGATCCGCGGGGGGCTCCTGGGAGCGAGCTCCCCATTATGACAGTGTTTGCCAATAATGGAACCGAACTGACAGATACAAGACCTTACCTGAACCATTCCTCCTGCTGTGATGGAAGTCGTGACGTCCACAGAATACACCAGGATTGACGTCTTGGACAGACAGTGTACACCAGGGCCATTGAACTGGCGGCCTGCCATAGATCTACTCTTGGCCCTTCTATCATTGAAAAGCAGTCAAAGAAAAAACTATTATTAAAATGCCCAAAAAAAATTATGAGCGGGCCTGTATCCAATTCTACATCTGCCCAGTGTTGGAATACCCTAGTGAAACCATAATAAGAAATAACTATGCAGATTTAAAAAGGAAATATTAAACATCTACTCTGTATACAATTCATGCATTGTTTTACTGTAAAACGAGTCTGTGTAATTACACATGTAAATACTAGTGTACTTACAACAGGGTGTGTGTACACACGTAATAGGTTGTGTTTTTATGGTCCATAGACACCATTTTTAATTCAGCATTTTGAATAAATAATAAATAGACAGCGGTGTACAAAGAGCAGAGGCTGGCAGACCTATTCCTGGTGGTGTGCGTCTCGAGGAGTGGCTGGTTACCATTTCTCTCATATTGGCAGGTGGTTAAGATTGAACACAGTGTAACAGGTGGGAGATGTCACTGCTGTGCCAGGCCGGTCCCCAGCAGTGCCAGTCACACGACGTGCTCAGCGCTCATTCGATCCGGCATCCTTTGCTCTTCTCCTCCTGCCATTGAAATGCATAAACCTTGAATGAAATATTTATTACCCAAAGAGATGCGCAACAGCCAAAGGTTTTCCTCCCAACTGGCAGTGCAGATGTATAGTATTTCTGTACACTCTTAATGAGTATCATTAATTCCACATTGATGTTATGCCAAATAAACTCTGCATTTTTAAAAAGCTACAGTTATTTAAAGCCACCAGTGTGAAAGTTAAATCTGCATAAAAAATCAGCTTGAAATCCTCTTGTAGCTGTAATTAAGCATAACTTTCTAAGCCATTGGAAATAAATCGCACGTAAATAAACCTGGGGTGCATCTATCAGATCCCCATTAACCCTTGTGTTTGGTTTGGGTCAAATTGAACCGTTTGAAACTTTTGTAAAAGAGGAATGGCACTTTTGAGAGATGTATTTCATAACCATTGACTAAACCAGTGTGAATTTGGTTTTATGTTTCTATTTGTTATTCGTAATCTGTATTTGATTTATGTCCTTTAACAATATGGTTTCTTTGAATATAAAAAAAATAATAATTGAGAATGACATATTGGACAATAAATATCAATAATGAAAACCTTGCTTTATTAAAATAATCACAGATAATACATTTTATTTCTGTATTTCTTTAAAATCCCAATTATGTCCCGGGTATATTTGACCCAGGCTAACAGTTTCACAGATGATGATATGTAAACAGAACACAAAGGTTAAAGTAGCCCCTTGTGCCATAATTCTTGCCATTTTTCACATCATGTCCAGGAGGGAAATGACGGCTAGGGGCACATTCATCGGTTTGCTTTTGCCGTGATGTGGACGGCGCGCATAAAGCTTTGGCTTCACTGCAGTTTACCTGCAGGTCGGATGCATGTTTGATTTGAATCTGGCTCCCAGCATGCACCACTGCTGAAATTTACCCATCATCTCTCCACTACTTTTTCATTTGCGGATGCACAAATGTTACAGTTTCATATGAGAACACGCCATAAAACCACAGTCTCCTGCACATTCCAATCACAGGACGTTGAGTTTTATTGTCTGAGAATAAATGGTTCACCACCAAACTGAAACCTTCGATGGAATTTGGCTTCTTACATTTTGCTATCATGTGCTGCTTGCTTGATCAATACCCAGCTTGCACTATTGCGTCAACAGCTTTGCCATTCTTTCATTCTACTTTCATTCTAAAACATTTTAGTAAGCATTAATAACGACATCAAATTGTAATTGCACGTGTTTATATATTTTATAAAGTTCCTTATCATACATTATAATTCTGTTTTTGTATTACTTTGTACACTGCCTGGCCAAAAAAAAAGTTGCACACTCTAATATTTTGTTAGCTTTGATTACGGTGCGCATTTGTCGTGGCATTGTTTTGACGACCTTATGCAACGTCACAACATTCATTTCCATCCAGAGTTGCATTGATTTTTGGTCGAGATCTTGTATTGACAACGGGAGAGTAGAATCACTCCGTCAAGTCTTCTCCAGCACATCCCAAAGACTTTCAATGGGGTTAAGGTCAGGACTCTGGTGGCCAATTCATGTGTGAAAATGATTCCTCATGATCCCTGAACCACTCTTTCACAATTTGAGCCCAATGAATCTTGGCATTGTCGTCCTGGAATATGCCCATTGATGGGATAACCTGGTCATTCAGTACATTCAGGTACTCAGCTGACTTAATTTTACTGCTGCATAACGTTGCTGAGCCTAGACCTGACCAATTGAAGCAACCCCAGATCATAACACTGCCTCCAGAGGCTTGTACAATGGGCACTATGCATGACGGGTGCAACGGCGACTTTTTGTTTGGCCAGGCAGTGTGTTATTTAAGATTTAACATGTATTTGAAAGTGTTTAGCCTATTGTATTGCTGACTAACATATGAGTTATCACTCTAACATTAACCTTCTTAATATGCCCGATAGAACCCAATGATACTGCACTTTGATCTGGCCTGTGGAGAGCGATCGATGCTAAATAGCTCATGCCTGCTCTGGTGAACGCGTCCAGTTTTGTCCAGGCAGATGGATTTTCATGTGTGAGTGCGGCCATCTCTGACCCCTCCCCATTGGAGCTCTTCGAGGTCCTACTCAGGGCAGGAGGGCACTTAAATATGGATTACAGATTCACAACAGCCTTAAGAGGAGAATCTGTTGTTTATCTGTACCTCTGTGCCATTCTGGCTCTATCTTGCATCTCACAGGGTCTGTGAGCTGGCACGGGTTGGGGCGACTCATGAATAGAAATCTAAGATAAGCACATCTCCCCTGGCTATAATGAAGAATAACTATAAAAGCCTTCCTGATAAACATGGTGACATTTTACAGGGTGAGTGTGAATATTCATCTCAGTCCGGTAATGGCTTTTTTGTTTTGTTTTGTTTTGTATGTCTGCTGTAGTCTACGACGCTCTGTCAGATACATTTATAAGCCATGCCTCTATATATACGCAGTGAAATGTTCAGCGTTAAGTCAAGTCTGACGGAGTATATTTCACTCTGATAGTGTACATTCGATCTCTCTCGGTTGCACATAACCATTGTTTGAGTCTTTTAATGGGAACATCCAAGTCGTCTTGGCAAGAAAAAAGCAAGCAAGATTTAGACTTAACAAGCACAAAGAACTAAAAGACAAATTCGGGAATTTCTTGGTACACTCAAGTAAATACGTTCTCTGGGTCCTTTACCAGAAAACCACCTTTTAAGAGGACAGTTGGATTAAAGAACAAAAGGAACAGCAGTCAGCATCCCAAATAAAAGCTGTCTCAAGCCATTATGATGTTTGCTTTAGTGCTTCAGGAAATAAAGGCAGCTGTTATTTCCGCAAAACTGTCCAGTTTGGGCACTACAAAGACTGCTTTGGCAAGGATCATGGGAGCCCTGGGCTTTGATCTTGATCATGTAGTGGTTTTCTGCTGCACTGTAAAAAGAAAAAAGTATTTTAACAGACAATCTACTGTAAATCTTACTGGATTTTTCCTGTTTTCTCAAAAAATGGCAGAATTACTGTAAAATTACAGAAATATGCTTTATATAAAATATCTCTTTTTAAAATAACAGCAATAACCCATAAATATAAAAAGACAGACTATGTCTGTTAATTGAAGGTTGTTATTTTTATTTAAATGGTCTTTATGGGGAAATACCATTTAATAATGTGATTTTGAATTTTCTGGGGTTTCCTCTGTAATTACATTTACAGCAATGTTCTGCTATTTTATGGTAGTCTACTGGCAACTTTGCTGCCAGACTTTTTACTGTTTTTTAACAGGATTTTTTTTTACAGTGTGGTTATGCTCATGCCCGTGAAGTATGAACCAGTTTCAGCCCTCACGTGCCCTCTGCCTTCTAAACTTATTAATATTGATTTTCATTTGCAATTCAGGATCCCATCTGTCACTGACTCGCGGTGTCCTGGCCCATATCGTCTCGGCTCAAAGGGGGCACACATGGGGTTATTTACTTTACCTGAAATAAACCGTCGCCTCATCCTACCGGCAGCCCTGCTGGCACGTGCTGCGCGTCGGTTAAAACCGTCCGGGAGATAATCGCGAGAATGTGAAAATAATCGTTTCGAACTCATATGCAAAGCACAGAAACACACCACATCTGGAACAAAGGAATGCAACAACGTGGCGAGAGACGGACGTAGCGGCTGTCGATGGCGATTGCGTCCACCGGGAGATACGAGTTTAGACGAGCCTCCTGGAAACGAAGCCGGATTGATCTCAGCGGGTGGTGCAGGAAAGGGACTGGGCCCTGACGGTCGCGGCCCCTCGTAAATTCTCTCTCTTCCTTCCAGGATTTCTCTAACAAAGAACGACAAAGTACCACAGTCTTGCAAAAGAAAAAAAACAACAACATTTAAGGAGGGAAAGTAAAGAGAACTATACAAATGAAGCAAAATGGCTTGTGATCTTTGAGTAAAGCATCTTTACGGAGTTTTTCCCCTTGCCACTGTTGCCTTTGGCTTGCTCTTGTGGGGGGTTTAGGCTGGGTTTTTCTGTGAAGTGTATTGTGACAACTAGTTGTGAAATGCGCTATATACTGTAAATAAATATTGATTTGATTTGATTCGATTTGAATGTGCTGGTTGAACCGCTTAAGCGCATATCCTCAGTGAGAGTAGATTTTAAATGTCCAAACGAGTCCAAAGCAGAACACTAGTCACCACTCATACAAATAAACAATCATTTCTACTGATAGCCGGCGGGCTGGCTAGTAGATATAGTTATATTTTGTTCCAGAGTTGTCACACTTGAGGAAACAGAAGTGGATAAGATGAGTGCGTGTTGCCAGTGCTCTGTAAGCCATTCGTTCAAATAAACTGCGAACGTACCCCCCGCTTCCTCAAAAGCAGGCCTGCTAGGAGCCTTTCTCGGACTTATGAAGGCTCTCGCTTTTTAGGAGTTTTGTTTTTGCTTAAAGTCGACAGAACTAGAGTGGAGCTTCCAGTGGTCACAGCTGCTTCCCACCTCTGCCAGCAGCCGATCACTGCGGCCTCAAGTCCACCAGCACTTCTGTCCACTACATCACAGTTTTCAGTGGATTGCAAAGGACATGATTACTGCTGGATTGCAACCTGACTGTTGCTTTAGTGTCAGTCCAGTAGAGTATATAAGGGGCCCCATTTACAGCCTTCCCTTACCAGCTTTATCACATTCATTTAATCAGTATTGCATATTTATCAAGGGGACAAGTGCATCCTGGACCTGTCTCCAGAAAGACATTGTAAACAATACAATTAAGTGCAAATGTTTAAATGAAACGTTACCCTTCGTAAACCCTCAAAGCAAAGCACACACAATACTTTAGCATATCCGGCCGCATTTCTAATGACCTGAGTATTAAGCTCAATTTAAATATTTGGCTGAATAGAGCAGTCAGATTTAGATAACTGCATGTGCAAAAGATAGGCTGCATGTGCTGCCTGGATGTCAATGTAAACGACAGACTTGCCAAATGAAGACACATGAGCTAATCTTGCAGTGTAGTCATGTAGCAGCCCGTTAGGTTCAAAGACCTCATTATGCTCTTTGACTGACAGCCCTTTGCCATGTACAGCTCAGAATGTTCTTTAGGAAAAGTAATAATCATGGCAGAACCACAAGACAAGGATTAGCGCTTGCCCTTGCACCGTACTTTACATACACAACTGTTTATCTATGTGGAGGCCATGATTACCATGGTTTAAAATCCCATGTAGGTTTTTATAATACTGCTGTACTGTGCTAGCTATCTCATTATTCATTTACCAAACAATTTGTGTTATCAGTAATTAATAAAGCAATAAGCCGCTTGTAAATGTAATTGTTTCGGTTACATGCGCAGTAGGACGATGGCATCTTCCCCCGTTCTTCTCCATGAGTAACCTATTAACACCGGGGATGTTTGTGACAAAGGCGCGATATGGGAGGTGACATCCCAGCTTGGCCTGGGAGTGAGCAGCTGTCTCTTGCCGAGCTGAGGAAGGCCGTCTGTCCGTTACGCTGGCGGTCGGCACACGTGATGACCTTTTCCTTCAATTAGCAGTTAATCCAGAGAGTGGCATTAGCATATTAACGCAGTGCCTCGCGTCACGTCTGCCGCATGGAATCAGATCCGTGCTCACCGCGCATTTGCATAATTTAACCGATACGCGAGCGCGAGAAGACCGATGAGAGAGAGGGGCCCGCCGGCGGAGGGGGGAGCGCGTTTATCACGGCCGCGGTGGCACACGAGCAGCCAACAGGGCTATCGATCGCCGAGGAACCTCTGAGCGGGAGGGCGCCCCCCGCCCCCCCAAACACTGACCGTAGATCAGTACTCATCTTCATAGAAACGCTGTGTGCCTTGGCAATCGAGTTTAACAAGCTGATCTTGGATCAGTTTTTTTGTTTTGGTAAAGTTGTTTACCCTTATGCCGATGGCAGGTGTGGGGAATTTCAGCACGTCAATCATTAAACATTTCCTTCTTTGCAAAGGTCACACATTGACCCTCCATTTGGCAAACGCCCTCACTACTGCATGAAAGCAGCATTGATTATCTGCTGCACACATCTGATGATAGAACGCCGTGCGGCTGCCCCCGTAGGGTCACACTGCAAATTATATGGAGGACTTCAGTGGTCCTGCCACTGTATTTACGATGTGGAAATGAGTGGGTACGCATAGACTTCCCACTCCCGTCTTCATGCATTTTGCAGATTTTAGAGTTACCTTGCAGCCAGAAGCTTGACAAGAGGTGGCTTTTTTCATCCAGCCAGTGACCCATGTGTTATATTTAATTCAGCAACCCCCCCCCCCCCCCCCTCCATCTCCCTACCCCCATCCAAGACCCGAGACTCCCCACCCTTTCCTAAGAGCTGTGGTCCTAACCCCCTGTCCCCGGAGTGCTGCAGGGTCTGCGGATTTTTTGATTTCGCCGTTTCCATAGAAAGCTTGCGAGGAGAGCTAAGCGCGTAGTCGACGGCTTTAATCAATAGAGTGCTGAGTCGCAAATGGAAACCAGCAGAGCCCGTGGCTCTCCAGGACCAGGGCAGACCAGTCTTGGCTTCATAACGGCTGTAGCATTTCGTTAGTTTGAGGAAGTGAAACCCAATGAGCGCTGTAGCGCGTAAAGCGCGTGCACCAAGCCTGACAGGCCATCAAGGCTTCCCACAGGGCCCCAGAGAGCCTCCAATCCCAAAGGCTCATTATACAGCATATTAGCTGATTCTAATCGGACAGCTGTGCATGGCACAAGAGCATCTGGAAAAACTCTGGGCCACTTCAGTTTTTTTTTCATATTTGAATGTGACATGTCTCAATATTTATTTTTTTCCTCTTTCCCAACACTCTTGAAAGTATTATTTAAAATTAAGGCCACACGCAAAAATATCTATCGCAAAGCCGGAGCTTCTTGGCTTGTTGCCAGGCTGGTTGGAATCTATAATTGCGGCTGATTCCTTCAGATCATTTATTAATATTTAGGCAGTGATGTTATCCATTCATTATTTATCCAAGATGTCTAACAGGATATTAGACAAGACATCTATAAAATAAAAATAGCAAAATGAGGAAGCACAAGTACTTCCTGGAATTTGGGCTGAAGTTTATTATAATTTTTTTGGTGTGTGCATTTTTTTCCCCCTACCCAAAGTAATAATTAATAATATGTCATTAAAATGAATAATAATTCACCAAAAAATCTAAAGTACGCCCGAGCGTGCAAGTTCAAACATCCCGCGTTGATCCCAAGCTTAGTAAACAAATATGATCAACAGTTTTGGCTCATAAAACTTACATTTGCATAATTTTCAAGTGGGAATTACTATATCTTCATCAGTATAGGGGGGTAGATATCTATGGGTCCAAAACCCCTATGCAAAACATGTCATAAAATGAATAAAATTAGTTTTGTCCATTATAAAGCATATACATTTGCTCCTTCTGATGGCTTAAGATAAAAACATTGATATCACAGTGTTACATACACCTAAATATGTTGCCCAATCATTCACTCTTGTACCTCAATAAAACATCACTTGTCCCTGTACACTACAGTATGTATACCTTTGTCCTGGGATTGCATTTTTCTGTAGTTTTTAAATTTAAACTTTTTTCCTATTCATAATTACTCCAAGGAAATTTTTACCTTAATCTACCACATATCAGCGCACAGTACATTGGAATGCGCATTTGTCATGCCCTAAGAGACAAGTATATATGCCATAGCCTATATTATGTACGATAACATGAACATAAATAGTATTCCACCATCTGCAAAATACTGCCAAATGTTCTATCTTCAATGAACATCAGTAGCCTACATCAAAAATACATTTAATGATTGCAGTACAGTATGTGAAATGCACTCGAAATGCAAAAATAACAATAGGGCTATCAAACATATTGGAAAGACAGTGCTCGAGTGGAAACACAAGTGGAAAAACGTACATATGTATCTATAATTGCGGCTGATTTCTTCAGATCATTTATTAATATTTAGGCAGTGATGTTATCCGTTCATTATTTATCCAAGATGTCTAACAGGATATTAGACAAGACATCTATAAAATAAAAATAGCAAAATGAGGAAGCACAAGTACTTCCTGGAAGTTGGGCTGAAGTTTTTTGTGTGTACATTTCCCCCCCCCCCCTACCCAAAGTGACCTACTTTATGTAATCACCCCACGACAAATCTCTCCCACAGGCTCAAAGGTGGGGGAGAGGGAATAATTAATAACATTAAAATGAATAATAATTAACTAAAAAATCTAAAGTACGCCCTACCTGCAAGTGCAAGTTCAAACATCCCGCGTTGATCCCAAGCTTAGTAAAAAAATATGCCACGAACCCCACACCGAATGTACACTACCGGTCAAAAGTTTTAATACACCCACAATTTTCAAGCAATCACAGATAAAAAATAAATAAGCACCTTTTATTTTACAAAACAAGAATTATCTAAATCTTAGGTTCATCAAAATAGCCACCTTTTGCAGTAATTACTACTCAGCATATTCGTGCCATTTTTTCTACAAGGGCAGTCATATGGTTGTGAAAGTTCACACCAACACTGCTGTACAAGTTCCCACAGATTTGCTGCACTTGTGGGTTTGTCCACCTTTCTGTCCAATTCCTCCCAAACTAGTTTGATAGCTCTTTTTGGAAAATTGAATGAATATGTTCACCTGTTTAATTAGCCAAATATGGCTTTTTTTCTGAACTCCAAAATTAGTAAAAAAGTTAAAGATTATTTTTAATTTCTGACTATTCATTTGTTACCATGTGACATTTCAGTTTATTTACTAAGTTAAACTGCTTAAATTACACTAAAAACAGAGTACTAAAACATGAGTATAGTGTACTAAAACCTTTGACCGGCAGTGTACGTTGTTGTACCTTTATTTTGTTGTTGATTCATGAAGACAATTCATGAAATTTCCATTTTTCTTTGAAAATAGTAGGTGTTGTAAAGCCATTCAGCCAGCAATTGGCACTCTAGAGCAATAAAATAATAAATAGACTTTAACCCTGTGTGGTGTTCATGTTTTCGTTATTCACCCAGTGTTCGCATGTCTGGTGGACCCACAACATTATTGGGTTTTTAAAACAATAAAGCCATAACAATATATTTATACTTCACAGATATTGACTTTATCTCAATTACAAGCAATATATAGACAGCATATATTGTTAATATTGACCATTTACCTCTGCTAGATCACATTTATCAATAAAAGTGCTATTCGTTTTTTGAGATAAAATGTCATTTTTATGAAAGAAAAATTATAATCAAGACATGGGAGGAATAAATCATGTTTATCCTGAACAAATATAAATGAAACAAGGTTTTCCTCACTATTGATGTTTATTGCTTTGAACTTAACAAATTGGAATGACAAATTTTGAACACAAATTCATGCCGGTCTACACACCACATGAGGGTGAGCAGAGATTATTTTTGCTATACTGATCGATTCTTGTAAGGAGCCACACATGCAAAGCTATTTATTTGTTGTGTCCCTCCCCCAATTTGCAGCTGGGGTAGAGTGCGAGAAAATATAGAATGTTTTGATCAGGGCTGCCCAACCCTGTTCCTGGAGATCTACCGTCCTGTAGGTTTTCACTTCAACCCTAACAAAGCACACCTCATTCAACAGCTAAAGATCTGATTGAGCTGCTAATTAGTAGAATTTGTGCCAAATTAGGGTTGAAATGAAAACCTACAGGACGGTAGATCTCCAGGAACAGGGTTGGGCAGCCCTGGTTTAGATTATTTTGAAATAACATTGTGCAGGTTCCCGCAAGACATTGTGTAGTGTCACACACTACGGTGAAGAATGCGGGAAAATGAGGGAGCAGACTATGTGCTATGTTGAAACCTTTAGTGTGTGTGTGTGTGTGTGTGTGTGTGTGTTGGGGTGTATTGGTGAAGGTTGAGTGGGTGTGGGGGGTGGTGATGGGACTAGGCATTTGTCCCAATAATGCCTAGAAAATGGTGGAGAGGATCGTGTTCAATCTATGAAACATGTTGCAAATCTAAAGGAGCAGCCACACACACACACACACACACAGCAGGCCCAGGTAGTAGGAAGACAGAGTGAAGGTACACAGCAAACCTTTTTGTTTCATTTTTACTATGTTTACTTGTTTTCACCTACAATTTCTACGTATTACCATCGGGTCCAGTGGACCCGAACACCACATATGTAATGTAAATGTGTACGGGTGGTGCACATTGTGCACTCAATGTAAATGTGTTCTTTTACATGTTCTCCACAGAAAATGAGCAAAGGCCAATGAGTCTCAGGTTGAAAAAATAATGAATTGTATCATTTTTCTTTTAGTAAACACTGAAAACGGGTCCCACAGACCCGAACACCACATAAAGGTTAAACAACAAAAATACGGTACTAATCTGGCTGCTACATTATCTTTGGGGTGCATTCTACTATCCAGAATTGTTTACTTTCCAGCACCACTGATTCCCGAGGGTGCCGGATAGTAGAGGATCTGTATTGGTATTAGCAAACATTACTTTAACTCATATTGGTCAGCAAACCCCCGCATACATCCCACTTTAGTGTTAGTGTGGTTTAAAATCTGTATTAGTATGCAGTGTAAGGGGAAAGCCTGTGGTGTTAGATAAATCTTAAATGTGTATTTACTGTATGTTTGGCGCAAACCTAAAGACCATTGCACCAGAATTCTCTATGGCCAAGTTCAGCGTCAACCAAAGCCAGTATATTTTAACATGTCAGGTCTGGTTTCCTGTCCTCTACATGTCAACAAATTAAGATGTATTGTCCATAGGAGACTTGCCATTAAAATATGCGCCAACGTAAAAGGGGCTTTTCAGATTTTATATCTTAGCATGAAACACATTATTGAACGTCGTAAAATCTACCCATTTATCTCTAATGTGCTTGGCGGAAAAAATACTGCAGACGACTCCCACTACATCCACTGCCCTCCATAAATCCAGAATAACTTGCGCAGGCAAGAAGTGAAATGAGTTATCAAGTTTTTTAAATCTCCTTAGCGATGAAAAGCCATTCAGATGGAATCTTGCAGCATCAGTTGGGATGAATTGCCCTTACTCCTGCATTATGTTTTCACTTACTACTGACACACATACACCTGCATAAACACACATGTACTCACACATACCCTCATAAGCATATACTCACACACAAACTAGCAATGGCTGCATCTACCTATATAAATATACATGTATATACTCATAAAATCAAAGTTCAAATGAAATAAATAAATTCAATACCTTTATATGCATAGAGCATAGGGCAAATGCACAGACCCTGTCAGATTACTGTTCCAATCATCATTGAACAACAAATCCTGTGTGTGTGAACACATTTCATCCCAGATATAATTATGTACGGCATCAAAAATCAAGTAATATGCTGGGAAAATTAATTTACATAATCAGAGATTTTCTTCAAGCATGGGACTCACACATGGCATTAACTGATTTGCCTCCAAAAGCAATTCCACAGCCCTGTAACTGCACTGTCCTTTTAAAGACATTTAATTTGTACTTTCCAGCTTTCTTTTGTCAACCGAACACAGTTTCTTTTGAAAGCTGCTCCACGGATTAATTTAAGCTTTTTTACGAGTTTGGCCAAAGGTCAGCGGAATGGACCGGTGGCCTCCGTAAAACACACAAGTAACGCTTAAAACGTGTAAAAGGCAACTGTGACGAATTACGAAACGCTCTCAGGTTGCACTGCAGATGAACAGTCAAATGATGTTCATCTACAGAGTGCAGTGTTTAATGCTTTTTGCTTTTTTCTGGTTTATTTATCACTAAAAATAAAATGGGAACAGTGTAGGTACAATGTAGGAACAGTGAACACTCACATGAAAATAAACACGTTTTACAAACAATTGTGTGACATTCCTACTCAGAGATAGTTATATATATACAGTATATATATATATATATATATGTACAGTGCCCTCCACTATTATTGGCACCCCTGGTAAAGATGAGTAAAAAGGGTTATAAAAAAATCACCATTTAGTGAATTAGCTTAATCTCACACTGAAAAAATGAGAAAAATCAAACCTTTAATTGAAGTAAATGTCATGGTTTTTAACCCTTTTCCCTATGCGGTCGTTTTCCTTGGTGGCCACGCCAGGGCGCTGCTCTTTTGTTGGATGCTTGCTCCTTCCTGCTTGGATTGCGGAGCTTCTGTTATCGCCCACACTTGTGCGTGGTCACCTGGAGAGATATTTAAGCCTTCCGTTTCCTTCTATCGGGGCTTCGATATTGATTGTTTGTTGTTTGTGCTGTGGTGTGTTGTATGGCATTATTTGTGCTGTTTTGTGTGTGGTTTAATTAGCCCTTTTAAAGTTTTAGTCGTATGATTTGATCTAGTGTTTTAAGGAGACCGTTTTGCTCCATTGTGCTATATTGGAGTTTTGCGAGACTTGCCTTTGTGCTTTGAGCTTTCAGGATTAATTCCTTTTTTGTGTGCTCGTTTCAGTCTCCGCTTTCTGGTCTTACCTTTGTTTGTTTGCTGCCTAGATCTTTTGCCTGTTTCTGTCTCTTTCTCCTCTCTCTGTTTGCTGTCTTCCATGAAAGCTAGAGGAGTCTGTTTGTGTATATTTGTATGGTAGTTTCTTACTAAGAGACAGGGCGTTTTATCATACTGACTTTAGGGCCTTATTTATTCTTAGAGGCAGGGCATGTATTTTCTTTTGAGCCTGCGCTAGTCAGATAGCCTATAATTCCGGTGCAGCTGTCCTCTCGTCCCTGTGTGCTTTTATCCGTATATGGAGTTTGACGATTCTGTTCGGAACTGTAGTTCTGGTTCGTCTGTCGGTACATGTCTTCCCTTAGGGAGACTGGATGATTTTGTGGACATGTTTGTGTGTGACTGCGACTCTCTTACAATAGCCTTGGAACGTTAGTTTTCTGTTCCATTTCGCCTCGTAACATTTCCACTTATTGAGAGGCTTGGGTGTGTATTTTCTACTAAGCTTGTGTGGTCATTTTTGCTAGTAAAGTTATGGGACGATGGTGCTCCGTCGGCTCGCCTGTAAAATGTTTCTCTCTCCTGAGAGATCGGGCGTTTACCCCTTTACGTTTTCTGGAGTAATGCGGGACTTGCCATGTGGATATAGTTATCCGCACTTTCCCCTCCTGGTGTATGTGCCTATGTGCATGTAATTATCCGGACTCTTGTCCCCTGGCTCTTGTCTGTTCCTGCTTCCTAGTTTTGCATGTGACTGCTAGCTTGTGAAAGTAGCCATGGAGTATTATATCCGTTCCCTTGGCCTTCTCTTATACTATTTCGTATTTTGCCGTGTTTATCGTCTGTGTGTTTTGTTTGTGCCATTGTGCTACTCGCCTGTTCCTATGCGTCTCGTTACCGAGACAGGGCATTTGTTATTTCCGGCTCGTTCTCTAGTTATTAGCTTGTAGAAGTTTGAGAGCCTAGTGCTTTGTTCTATTCACTTGGCTTGGTTTTTCTTAGTGAAAGACCTGGCGTTTGCGCTTCTACTTACTGGTGTGTGACAGTGAGCCGGTTAGTAGCTTTGGTACGTGTTCCCTGTCTTGTCTCCTCCCTTATCTGCAGGGTTTCCCGCCTTAGTGGCCTAAGGGCTTAAAGAATCCCCTTGCTGCGTTTGGCTCCTCCTACCTCACCCCATTACAGTAAATTTATTATGAGAAAAGAAAATCCCTCATCAAGAAATAATTATTTTTAACAAAACCACGTGCCACAATTATTGGCACCCCTGCATTTATATATAGAATAAAGTAATATTTTTTTTATATTTGGTCGCATATCCTTTGCATGCCATGACTTCCATCAAAGTCAACACCCAACAGCATCAAAAGACTCTTGATATCTTATTTTCTGGTACTCTTACAAGCGATACTATAACGTCTCTGCAATTGAATGGATCTCTATGGGAATTGGTGGGTGGGACTAGATTTAGCTGTAAATTACACTGGAACAGTATAGAACACATGGTTGGCTAAATGGCTCTAAGTCATCAAGGGTCTGACGTATCAAACAAGCCTTAAACCATCACTCTGCTGCCAGAAATGCAGTAGATATAGATGGATAACTTGAAGGCTTTCTTCTCCTGACTTATTTTTCCATAGAGTTCAATAGGAAAATTTGTCAGGAGAAACAACCCTTAAAGTGATCCATTCATATCTACTGCATATCTGGCAGCAGAGTGATGGATTGAGGCTCGTTTGTTAACTCAAACCCTTGATGACTTACAGCCATATTACAACCATGCATTCCATACTGTTCCAGCATAATTTACAGCTAAATCTAGTCCCACCCCCAAATTCCCATAGAGATCCATTCAAATGCAGAGACATTATAGTATCGCTTGTACGAGTACCAGAAAATAAGATATCAAAAATCTTTTGATGTTGTTGGGTCACAGACATCAGGAAGTCATAACAGAGTTCCAAAGGGGCCAAATATTTGGTGCTCGAATTGCAGTTGCGTCTGTCACAGAAATGGCAAACTTATTTAAGGTGGCAAAGGGAACAGTGTCAAAAATTATGACAACATATGCCCAACACCAAACAGCATCAGCAAAAAAGAACTGTGCCCATAAGTCAAAGCACTCTGACAGGGACAGACGAACACTTGTTAGGATCGTTGCTAATAATCACAGAACTACAGCTCTAAAAATCACCACAGAATTTAATCAATCCATATCAGTCTCAACAAAAACAGTACATCAACAGTACAAAAGCTGGTATTTATGGCAGGGCCGCCATTCTGAAACCATTTGTATCCAAGGCTAATGCACAAAAACGCATAACATGTTGTATGGAACACAAAACTTGGACCCCTGAGCAATGGAGAAAATTGATATGGTCTGAGGAGTAATCTTTTACTCTGTAGTGAGGTTTGGTCACTTTTATTCAGAATTAATTAAGTTCAACACTCAATTAGAATTCTATACATCAGTAGAGCCCAACTTAGTGAAATAACGTAGACACGACAATGGGTTGGAAAAATGACATACGTATGTTTTATTGGCTACAACTATGAATACTGAATAATAGAAACAATAATTAATATAACCTTCTATATATTCTACGGCTTAATCTTAATCAGAGGAAATTATGTGATGGCTATATATAGAAGCTAACAGTCCTATCATTAACAAAGGTTAGTTTGTTTTATGGGTTTTTGACACGTTAAACTATATTTTGTGGTTAGCTCGTTTTATCAGTCTCATACATATAAAGTTTTAACGGTGTAAAACTATAAGGTCAGGGAAATTGCTTATTCCCAACCGAAACGCGCATAGCAAAACAAAATACAAACAACAGTAGGAACCAGCAGTAAAATTACCTCAAAGGGAGGCCAGTCCCGATTCCGTAAGTGAGCAGCTCGTCAGCTGGTCCAAGGTCCCGGCAGGTGCGTGGACTCCTGGAGACTTCTTCTCCGAAGTCGGGTCACTACAGGTTTCCAGTCAGGTTGACGTGGACGTGCACAGGTCTCCACTTGGGTCCGGCCGCAAGGGAGACAGTAGAGGAACAGTTTGAAGAAACATGTCCTCAAAACAGCTGTTGAGAATAAACCAGCTTGGGTTATTCTGTGGACGGTGGCAGGCTAACTCTGTCTCGGTGATCAGGCGAGATGCGGGTTCGGAAACGCAGAAGTCCGTCAGGGTTTCAGTGGTGCGTCTGGTAAGGGTAAGACTGCATCTTTCCCATCAGAGCCGTCCGGGTTCTGTGGTGCGTCTGGTACGGGTAAGACTGCGTCTTTCCCATCAGAGCCATCCGGGTGCGTCTGGTAGGGGTAAGGTTGCGCCTTTCCCATCAGAGCAAAGTTGGTAAAGTTTCATGGGTTTTTATGGTCAAAATTCCTTTGATCCAAATTGGTAGATGGCTTTAGGGCACCCATACAATAGGGGGGTGTTCCTGCCCAACCCGCTGCCTGATTGATCAAGCAGTCTGTGTTCATCTCAGAGTCACATGAAGAAGTAAACAGATACTGCATTGTGCCTCAGTTGATCAGGAGTGTCAATTGTGAACGACTCCGCAGAGGGCCCAGTCTCATGATCAGAAAGCCAGAGTCCCAAAATGTCCCTGTGCAACCATTACAACTCTTTTTAATACATCTGGACAGGTTTATGTTTGGAGAAAGCCTAAGGAGGCATTCAATCCACAATGTCTGTTGCCAAATGTTAAGTATGGTGGTGGTTCTGTTATGGTATGGGCAGCCATTTCATGGGACTCATTAGTCCAATCATTGCTCTCCATGACATAACAACATTCCTATAAGGATTTAAACTGTTTTGAAGGCAAAGGGTGGGCCTACTCGTGACTAGATTATTATTTATTTTTTTTGTAGGTGTTTCTGATATTTTGTCCTCCCCCTGTATATATATACAGTATATAGTATATATATATATATATATATATATATATATACACACACACACACACACACACTATATAGGCCATGACTGTTATGTAATTCATGTGACATGTTTTATTGTTTTATGTTTGTTGAAAGAGTGCTTCCTCACACACAGTAATGGTGGACATGGCAGTATTACTGCAGAAAATGCACTTTTGTTACTGATCTGATGTTACAGTGGTGGGGCTATTAGGTGAAGGCATTACAGTGAGAGTGCAGTGTGCAGTGAGTGTAACATTGCAGCAGTGTGCTCAGTGTGTGGGGGAAGGAAAGGCTCTGTATTTTTCCCGCTCATCGCCGCTTATACTGTGCATTCTGTGTTTACAAAGAGACGTGAACTTTAAGTAAAATATTTAATGGGGTTAATATGTTTGGTTAATGTTATCATACTGGGAGTTCCTTAATGATCCCCTGGTACCTTTAAACTAATTGCTCTAACCTCAGTCAACATCTCAGTCCTTCCACGGCCACTGATTGCTCACTGAGACGGGTTTTTGGCGGTAACGGCCACTGGTTTCACAGCAGCTGTGCCTGTGGTAGCTACACATGTCATCTTTGCAGATCACCCAGGGTCCCAGCTGTGGTCTAAATGAGGGGGCAAGCAAGGGTCCAGCTATTGGCCAAATGCCTTTCAGTTATGAACTGGTACCTGTCAGTTATGAACAGCTGTTACTAACCATCTCTCTCTCTCTCTCTCTCTCTCTCCACAGATACCCCAGGTGAGCTATGCCTCCACAGCACCTGAGCTGAGCGATAACACCCGCTACGACTTCTTCTCCCGCGTGGTTCCGCCCGACACCTACCAGGCCCAGGCCATGGTGGACATCGTCAAGGCCATGCGCTGGAACTATGTCTCCACGGTAGCCTCCGAGGGGAACTACGGCGAGAGTGGTGTGGACGCCTTCATCCAGAAGTCCCGCGAGGACGGTGAGTCCCGCTCCGTTGGCGAGATGGAGAGCCAGTGTTTGACAGCATGACACTTTTTCAAGGTTTCTGTGCATCCACACTGGAGGTAATTCATTCCAAATATTGTTTTCCTGACCTTTAGCCAAAGAATTGCGGCTGTACTGAGTCGCTCTGAGCGAGTGTAAGGGTCGCGTCTGTGACAGGGCGTGTAAGAATTTTCGAGGAACGGCGGTTGAAAATGTCGATGGGAAAGAGACCAGTTTCAGCCCTCGAGCTGTGAGATCGAGGACCCCAAGCTGCGGCTTTTTGTGAACGGCTGACTTGCGCGCAAGGAAAGTGGACATCGCCCTATTGCTTTTCCTCCGCCGTATACTTTTCCTGTCACCGCCTCATCTGTGCCAACACAAAAACACGCCTCCTTCTTAGAGTCAATTTTTCAATCAGTATGCTGGCGCGCGGGGTGCTGAGCTGCTTGAATGAGACTCTGTCAAGCGTTTCGGAGGATGAGTGAGATTGTCACGGCGGGGGTTAGGGTTGGGGGGGGGGGGGGGGCGTATTCGCCGAGCCTCGACGATGCAGACGCTGCGTTATGAGCCACGCCTCTAGGCTATTCACCTCATCGGTGAAGGAGCCCTTCAATGCGGGCCACTTCATCATCCGCCAGCACTCAAAGAATGAAAACTTTCGGGCGAGAATACTGGCCTTGCGGATACCTTTGCCCCATTTGATCTGGGGTCCCCATACTTCCATTACGACAAGCTATTTTATCCTTCGTGGGCATGTTTTACAATGAAAGCAAAGTGCATGTCATGTCTTATTTTCATGGACTCCATCAAGAGCCGTGAAGAGATACAAGCTCTTTTATACATAGCTTTTGAGGCAACTTGTTTTCTGGGGAATATATTGTTGCCAAGGGCAATGGCATAAACCTTTGAAAATGAATACAGAGGCATTAATGCAGGGAATGCTGTTCTATGTCTTACATACAGACCAGTGCACCGTTGGGGTGAGGTGTATTTTGTGTATTTGTTAAAGGCCTGGAGCACTTCCCATTTTTGTGTGGAAACCAGGCAGAGGGTGAGTGAGTGAATCCGGAATTCTAAACCCCCCAACATACTACTGTAAAATAAAATAGTATAAAATGGGGGATTTGGCTGTATCCCACCTGCCAACCAAGTTTGGAGTCAATTCGATTTCAATTTAGTCAGTTCAGGAAATTTATTTAACCTTGTGAATTGAAAAATGCCTATAATGTTCCATGAGTATTTTTCAGTTCACTGACTGAATTTCAATTCATTAACTAAACTGAATGAATTGAAATGGAATTGACCCTAACTTTGTTGCCAGCCCACCAGAGAGAAGTTGTGAAGGGTGTTAAATCTGGTAGAAGAGCTGTTCCCGCCATTTGGTTGGGAACTGATTCAGAACCACCGAAGTTGCACATACAACCTATGCATGTTGATTTTGCGTGTCCCGGTTTTTGTGTGTGTGTGTGTGTGTGTGCGTGCTTGTGTGCATGTTTGTGTCTGTCTGTGGGGGGATGGATGTTTTATTACATTTGCAAATCGAAATTATCCTCTCTCCCTGCTATAGCGGGGAAAACGGATACCCGCTTGTGCAATTCAGCCCTCTCAAACAGACAATCGAATGTGCCAGAACGTCAAGGGAAATATTTACCTTTTGAAGCCAAAAAGCCCCCCCTAAATGGCCCAGGAATTAATAGCCACCACGTTTCTGTAGTGAATTAATCCATTTCTTGTTTTCTGTTCAAAATGCACTTGCGTTGTAGCACCCCTGACAAGGATAGTGTGGGAAATGATTGATTTCCTTGTTGTTTGCTGGCAAAACGCTCAAGGCTATTTATCTTTGTCACCAACCTCGCCTCAAACCTGGTGTAGATTGACGAGCTGAAGTAGTTTTGGCAACGTCAGCTGAGAAACAGGTGGGTATTGGTTGACACCAATGGGGAAAATAAAAGAATTAGCGAAAAAACTCTTTTATTGAGTTATATTTAATTTATTCAAAATGTATTGATGTCAGTGAAGAAATGCCTTCATGCAATGCATGTATAAATTAATATTTGCCTGTGACAACAAGGCAATAATCTCTTTAAATTGCATGTTCAAACACAGTTTTCTTAAGACATTTTGTGTGTGTGTGTGTGTGTGTGTGTGTGTGCGTGCTTACGCATGTGCTTGTGCACATGTGTATTTCTGTTTCTGAATTGTAGGGGCTCCTGATTGTAGGGGATAGCTCTTGATTTGTTGGAGGTGGTGCGTGTGCGCGCACATACGTGGGTTTGCGTGTTTGTTTCTCACCCATAGCTGTTCTTTGGCTTCATTCTAAAGTCTCTTTTGGCTTTGTTCTCAAGTCTAAAGAAAGACACGTGTCTCCTTGAACCTCTTTGCCCTTCTCTCTCCTCTGGCCGCACTGCTTTGTAGTCGGTGTTAGGAACCTCAGCATGGCTGCCTGCCTGTCTTTCACTGTGTGGTGCGAGGCCCAGTGCAGTCAGCAGGGAAATCATCCCAAATATCTCTGCTCACACCTGCCCCTCTTTCAATATGCTACAAACTCATATTCTTCAGAAGCATCACTTATTTTTTTTATCTGGAGAATAAGTGACATTCTCTTGAATGTACAACACAGTGGATGTGTGGTCATGTTTTTGGGATTTGTCAATTACCATTGAGCCACTTGCTCCCCCGGCCCCCTTGTACGCTGCAGCGGCTTATGTGAGGTGAAGTTAATGACCTCACATTCTGAACGGCTATGTTGAAATGTGCTTTAACCCCACTATCTATTCGAATTTGGAGCTCTACTTATTTTTGTATATCTGTGGACCCTTATCTGTGTACACACGCACACACACACACACACACACACACACACACACACACACACACACACACACACACACACACACACACACACACACACACACCATCTCTGCAAGGCTACACTTCTTGACTGGAATGTTTATGAAAGAAAGAAAGAAAGAAAGAGAAACCCTTCCCAGGTACAAATGTACAGAAAGACCACACAAACCCAAACACGTGGGCTGAGCGGATAAGAGAACAACACAGCAAATTTCTCAGCGTGAACACAACTCTACCAGAGTTTAACAGTACCCCACGTTAGAAATAGAATTACCTTTTCAGAGTTAATTTTGCGCTGCTTTGACAGCACTCTGGTGTATGGAGAGTGGGCTGGTTTAGAAATTATGGGTAGTGTGCTGGCGATCACAGAACGATGAAGGAGCAGCGAGCTCATGGCTGCGTGTCATGGTTCAGTCCCTCTTGCTACTGCCCCGCCAGATTAATGAACCGTCCCAGACTGCTGGTCTGACCATGCTGTGTTATGGAACTGGACCAGAGTTAAGCTCCCTCACAACAGATGGCAACAACCAGGGCTGGGGGAAATCCAATTCCACAGGCTGCAGAAACGACACGTGTGAATGAGTCCGTCATACCGATGGGCTTTGAGGCCTGCCCATGGGGTGGTCGTTCTGGGGAGAGGGACCATTGGTCAAAACAGAGAGTATGATGTTAATATAGGTGACTGATCGGTGGGAACTGGGTTCCCAGAAAATGTGGGGTATGACTCAGAAAGGAGAAAATGGAGAAGAGGATGAGGGGGTGGAAATAAAGAGAAATTAAGAAAAGACAAGGCTATGGTAAGAACTGGAAGGAAAACTGCAGGGAGAGAGAAAGACACACATGCACACACACACACACACACATGTGTGTGTGAAAGCGTATCACATTAATGGGAGCTGAAAAGTGTGACATATTACTGGGAGCCACAAAGGGATTCCGCCCTGACCCAGCCTGCCGTTGGATGTTATTTCTACGGACAAGCTTGTCCGTCTCAGGGCCACCGTGCCTCCCCTCCCTGCTGGCTCTGATCCCAGGAGGGAGAGCGCACAACTCCCAGCTCCGGATGGGTCAGGTTTAGAAGCTAAAACCTCTTTGTTATGGGTCAGGCCCTCCAACCACAAGCTCTTCGCTGACAGTTCATACAACCTCTTGACTTTTTTTGTAGCTGGATGGCTGACGGAAGATAATGCTTAATCTACTGTACTCGGTATGGCTCAGGGGCTCTACTCCCAGGCCGATTGTGGTCTCAGCGCACAGCATGCAGGGTGTATCGACTTATCGCTGCTGTTGGAGGCCAATTTCAGAGATACAATTAGCACATCCATCAGGTTAACAATATACATCGGCAGACAGCCACGCCGTGGCATTGTGGCATTTAGAAAGAAACACGCGACAACAGCAGCTTACGCCTCTATTACTGCTTTGGCACAGCGTTGAGCATGAAGGGCGGAGGGGTCCAACAACACCGTTAATATCCAATACAGCACGACATGTCCAATTAGCATCCCGCTCACCCGGGCTCAAGTGCTGACTTTCCCATTTGTGTGAAATTTCCAAAGGTCTCTGCGTTCCAGATGCCAAGAGCTAAGCTGTTGTTCAGCGTGTTTTAGTGAAGCAGTTTACACTGACTTTTAGAAACGGCACACCATTTTGTAAATCGTGTACAAAAGTTCTGCTTTGATAACCAGTAATAGCAGTTTCATAGCAAGTAAGACTTGTTGCTAGCTGAAATGTTCCTTTTTTTGCACTGCAAAGATTGTGAATGTGAAATTTAGCAATTACTGAACTGTACCAAACTGTGAAGAAAAAAATGTAACTTGCATGTGATTGTGAATCAAAGTTAAAAACATTTTTTAATCCAGGCTGTAATGCTTTTTGCAATGCTTTTTACCAAGAAAAAACTAATTAGACATAGACATCCTCAAAGCCATGAAACCCTCAGGATTCAGATTGTGAAATCCCTCAGGATTGTGAAATAGCTAAAATAAAATAAAAAAACTATTGGATAAACATGGGGATAAGCAACAGCAATATAAACTGTGATGAGGCGGAAAACTGGAAGCAGATTATCCTGCACAGTGCTCAAGTTCCCATTTTATCACGGGTTCACCACTCGTCCAAAAGTCTGGTGAAGTTAATAGGTGTCTGTGTTTGAGGGTGAATACTTATTTCATTGGGTTCGAATGAAAACCGAATGCCCATAAACAATGAACACCTATTAGCCATCCAGGCACTTAGCCACATATGTGAATGCCTCATCATATCTTTGCAACTATCATCTAAATTAATGAGCATGGCTTCATGGGCTGTTGCAGACATCAACACCCTGTCTACTGCTGTGTGTTCATGAAGTGAGAATGTTTTTCCTTTCTGCCATAAAATTGTTATTGAGGGTCAAATATATAATTAAGTACCGCTGAGTTAGAACGCATGGCCTAAAATTAAATAGACAAAAAAACTGTCTCTGTGCTCGTTTTCCTCCATCAAATATTGTTATTTGGTGTTTGGCGTCCTGTTTACCTGCAAGTATAAGGGTAGTATACTGATTATGTTTATGTATTTGTCAAACCAATGTGAAAATACTTGAGACTGATGATGTCACCGTACAGCACACCCCTACTAAATATAAAAATTGAGTGACATAACAAACAATTTTCACGGAATATTTTGAGCTGGCTTTTTCTTTTTTGAGCTCACACTTTTGATTTTAATCAACGGTTTTAATGCGGGGCATCTGCTTTGTGTTTCCCGGCTCTTGCATTCACACCCTGTCCAGGGACACAGTAGCAATAACGTTCATGGTGCGCAATGGCACACACCTTAGTGGCCAATCATTTATCAGGCAGATGAAGGCATTGTCGATAATAACGATAATGAGGCATCGCTGAGCTCCCTGACCGGTCCCAGTTTGAGAACTCAACTGCCTCAGCAGAGAGGACTCCACAATCACAGCTCATTTCAGAGTGATGAAACCCAACCGTTTTTCTCCAGTACGGCACGCATCTGTGAGGGTGTTGCTCATCTACGAATCCGAAACGTGAAGCACATTCAAAACATTTGTCGCCATTGTCATTTTGTAGGTATTTATTTCAGGTTATTTTAGGATTCGAAGTGCGGCAGTGATATTTTTAGCATTTCGCAGTGGGTAATTTTTATGTCCCTTTGGATTAATTCAGTTTCTGGAGCTGTCTGGAACTTAGTGTTTAAAAATGATTTGTCCCTTTGGCAAAAGCCTGTTGGATAGTAACCTTTTCAAAGGTAAGAAGCAAATAAAAATATGGCAGATATAATTTTATGAAGTCGTTTCATGGGTTTTTTTCCCTCTGATGTTCCACTCTGTACTTATAATCTGGGTTTAAAAAGGTGCAAATAAGAAGTCACAAGTTTTAGATTGGAGAATCTTTGCACTCCTAAATCCCTCCCTCCAAAAGGCAATATCATTACATTTAATGACTGTTCTATTTGGCTTTGACATCTTCTGGTGATAAAATAAAGTAATTATCTTATCGTGTTTTAGTAGATTTAGTAGGAGATTGTTATTAAACATCTAATACTTGTTACTCAACCTATAGCACCATTTATGCTGAAAAAATGGAACCTATAGCAATCAAAAATCCTTGCACACTTTCCATTTCTTTGTCTTTGATGTGTTCACTCTTCACACTTTTTATTTCCATGTCTAAGTGTTGGGAGGATGCAGTTAACATGAGATAATATGTTCCCAGTTATCAAACGGCCAGGTCTTCAAAGACAAAACCTTGTAAGTCCCAGGGGATGTAGTCAATGTTTTCCTCAGCTGAGATGCTCAGCTCTACCTCTTAAAGGATCCCAATTCTAAATAATCTCCTTCCTTCTCACCTCATCTGAAGTTGAAAACGCTCGAGTGTAAAATGCTGTTCTACCGTGTCCTCAATCTAAGCCTGGCATCTAGGTGGCTGCACATCTGAGTGGCGAGGTCCTCGTGACTCTAAAGCAGGAGTGGGGAATCTTATCCGAAAAAGTCCCGGTGTGTGTGCGGGTTTTTTTTTTAGCCCAGCACTAAGACACCTGATTCTACTTCTCAAGGTCTTGAATGAAGACCACGATTAGTTAATTCGTTGAATCAGGTGTCTTAGTGCTGGGCTAAATCAAAAACCTGCACCGGCCCATTTCGGATTAAGATTCCCCACCCCTGCTCTAAAGGAGCAGCACGCCGGCCCGGCAGTGCACCCCCCCCCCCCGTCCCGTGTCAAACCAGCCCCGGCCCAAATGATGAGCTATAATGAGATGGGTCCTCGTGGAGGCTCAGCCACAGGGCAATGCCATTAACCTTTGGTGTACAGAGTTACTCGCTGTCACAATTATGCCAATTCACATTTCCTTCTTCACAATTTCCACAAGAATCGGATTCACCCCCAAGCTGGGCAGAAACCCTCCGCCCCCTCCACCCTGCCACAGCTGGGACTTCCTTTCATTGATCCACTCGCTTGCATTTATGCATCTATTTGCGCGTGATTAGATCTCTTACCATTTTCCTTTAGATTTTTCGAGAAAGATCACTATTATGGGAATATCCAGTTTATCATCTGAAATTGTAGCAAAAGCTCATATTTGCTTTATTAGGCCAAATCATGACATAGATACAAAATAAGTAAAGACATTGGTAAAAAAAGAAAAGAAAAGTATATTCTACCATGTAGATCTGGGTAACAGGTAATGCAAACATATATCCTCTCAGAGTTGTATTATATGCTCATATACTCATTCAGAGACACGGGGGGGGGGGGGGGGGGGGGGATCTACTGCATGGAAAAATCTCCTTTTCAAAGATCATATGGAAGGGTGAGTTCCACTGCTCATTTGTGTGACATCTTTTCTTGAACAGAGCAGAGCAGTCGCTCACTGTGACCTACTTCCTGTGCCCGCCGGTGTGCCACATTCCATAGTTTTGAGTTATAGAGCACGCCTTCCTTACCCTCATAACTGCAGTCGCTTACCCAGTGCAGCTCTTTATTCATTATCTGAGATTTCTCAAACAGCCCACTGAATAATCCAAGCGCATATTGTGGCAACTTGTTTATATATTTATGTTCTCATGGCTTAATTAGTAGACGTGTGTAATGTTTGGAGTATTTTCTTTTGTTTCGGAGAACCAAATGCGACTAACAGGGATTCAGAAAGCGCGTTAAACACAAACTCGCCACAGAAACGGAAAACTAACCGCAGGGAAAGGAGTAAAACAAAAGATAGGGAACAAAACCTCCCTGACTCAAGCCAAAATAATAACCAACCTCAAAAGGAGGCGAATCTTGAATAAACAGCGAGAATAATAAGCCAACCAAAAGAAATAAGCAAAAAAAAAAATAAAGACCCGAAGAAAACGGGAAAAGGAAAGAAAGAAATAGCGAACCTGTATCTTTAAACTCAGTAGAGAAAACGAGTTTAAAACAAAACGATACCAGGCAGCCAAAACAAAGAAGGAGAATAAGATAGGTTCGTTCTTCTCTCACCTATCTAACCCTATCTTTGATATTCTTTTAAACGGACTTGCTGGGTTCTCTATTAAGACCAACCAGAGACCGACAATCCTAGACCTTTACCGACTTCGTTGTCAACATAACAACTGACAATATTGAAGTGCGGAAATGCGGAAGTCCTGAGCATTTATAGCCGGCGGAAACACCGCACAGGTGTGGGAAATAATTGTCGGGCGAAAAGCAAACACCGGAACGGAGGCGGAAAAAAATTCCGATAGAGCGTCGAGATGACGCCCAAACGAGAATTCAAACAAAGGAATCGCAGAGGCAGCAATAACCATGACACACGTGGTCTGCTTGTGTTTTGTCTTCTGACTGGGTGACCACGGTTACCGGCACTGTAATTGGGGACCAGCTAAGAGTCAGTGATGTCCCGGGGCTGCTCTTTCCGATTTTAGATGAGTATCAAAATCCACCCATCTAGCCAGAGCTGTACGAGCAGATCAGAGTATGTCCCAGTGTGTGAATAGTTTTGCTTGTAGCACAGTTGCAATACAACATTTAGAATGTAGATTTAAAGCGTAAGTGCTCATGTTTAACAAATGCATTTATTCTGAACAACAGTCCACAAAAACTGATAATGACCACAGGCCAGGGCCGCCGTCATAACTATGTACTAGTACTTTTGGTATAACCCTGGCATGGCCACAGTACTTTTAGACTAATGGGCAGCTTTTTTAATCGTTTGGTCTTTCATACAATAACACACTTTCTCTTTTCCTTCTTAAAAAACGTGGTGCTGTGCATATACTGAAAAAGAGCGTTTGCTTTTGCTTACGTTGAATGACTGTTTCTAGGAAACCCAGCGGGCAACTATAGTTAGACTAAACTAAGGTAAGACTAACTTACTTTAATGTAACTTACTTACATTTATCAAATATAAGTCAATTTTACATGAACCTAAAGGTTATACGACTATATTAAACACGGTTAACCTAATCGACACTCAAGGACGATCTTTAATTCAAAACAGTAACGTAGCCTCAATCATACCCAGCCAATGTTGGCAGTTACCGTCCGTTAGCCCAGCTGACATTTGCTAAAGTTAGCTAGAACCTAGACGTAGAAATAGAGAAAAGACTTAAATATGTCTGAGGCTTATATTTATGACTAGGAATCCAGGAAATGTGTGGCTTGAGGAAACATTGGTAACTAGATATGTAACTATTGTGCTATTCCAGTGGTTCTCAATCTCAGTCCTGGGGACCCCTGTGTATGCTGCTTTTTGCTACAGTCAATCTCTTGCTTAACTAAGGTTGTTGAACACATGTAACACATGTTGAACACATTTAAGTTCTTTAATAATAATTTTTCCTTTAACTAATTAATAGAGTTGAATCGATATAATTTGCTTTGTCTTTGAATTCTTCATTATCTAGCAAATGGTTAGTTTCAGTGGCAAGGTGTCCACACTTTCACCAATTAGGAGCCTATTGATTCACCTCAGTCTTTAATTTTATCAGTTACATTTTTCCGCTTGTGTGTAAACGCTTGCATTACAGTGTGCATCTGGGACTTTATTCTAGCTATTTCTGACATAATGTCAATTATTATTATTATTATTAATGTCTTAATTAAGTGTCTAATTAAGGAATATTAGCAGCTTGTTCTGGGATTGCAATTTTGGTTGGAAGGAAAACCAGCATAGCCTACTCAGGTTTGAAGACCGCTGTAGGATACTATTCCTTCAAATATATTAAAACAGCAAATTGCCATGCAGTCAATTGTAGCCTACATCCAGTGTGCATGTTAAATCAAGAGCTTGCATTATTTATCATTTACTGATAGGTGAAAGTTAGCTAGTACCTAGACAAAACTGGCCAACCGAATAAAAATAAATGTAACGTTAATGCAACGGCAAATCTATGTGCTTTTCTAACTTGGCTGACGTTAGCTAATGTTATGTTTCAATTTCTCCATCAATCAGCAGCTATAGCCACGTACTTTATGCATTTATTTATTTGATTATTTATTTTTGTTTTAAAGCTAACCCAAAAACCTTCCATATGCATAGCCTACGATCATAGCAATAGGTTGGGTTAGGCAAAAGGTTTGCTCTGGTGAACAACTTTAGTTAAAAGCAAACTCTAATTAACGTTAGCTAACGATGACAGTTAAAGCAGTAAGAGTGCAATCTTTTTCTGAATGCTTACAGCTTGCCCCTCGCAGCTCCCAGAAGGGCATCCAGCTTGAACCTTTTTTCTTAGGACTACACCACTGATAAAAACCCCTTGGTTGCTCTTTACAGGAGGAATGTGAAAGTAAGGAGGCAAGCTAGAGGAGCCGAAGGTCAAACAGCATTCATTTAGTTCCTGAAAAGGTAGATTACGTGTCAAACAAGAAGTCACAATCAGTCGGATATTTATTATTATGATGCGTTAGTTACCTACTGAGACTACTTCACTGAACAATGTATAATATTATTTTGTCTAACAGAAAAAAGCACAGCAGATCAGGCAGAGACACAGGGCAGTTCAGCTTCTCTTCGTCATCAGGAGGAGGGCAGGGCAAGGTTAGTATTGGTTAGGCCAAGGTCAATGTGTTGTTGTCATGTTACAGTAATCTTTAGGTATATAACTTGAGTTAGGTGGTGGGTAGGGGGTTATTATGCTTTTTTCTGCCATACAACTATCAGGCCTGTGGTGGCACCTCTTGCACAGGCGTTGGTCATATTTCCTTATTTACCCACTATTTAATATGTGTTTCATCTTAAATACTTTGGCAAATTTTTACAATGACCAAAAAAGTCAAAATGCCAAAGGGCACTTGTTGACTGAATTCCAAGTCATTATAAAATACACAAGAGGGGACAAGATTAATTAGTTTCTTGTTCAAGGTTTTCTTGAGGTAGCGTCCTGTAATTAACAAAAGACACATTTCAGAGGTCTTAAAATGTACAAATCCTGCAGAGAGCGTCAAGACAAAGCTTCAGACAACAAAAGTGTCAGTTTAATTGGTTATTTTCAGCCAATTACGAGGCCACTTACAGTAAGAAAAGGTTAAGACATGGTAATTTCTTTTTTTGCCGACAACAATGAAAATACATTGGCAACTTTTTTTGAGTGTGGTAGAATTTGTGAGATTGAAATGATCTCATTAAGTACAGTAACCACATTTACATGTATTAGTACCAGATTATATAATCATCTGAGAATAAAATAAAATAAAAAACAGCTACAGGACAATATTCAACTTTGGTTAAAATCATTCAGTGGCAAAACCCCCAGGCTCTTATATTGTGGTCAGACTATTTCTTCAGACCACCTTTGCTGACTTCAAGAGATTTTTTTCCCCTTGTTTGGTGAGCTAATACTTCCTGTCACAAGAATTTCAGTGTGGACCAAGTCTCGACTAAAACCAGAAACCTATTGTTTTCTGTTGCCTTTCTCAATTATGGATTTTCCTGAGAGACCCTGGGGTGTGCTGGTCAGGGTTACACGTGTGGATTTTACACAAGCCTGAAGCAAACTCATTTCCTGCCGGGCGCAAGAGCGCTGCCTCATTTCAAGCCGACCCTGGCGTTCAGAATGGATCGGTACTGCCGCTGCAGGTCCGTCTGGAGAAAGCTGCTCCGAAACGCAGCAGAGTTACAGCTGCAAGCGATATATGCATGGCAAACTTTTATTTTTTTTCTAAATGAAATGTGAAACGACATGGAAGATTCAGGACAAAGGTTACACTCCCTGGGAGAAACTATGCCGGTAGAAAACGCTAAAGGCAAAAAATATATGCAGCGGGAGAAGGAATAATTCATGATGCGCAGTCTGCACACGCTAACTTCTGTTTGATCCGGAGGTATTCATGATGTTTTGCTAAGGCTTGATGGCATCATCATATTTTACATCTCCGGTGGCAATAAAGGTTGCTTCAAAAAATATGATTGAGCATAAAAGACATTTTAGCCCTCCCAGAGAAGGATGAACTGTCCTCCCTCTGAGAATAATGTAGCTCTCAAATCTACCAGTAAAGGGACGGTTTCCGATTACTCACCATGAACTTTGTAGGACCTGCTAATTTAATTATTCACATTTACCATTCCACAAATGCTTTATTGGGTTTCCTTTGTTTGTGTTTTCATTTTATGTCTCTGTAGAGGAGCACAGTCCCACCCCCTATAATAGGCTATATATAATTAATCCATGTCAAACACAATAGAATTAACCTTAAACCACTTAATACAGGAGATATGACTTGGATATATAGATTGAGATTTCCTGGGTACTCTTTGTCCCTGTTGTGCTGGGACATGACATGTGTCTGTAATGTAACAGCTACCTACAGGATCAAAATAGTTCTTCCCCTGTGTATATGCACACACAAACATGAACATACAAGTAGGCCTACCACTCTACTGTTTTATAAGATCCACATGAATATGTTTTTGACTCCAAACAATGTGTTTAATTACTCACAGAAAGGTTTGTAATTAAATAAAATACACCCACTGTTGTTTACCTTCCCCAGGAAATAACCTCTTATTAGCAGTTCAAGCCACACACGTGTAAACATGAGTCAATATATAATATGCCACATTTTAGTGATAGTGTCACATGACTAGGTACCTCTAAATATTCTTCTGCCTAAAGGTAGCCCATATACAGTGATCAGAGGACTTTGGATTCATTCTGAAAACAAGGTAAGACTGGAACAATTTGGAAGAAGTTCCAGCACAGAAATTACATTTCTCTTTGTTTATGCAGTCAATATGCAGTAAATATATTCAAAAGCAACACAATTACTTTTCAAAATGATACTGGACCGTGTGTGTGTGTGAGGCCCAATCTGGTCCCTGATTAGAGACAGATTTTCAGGGACAGATTTTAGTACCCCTGATGTAAGGCAGGACAAGGAGTAGGACAATCATAGGACTCTAGTAACCTGTATTTCTTTTGTCTTCTGTTATTTTGTTTTAAAGATATGCTGGGGTAGTTCTGTAGTTTTATGAACAAGGCAGGCTATTCTTACAGTTCTACACATTGTCTGGAAATCGCTCTCTGGGAGACCATGATACTCATTGAACATAATCTGAAATTCCCTCAGTGGAAAATGAATGAATGAAGGACCCTGAGCGGGGAAAGTTTAGCTGTGCAAGGGCCTTTGTGTGTTTTCCAACGTCTGAGCTCATTAGCTGAAAGGTAATACTAATGATGGCATGAGGACTCAATGCAATGACTGACTTTGCTTCTGAGAAAAGAGAAGGAGCCCAGAGCTCCACATATCCCACAGCCAGCACTGCCTGTGCTTTTGAGACAAGATATCTTTCTGAGAAAAAAATGTGAGAAAACTTTTGGTTGAACTCCCATGCACATATGTTTTCTGCTGTATCTATACAGTGTCTCTCTTCAGTTCAGCATATTCCCTGAACGTAACTCCATTTTCTTTAAACGATATGGTTGCAAACGTTGGTGACTCGACCACAAGATTGAAGTTAATCAGGGCTGTTGGGTGACGTATCCGTCTGAGGAACGCATAGCCCAGTGATGTGTCTCATGACGCAGATCCAATCCTGATTGTACCTTTTCCCACTGAGATCAGCACAGCATGGTGCATACTGTATTAGAGTCCATGGGACTGGTTTTTAAATCCCATTCCCACCTGCACCTGAGGAGGTTCCGTTGCATCCCTGCCCGGTCCTGCGGAGATTGTGAATATGCCCACCCGTGAATATGCCTCCCCGTACCGCTGTTTTCTATTGATGTTTTCTATTGATATTTTTAGCTACATCAGCAATATAGGCCTAAACAAAGGCATTTTTATAATGCGTTTAAACAGAATGGGCAGCCTCACAAAGGTGTAGCAATTCAAACAGGCCAAACAGGCCGTTTACGTCATAGTTAGCCGTTCAAAACCAGGTTTTTGATCAGATTTAATGATAAATGCTATTCACAAACTAGATGGTTACATCTTTAAATGCAAGATTAAGCAATATTCTAATTTAAACAGTTTTTTTGTAATAATTTGCCATGTGTCATCCTGTGGTTAACTTGATTCTGATGCCTGCTCCCACCCGCATCAGAGTAAACATATCCCGGGATGTTGGGTCCCAAGGGATACCAATCCTGTTGCAGGGCTCTATACTGTATAGCAAGGGTCTTCAACCTTATCCCGCAAGGGGCAGTGTGGGGGCAGGCTTTTGTTCCAACCAAGCAGTAACACACCTGATTCTACTAATCAATCACTAGAGTCTTTGCTAAGGACCTTGATTAGTAGAATCAGGTGTGTTACTGCTTGGTTGGAACAAAAGCCTGCACCCACACCGGCCCTTGCGGGATAAGGTTGAAGACCCCTGCTGTATACATAAGTGCTGCCAAACCCTGTTCCTGGAGATCTACCTTCCTGTAGGTTTTCATCTCAACCCTAATTTGGCACACCTCAACTAGAGATCTAGCTGTTGAATCAGGTGCGCTTTGTTAAGGTTGGAGTGAAAACCTACAGGACGGTAGATCTCCAGGAATAGAGCTGGGCAGCCCTGATATAGACCATTGTCTAAGGCTTCTAGTCAGTGGGACTTTCTAGAGCTCATCGCTCAATATCGACTCCTCTAGTCAGTTGGACTAGGATTTCATGATCAAGGATTTTCCTGTGATTGGACAGGCTGCAATCAGAAGTGGGCATTAAATATGGTTGGGGGAAAGAGAAAGGTGTTACTGAGATTTAAGTCAATCTTTAGTGTAAACGATAAGTTATCAGTTTAGCTGTAAAGCTACCTGGATATTCATAGCCAGAGAAAAGGAAGGTTTTGGCAAGCTCTGTCGAAGGAGAAAGCTGATGATAGTCAAAGAAGAGGATAGGAGTTGGCATTGAAACCACAAAGTTTCATAGTGGTCAGATAGTACAGTTGTCTTGAGAAAGATATTTCACCATGATTTCGTAATTGAATGAATTCAACGGTATTAATTAGTAATTTGCAAACAAAAAAAAAACTCAAGCTCTAAGGGAGTTTAATAGGAAATTGGGCTTGTAACCAGAAAGGTGTGGATCTGCCACAATTACATTCAAGCATAGTACTTGATCTGAAATGCTTCACTAAACATTCTACGGTATAAATTGATAACTTGTCAACTATGAGCTAGTGTGAGTCACTCTGCATATGGGAATCTGTTGAGTGAATGAATGTGCACCGCTTTAAGTATACCAGGATGTTTCTCTTCAATGTATTACATATGATTTGTTCTCAAGTGTACTGCATAGTGGTGTCATCAATATGTAATCTGTTTATGGGATGGTAGTCGATTATTTACAAACAGTGGAATAAAACTGCTGAGGACTGTACTTTCAACAGTGACGGTGAGCTGAATTACTGTCTGCATACACCTGGAGAAAGAAGAGTCATACCCGTTGATACTTGGATAATGTGTGTTAATGTCCTCGCCCCTTGAAAAATGTGCAATGCATCGTTTACTGCAACAGTATAAGACAAAGTAGCCAAACCAGCTGCCTCTTTAAATCAAAGGGGCTCTCCTCCATCATTCTTATTTTGTTTTGTGTGGCACTTTCAAGATTGCCGTTTGAGGAACCAGTGCCCGCCATGATTTGTCACTTGATCATATAAATGAGCCTGCATTGCAGATGGGCCTGCAGTTTATTTGCACCCACGTAATTCACTCATTACTCTCCCTCTCCTAATAGGATTTTTTTTTAAGGGCACAAATCCTGCCATTCACCAAGCTTTGACAGGTTCGTGAGTTTTAATGCCCGCTACCGGCGACCGTTTTTGATGGTGGCCGATGGTACCGCTGTCCTGCCACTCTTAAAGGCAAAAACATGGAAAGACAGGAGAATAAAGATAAACCCTCGCTTTGATTATTTCATCCGAGGCCTCAAACGCAGCCCATTGAGGGAGAAGATTTCCTCCTCTTGAAGTGACATCATAAGAAGATTATGATAATTGCTCCTTTAATGCAATCTGTTTGGGAACTATTACCATGTCAGCAATGTCTCTCTCTCAGCCCTGTGGATCTCTGGTTGCAGGTCCTTTGGGAGAAGGGATTGGGGAAAAGAAACATGAACAACACTGCCTTTTTTCTCTTTTTTAGGGCAAAAGCAGACATGTAGACAAGGAAGGCCCTGTTCCAGACTGCGCTGTGTTCACTGCACTGCCTTTCCTTTAATTAGTAATTTAAAACCTTGTACTTTGCACATTGGAGGAAAAGTTTGGCCAAAAGTTTACACAGCTAGAAAAAAATCTTGAAGGACAAACTTTATTTGGCTCACCTCAGGCAACTTTTGAAAGCTACAAGCAGAATAGTGGTATCAAACTGAAATGGACATTTCCAGTTCATATCAAAATCTGAACAACAAGTCTGTGAATATCTTTAGCTAGCTAGCCATGGCCTAACTAGCTAGAACACACGTTTGAACCCATTTTAAAATTGTGTACTACATCTTCTAGGTGAATTATTTCTTCACCTGAAAAAAGTACTTATTTATTTTTCCGAAGGTTTATAATATTCAATTGAAAAGTACTTTTCCCATGGTAACTTGTTTAAGTTACTTAGTAGAAGAAACCAGTGAAACAACATGGCAATCACTGGGTTTTTCTAACAGAACACAATTGCCATATCGGGCTAGTATTCCTTCCAGGGCAGGAAGCTTACATTAAAATATATATTTAAATTGATTTAGTAAGCAATAATGACCGAGGAGCTGGGCATTACACAGTTTGAATGCCCGACGTGGAGGTAGTAAATTGCCCGAGGCGAAGCCAGCGTACCATAGTATAAACACAAATTAAATGCCCACCCTCCAGCCAATCAGAATCGAGTATTTATCCAAGCCATGGTATAATTACAATAAATAAACATCATAGTGGTGCTAACAGTCATGTTATGATTTCTAAATTGATTTATAGAAATATAAACAGTTTAATAAAATGCTTTACCTGTTTCAGAACAGCCACATGTATATGTTTCAAACAATCATTTTGGGATTTAAAATAAAATAGTGAGAATAGCAATTTGGTAACCTCTAGTAACAGTGTAAAATATTGCTGCATGCCAATTTTTAGACCCTTTGTGTCTAAGAAGTGTAGGGAAAATACATGTCCTGCTTCAATGTTCTTGGATGGTCACCTAACACAATCAGCCTTACTCAATGATCAAGGGGGGGTTAGAAACAAAGCCTGGTGACGACGGCATCGCTAGGGTGTGAGACAGGAGTTAGGCAGCTTACCTAGGTGACAATAACCATTTGGTTCCCTCCCACACCACATACATTTGTTTGCCTGTCACCCAATCAGGGACAGGAACCTGCATTCTATGTCAGCATTTTATTTCAGGTTTGGGGTATAAAGCTTGTACCACACACAACACTATTTTGTGATTGAACTGCCTTACAATTACCCGGTATCTTGTATACTGTAATGAAGACTATTTTGCATTATAATTAAATTGCTATTGACCTAAACTTTGGAACTCCGAGTTTTACTTTACAAAGGACAGAATTCCTACAGAAGGATACGGATACTTTATTAGTTAAACCCAACGAATCCATAATAATCACGGGTTAAATAGGCATGCTACTGGACTGTAAGGGTATTACATTTAAATGTTTTCATGACAATGAGGAACTTGTACTTAAAATATTCACTCAAAATGCTAATTTGTTGCCTCATGAATGACATTGAAGCATTCGAAACCCAGTTGTGTATCTGTGAACCCACCTCTCCTTCTCCAGTGACTGGCTACCAGCCAGAGCTCTTCATTACAGCAGGCAGCAAAGCATTAGAAAAATAATCAGATTGCACACCAATATCAGGAATCATAAAGAAAAAAAAATTATTAGTTTTCTTTTTTTTTGCCTTTGTTAAATGAAATGCTCAGAATACTTTTCTTGTTCACTCATGCATTCTGTAATATACGTGCAGAGAAAGTATAAACAGGCATGTTCATATTTTTCGTATTAATTTTCATATTTGACACTCGTGCTGGAGGGTTTTTTTCAAGAGACTCGACTCGTCACATACAGAAATATAATTAGAGCAGGGGCTCCCTCTAGGCAAACATGCTATCCATGTGTTAAATGTTGATGGAAGTAAACAGTGATTTTTGGTGACGTACAATTTACCATTTCGTCCAGTTCTGGATAAAGTCGAGTGAAAAGCCAACGCTGCTGTTTCTATTAACGTGATTAATCCCAAGGCCCGTCACTGTTTTCCACATTAGCAAGGCACTCTTGGAGCTTTGGTTAGAAACTACCAGTGCGGCATATCGGCTTAAGACGAGCGACCCTGCTCTTGCTGTGTCTAAGATCAGTGTGAGATTACAACCCGTATAACATACGTTAGCTCTATGGCGGATCAGTGCAAGGCTGTGCTTAATTCTATTGCCATGCTGGCTCAGGTGTGAAGATTACTGAACTCCTGAGGCTCTTTAACATCTACTTAGCAAAGCTAAGACCTGCCACAGCCTCAGGTCAGCCAATAATGACCTCTTTTTATCTCAATGGAATTCTAATGATATGGCCACGTATACTGTACAGTGTCAGTGAGTTACAGTCCACCTTCAAATGTAACATGGAAAGACGCAGAAAATATAGACAATATGTCACTTTAACCAAGACAGGAATGTCGGAGCTTAAGGCATGTAAATGGACTGCTAATACTTTCATCCAGTGCATGTTTTGAATGAAAACACCTTTGTAATCCACTGGTGAAAATGTCAGTTCTTGGCAACTAATATGCTTTAAAGCGTATTTTAAAAAAATATGTTAGGTACATTTTTCCCTACCATGCTGTCAAATCATACCCTGCTCGTCTGAAGCTGTGGGCCGTAATTCATATTTATGTTCCACCTAGGACAAATAACCAGGGTATCCCAGCATGCCTGTAAATAATGAGTGAACAGACCTCATATCAGTTTTAACTGCTCATTATTCCTACAGATATCCATCTTTTACAAGGCTAATGTCAGTTACTGCTTCACAAAGCAGTACAAAAAGTAAGACATTTGATGTTGCGTTTGAATAGGAAGCTCACCGGTGATGTACCATGCACCTCCGTGACCTTTTCTCCCTGGTGTTACCTAACCCCCCTGTAGGGCTGGGACAAAGGTCTTCTGCATGGAAGCCCTGGAGCCTGGCTCGGATCCAGGTGATTATATGCCACACATTCCCCAAAATACTCTATGTGTGAGGGAGAGGGAGAGGGAGGGGAAGGGGAAGGGGTCGGAGAACCAGACACAACCGTAAGGGGATCTACAAGCTACCCACAAATGTTGGATAACCACTAATTGGGGGAAAAGATAGAATACCCTGATAGAACAGGAAAAATAAAAAGGGGAAATAACCCCCAGCGTTATCAGCCAATAAAAAAACAACCCAGAAAAGAGGGTGAAAACAGACTCGAAGACTTGAGTGGAAAAAGACAGAAAGAGAAAGAAAAAAACCTCCAGCTCAATAAAATACAAATGAGCTAAAACAAGGAGGAAAAGGAGAAAGGGGTAACAAAGGTTACAGCTTCATAGAGGACTGAAAGAAAACCGAGGAAAGAACTAGTTTAGAGAAAGAAAATAGGAAAGAAAAAGTCCTAAAGACTAAACCTATCACTCTAAAGCTAGAGAAGTTCCTGCGTATCTTTGA
This sequence comes from Synaphobranchus kaupii, assembly GCA_029718625.1. NCBI lineage: Eukaryota > Metazoa > Chordata > Actinopteri > Anguilliformes > Synaphobranchidae > Synaphobranchus > Synaphobranchus kaupii. The sequence goes on along the minus strand of CM056378.1, from coordinate 98,385,440 downwards.
GCAAGAAAAGATAAGCAGTCTTCTAGTCCTATACTGACGTTACCAGCCTGAGCGTAAACCAAGCTTACATAAAAGCACGGATAAGAGAAAACGCCCTGCTTAAATAGTGGCACACGCCTGAAGCCAATTAAGACAAATTGGTCTCACAGGGAAAAGAAAAAAAACGACGCGAGTGCCCTCTTGCGGCCAACAGTCGCCACAACCGCCAGGAAATAATAAGCAGGCTAAAAACCATGACACTATGCAACCTCCTGGAACCCCAATCAAATTTAACTTAGTATTGTGCAATTAACTCAGATTATCACACAGCATTTCATAGTGTACAGGAACCAAATAAAAAAAGAAAATAATGACGATAAAGATGATTTTTGCTATTATTTTTACTGTTAACAATGCTAATTTATTGGAAGTATAATAACAACTAAGAATACTCATTACTACTGCTGTTTTACTCCCACTACAACAACAATTATGACGACTACTACTACAACTAATAATAATAATAATAATATAACAACTACAAATATTTATGCCAATATGGGAAAATCTCTGAAATTATTTTCTGGCTCCCTCACTGACAATTGATTCCTGAAAATGTATGTGTGATATAAAAATGTAATGAGCATGCTAATACATTGAACACAAACACATTAGTTAAAGTACGGACCGTAACTGTTTTCCACCTCTGAAGATGAGAGCTAAATATACCTGCGCTGTCTCGGGCTGTTTCTATCCCAACTGCTGGTGAGACAGGAGACAGGGTGCTGAGAGCTGAGCGTTGTAGCCATGAATAATTATTAAGTGCCTCTGAGCGCGCTCCAGCTCTCAGCTCCGCCCACCTTACCTCCGCCCGCTCACATCTGCAGACGCTGGAGTCAGGGAGCTTGAGGAACCCTTCAGATTCTATTGACCCACTAAATAGCCAACTGTTACTGTGCTTCCATCCTCCTTTTTTCCTTAACTATAGGAAGTCCTGATTGGTAACGGAAGCATCTACCATTGTGTCTCAGTAAAAAATGGCCATTGTCAGTGCTGTATTAGGTCACATACCCTAATTAATTTTCAGAAGATGCATCAAAGTAGTATTTGTCAGTGTCAACAGAGCTGAACTTTCAAAATATGATACTGACTACCTGGTGGGCCTATTTAACCTGTTGTAGTACCATAGGCGGCGCTAGGGAAGCATTGGCAACGATGGCCATAGCACCCCCAAGCAGAAATTACAATAATTACAGAAATTACAATAGCAATTGAATTGAAAATTACCAAAATTCATTTAAATTTAATTGAAATTAGTTACATACTCCTATAACTAGCTCGGTGGATATGTTTGCTGGCTAGGAAGCTTGATGACTGAGGTAATGTTAACTAAAGTTAGATAGCTACCGGTTCAGTTAAACTGAAGCTATTTTGCTGGCCTTAGACTTCTAAAAGTAGCCTAATGGGAGAGTCACAATGCTGATTTTCTACTGGCTCACTGTAGCCAATTTTAGTGTCTTTCAGCAAATTTTTACCATGGCAGTAGTAGGCTAATGAAGCAGGGCTGGTTGGTAGCATAATCCTTTTCAGATTTACCTTGGGGTGGCAGCGGTAGCCTCGCACTATGAACAATCACATCTGGCTACTTATTTGGCCAGCTGACTGAGCCAATGCAGTCTCATCCTCAATCCTGGTCTCATGCAGTGACTGTGTGGCAGCAGAATCGAATCGTAGAAAATGGCATTTATCGGATTGCAGTGTGTGTGGCAACGTTGGCTATTCAAAATTCCTCATAAAAGTGTTTTCAAGTACAATTCCGGGGTCTGTATAACGTTACCTTAGGATAGTACACTATCTATACTACGAAGCAGGATTAGTGAGTTAGCTGGATAACTGCACCAAGTAAAACCCGGAGCAGCTCTTTTTACTCAGTCCATGTTACATATTTGGGAGGGTTCCGGGTTTTACTCAGTGCAGTTATCCAGCTAATTTTGTATTCCTGCGTCGTAATATACCCCCCATTACACTTTATATAAATGCATGTCTAGGTCTTGAATGTTTATGTGATGCGAATGATCTGCTTGTGCACATTGTATTAATGTGTTGTGTATATTTATTTTTTGTTTGCTAGTTTAAAAGCATGCATTTCACACTGCTTGCTGGATTGGTGCGTGCTGGGTGGTCATATGTTGGGCTGTTGCGCGGATGCTTGGTTGGTTTGTTTGTTTATATTGCACTGGTGTGTAACCTGTTGACACTTGCTTAAAGTTGCACAATATATATATATATAATATTAATATATTATTAATTATATTAGATAGATATATCTATTATGTGTACACATGAATCAACATAAAAACCTTTGCTTAAATTTTATTGGAATGTCTAAATTGTTACTGTCTTAATGTGTTATTTGTTGTAATGTTTGTTGTGTGTGGACCCCAGGAAGACGAGCGAATTGCTATGGCATTAGCTAATGGGGATCCTTTAAATAAACAAATAAACAGCAGTGTTTGTAGTAGAATGCTTGAAACTGACTTTCGCATGCCGCGCCTTGCCTTAAGTACACATGTATTTATTACAAATTCTGGAGCACCACCACTGAATAATTAAGCCCCCTCCACCAGCAAGAAAAAATCTCTGGCGCCGTCCCTGGGTAGCACTCTTAAGAATGACGCTTCTCATTGGAGGCGTGGCCACCCTGAGTGCAAGGGGACGGTGTAATAGCCTGGAGAAAATGCAACGCATGAGGAACGCTAGAACCATTTCCCCAGTTTCGCCGCGCCTTATCCCGTCCGACTTAACAATCTTACCTGATTCACGAGCCATCAGGCACTCACCATCATGCTGAGAATTATAGCCTTATGAGGCTATATCTCACAGCTCCCTCTGAGTCAGGTGACAGTCACATGACAGGCAGTGTTGGGAGCCCCGATTGAAAGCATTGCATGGAAGAGGCGAGAATGAAGGGCACGTTTTCAATAAGATGCGCTCATTCGGCGCTCAGCAAAACTGAAATTTCTGCGATGGTAAATTACCTCCAATATGAGGCTGGTCTGAAAGTGTAAATCACAATTAATTCCCAGTGCAAGCAACCAAAATTGTGGAGAGCTACCCCATTCTCTGATCTGATGTGTGGATTACCAGCCCTTTGCAGTAGTGGTAACTGACCTCTTGACTGATTCACTTGGTACTTGTGTTATTTGTTATGATAGGAGATTGTTCAGAGCTTTCTGGAAGAGCCAGCTTTTTTCCCCAAAATGCCGAGGCTACGTGTAAATGGATTGGCGGTATTCATTACGGTTACCTGGCAGAGGGGATAAGGGCATCGATTTGGAAACGGCATCTCCTACCAAGACTCTCTTCCAGTAATTGCTAGTGGGAAACGCAGTGTGTCAGCAGGACGTGCAACATGCTAGTGCTTGAAAAAGAGAGGACCGCCAGCCAACTGTGGCAACAGTGCCAGACAAAAGCTCCTCCCCATGTTTTGGGGTGTCATACTGATTTATGAAAACTATTTCCAATTAATAGGCTACGAATAGAGAAACAAATAAAATTTCAGACAGAATTTTGGAAGCGCTGAGCCTTGCTGTTTGATGTGGTGGTGTTGCACATTGATTCTGGATAAGTCAGTCCCTAGCTCAGCCAATCCATTTTACAATATCACAACAGTGGACTCTTCTCGTAAAAAAAACGTTGATAAACATGCACTTGGTGGATATTTACTCATAACACTAGCATAGAAACATATATTTATGTTGCATTCTGGTATATGAAATGATAATGTACTTTTCACATAGCTCAAGATTTACCATTTTCACAGCATACCACATCATACCATTTAATTGAACAATAATGGAGGTCCATGACATCCCATGGTAGATTTCAAAGAAGCATGGCTTTGCCAAAATGATCCTGATAATAAATTAAATAAGTTACTGATAATTCCAATGCTTGAACTCAGTGCTTAAACATAACATTCACAAATTAGAATTTGTTGGGGACAGCACGGTGGTGCAGTGGATAGCACTGTCGCCTCACAGCTAAGGGCCTTTCTGTGTGTAGTTTTCATGTTCTCCTTGTGTCCGCGTGGGTTTCCTCTGGGTAGTCCGGTTTCCTCCCACAATCCAAAGACAGGTTAGGTTAGATAATGGCTGGATGGATGGAATTTCTTGGATATGTTCCATATTTTGCCAGATCCATTAACACTTATGGAGAATTCCAGCAGCTCCCCAGTGTGGAAGGAATGACAAACAAACACTGACACTTTCCACAGGATCCATATTTCACCTTTGGTGTTGACTCAGTTTCCTGACGAGTATCCTAATGTAACTGTCTAATTGACTGGGTTATCAGGCAGTAATGGCCAGGAGGGATGAATTTAGTGCACAGGAATGAACAGGAATCTCTCTCTGACTGACAGGCACATCGGAGTTCAGGGCAGCGGCAGAGCACAACGCCACACTATCCAGGGCTTCATTTATTTATTTATTTATTTTTAAATGGAGGCTTAAACACGTTCGTGCCTGGAGCACGGTGGAGGCGGTACAAGGCTGCGCGATTAGGATTCCCACAGCAGTGCTATTCGGTGTGGCAGGCTTCACCCCCCGCACTGTAAATGTCAATTAAAGCCAGCGTGTTGACTAACAGCCCGCCCTGCAATTCCACTCAGACCCATTTCCCATAGATCATATTTATATCCCCGCCTCTCTCTTTTCCTGTATTGCTTGCAGCTTGCAGTAAAAGATACTGTGCGTTAGGTAATGTTCAATGCTGAATGCTTCTCAAGATTCTGCGACACCCCGAAGGTGCCGTGAGGGAATTTCCATTAGTGCGCGTCAGCCTGTACACGTCGCGTCGCGCAGTGGAAACGCATCGGTCTGAAATGGTGTTCTGACAGCGCCTCGTCTTGTTTTGAGTTATAAAGTTGAGTCAGTGGTCTTTCATTAATTTTGGCCTTAGAGTAGGTAGAGCATATCCTTTTCCCAAAAATAAATTTATAAAGAATGTGTTTGAAAAAGATGTTGAAAAACATGCTAAATGGGTAAACTACTTTGTGTGCCTAGTGATACTTTTGTGTAGCCAGAGACACCTCCCCTCTTTCACTGTAACGCTATTTGAGATCTTGAAACGAAAGACTAGCAATCTAGAATACGTTCAATCCATCCACCATTATAAAGCCTCGTACATTTTGCGGAGGAGCAACGCTCTGCCCCCGTCTCTCACCCTCCAACTCCCCTCGCCTACTTCACGCACCCATGTCAAAAATCGCTTACTGCGCCGTAAAGGGGCCGTGCTTCTCACAAGTGTAAAATAAAGGCAGGCCATTGATTTTATAGAAGAAAAATGCCCGTAAAAGCTTTGGAGGGTTAGATGGCATGATGGAGGAAAGGAGATATCAGTGGCCTGATGCCGCAGCTCTGATATTGCAGCAGGCCCAGCCTTTCACTGCATTAATCATGGAGTGGCTAGTAGGTAGAGTGGACAGGGTTAGAGGGGGGAAACTGATGGAGTACTCAGGAAATGCATGAGTAGCTCCAGGTTGTACACGCTAATGCTGATCAACCTCCATATTTACATGCATGTACCATGGGGGGGGGGGGGGGGATGGTTTCCAGCAGAGCCGTATTATATTTGACAGCATGTTTGCCTTATACAAAAATAATTCAGGAGCACCTACTGTAGCTGGCTGAGAGAAATATTTTAAATCTAGGTCACCATTTTCCCAGGGCTTACATTTACATTACAATCACTCAGCCGATGCTCTTATCCAGAGTGACGTACAGAAGTGGAGAACATCCGTGTAACTCGGGAATACAAAAAGTGAGACCACCAAGAAGGCGTATAAGCCCATTAACAACATTATTCGAAGGGAAATAGAAATAAAGAAAGAGGGAAAAAAAGAAAAGCCAGAAAGCTAATCTAAAGGGGGTCGGGAAGCCATGGCGCAATCTGAAGAGGCGGGTCTTCAGTCGGCGTCAGAATATGGGCATGCTTTCTGCTGTTCTGACTGCAGTGGGAAGCTCAATCCACTGGGGGGGGGCTGGGACAGACAGGAGACGTAACCTGGAACTGCAGGCACGCAGCAGGTGAGATACCAGACACACAGAGGTAGCAGAACAGAGAGGTCTGATAGGTGTGTAGGGTCTGTTGATATGTTGAAGACATAACTGAGCTACACCTTTAGCTGCCCAGTTGGTTAGCGACAAGGTTTTGATGTGAGCTGATATAGGTAGACAGTAGGAGGGAGATGAGAAGGGGAGTGACATGACTGAGTTGGGGAGGTTGTATATCAGATGAGCTACAACACTTTGGATTTTGAGCTGCAAGGTTTATAGCCGAGGCAGGGAGACCTGCAAGGAGGGAGCTGCAGTAGTCTGGGTCGGAGAGTATTAGTGTCTCCTCTTTCCCTATTTTCTAGGTCCTAAGCATGCGTTTAATCATTTATCTATTTCCAATTTTCCCCATGCAACATATCCCATTTCCTCGCGACATTTATTAGCGACTTTTTTCACCTTTAGGATTCTGCATTGGAGGACGATAGGCTATCTATTTCGCATTGATTTAATTGAATGTATTTGAGTTAAGAGGTATGTTTTAATCGCTATACGTGCAATAAGAGTGAATGTATGCACCGAGTTCGTCATTATTGTCATTACAGACGGGTGTAAGAAAGAGGTACCCCTGGGAACACAGTGCAGTGTAATAACAGCCATAAACAATTAAAAACAGAAAGAAATACAATAATTATTTTAATAAAATAATTAACATTATAAAAAAGACAATGAGCAATAAATGCAAAGTATAATTTTTTCCTGCTTGGGGAAATAATTATTCCTGCCGAATATGATCCACGAAAATGGTGAATTGGCTTTTGAATAGGTTATGATCATGCACACATTGGGGAAAGCCCTGAAATTAGCAACTCGCCGTACACTGTGGTGGGATTTGGGCCGTTAACGTGGTCTCACCTAGCGGGCAGCGCGAGCGCGAATTGCAGTGTAATTTAGCCCAAAATAGCATTCCGCTGCAGTAAAATTGAACTGGGCTGCACCCTCTTGACGGACCCACCCACCCAGCAGCGGCTTCCCTCCCACCTCAGCGCACGGCGAGTCCCCAAATGACCAAACAAGCTCAGGTGTGTGCAAATCCGTGACAAAATTGCTACCTCGCCAGTGATGGCTTGCCACCGGCCGGGAAATAGAGCCCCAAATTTGCAGTTTCGCTGCTCGCTCTGGACTGACACACCTCCACCAGCGACTCTCCTCCCACTTCCGGCTCACGGTGAGTCAGGCGGGCTCAGGAGCGTAAAAATACATGCCGGAAATGTGACTTTGCCGATGCGCTGGCTCGCCACCCGCCATGCGCCATGCGCCAGCCGGAAAATAGAGCCCTCGGTTGAATGGTCAGCCCTGAAGCGAGACTGGAGGTGAGTCTGGATGTCAAAGGCTTTTTTTGTAGATGATACTCAAGTAGTTAACACATTTCAAGTAGTGTGCTGACACACATTTGCAACCTATCCCATAAATGACTCACTTCAAAATACTCAGTAACCCTGACGACCGTTCAATCAAGTGTTTAAAGTTATGGACAGATTATAACAACTTTATTTTCTTTCACGGGGTGTCAGGGGTGTCATAATTGACTCTGACAGAAATTGCAGGAAAATGTATGACGTTGCGTCACTTTAGCTCCGAGAGTATCATTTCCATTACCGGTGACATGGCTCTTAGCCAGGTCCCGTTTACTCCTTCTAGCCTAATTTCCATAGATCTGCTTTTTGCTTTAATGGCGGGACTCTCAGAACACCCTTCGCTGCATTGGCTCATTCTTCTACAGCAGATATTGAATTTCCTCATGCAGAAATACATATTTAATTATGTTTGGTTATACTTGAACCGGTGGGACTTTTCCCTTAAAAAAGGAGGGGGGAAATATATTTCCTATTTTTCTTTCTATTAAAATTTAAAACTGCACTCACTGTAACATATTTGAACCTTTGGCTGAGATTAAACATTTATTGAATTCCAGTCATATTTAAGGAAGGACAAGATTTATTTAGAGAATAAGTTTATTTGCTGAATTTTGATTTGCACATTGTGGTACAAAATGTACTGAAACTATGTATTTGTGCATCTGGGGAGTTTAGCTACTGTTTCTGGGAGTGCCTCCACTACCCCAAAAAGGACGAACCCAAGTACACCATTCAGCTTGCAGAAGAATGCTCATAAACAACCTTAGACCACTAATGTTTCAGTCACTGTTTGTAAACAACCTGAGACCACTAATATTTCAGTCACTGTTTATAAACAACCTTAAACCACTAATATTTCAGTCACTCGATATAAACAACCTCAGTTAGACCACTAATGATTCAGTCACTGTTTATAAACAACCTTAAACCACTAATATTTCAGTCACTGGATATAAACAACCTCAGTCAGACCACTAATGTTTAAGCACTAGCATGTTGTGATAAAGGAACGGCAGCAAAATCACTGGGAACCTACTGTAGATTGTTAATAATCAGGGCAAAACATATTAAAATGACCTTTCTTTAAAAATAAATGCATAATATTGTAGGGCTGTGCCCTGGATACATACACATACATACATACATATATACATACACACACTCATGTATGCACACACACACACGGGCATCTTGTTTATGTTCTCTAGGGTAATTCCAATACGATTTCAGCAACACTGATTGGTCTTCACTAAATGTATTTTTCAGGTGCGACACAGTCCCATTGGATAGAAACAGCCATTAACAATGCTGCATGTTTGCATTTCCCTTGGTGTTTGATAGCGAAGTCTGCTAGTAATAGTCTGGATAAGCTGGTTTGGGTTCCATGCATGTAAACCACATCCGATCAAATGTTTTTCATTAAAGTAATGTTCATTAATGTTTACATTGGGTTGCTCATGTCACAATTAATTCAAAGAGGCAACACATTGGCCATACTGTCGGCACGATGTCAAACAAATTGGGGTGCCTCATCATTTCAGGTGCAATAGTGCAACTAACCCATGAAAAAATTTTATAATGAAGACGATCATTTTAATATCACTTGCCTTGAAATATAAGACCAGCTTTGTTTTTTTTAAATTATCTTTTGAAATATTGGGCGGTATGTTCAGTGACAGCAATAAAGGAGATAAAAATTTCAAAACAAGAACCAATTCACCTATAATGCAACAGATTTATTGCCTTAACTCCTGGTAGCTCTTCCACAGGAATGACAACCAACATTGGATAATACAAAGCAATTTTACCTAAGAATGCAATCAATATGTTCAGCAGAATAATGCACTTCTTTCATTGATCAGATCTGCACAGTGGCTTTTGCCTTGGTTATGGAGGCTCAATTTGAGTTAGCTGCTGTGGATATCAGAGTACTGTCTATCAAGACTATCACACTATTTCACTAAATTTAATCTGACTCCAGCATGCTGCATGTCCTATTATGAATAATGCCTTTGATGTAGTTTTCTTACATTGATGTTACACTGACGGAGAAATGCGCTGCTATATTTCTGCTACCATTTCTGTTAATAAGCATCACCGTGTTTCCGCAAGCTTGGGGGAAAGTTAAAAAAAATATATTTTATCATCTATCATTCATTGTCATGCATTATTAATATATAGGTCATTTACTAAATGATAGGCAGAGTACTTACAATGGCATGCAACATCAAAGCCTATTTCTTCACAGCCAGATTACCCTTCCTGGTTAAATTTAGGTCTGATACTATAAGAAAAATGAAGGGATTAAATAAAGGGAGGCGTGATAAAAAATGAGAGTCTGCTGACTTTCCCAATTAACACATAAGCAGAAGCACAGAGACCTGTGCCAACCTGCTACACACCTGATGCGTCTCATGTAATAGATGACGAGCCTGATGAAGGTGTTGCAGGGAGCCCTTTTCCCTCATTCAGAATTGTGGTTTGCATTTTGCTATAACCCTTTATAAAGCCTGAGTCAAACAGAGTGCAGGAGGGCACAGCGTGATGTTCTTATGTTCTTTTGAGTTTCTGCGTGTAACACTGTAAATACCCACATTTGTTTGTTTTGGTCTCCTTGCACAGTCATTGCCAGTGTTAGTGAAGTGCTTTCTGGCAAGAGTATTCTTTTTTTTTTTTTTTAAAGAATGGTAATTCAGTGGCTGTGGCTAGTTGTCTGCAGTTGGTTAGATATTTAGAGGGCTTTAGAGAGTTTGACCCCATTAACAGCTTTGAGCGGCTATTGGCCAAACAATTACGAGCTCTTCACATTTGGCTCCATGGTTTTGCAGAGGCAAAACAGGGGGATGTTTGTCAGTCAACCAGGGTGCCCCTCCAAAATCAATATAAGAACCATTATCATTTCCTGGGTTTATTAATGACTTTGCCTTAAGCTTTCTGAGAGAATAATATTTACTCATATTTAGACAATGCTCCTGGTCTGCTCGGGCATGGTTCTATTGATTATGCTTGGAAGGGGTCCCTATAACTCTTACCAGTGACCAAACAAACAAACCAAAATCCAATCGATTAATGAACAAAAAGAATCAGGTGTCAAAGCTGCCAGAGAATACAAATGGCCCACTTTGGGTCAAACTGTCAAGAACAGGCCCAGGCCGGAATATCAACATGCACACAGGTTTTATGTTAATAGGCTTTTGCAGCTGAGCAAAGGTGGGGGGCTCACATGTTACAAAATATGTGAGCCCCCCACATGAGCTTTTTTGATTGGTTCAGACCATTTTTGCATGTGATGAAAGATATTTTAGATATTTAGAGAGGTTTCTTTTCAATGGCTTTACAATGGCAGGTATAGAGCATTCAGCTGTTTGTGGTCCAAACCAAGAAAAGACACTTTAAGTAACTCCAGCGCAGCGAAAACATACACCAAATGAAATAATATTAAAACTGTTCAAAGAAAGCAGTGTTTGCACTTTGCACATATAGTATAAAAATCTGTTCAATGTCACCTATTGTATCTTTATTGGGCCTGGGATACCTTCAAAAAAATGGAATCCTAATGCACAGCACTTTCAAATTGACTATACCGCCTTTTGAAAGTGTGGAAATCTCTTGTGCACCTTATCTATATCAATATTAATAGTTTTTTTTTCCCACTCTCTCCATCTGCAGTTTTGTTTGTGTGTGTGTGTGTGTGTAGAGTGCAGTGTATAAGTAGTTGGATAGTGTCACATTTTTTGTTGTTTTGGCTCCGTACTCTTGGCTCTGCAATGAAATACTGAACATGTTAAAGTACATACTGCTTTAATTCGAGGGTATTTGCATCCATATCGGGTGAACCACGTAGGAATGACAGCCCTTTTTATACATAGCTCCCCACCCCCCCATTTTAAGGGAGCAAAAGTAATTGGACAAATTAACATAATCTGAAATAAAGTCAGCATATTTAGCACTTGGTTGCAAATCCTTCAATGACTGAATGAATACTGGGTATCCAGACACTGGGTTATTTTCCCTGGTGATGCTCTGCCAGACCTGTACTCCAGCCATCTTCAGCTACTGCTTGTTTCTGGAGGCGTTTTGCCTTCAGTCTTGTCTTCAGCAAGTGAAACATATGTTCAGTTGGATTGAGGATGGGTGATTGACTTTTTGGCAGTGAAAAACTAATTGGTTGCTTTTAGCAGTATGTTTTGGCTCATTGTCTTGCTACAAGGAGAAGTAAGGTCCAATGAGTTTTGAGGCATTTGTTTGTATCTGAGCCGATAACATGTTTCGGTACATTTCAGAATTTTTCCTGCTGCTGCCATCAGCTGTCACGGCATCAATAATGACAAGTGAGCCAGTTCCAGTGGCAGCCATACATGCCCAAGCCATAACTCTACCTCCACCATGTTTCCCAGGTGAGGGGGGTGCTTTGGATCCTGAGCAGTCTCTTTCTCTAAACTTTTCTCTTTCCACCACTTTGGTACAAGTTAATACTCGTCTCATCTGTCCATAAGACTTTGTTCCAGAAATATATCGGTTTTTTTATGTACTTTTTTTAACAAACTCTAACCTATTCTTGAGGCTTACCAGTGGTTGGTGAACCCTCTGAGGTCATACTGGTGTAGTCTTCTTTATGATTGTCGTTGACATATCTATGCCTACATCCTGGAGAGTGTTCTTGATCTGTTGGACAATTGAAAGTATTCTTTGGTCAGGCACTACACTGGTTTTCCGTGGTCTACCAGGTCGTTTGCTATTGCTGAGCTCACCAGTGTGTTCTTGCTTCCTAACAATGTATCAAACAGTTGATTTTGACACACTCAATGTTTTAGTTATGTCTCTGATCGATTGACTCATGATGGCCTGCTTTGCTGGCATTAACACTTATTTTGTCCCCCATGTTGAGAGACAACAGAAACCCAATCCAAGTGCAAATCCTAGACCTTTTGTTAGCTTTCTTTTGCATGAAATAATGATGCAAATACACACAGCTGTCCAAGAAACAGCTGATCAGCCAATTGTCCAATTACTTTTGCTCCCTAAAATGGAGGGGGGGGGGGGGTGCTATGTGTAAAAAGGGCTTTAATTCCTACACAAATCACACAATATCGATGTGAATACCCTCAAATTAAAGCTGACAGTCTGTAATTTGACCTCATGTTCATTGTTTCTATTTCAAATCAAATGTGCTGGAGTACAGAGCCAAAATAATAAACATTGTGTGACTGTTCAAATACATACACAATGCACTGCATATGCGTACATCCTCCTGAGACCTGGTAGAAAAATAAAAAAAGTAATTAAATTTTTTACATAACACAAGTTTCTTGAATAAAGACTTGTTGTAGTAAAATATTTTCAAAAATATGATTTACTTTATTTATGGAATGTAGGTTTAGTAGATAAGCATAGTTGAATATCTGGTTCTTGAGATTAAGACCAGATACTTATGTCCGCTACAGGAGACAAAAATGAATTTCCAGAGTATTAGGAGTATATACAGTTGAAGTCGGAAGTTTACATACACTTAGGTTGAAGTCATTAAAACTCATTTTTAACCACTCCACAGATTTCATGTTAGCAAACTATAGTGTTGGCAAGCCAGTTAGGAGATCTACTTTGTGCATGACACAATTTTTCCAACAATTTTACTGATTATTTCACATTTAATTCACTATATCACAATTCCAGTGGGTCAGAAGTTTACATACACTAAGTTGACTGTGCCTTTAAGCAGAAAATTCCAGAAAATGATGTCATGGCTTTAGAAACTTCTGATAGGCTAATTGACATTATTTGAGTCAATTGGAGGTGTACCTGTGGATGTATTTTAAGGCCTACATTCAAACTCAGTGCCTCTTTGCTTGACATCATGGGAAAATAAAAATAAATCAGCCAAGACCTCAGAAAGAAAATTGTGGACCTCCACAAGTCTGGCTCATCCTTGGGAGCAATTTCCAAATGGCTGAAGGTACCACGTTTGTCTGTACAAACAATAGTATGCAAGTATAAACACCATGGGACCACGCAGCCATCATACCGCTCAGGAAAGAGACGCGTTCTGTCTCCTAGAGATTAACGTGCTTTGGTGCGAAAAGGTTTGCAAGCCGAAGAACACCATCCCAACCGTGAAGCACGGGGGTGGCAGCATCATGTTGCGGGGGTTCTTTGCTGCAGGAGGGACTTCATAAAATAGATGGTATCATGATGAAGGGAAATTATGTTCATATATTGAAGAAACATCTCAAGACATCAGCCAGGAAGTTAAAGCTTGGTTGCAAATGGCTCTTCCAAATGGACAATGACTCAAAGCATACTTCCGAAGTTGTGGCAAAATGATTAAGGACAACAAAGTCAAGGTATTGGAGTGGCCATCACAAAGTCCTGATCTCAATCCAATCGAAAATTTGTAGGCAGAACTGAAAAAGCGTGTGCGAGCAAGGAGGTCTACAAACCTGACTCAGTTACACAAGTTCTGTCAGGAGGAATGGGCCAAATTTCCTGCAATTGTGAGAAGGCTAACCCGAAACATTTGACGCAAGGCTTGTGCTGCGCACCTAACACACCTGAGAACATGCTACTTCCCCCCACCCCCACCCGCCTGCTTTCTCCAAGAGGGCGAGAGAAAGACGTCACCCCCCCCAGTCTGAAGCATGATTTGTCCGCGCAAGCTGGAGGACTGATACTTGCTTTGTGTTTGCTTCAGTTTGCTCCGGACTGAGAGGGGAACTGGACGTGACCGGTGTCACAAGCGGGAACACTTACTCTGCACTAAGCCTCGCTCCTTCACATTTGGGAATAGCAAGACAACAGAGCAAAAATAAAGATGAAACCTCCTCAGCCGGCCACAGCAAGTGACAGACCCTGCAAGGCCTTTGTCTGTGCTTTTTTCAGATGTTGTGTGAGGGGAGCGCGTGGAGTGCAGAGGACCAGACGCGGGCAATAGGGTACTGAAAGCTCCCACGAATGGGAACCACTGAATGGAGAAACAAACAATGGGAGAGGAAATAAACAATGCTCCCACTCTCGACTGGAGAGTAACAAAGAAAGGGAGACTAAAAGAGGAGAAATGAAAGTGACCCACAGGGGGGAACGGGCGAGTAACTCGTAAACACGAGAGTAACAGAGAAAGATACCTTGGCCTCTCAACAACCAGAGAGGTAGGAAACTAGGAGGTGAACAGAAACAAAATAAACTAAAAAAATAAAGACAGGAGACCTCTCGCTTTCCACAAGAAAGCAGACAGAGAGGGGGAAAGGAAAAAACCAGACAACCTTAGTTGTCGGCAGACAGAGCAAAGAAAACCAGAGCGAAGGACCGAATTGCAAGTGACAGAAAATAACCTATAATTCTATTTACACCAAAGGCAAGTCCCCGCGTTACCCCAAAAGCATATGGGGCAATGTGATCTCCTTAAGCGCCTAGTCCTATACCTTACCGGCTCTGAATTGTAAATGCAAACAATACAGAAGCCCCGGAAGCAGGAAACGCGGAGCTTAAATAGTGGACAGGTAACTTGGAACAGGTGCGACAGCTGAGTACCTGAAAGAGAGAACAACTGGAGTGGAGTAGCAAAATGAGCCTCGCGCTGCTCCCTTCGGCGAATTCCCGCAAAGAGAGAAGACTTGTTGACAGGTCGCTTGAAAAATGTGAAGTCAGGGGTTGCGTTATGTTTTTTCGTGCTTATCTGGAAATCTAACAAGCAACCTCATTTTTTTTCCACATTTATGGTTAGTATTGTTCAATGGCACTAGCTAACACATTAATTTAACTCTCTCGCTCTGTCTCTCTCTTTAATGTTTTGAAAACATCTCAGATTCAAATTCTCCATTTACATTTTATAAATAGCCATTATCAGTCAAGCAGTTTAATTAATTCCTGGAGCATGTAAGTTGCTTGGGTAGACTACCATGACTGCCTGCATGTCGACACAGCATTTTCGTACAATAATCATAATGCATTTTGATACCTGTATGCTTATTCATATTGTGGTGAATTGTAGGCAGTAATCGGTAACTCGACTTGAAAGGACTCGGCCGCAAATTCATGCTGCGAACCTCCTATTCCACCTCATCCCAACGGTGCGCTTTTAGATTGAGATCCGGGGACTGTGAGTGTGCAGGCCTTTGGCGTAAACTGAAGTCACTGTTATGTTTGTGGAACCAGCTTGAGATGATGTGTGCTTTGTAACATGGTGCATTATTCTGCTGAAAGTATCCATTTGAAAAAAGGGTAGACTGTGGCCATATAGGGAAGCACTTGGTCAACATGGGCAACAGTGCTTAGGTATGCTGTGGCATTCAAGTGATGCTAAATTGGTATTAAGGGGCCCACAAAAACATTCCCCACAGCATTACACCACCATCACCAGCCTGCACCGTTGACACAAGGCAGGATGCATCCATGGATTCAAGCTGTTTACCCCAAATTCTGACCTTACCATCTGCATGTCGCAGCAGAATTCGAGATTTGTCAGACCAGGCGATGTTCTTCCAATCTCTAATCATCCAGTTTTGGTGATCACGTGCCCACTGTAGCCTCATCTTCCTGTTCTTAGCTGACATGTGTGGAACCCGGCGTGGTCTTCTACTGCTCTCTCAGCAAGATTTGACGTGTTGTGTCTTTAAAGATACCCTTCTGCACATCAGTATTTGAGCATTTGTGGCCTTTCTGTTAGCGTGAACAATTCTTCTCTTTAATTAACAAGGTATATTCTGCCACAGAACTGCCACTCACTGAATGTTTTTCTTTTATCGCACCATCCTCTGTAATCTAGAAGCTGGACTCCCCACATCCGGCATCATACCATGGTCAAAGTCACTTAGATGTCAAAGTCACATCTTTTCCATTGTAATGTTTGGTCGAACAAAAAACGAAACCTCTTCACAATGTCTGCATGCTTTATGTATTAAGTTGTACCGAATAAAGTGGCCGGTGAGTGTATTTGCGAAAGTATAACTTGATTTTATTGCATTGCAGTGTGACCTGCGAGCTGTCGGGGTTATTGTCAATACTGTCATTGTATAGGATTTGTATAGCTGCAACGCAGCTATGTACAAAGTGGAGCTGCGTTACATTTCTATGCAGTCTGGAGACAAGTGTTTGAATGTTGATATTTTAAAAAGAAACCTAATTTGATTACTTTTGTGATAGAATAGCGTGATCAGTGCTATGATGGCCTGCTGGCATAGCGACATCTTATATGAGGCTGTTCTAATCACACTGGTTTGATTGTATGCTCCAAGGACCACTCCAGACTGATTGTACGTGTCAAAGGGTCTACAAAAAAAACAAAAAACGACAACACAACGAGGACAATTTCACCCGATACAGCCAACAATTTACCGGCATTTGGCACGTGTTCATTTCAGACCCTGCTTACACTACCAGGGAGGTTCTGATTAGCTTAATCCTGCTACAGTAATTCTGAGTTTCAGATTGTTCCACTATACACAACAAAGGGTTGTGGTGGATTGCTTATCTTATGAGGAGAGGTATTCGTTCGTTATCCCAAGAAGGTCTAGCCTTTTATCCACATTCCCAGGTTAAAATACATTAAAAACCCAGATAGTTCTGAAGAAAACCATTACTCTCCCGGTCACGCCGACTCATTTCACAGCACTGAGAGGCACGTTGTGCCCCTGCTTATAAATCATTCAACCAAAGTGTTGGGGAAAAAAAGCCATTTATTCATTTTTTATTTAATTTATGGTGGCCCTGTACTCTGCTGTCATGTACTTTTTATTTATTGAAGAACGGGGAGCAGAAGAGACAGTGAACCCCCACCCCCCCACATGAAACATCCTCTGTTGAGACTAAATCCAGGGCCAGACCTACTGTAATGGCCACTCTGATACATAGAACATCACTATGCTTCCACCTGCCATTGTTAATTTGAAATTGGCTTGAGTCCCTGGTGCAATTGAATAACATGATTTGGTGTTTCTTGTGTGTGTGTGTGTGTGTGTGTCTGCGCGCGCGCAAGGTTACGTATTTTCCTGTGGTAATGAAAGTGGACAGACATACTTGTAGGCCAGCTAATGAACTTCCAACTGAATGTCTCTGCTTGCAGTTGGATATTGAATCCCAATTTAATGTGTCTCTCAAATCAGGACTGTGGCACCAACAGCTGCAGAAAGGACACTGCGCTAGAAGTGTGTGCCCTGCTCTGATGCACCACAGGTGTACAATCCATGTTCAGAAAGTAGAAGCCCTCCCCCCCAGTATTTTGTTGTGATCACCTGGATTTGCTCCCCCCCCCAGTATTTTGTTGTGATCACCTGGATTTGCTAATTAGTACAATTATTCAGCCAGGAGGTAGAACTAATTAGTGAAATCAGCTGGCTCAGTTCATGGGTGGAAGAAACACGTGGCAGGACTTTAACATTCTGACCCCTGGATTTTACACCTCTGGCCGTCACCCTTGAGACAGAAGTCTTTAAACATTCCAGGCCATACTCTATACTACAGGAGCCAATCAGGGGAGGATCTCTCTCAGATAACTGGTAACCTGAGTGTGCCCGATTGTCATTTGGCGGAGCTAATGCAGTGACAACCCTGCCAACTGAAACACATTCTGGCAGAACAAAGCCAACAGTGTCCTGCCACTGCAGACTCCCAGTCACAGCTAATCACGTAGACCAGGTTCACATATATGATGCCACCAACCAGTGCAGCCCAGCCTGCACTCATGTCCAGCTCCTTTATTGACTGAGCCACTTTTATGTTTTCTATCCATACAGGGAATTGTTTGGCGTGAAAACAGAAAGGGCTGTAATGAATATGTGATTAAAAGACTTGTCCATCATTCATGCAAGGGACAATGAATGCAGTCTCAATGCCAGTAAACTTTCTTATGGACCGTTGTGTCCTCAGCCTTCATTTTTGCAGCTGCCAAAGTTTCTCTCATCAAGGAGGTGATATTGAGGTGACTGATTCGCTCGGCCTTTGCCCTAGAGATGTCAGCAAAGGCCTTTGAATTTGAAAATCCTCAAATTTGTACCTTCCCCCCAGCAGCATCTTGCAGCTTGCGTAGAGATACAAATTGTAATTATATGGCTTTATATTTTAGTTAATTACCTTTTAATTTTTGGTAGCACTTTACATTAAGTTGCACCTATACATGTATAGTTAAAGTGTAACAAATTTGGTAACAAGAGGTTATTACTGAGTAACTCCAATGTTGGTCACATGGAACAACGGTATTCTTAATTACACATGTGAATATTTTGAAATATTGTATTTACACTCATAGCCCACATCTTTATGATACACAACAAATAAACATTGTCTGTTAATTTCACAAGGTGTCTTTATGATATGGAATGATTTCATTTCAGCAGGAGAGATGTAACAGGGCTGGCCTTGTTTCACATGTGTAGCCTAATTAAGAATACCACTAACTGCTGTTCCATGTAACCTATGTTGGAGTTTGTTACGTCCCGAAATCAGCTTGTGTTATATTAACCAAGTTGATAGAGTCGGATGCAACAATTAGCCACTTAAAGGCGCACAAACTGTGAAGTTAGGAACCCACACTGACAACTAGGAGTTATATAAAAGATAAAGCAGTATTTATTTACAAGATTAAATTTATCTCCTAGCTAACTACGAGACTGAGTTGGCAAAGTCTCACCGGGTAGCTTCGATGACAATGTCCAGCGTCCAGCAGGCTACTCGGTCTGATCTCCGAAGTAGGTCTTCAGCTCCCGTTTTAAAAACGCCAACAATAAATAATACTAACTAATTGTTAAAAGTATTAACAGTCTCCGTTAAGGATTGGGTTAACTTAAAACAGTCAAAACTCCAGCAGGCAACAGCAACGGCATCTCTCTCGATGTTCACAGGCGCATCTCCTGGCATGGCGACGGGCATCCACTATTATAGGCCAGCATCTTCCGAATCCGCTGCTCCGCAACAGGCCTCTGCTTCCTCGGTTACAGCATCCACTGCTCCGGGTCTCTCAGCAACCGTGATGCATTCCCACCTCCACCTGTAAAGGGGAAAACAAAGAAAAACACAGCAGCACAGGGCCAAAACCAATAGAAAAGACAAATAATAAAAACTATATTACACGTGGCCGTAACAGAGTTACTACTTACTACCATGTTACCTATGTTGGAGTAATAACCTCTTGTTACCTAATTAGTTACAATTTAACTACACAGGTATAGGTGCAAATTAATGTAAAGTGTTACCAAATTTCCATTATGTAATGTGTGCCTTTACCCATAAAGGCTAGCACAGATTCACCTTGGACTTCACTATTCAAGCTTCAGAAGCAGATGTTTTAAAAGAACAAGACAGGGGCTAAAGGCCCGTCCACACCAAGAACAATAACTATAACGATAACTATAAATATATCGTTTTAAAAATCGTTCTAACTCAAGTGGATGGTGGACAACAGAACCATAACGACAACGACAGTGACAGTGATCACTTTCAGAGCGATTTGATGAACGATAGAAACACTGACAGCCAATCAAAATCCATCAGAATTTACAAGCTGCCGACACAGCTGGAGCGTGCAGCGCGTGCTTGGTGCCAATGGTTACAGAACGTTATCGTTCATCAGTGTGGATGCTCACATTGTTGTCGTTGTAGTTATTGTTATATTTATCGTTCTTGGTGTGAACGAGCCTTAACAAACTGTTCTTCATGGTTGTAGAATGACGGTTGGAATTGATGTAATTGACACAAACATTGTAGACAGTGTAACTACACGCAAAGTTACAAACCAACATACTTCCATACAGTGACAAAAATACCAGGCTTATCATTCTGAACTGCACTGCTTTCACCAGGCTTATAGCAGAGAGGCATGAGCCTGGCACGCGAGGCTACATCACAGCTGTTATCTAATAGGATATGGTATGTCCTGCTAATGTCACTTGCTGCATCTGTATTGGCATAAAAGGGACTATGCCTATTTACGGTACTTGACATTAGGATCTCATGTCGTTTCACTTCATATGTCATGATAATGTCACTTGCTGCATCAATGTTGACATAACATACCATATGCCTATTTGTGGTCAGTGACATAAACACTTATGAATGTGTTATGTAGTGCTTATGAAGACGTTATATAGCTGTCCAGCTGTGTCCAACGAAAAATCTCTCAAGCAAAAGCTGACTTGGAAACCTATTTTCACTGTTACACATCACCAGAGATTAACAAGTAATTTTGTTCAAAAGGTAAAATAATGTGTTTTATTAGAGTTTTGAACATTGACAAAATCAATATAAAAATGTAGAATATCGGCAGCCATATTGCCTTGGCACTGCTGGGATTCTAGTGTTCTCGAACACTCTGCAATTGAATGAGTTAAGAAAATGTTTAAAATGTGTTATAATTACATATTTCACTAACAATTCATCTTCAGTTTGATGATAAAATACAATCCAAGTCTGCTTCACTGTGGCTTCTGCGTCAGTGGAGTAACTTGATCAGTTTTGACCAATGGTATTCTGAGCTACTGAGGCACTGGGGTATAGATATAGACAAGAGATTGGAGACAGGGCTCCATAAGTTTTATATTATAAAAATGTATTTGAATGTAATATTTCCCAAAAAAGTCTGAACCAAAATAATTATTGTTTCACAAACTGCTACACATAATGAAATTTATGATCGCAAAACAATTTACCAATGAGGTTTTCTTTGGTTGTAAAATCAGCTTGGGTTTCTCCATTGAATTTAATGGGCAGAAAGCTCTTTTGTATTTAGCATGAACACTTCTGGGTCCTTTACTGCCAGGCCCCCCTCTCCCACCCTCTCCAATTCCTCTATACGCTCTATGGTCTCAGTTCCAACCCTAACCCTCCACAGTATGCCTGCTTGCCTTGGCAGCCTGGTCGCCCGGCCATCCGCGACGCTGCCATCTTTAAATGTCACTGCAGCGCATCCCATTTTCCGCACTCGTAGTTTCCCCAGTGCGGATCAACGGCGGCAGCTGCCTTCCTCTGGGGGTAAGAAACCTGTCGAAATTACCTCAGGTGAATAACACGCCCTGTTACTTCGCGTTCCGCTGCTGCTCGTAACGCCGAGCACCAGCCCCTTTCCCCTCATGAATTAAAGTCCGCTTACAGTGGAATTGCTGCTGGTGGCGCTTGAAGAAAGGGTCGCGTCGTCCTGTGGCTGCTGCAGCAGAGTGAGCACGACCAGATTCCCGATGCACACACACAATTTCCCTTGTGCACTTTTTTAAAACGGTGTCTGTTTTTCTCTCACAAAATGTACCTTTCAATTCGCTAGCCACATGGTAATTTGCTTTGACTGTTTTCCCCATTACAGGATATACTGTATAATTCAGAGCTCAATAGGAGAGGCATATCACTCACTCACAACAGCAGGTAAACCCATCGTACCCCTGATAGGATGAGGCTAACTGTAGCCCGCCATTGTGGGCTCTACAGTCAGTTAATGGAATAATTCAGACTCAAACCTGTGATCATTTCGCCATGTCTGGCCCTTGTTAACATCCATGTTGTTCATGGAGGATACGTTATTTAGACAATGGGTAACACTTTATTTGACAGTGTTCGTCATGACATTGTCAAATAAATTGTTACCAAACAATGTTATATGGGGCTATTTTTATATTGGCTGTAATTCACATTGATTAACTACTTGTTGTTATTGCCCAACAACTGCCATTCTCAGGATATTGCATTTTATACTCAAGTTAATTTGTCATTTTTGTTTTTTTCTCATATTTAACTAATTCCTTTTTCAAAAGATAATAAAACAGGAAATAAATAACTGACTGTAAAATGATAAGGGTTTTTATTTCCAGAGCTGCATTTATTGCTGTGTAATCAAATGTTAAATGCTACAATAATTCAATAAGTTAATTAAAGCAGATATATAAGTCTGATTAGACTACAAACAGGTGCTCAATATTTGTGATGACATTTTGAGTGCATGGAAATACTGGCATGCTGTTGACTCTTGGGATGTTCCTATATCTTTCCTCTGATCAATGTATCAAAAACAATTGGGAAAGCGTTATAATATGGATCAGCTATAGTCAATGAGCAAGATCTGTACTACAGATTCTTCTATGACGATCATAGAATAATAGTAATAGATGCATTTGGGAATTTAGGAAGTGTCACACAACAGTATGGCTATATCCATGAATGATGCAATAATTGGAATTTAGGACTGGGATGTTATGATGTACTTTATCATGTCATTCCGTTATATGGGGCAGAATATTCACATGACATGCTGCTAATATATATGTTCTGCTGGTTTCCAGGTACAACAGTACCTTTGCAATTTTGTCAGTGGTACCACATAAATAACTTGTTAACGCTCATACATTTTAAGAAGAACGAACAAGAGCCCAGTTCAGTTTTGGCTCTTTGGAGGAGCATTGAACTCCCTTACATTTTATGATATGATTGTTTCAAACAGAGGTTCCCATCAGATTGGTCGGAACATTCTCACACATTGCACTGCCCTCCCCTTATAAAAACTGCCTAACTGACAAACGTTTTTCAAACAGAGTGGTTCTAACATATGCATATTTAGGGTATTTTTTATTCCTGAATATTTCAATGTGCATGTACTTAATTTAGTAATGAGGGTACAGTGCCTATTTCTTCCCTATATTTAGTGTCTGTACTTATATTTAACTTTTACAGTGATGAGTTAGAATTTATGACTGTAGTGCCTGCACATAGTTATTTATACTGCATCAGACACAGAAGCAATATGCTACTGAAATAAACATTTTACAACTTAAGTAGTACAGTAATGAATGGGCGAGTGACATCTTGTAAAAGTGTAATGAGAATGATTGGTAATTAAGCACTCCGGTGTCTTACGGGAACCCACAGTCCATGAGAACTGTTATATATACTGAACCATAGCAATGGACACATCTGAAAGCCAGTCCTCTTTTGAGTATATACCCTTGCTTATCAAGCTGATGAGCTCACTGCGAAGACCATAGTTTGGATTATGATTAGTTCTTTGACAAGAACACCACACTATGCAAGAATGGCATTACCTTGCTCTAGGCTACGAGCATCACAGTAAGAATAGCTTCAATTTATTTCAAATATACATAATGTAGGCTCACTCCATAGATATGTTCTTAGTCGTTTACATAGTTCTGTCTAACTATAACCCATATACACAAGCACAAAATGCTGAGCTAAGACTCCCTGACCCTGATTGATCTAAGAATGATCCTCTCAGGATACGTCAATGGGTTGGTGTCCCTCTGCACAATGTAGTTAACTGTACACGTTATATTTAGCAATGTGGCAAATTAAAACAACTGGATTATTTCAAATGACAGGAGATGCCATTGAACACTATGGGCCTGATTTACTAAGGCCTTTAGCATGTGCAAAAACCTTTAGCACACGAAAAACCAATAACATGACTGTCGTGTCGTTAGGTACATTAATAATTTGGCAGTGAAGACAGACAGTTAAAACTTCTTAACAGTCATCACATGGAGGCACCAATGAATGTGCAGAATATATATAAATTTATATATTTCTTCACACTAGGTGCAAAAGTATAATTAATCAGTCTCATAAAATGAATTATTAAATCATGATTATGAATTTCAATGTTAACTATTACAATAATAATCAATAACTTAATCTGAAGGCGTAAGTTCTTTTGGAGGATAGGCTCAAATGTGTATCCAAACAACGATCAGACCGACGACCAGGTTTGACAAAATACAATTTATTAAATAACAAACATGTCTAAAACTAACATCCTAAAAACAGTGAATGATATGGAAAGGAAAATGAAGTGTAGGCAAAGAATGAGGCATATAGAATTCACAGTTCTATTTCTGTATGTGCGCCAGACACGTGGTGTTCAGAGATCACAAGACCATATACCTCGAGGGGGAAATACAAATCTCGCTTTAGCATGAAGCTAACGTGGCCTGAAACATGGCGTATATTGAGGCTATATAAATTTAGCTACGTCTAGTTAAATCCCAGGCCCCTATCCTATATCTAATGGGTTAGGTATTAGTAGAAAGATTGCATACACCGATCTCGATTTAAAAGGGAGGCGGATTGTAAATTTGTTTTAGAATAAGTTAGATTAGGCTCTGTAACTTTAGCGTATGCGAGGCTAATTGGCTGTCGATAGCCTGCAAGCCATGTGTTGAGTTATAAGTTAACGTTACTCTAAATACACACAATGGATACAATCAAATATCTAATTACATTGACAATAAACATTACACAAAACTAACTATTGCCCGGATGTTCATACTGCACTGAAGTTGCTACAGGCGAGTCCATGGCTTTGATGATGCCCAGAAAGTTCTTTCCTTTGGCAGCGTCTGGACCTATGGTCCGGACTGGACTTTCTCTCGGTTTCCTTGCGGGTAGAGCAGCTTGCTTGCTTGGTCCTTTGGTGAGTCGTTGCTGGAAACTTGCCGTTGGAGTCCTTCTGTCCATTCAACAAGTGGTTTCCTTAGGTTCCTTTGCGGTTCGTGGTAACATAGGCTACACATGTTTCTCGGGCTGTCGCTTTAAGGCTACGCCGTATGACGGTAGCTCAGTGTAGCTAGCCGTTTTAGTTGCCGTTTTAGTCGCGAACACACTAACTCAGAGCTGGGTGACAGAGCGTCGTTGTGGCTGCATAACCCGAGGGAGGGAGCAGTTCTCTCCGCGTGTCCCTTCCCAGCCGGGAAGATGGACAGGAGACGATTCTTCCAACAAGTGAAAATGGTAAGAAAAAAGTGGGAGAACAAGAAGTTTGCTCAAAGTTTTATAGAACCTGGGGACTCAGTCCTGATTGGTCAATGATCACATGACTGCCCGGGATCACATGACTGTAGCATGCCGGTATATGTAGTCTTTTGGAAATGCAGTCCAGAGTCACATAAATGCGGCTTTATTCCCAATGGACATGCACTACATGACCAATGATTGGTCATGGTATTTGTTCTGCACCAATCATTGGTTGTGTTACTAGTTTTCGATGTGCAAAAAGGTTTTGCATACAGTATGCTAAAGGTCTTAGTAAATCAGGCCCTATATGTAGATTCAATCTCTTCATGTTTTTTTTTTAGCTGTCTCATATGCAGATAACAAGGATGGCTATATAGATTGTAGATTTACTGTAAATCCTGATAGTCATTCTAATGTGGATATTATTTACCTAATTACCTTCCATCAAAGGTCAGAAATAATTGTTTCCATGAAAACATTCGTCTAGAGAGATGCACAATAATATAAGATAGCCTTGTAGTCCATTTAAAATCTCAGAAATGTTTTGGGGTACAGATAGATTAGAGACCTTTTAAAACTCAAAGTACAGCATTTTTGGAAGCATATGAAATATGAGGCTTATATATGTGTTAAAACTAAATGCATCAAAGAATGTAAATATGCACCCAAAACCACAATAATTGCAAATCCATTACTAGAATTCATCTTAAAATTCAATAATGCAAAACTAATAATGATCTTCTCAAGCCTACAACGAGTGGATTTGCCAGAGGCATCTTGCTTGGGAACCTGTAGGTAGATTAAAGTTGGTTGCGTAACACCACATAACGAGTCATAAATTTTGTCTCTTTGATTTATTTTAATCTCACACTCCTTTGATAGTAAATGGGTCGAGCCCTGCGCTCCACTTAGCAGCCTTGTGCTCGGCACACATATCTGCACTGCAGGAGGGCCAGGTCTTGGCCACGTGAAGCTAAATAAACACTTGATATTTTATTCATTTTGCTAATTTGCCCCAAGCAAGATGTGAGAGACACCTCCTCAGTTAGGAGTGGACATCATGTACACCTCTCTGCTGAGAAGGTTCTAGAAAAGAGACACTGAATATCCACTCCTCAGTTAAGAGTGGGCATCATTTACACCTCTCTGCTGTGAACGTTCTAGAAAAGAGATACTGAATATCCACTCCTCAGTTAAGAGTGGGCATCATTTACACATCTCTGTTGAGAAGGCTCTAGAAAAGAGATACTGAATATCCACTCCTCAGTTAAGAGTGGGCATCATGTACACCTCTCTGCTGAGAAGGTTCTAGAAAAGAGACACTGAATATCCACTCCTCAGGTCCTTTATATTTGCCTTCTCTTATTAATGGGGTGGTTAGGGACCAAAGGGCAGGAGTCACACCATACATTAAGGCAATTGGCCTTAGCTAGGCCAGGCTCCACCCTGCTGTGCACATTTGCGGTGCTGGAAAATGAAAATGACACACAGGCATCCAGTTTTTCCTGATTGTCTGATTGTGTACTTTGATGAAATGGAGTGTGAAGTAGAACACAATGTGGAACATGCCAGAAACGTTCTGGGAAAGCCCTGTTTCCTGATGTTACAGCACAGAGATGGTTGGTCTTGCTCTGTATGGGCCTGTACCCAAATGATATAGCACATGCAAAATTTACCAGTCAAAAACCTGGCTTAGTTCAAGGCTTTGTAGAATGTTAAAGATTGTCAAAAGAAGACTTGGGGTAGATTAAATCAAACACACAGCCAGTTTAAGGGCATATGCAATTCAATCAAGCCAGATTTACTTGCCCTGGATTAATCCAGGACCGTATCCCCATAAAGTCTCTGTATGCTGTTACAGCACAGGAATTTTATAGCCAATGAAAATAGTTGTTTGTTGACTCAGTGGGTTGTGTTTGATTGGTCACACTAAACACACTAAATGTGTTTTTTTGGGTCGTGGGTTTCAAGCATGCTAAGATCTTGGTAGAACAACATAAGCAAGATATAACACCATGGGAAAGATTGTTACTACTTTAAAACAACATTCTGCTCTCCTGGTTTAATACAATATAATACAATTTTAAGAGTCTGTTGAATGCTCTGAAATAAAATTGATTCTGTTATACACCTAAAATGAAAAAAAATATTTTAGGTGCTTATTATCCATTGCGATTGTTATTATCCATTGCGATTGTTTCTAAATTCTTCCACAAAGCAAAACAAATTGGCTATTCAGAAACATCAGAAATTAATGGTGAAGTTATTTGTGTGCGCAAACACCTGCTAAATGATGACCAGTGAGAAAGTGTTTCATTTATTTCCGTATGTTATTTTCCCATAAATATCGGGGTGCAGCAGCACCTATTTGCTCTCAGCAGTCATGGACACCAAAGGTGAGTTGATGCTTTCACCACCCTTTGTGGCGCAAGACTGTTGATGGAGGGGGCACACAGTTCTGCATCTAATTGTGAGTATAGAGATTCAACCTGTAGCTACATAGCATGAAACAATGAGGGGCTTGTGCAGGCTATTTTTATGGAGCAGGCTTTTTTGTGGGCAGGTTTCATATGTTTTTTTCTATTTTGTGCATCCGGGGGTTGCAGAAAAACTGGGGATAAAGGATGTCCGTATAAAAATGGCAACAAATAAGGTGGCTCTGTTCGGACTAGTGGGGGAACAAACATCACTTTGGAACTTTTAACAGCGGATCAGCAAATAGTTTACAGGATGGGAGATGCCGTCACTGGGCTGGATGTACCTGATTTGTGTTTCGGAAACTACCATCTGGTAAATAAAGCGATATTGTCATCTTTTTATAAAAAAAAAAAATTTGTTTCTGATTTTCAATTGGCTACCCAATTTAGTAGCCAATTGAACCCCTATTCTAATTCAATTTCCCCCCGTGTAGCAACCGCTAGAGAGCCACCGCTGCACAACCCTGTCAGCCGGTAGTAGGAATGAGGTCGCCACGTCCTCTACAGGGCGCGACTCCTCGAGCTCCTGACCGTGAATCCAGCTCGCCCAGGGCCGCTATGCGTGCAGCGATTCTCTCCGAGCCCCTCCCCCCACCCGGAAGCAGCCGCCAATTGCTGCTCCACAGGGCGCCGGCCATGCTCAGATCTGGCAGGACCAGGGCGCGAACCCCGATCCTCGGAGCACAACCGCACCGACTGAAAGTCGGCGCTCTTACCGTTGTACCACGCGACGGCCCCGATATTGTCATCTTTAAGTGAACATGTGAACTGAGACATGTAATGCAAAATAAAGTTACCACGTTCCTGTGATTTTCCCTGCCTGCACCCATGACTTGCTATTAAAAACAAATATAAAATGGTACGGGCATGAGTCAAAATGGTAAACTAAATTATACAGTTATGTGAAATTTTACTCTATGGACAGTTTCCAGATATCGTGTGGCAGGCTTCTAATTAATTTCATCATGATTAGACTCACATTTGTCCCATAGGCATATCAGTACACCAAAATTGGCACAAGGTTGGTTTGATGGAATTTGAAAAAAGTCTGGTTTTATTGAATATGCCCTTAAACTGGCTAAGTGCATTGGACTGAATCTTAGGTTACCTTTATTTACAAAAGGAATTTTCTAAATATTGTCTGTTTTGCAGGAAAGTGCTGTAGTTGCAGAGCGTGGGTCTTTCTGTAGTTAACTCATACCATCAGCATTTATCGAGGCATGCTTTAAAGAGCTATTTCTCTGATCACACCAGAACTAATTTGTCCTGCTCGTTTGAACAATGGCGATGCTTTTAGTTTAATCTTGTGTTTTATATTTCACCCTTGGTCAGCAAAACCTGCGCGTTGACCACCACAAATTGATTACGGGTCACCGAATCCTTTATTTAAATTTTTTACAGCTGCTATTCTCTTCATGCATGACTTCTGTCTCGCCGCAGTAATTTAAGCTTTATTGCAGGATTGCCATAACCTTTCCATTAGCCTACACTGGCTTTTTTTTCTGCGCCTCAGGCCATTTGGCCATGTTAGCACTCGCCTTTCCCTCGGAGGCGTCAGCTAACTTCCCGTCAACTGCCGAAATTAGGGGCAAGAAGCTTCACCAATGACTCCCACCGCCTTACTCTGACGGAAGAATTATTTTAGCCCTTTCAGCGGGACTCTTGTGAGTAATTGCGCGGTGCCCGATGAATATGGGCCACGCTGTGTACTGGGAGGCCGCTGTCAGAACGGGACGGCGCCAAATCGATTCTCCTCTTCCTCCTCTTGTTCAACGCCATGGACAGCGCTGCAGGCCCCAGAAACCTTTTATTTCTGTCAGCAGTGATCTTCCTTGTGCAGCTCCAGCAGGAGTGGCCATGCTCACGGAATATTACCTCCCAGCACAAAGCATCCATCAGTACCGGCACCTGCATGTCGATGGTGTCTGGACCTCCTGCGGTCACACACACAGAGGAACACGCGGAGGAGCCTACAGCCAGATTAGAGTGATTCTGACACATTCCACCGACATACAATTTTCGAGATTTCACAGAAATGTCTCGGCGCACGTTGCGCTCGTCGAGAACGCACAGGGGGCTTATTATCTCCACCAGTCACGTGACTGCGTGAGGAAACGCCGGAGAAAATGTACACTCGAAACATGCTGGGAGGCTGCAGATTTCAGATAGCCAGGCTCATTCACGGCCGAGAACGCTTTCATAATTGAACCAGCTTCTCTTCTTGTTTGTTAGAGCTGGCCTTTGACCCCAAAGTGAAGCTAGTGGAACAGCCTTGATCTCAGTGACCTTCTCTTTGGATGACTGCCATAGCACCTGGCTGCTGTATTCATATTCTCATTTATGCACATTATCATTTAATCAGCTGGGCTAATGCTCGGAAGATACCCACACACAGCAGTGTCCGACCCATCTGTTCAAGCCAAGACTCCATTATTTATATCCATCGAGTGAAATAGGCATCGTTGCCTCTTCTAATTTGACATTCAGTCACATTTTACTTGCGATAAAGCCTGAATATGAAAGATATTCAATACATACAGTATTTCACGCTGTAGCAACACCGTAAATAAAAATAAATTAGATATAAATTCAAACAATAATTCCCCAGAGTTTTTGTTTCTGTTTTTTCAACTGCCTATTCTTCTACTTTAATGGCTTCAGTTAGTTTATACATCAGCTTGCGTGATCCAAACATCAGGAACAGGAACAGCATATGTGTGTTGCACTTAATAAGATCCCTACAGTCAGCTCTCTCTTCTTAAGCTGGCCCAGGTCACATGTTTTGAGCTGCGGTGGTATCAGACGGGCAACGCTGAAGGCAAGGTTATCGATCCCCTCTGAACATAACAGGCAACCGTGGCACGTTCCGCTGGGCCCCACAGATGCCTGCACGAACAGCCCCAGACAGTCACAGCCCCAGACAGTCGGCTCGCCACGTGATGACTGAACGATATCATCTGTGCCTCCTGACATTGAATTAATGTTTTATATTTCCCTGTCACCACGTTTGTACTATTATTATCTTAATGTCTTAACATCCCAATATTTGTAAATGCATCGCAACAGTTGCAAACGCACCTTTAATACTGGCTCTGGTTGTCACGTCAGATTGCATTGTTATCTTCCCTCAAATTGACCCTCAAACCCTTGGCCGGGAAAGGAGGCGGCAGACGGTGAGGCGAATGGGGAAGCCAGCATGAATATTTCATAAATACAAATGGAGCATCTTTAGCCTGCCCACCCCCCCCTCTCTCAGCCCGAGGTTTTGACCGGCCGTCCGTGCTGGCCAGAGCGCGACCAGCTTTCCCATATGGTGTTTATCAGGCTTCTCCCTCAGTTTTAATTAACACCTTTTGAAAGGCGCACAGCGGCCCCCGTCAGATGAGGAAAGGTCAAACTGGCAAAAAGCGTTCGCCGTGTGAGGGTCCACCGCCAGCGAGTCAGTCAGCCGAAAGGACGGAGGAGAGTCTCATCTCGCCGACGTTTTTACCTGTAAACACTGCACTAATAATGGACCATCAGCGTTTCAGCCCCAGCATACTGACACAATGCTTCCGGTTAAGCCCTTTCTCCGCAGTGCATATTGTGCAGACCACGCCATGGCTCAGTTTTCGGGCAGTTCCATCTTTACCCTGGCGATGTTTGTAAAGAAAAATGTCCCAAGGAGTTATGGGATAGCTCCCCACCTCTATGGTGGGCTCTCCTCATCCAGTTACTAAAGGCATTTGGACAACATTCTGCCCTAACTGCCCCCCACCCCCCCAAAAAAAAAAAAAAAAAAACACACTACACTAACCTGGCAAAGGTTAACCCAGGGCCAAGCATGTCTCTCCCAGCCTGCTCTAACTCAGTGGTCAGCTCTGTCTTTCTCTCCGGTTCTATATATGGCCAACAGGGGGCCTGGGGCCTGGAACCTGGCTTGTACCTGGCCCAAGTCACGTCTTCAGCGCCCATCACGGTGGTTAATGTCACTCTGGCTTACCCAGGAAAGTGTTGCGATAAACTGCTGCGGGCCTGCATGGCAAACCAATTTTAAACCAAGTTCAAGAGTTCTTGTGGAAGAAAATGTCAACATTTCCCAGCCACGCTTAAAGCCAGAGAGCCCGCTCAAGCCTCTTCTCTCAAAAAGGCATTTAATGCCCTTTGCCTGCATAAACCAAAAATCCCCATCGTCATTTACCCCTTCGCTGTATTGGACATAAAGTTTTATATCGTAATACTTGTCTGTTTAGCCCCTTTTTATTATGAAGTTTGGTTGATGACACTTCTGAGTGCTATTTGAGTTATAGCAGAGCTGTTAAAAGGGTATGCAAGCTGTGACGGAAGCCACATCGCACAGCTTTCTCATTAACTCAAATCCCCCCACAGACTGAACAAACACAGTCATTTTATGTTTATATTTTTCAGTCTGATTCCCTTGACTGAAGTTTCTCTGTCTGTCACAAAGCACAGCGACGCATCGCTGAAGAGACTGCCTCTCCCCAAAAAGCTCAAATGCCATTTAAACTCTGGAATTAACCTTTTAGAATATTGATGCAAATATCTGTGTCTACTTTGCACGCAAACACATGCAAAATACCAGGATGTATGAGTTCCTGTGTATGATCTTTTCATTCTTACGCTAATTACTTTAGCTGAGAATCAGTTTGATCTGACTCCATTAAAAGGAAATGCTAATTAAACAGAAATACAGAATCAGTTTGTTTTCCAAATGCTGGAAATCAAAATAATATTAAAAAGAAGTGTCTTAAAACAAATACATAGTTAAATGCAGAAGTATTGGGACAGTTGTGTCAAATTGGTTGTTTTTCCACTGTAGTCTGTACTAATCAAATTAGTATTTTCATATCAAATAATGACTATGAGGAAAAATAACCAATTTGACACAACTGTCCCAATACTTTCTCATTTAACTGCATAAGGAAGGAAGGAAGAAGATATGTATCACTTTTGCAGTACTGGAGCACACAGTGAAATCCTCTGTGTTAAATAAACTTTACAGAGTGTACCTATATGAGGCTAATAGGGACCATACAAAGTACTATATCAAAGTTTCAATGAACAGATGATGATGTCAGTTTCTCACAGTGAATGATAGCAAGGATATGACTGTTTTATTTTGGGTTTTCTGTTCCTTCTGGAAAATGTCCTTTTTTAAAAAAAATAAAGGATGGTATCACCAAAGACTGTCTGACAGGCAGTTGTGCAGTTGCTCCTCTGAAGGGCTTCTGTCACCAAGGGAAGCGCGATGCTCACAGACTATGAAAGATCAGACCATTGCAGAAAGAGCAGGGACGCACAGGCATGTGACCCAAACACACAATCACAGTACATAGATCCTAAACAAATAGTCCCAGTAACAACAGCTAAGAATCAGCCAGATGGAACAATGTGGGTCGATGCCCATGAGGGTCTCCCTCAAAAGTAGATGAAATTCCTTGAACGATCTGAGTAGTTTTCTACGAATCATTTCCAAAAACATTTAAGGAATTTGTGCTCTAATTTAATTTAGTAATATTTAATTAAATTTAATATTTTGGTAGCCTGGACCAGATTGAACTGGACAGTGATTTGACGTTTTTGCCCGTTGCTCCGTTGGTCCAATTGAATGATCGCCTGCTTAATGAGATCAATTAGCATGCAGCAGCAAGCAAGCCTTGTCCCTTAGGGTAAAAAGAAAAAAAAATGTTTAATGCAAATATGTTTAATTTCTCACAAATAATTAGGATCCCTAATCGTGTTTGTCACAATTAACATGATCAGAGATTTCTACTGATCAGAGCCTATGAATCCGGGCTACCAGACATTAGCATAGGAAAAGCAATGAGAGTGTTGGAAACTGATTTGCTAAAATCACTCAAGAGAAAACTTTGCATTAACAGGCTGTTGAATATGAATTGTCTCGTGCTATGGCCATGATAATTTAACCTGAGTAAGGTTAAATTAATTAATGAAATGCTAATTTACTTTGTCTGAACACATACCCCCAGTGTCATTAGCGGCTGCTGTGTGCACCTCTAAAAGTGAGCAGGTAGGGCAGCCTACTTGTTATGCCTGGTGCGTTTGGGTACATTTCCCTCCCCCCTTATGTATATTGGAACTACTGAGGTGGCGGCTTTCTATATACGTGTGCCTGCACACGGCTCTGCAGTTGTCTATGCGTGTATGTTTGTGTCTGCTATGTCTGTTATGTGTGCGTGCGTGCGTGTGCATGCATGTGTAGTAGTCTGAGTGTACGTGCGTGTGTTGTTGGACTGTATGTGCGCGTAAGGCTCCCGGACACGGAGGAGATTCGAGATTCGTCTCTGCAGAGCTGCAGCAGCACTCTCCTGCACCCCAGGGGCACACACCACCTATCTAACTATGTACCACATCGCCCGCATTCACATCACACCCTCTCTCTCTTTATCTTTCTTTCTCTCTTTCTCTCTCAGTCACTTTCCCCTCTTTAATGTCTCTCTTTCACTCTCCCTCTCTCATCTTCCTCGGTCTCTTTCACTCTCCTCTCTTCCTCGGTCTCTCTCTTTTTTACAATCTCTCTCACTCTCTTTCTCTCTCCGCCTCTCTTTCTCTCTCTCCTGCATTACTTGTTCCATGTACTTCAGCTCGGCGTTCATGAAACATCTGCCATTCTCAGTGTCCCCCCGTCGCTCACGGGGGGCCCCCTGTCGCTGAAAGCGACAGTCCCCTCAGGAGAGCGTCTCATTCCGGCCCCCCCACAACGCCGCTCCGCTGAACCTCAATACGGCTCCCAAGCTTCAAAAAGCACCGGGACAGGAGCCATTTCATCGGCAAAACGTACCGTTCGTTGACTGAGCGCGGAGCCCACCGGGGCGTAGTGATAAATACCTGCAGCTGCAGGTACGAGAGGCGCGCGCGCGTCTCCGCGAACAGCCAGCGCATCATCCTCGGTGTCTCCCTTCGGCGTCGCCACGCGTCCTACACGTGCTCGGCTCTGGTGGGGTTTGTGTCCGGAGGTCTGGAGGATCGTCGGCTGCGTTGCGTGCCCGCCACTCCCCCCCCTCCCCTGCAGATCGTGGGCCCGGGGCAATGGAGAGAGAGGTGGGCCTGTGTCTCTCAGTGATTCATTGCACTGAAGATGCTCACGCTCACCACAGCCCTCCGGCCAGACCAGGCGCATGCACTGAGAGACAATATCATTGTGTTCTTGCCGCCACTAGCTTGGGTTAGACTAAAAACAATTGTGCTGTACACAGGTTGTTTTGGGAAATCAAAATGTGCGTGAAACGTGCACGCGTGTGTATGTTTGTGTTTGTGTGTGTGTATTTGAATGGATACATAGAAGAACCGTCCACATCCAGGCTTTTGTAAAAATTCTCCTTCTCAAATTTTATCTGAAATTCTTGATGTACACAGAGTCAGTTTATATGAGACCCAAACTCCCATCTTACTCCAGTCACTAATCCAGGGCTAATGTTAGCTTATCAGAGCCATGATTAGTGCCCTCCTGCCACACAGCAAAGCTCTTAGACGGCAGGATTTAACTGCCATTTACTGGGGTGGGATACTACCAGACAAAGTACTCCAGCAAAAGCAGGCGAGCCTCCCGTAAACCGGCAGCAGCTCAGACATCGCCTGTGACATTCATTACTGTGCCAGTGCACACCATTCTCGTTACTTTCCCCCTGCAGAATGGTAAACAACGAAAGGCTTCCGCTCATGGACTGCAAATTCGCTCTTACAAAAAATTGCGATCTCATCTCCACAAAGATGCGCCCCTGACTGGAATGCGTTCCTCTCTCAGCCCCGGAAAAAATCTGTTTCCGATGGTGCCGCCAAACTTCTCTGCTATGCCCCAAATCGCGCCGCCGACCCACCAGTTCTCTACTCACGTTTGCTTGTTTCCGTTGCCAGGGGAATGGAAATGTTTGATTCTTCTGAGACCCTCATACAGTATAGTTATGCATTTGTGTGATGCGCAACGACAGCGAACATAGTTATGCATTCAAGCTGCGTTCAGTTATTATCGAACAATATTTCCTCTATGGAAAAATAATATGCTGCAGTATATTGTAAATATATCAAAATTATCTTCACTATATATTTAAAATATACTGCAGTATATTACATTTCCATATGGGTTATTAGCTGTTGCAGCTTGATAATACCTCTGAATGTATATTGGACAGAACTTTTTGGGTGGCAATTAGCTTTATGATACCTGCTGTACATTGCATTAGCAACATTTGATGTCTTTTATCTGGAGCTTGGAGTCCGGAGGTGTGGTCGCCCCTTGGCTGTAGGACGAGGTTGTGGACACCTCTATTGGACATCAATGACAAAGGGGTAGAAGACAGATTAAAACTGGGATAAAGGAGGGGGAGGGATTGCCAGATATAGCTGACACAATGGAGCAGAAGTACGTGGAAACATATACCCGGAGGAAATAAACGATATATCAAGAGAAGGTAATGGCACAAAGGACAGTCTGAAAACATCTAGAATGTTCTGTTTGGACCAAACCGGTGTATATCACACTCGGGTATGACAATGGTAAAAAAGCTCTGCTATGGCAGACTGGCGTCTGCACTGAGACGCGAATCGATAAACGCGCTCACGGAGCGTCCATTTTCTGCGCTGCATGCTTTAACTGACTGGAACTGCTGTGCGAAGGGCACAGATGCAGGACAGGTGCTGACCTTTCGCTAAGCCCGCGGAACTCGCGATGACCAGCCTCGGTGGTTTGACTGACGGGCTGTGCATATGTCGTTCAGGCCTCCCAGGACAAATGGAGAGAGTTTATGCCAGTTTCAGGTGGTCATGGCTGTGTTTTACACTCAGTCCCGGAGGGGAGGGGAGAGGGGTGTAATATGAGATGACAGAAACCACTCAGTGCCATTGTGGCAGCTCAGTGATCTGTGATGTTTATGGAGGAGTTTTTGCCTTTCTCTCTTTCCCTCACTCTCTCTGTCGCTGTCTCTCTCTCCCTCACCATCTTTCCCTCATTTTCTCTCTCCCTCTGTCTTGCTCCATGCCTGTATCTCTCTCCCTTTCTCTTGCTCTCTCTACTTCATTTGCATTCAGTTTTTCACAAATACACGCACCCACATTCAAACACATACGTACATGCACAAGATAGCATATTCTCAAACAAGTTGCCTAGATTACAGAGCAACAGGTACAATAATAAGGGTCCTGCAGTAGGTAGTCAATTAAATGACACGGGCACAAATTAGCATACAAAGCAGCACATATTGCTCAAATCATTACAATGTATAGAGATTGAGGGAACTAAATTCGCTCAATCTCGCCTACTGTTCAACTTGATTAAGGCATTCTCTTACAGACCACAGTGTTTTGATGTTTCTGTTTTTGCCAAACAATGCGAATGAGCACATCGACAATATGCTTGTCTTCCACATACAGGACAAAGTATATTTAGACTTCACGCATGGAAGCCCTAGGAGTTTGATAATATAACCACAGTCCAGTGGGCCTGAGAAAATGTCTCTATAATTAAGCTCTGGATGGATAATTATATTTTTCCACAAATAGACTTTGCTCCCATGCACAGAAAATCCCAAGCGGAATCGCCGTGCGTCGGCTGTTTGTTCTCCTGTTTTAATTGATCGATGAATCGATGGCTCGTTTGCACATTACTGCCTATCTTGTGGATAGAAACGGGCGGCTTTCCGAGGCGGCCATCCACATGAGAGGAGAGCATGCAGCAAAAAATCCCGCTCTCTCCCGCTCATTTGCCCAATTAAAACATGCCGTGCGGCTGAGTACAATTTGGACGTGGCCTTTTGTGTGGAGAACGGATTCCGGGAAGACATTCATTTCTACTGGGTTACTACTGGGGTTTTTTTTTTTTTGTAACTGGGTTACATTCTTCTGGGTACAAACACAATAAGGCATGAAACAATTGGAAGACCTGCGTTTATATCTATGTAAAAAGAACAGCCATGTCGATGCTGCTTGTGCATGGGTTGCAACCATCTGCAGGCATCAGAACACAGTTGTAACATTGAAGATACAATGGAACATACAGTATCTCTACCGTGTCTTTTACAACTCAAAGCACGCAGCATTATATAGATGACAACAGGAACCAGCGGTAGAGCCTGTAAGCAAGAACCTTAGGCTTATAGCATAACTCACGGAGCTGCCAAAGTTCATAAAAAATTTGGGCCTGCAAAGTTGTCAGGAGTGGAAGTTTTTTTTTTTTCGGATTGGACCCGGCAGGGGATTCCCGAAACCCTGACCTGGTAAATAACGGCTTTCAGCCCCTTGCCTGTGGACGGGGGGTTTGGCGCTCCGGGTTTCCGCGCCCACTCGCGGCTGGGTGACGGAGAGCTGCCTGCTCTCCGTTTCAGAGCAGATGCCGATGTGCCGAGGGAGCCGCACGTTCCCGACACCAGAAGATGGATGTGGGATCGGTGGCACAGTCACCGATGTGCATGTGAAATCTCAGCTGATAAGACACACAGCGTCTGCATAGTTCCTCACAGTCAGAGAAAAGGAGGGCTCAGCTAAACATTGGGCTAAGGTTTTATTACACCTTGCGGCAGCGCCTTCATGCTTTATAAATGGATTGTATATGCTTATAAAGCATTAATAAAGACAAACAATTTGTGCATACTTCAATAATTTCCAATGGCATTTATTAATGCTTGATAATAAAAAAAATACAAATGCATAATAATTAACTTTATATTGTAGTGTAATGGGATTTCATATTTTATTGTGGGACTTCATGGGTAATGTCCATCTTTATGTCAATATGAGTGCCCATAATGACATGCTCAGTATAATATTAACATTTCATGCATTTGTTTCATTTGCAATATGATCCATTTTAATTGATTGCTTTTTTTATAGGTAATATAAGGCTCTGAAGAATTATGCCGACCACACCTCATTTGCAGTGTGTTTCCTGTTCTTCGACTGAGTTTAGTGTATATCCCAGGTATTCAAATCACGGTCCTCGAGGTCCGAGAACTGCTGGTTTTACACCCTCCCTTTGCCTGCGAGTCAGGTGCAGAAACAGTCTGGCCAATCAGTGGCATTAATTATTCAATTAATTACATGTTCGAAAGAAAACCAGGGCCAGATTTGGATTTGAGGTCCAGATTTGAATATCCATGGCGTATATAGTCTGGAATCACTTGGTTGCCTTTGGCAGAGTTCCAGCTTACAATTTAGGCCAAATTCTGTCTGTACTCTGGACCTAGACATATTCATCACTAAACTCAGCCAACTCTCGAACATGGTAAACACTGCCCCCATACCATTGTGAGTGTGTGTACAAATAAGCAAAAATTGGATCACTGCCTCTTAAGCTTTTCTCTATCACACTCCACCATTTTACAGATTAAATTAGACAGGCAACACGGTGTGTGCACCTCGGCTGGATACTACGGTAACGTTACTGCAACTCTACCGGTTCAGCCACACGGATGTAAGCATGCGTGTTTCTACGCGGGTAGAATGATCTTGAAAGACCTCATCAGTGCAATGACTGGACTGATCTGAAATCAGTTTAACAGTCACGTTCTGGCTTGGCAAAGGGTGATTCCGATTGAGAATTCACTGACTGCAGTGTCAGTGTCACGGTCACTATTAGGTGTGGCACAGTTTGATTACCAGGCCAAGAAAGAGACACCAATTTCTCATTCTCATTTTGTTTGAAACCCACTCTGATTTGTCATGTTGAAATCTTTTCCCCGAAACTTAGATTGGGCAGAAACTTCAGATTGAATGCAGTCTATAATTGATTTTCAGTTTTTCTTTTTCTTTTTTTTAATTGGATTTCACTTTACAGCAGGAGTTCCTCCTAAATTTTGTTCACCACATTTAATGAAAAATCAGCTCTCTCACACTGTGAAAGTGATAAAATATGTAACAGGCAAAATAAAAAATGAATACTTAAAATGGCTGATGCATTTGATTCTTTAACTGTTTGCAGTCCGGTATTTACTCAGTCTTCTGCACTGCGCCCATCAGATGGAATGCTTAAAACTCCCTGTTTTATCAGTTAGTTACTTAAAAAATCTGTGTAAAAGGGATTGGCTGGTGTCTCTCCCTAATAATATCATTATACCATTGAAGCCTCACTATCATATTCCGGGAGAACATTCTTACCGTGAGCCAGTATCTCAGCTTTGCCCTTACCCGCAGAGCATATATTAAAGGCATACATAAACCGGATCAATGGCGTCTAGGGGTGAGTTTCCACAAAAGACTCTATGTCCCATCTACAGTAGGTGCTTGTTAAATGGCTTGTTAAACACGGGGGGCTTGGAGCTGAGAGTGTAGAAAGTTTCCCCAGACCAGGGTTAGATCCCGGCTGAAGTCTGCTGGGGCAAATGGGCAGGTCTCAGCTGGGCCGACAGGGAGAGCACCTTCAGAGAACAGAAACAACCCATTTAAGTTGCGGACCCTAACTTTGCAACTAGAAAACCAATTAACTGGCCCAGTGGTGGCTGGGGC
Organism: Synaphobranchus kaupii; assembly: GCA_029718625.1. Taxonomy (NCBI): domain Eukaryota; kingdom Metazoa; phylum Chordata; class Actinopteri; order Anguilliformes; family Synaphobranchidae; genus Synaphobranchus; species Synaphobranchus kaupii. Next base: position 98,345,348 of record CM056378.1, on the reverse strand, counting down.
TAAGCGCGGCCATGTCCCCTTTGTGACAGTCCTGCGCGGTCGCAGGGGGCCAGAAAAACAAAATTGTGAAATTTAGCGGTCCAGGAAGACCGCAAATTGGGTTTTTATGCAAATAACAACGGAACGCTTTTCGGAATTGATAGCGTCCAGTTGCAGAGAATGCATTTTCTCCGCTTCTACCAAGGGGCAAACAAGAAGCGAGTGTGCGAGTTCACAAACAGACGCGCCAATGTACGTGCTCACCACATAATCACGTCTACACACCCGCACACAGGAACACAGCACACACATGCATTGCACACCCACGTATAAACACACCGGTGCACACCACACAATTACATTACATACACACACACCCATGTGTATACACCCCACACAATCATACACACACACACACACACACACACACACACACACATACACATTCCCTACAGATGAAAAGCAAGACCGCTCAGCGTGCAGTGTTAGCCAGTGACGTGCATCACAATACGCGGTTACAAAGTCCCCACAGGGAAGGCAAGTGGTGTGTTGCCATGCTCTTGACAGGAGCTCCAGCACTTACAGGAATAAGCGGCCATGATTGCTGGCTCGCTGGGCAGATCGCTGTTGAAAGCGCTGCAGGCACTCGAGCGACATGGCGACACGGCACCCGCTGTGCCGCCTGATGGACTTGATGAGTAAAGTTAAGTGCCATTTGCCAGAAACTGAGTTAAAAAAAACATGATTGACCTGCCCGCTAACGCGTCCAGTACATCTCGTTCTGGCTCTAATCGCTGTTCTGGGCCAGTGAGCTAAGCTTTACATGATAAAAAGTTAGAATATTCAAAGTACGCTTTAATGCTCCAAAATGAGTGCACTAACTGCGCCACAAAGGCGGCGTTTGGTCTTTGTCAGCTGTGCAAACTGTGTGCTGGGTATGCCCGCCACCACAAAGCTTTCTCAGAGCTTCTCAGAACTCCTCAGCGTGTGGCCCGTCTCACCAGCCATACAGCTGTGTGTTTTGTTTGCACTGAACAGGTGTCAAATTCCAATTGGACTCGTTAATTACAGCGGCAGAAATGTACACTGAACAACAGAAACGAGCGATGAGCACAACCACTGCATTTCAAGTAAGGAGAAGTGCCACAAAATAAATGGCAAATAAAAAAAACCTACAAAATAAATCATCAGGGGAAGATAGAGAGATGAGCAAGCTGCAGAGAGAGAGAGAGGGAGTCAGACAGTGTGTGTGTCTGTGTGTATGTGTATGTGTGAGTGTGAGTGTGAGAGAGACAGAGTATGTTGTAAAGCAAACAAAGCGATGGTGGACAGATATTGCGCGTGGTGTTTCTGTTTTGGGCGGGAAGAGGCAGTGCTCCCTCTGGAAGTGAAAACGGCAGGACCACGATGTTGGAAAGGGGTTCTTGGACTGAACGAAAGCTCTATTGACGAACGCTTCCATCATCAGGCGGATGTCATGTCTTAGATATCTGGGGGATATATAAATCATCTTTCCAAACAGGTTTTATCTTCTGTGTTTACGTTCCTCTCAAACACACCTGAAGTGACTGTTGTAAGTACGTGTGCATGCAGAAGCCACATGTGCACTGCAGTCGTATCCTTTTCCTTTGGAATGGATATATTCATACAAGGCAGTGCACAGAGCAGTGTGTTCAATATTACATTGTATAGAGAGGATATGTATATATAGGCAACTGTAGTATGTCCGTTTCCGCTGCCTTTTACTGCATTCAGAAATGAATCCCTTTCCTGTATACCCGGACCAATGAACTTCAGGGAAACTTAAATGAAATATAAAGTATAGCCGCGATTCGCTATGTATTGTTCAGAAGTAGTCAAACGCACACCCAGCCCTTTGCTGTCTATACAAATATATACAGAGGTACCACCAGCTTTCAAGAGGTTTGTTTCTCAGGGGAAAATATTCCAAATTCTTATTGGAAATCATTGAACAAGCAAGCAAGAAAAAACGTCAATCCTGCCTATCATGACACTTGAGTGCATAGTTTTAGATTGACTGAGTATGACACTTACTCCAAGATATTGTTTGTATTTTTGGCTGGAATTGGTAGCAGCCATCCGGGCCTTATCTACAAAATTAATTGGAAACGGCTAAGGCTATATATGCAATGCCCGCTGTGTAGCTTTTGCAAAATCATTCATACTTTATAGTCAATATTGTTTGTTTGACAGGGAAAGGGACAGGGAAATGTTTTCTCTCGTGAACCTAAGACGTGGAGGCGCTTTCCTACAAGAGCAGTAGCTAGGGACAAGTGGAGTCGAGAGCACTGGTGTCGTATTCTGTTGCTCTAAATATTCCCCTGATCACGATGCAGTGAATTTTCATGAGAGCCGGTTTTGGCAGCGATAGGATTTTCTTGTTAGTCAGCGTGTGAAACATGCCAAAACTATTGTTATTTGTCAGGATTACTTATGGTCATGGTTCCGCTTTCCTACACACACAAAAACAAACGCCATCTCAAGCTGTGGAGTGTTTCTGTCATCATAGAAATGGAAGCCTGCATTTTCTTTGTGTAGAACAGGCCATGCTAAGTACTGTTGTATAACACCCATGTCTGTATGCCCATGACAGGGCATATTAGAAGGACATGAAAAATGCCTGTTGGAAATTGTTCAGCCAAAATCTTTATCTAAGATTATTCAGGGGGAAAACTAGAACTATCATTCTGTCTGTGTTGTATTGTATGCTATATGAAGTGTTTGCACAAGCAGAATAAAATTTGTCATCACATTATTGTAAAATGCTAATTTGGTAGCATATTAAATGCTGGGCTTGGAGAGTTGAGGTGAAATGGTATTGTGTACTAAAGCCTTCTGCTCAGTTTATAATTGAAATAATTACTAAAGCAGAACATGTGCAGATTCAGTGCTCTGTTTACTTACATTCATTACCACTGTTGGGTAAAGCACGTGCAAACTCAAGCCAAGAATAATAATAAAAATATAGGAAAACAGGAAAGGTATGAAGTAGGCTATTTATAGGCTAAATCTACCTTGGCCCCAAAGGGTCATCAGCATTTGTTCTTGGTACATTTAAACAAATCCTTTCCCAGGAGTTAATTTGCAAACACTTCCTGGCTAGTACTGGAATACTCCCATTTAATTTAATCTTCCAGTTAAAGTGGATCTCATATGATAATATAAAAGTGTTGTAAATAGATTTTCCATAGCCGTTCTTTAACCACCGTTTCACTGGACCCTCCTCAATGTGACATTTTCCTTTAATTTGACTTATTTCCTTTAGTTTGCCTTGCCAACCCCTATTATGACATTGTTCTTAAGTCAAAATGAAACATTGAAGGTCATTTTGATTTTTAATGGACCCTTTTTTCCAGACCATTAAAGACATGCCCTTATGTTACCACATTGCACAGATCATTACACACTTATTTTAGTTTATAGGTTAGGGTTACTGGGTGGAGTCATTCCTCTCAGTGTACAAACATTCTACTGAATTATACATTATTATATGAAAGAATACTTGAGGTATTCTCACTTTATATACTCTCCTTGCACAGACAACTTAAATTGTCTTGTGTAAATAATAATAATAATAACACTATAATAAATAATAAAACTAGAAAAAAGTTTGGCTGAGAAAAAGGAGAAATTCCAGACAGTAAAATAGTGGCATCAATCTGAAAGTAAAGTTTCAAGTTTATATAGACAGTAAGACTGTGAACATCTTTCGCAATCTTAGACATAACCTAGGTATCCAGAACAAGCTATCCAAGTTACAGATGAAGCCATGATCACATGCTGCGTTTTCCTCCAAGCCAGACATCACGCTCGTGCAAAACAGGAAGACAGACAGTCCCTGAACCGGTTGAGGTTCTCGCATTATCGTCCCAAGAGAGGATTTGTAATATTGCATGGTGTTGATTTACTTTCTCGATGAAATCAGTGCAGGTGAAAAGTGTATATTATTAAAGCTGTTTATTAAAGTGTACTTTATTAAAGTGTATATTATGTGTAAACGGTTCAGTGACCCCGGATGTGAGAAGAAGCTTGTGGAGGCATGGCGATGCCATCCTTGAGGAGCATGCTACATGTGATCATTCACCCTGTTGCAGCCGACAGAGTATTAGCTAATGTAGCGCTAAGCTAATGTAGCACTAAGGCGAGCCAAAGGAAGTTCTGGATAGTCTGTTTCTCAGTTTTTGTGCTCCAAGCTCCTTGTGAGAAATGTAAAGAGATTTGCTCTTATCCCCATCACTCTGTCGGCCAGTTCCTTGGGGAGTACTTCCAAAAGGGCATCAACTAAAAATGGAACTGGGGGTCAAACCAGGAGGTCAGACGCAGTTCACTCGCCATGACGGACCGGAGTCCCGGCTACCTCGGGCTCCCTCTGTGGCACGATACGATGTGGCCCTACTCTGGCCCTTATACGGTCCTATCACATTATCATATCTGTCCTCTTTAGTGGCTACCTTCTTTGTCACCCACAGCTGGCGAGGTGCGTGGTGTCGTCTCTGTGATATGCAGAAACGCTACTGGCTGACGCACCTATCCCTCCTAGGCCAAGCTAATGTATTGACGCGGCCCACGCATTGCTCCCCCCGTCATCTCGCTACGAGTCATTATTCCCCCGTTTAACAGCACAACAACACCAGCGCTGTTAGAGACGGCCCTCGACCATCGTGAGAAATCGGCTTTGACAAGCCTCCGGTTGACAAGTGGTGGGGTTTAATGGCACGATTAACATGGCTGATGAGAGACGCTGAAAGAGAACGAGGATCCGCCGACCTCGCCGCGCCTCCCGCAGCGTGACAGGCTCCGTCGTCCTTTTCCTAAGAGCCTCGATGTGGAAAAAAAAAAAAAAAAACTGGCTGCGATGAAGCACGCAAGACGTGCGAATTGTGTTACCTCACAGGAGGTTTCGCCCCCGCCCCCACCCCCATTCCCTCTCGTCAAACTTTCTTCTCCTTGATGAAATGCCTGTCCGCCCACATTTTGGGAGGCTTCAGGCGATAACAGAAATGTTACTGTTGTCCGCAGGTATTTCTAATAATTAATCCCAGAGCAGGTTTTTATGTCCACTCCCCCATACTTCCTCCATGTCTCTATACCCCTCCAAACCTGATTTAAATAATAGTGTATTCTAGAGCTGCACTCAGGCGTAAGGTGTACAATTTAGTGCTAAACCTCACCTGAATGTAAAACAACCCGCTCCGTTGCAGTGGTTCGTTCCAGTGCCTCACCTGCATAGACGAATACCAGCTAGGCCGCAATCCCTGCTCTCGGTGGGTGACCGCAGGTCCACAGTGGCGAGACCTTCATAAAATTATTAATCTTCTTTTTCCTTTCAGTATCAGTGAGCACCCCCCCCCCCCCCCCCCCCAAAAGTTAAAGTGCTAGTTACCTGACCTGATTTTTACAGAGCTGTATTGGTGCATTGTCTCAGCATCCAGGGAGGGAAGGGGGCGGGGGCCACGGCTAATTACTCCAGTGGGTGTTATTTCCACATGCGGCAGGCCGGCTTTCTGCTGGCACGGGGAAAGGAGTGCATTGCGTTCTCATCAGCATGCACATAGGCTCGATGACATTTTGGCAGGAGGTGGAAAACGGAAAAAAATTTATAAATAAAATAAATGAATACACCCGTGGTCCTGGAATGCTTTTCCTCTGTTTGCTGATATCGAATTGGACGCCCAGTTCCCAGGAGCTGTGAGGCACCTGTCCTGCCTTCTACCTGTGAAAGTGCTGACAACTGTCTGAAGCCTGTGGGTCTTCTGTTTGTATTCCACACTGCACAGTCACAGCGTCTCGGACACATAGCAAGAGGAAACATTGAGCTATACCAGTGGTTCTGAACCCTTTGGAAAGTCTCAACTCGAACAATGCAACGTCAGTCATTATATCCCTACATTCAAAACATACTAGGCTAAGGCTATATATCCTTATCTGCACTTTGTGGATAATTTGAGTGGTCGTCGTTGTTTTGAAATTGGTGTAGCTAACTTGCTGTGCAATGTAGCCTAGATGGCAATGATGCAGGAGACTGACACAACATAATTGACTACTTAAGTAAAGCAAATATAGCGTAGTTGGCAAATAGCCAAAAAAAATTTAATGGACATTTCAGTCCATGTGAATTATCGCTTAGTAATATTTAGCCTATTGAGAATGGATGTCCATTCAAGTATTTGTTTATATTTTTAATTTGGAGATGTTTAACTGTAAAAGGCTTTTATGTATAGGCTATTTGATCCAGGTTACCAATTAAATATTGTCAGTGTTATCTTTCTCTGCTTTTTAAAAATTAATTTCAGTTGAATGGTTGGCTTACAATTAATCAACACACAGGCTATAAATAACTTTTTTATTTATGTCTAAATGAGCATTTTTTGTTGCAAATTTGTTGCATTTCAGTCACTACAGTGAACGAGAATGAGAACAGGTCTGAACGAGAGTGTGACGAGAACGAGAGTCTGAAGGAGGGCAGGTCTGAACGAATCCATGAACAAATCATTTTAGTGAGCGTGAGTCAAACGATTCGGGTCCCTGAAAATAACTGTGACGCCCACCTACAGTTTTCAGCCTATTAGATGGAAAGTATAGTGGTTTAGAAGACTGTTCTAGACTGCTACAACATACACATTTCTTTCTGTGCCTTGTAGCAGCGTCGAGAGTGATCGAATCTTCAAATCTCCGTCTGTGGATGAACAGAAGAATAGGCTGATGTGCGACAGAGCAGCAGCGCTTCCATTTCCCAACAAAATTTCACTCAAATTGGCCATGGCCATTTTTCATTCAGTCCAATTCCTTTTCATCTCTAATGTTTTTTCTTTTGTTGTTGTTTTTTTTTTTTTTTACAGAGAAACCTTCACAAAGACAGTTTAAAGAAAAAACCAGGCCTGAATGATGTGTTATGACACAACTGTTAAAGTTGTCGCAGTTTGTATTTTGTTTATAAGGCGTACTATGTTAAATTATAATTTACTGCGATCAACATGGCACCGGTATAAAGCCATGTTAACGACGCTGGTGTGGAGTGGAGCCAAAAAAAACCCTCCATTCCCATCGGGGGCTCTGTGATAGAGAGACGCTGTATGCCCGAGACCTCCGTGTTTTGTGTTCAACAACAGAGACAATGCCAGCAATTCTCCTGGCGGTGCTCAACTATATGATTTATCATCCGTTCATAATGTTTTTTATGTTGTGTTAATTCCAAATGCCAAATCTCGGGACATATTTTGACGTGCAACATAATCATTATTTGTTTTTTTCACACATCATTATTTGTTTGTTTGTTTTCCCGGCACATAACCCAACACCCTCCACCTACAAGACCAGGCATGTTCCAGTCGGAAATTTTTTTTGTGTGGATCGCTTAATGCGAGTCAGGAAATTGCATATTAAATTAATTTGGTTAGCGCTGCTGTCTGTGACTACAGATTCCTAAGTAACCAAGAAGCCTGGGAGTAAACTTTACACTTATGTGCATCGCTAAGCAACAGTGTCTGCATTTCCATCAGATTTACAATCAGGCCACACTTGTATCTATAAAATTCGCTCAAAGAAAATAACTGTGATTGTGGCAGGCCAGCGATGGCACACAGTCTAGGGACCTCAATCAAGAAAAACCTCGCTGCCTTGCGTACACAAAAAAGAGGTAGAGTAGAGCAGCAGATATTCTGACCCTCTAAATGAAATCGGTCTGTCACGCCACGTCTCATTGCATTGTCTGGAGATTTGCGACGGATGTCATTTGCCTGAATAAGTAATGATAATATAATATATGGACTTTAAAACGTCTTTATATGGCTTTCGGTAAACAGACATAACTCAGGCAAACAATGTTTCAGACAAACACCTTTTTATGGACGCAATAAAAAGTAGTGGAGTAAACTATTCGAAAACCCACCAGAGAAATATGTATGCCCAACCTTGCTCTGAGCATTCGCTTATAAAAGCCTGCCCAGGAACCGCTGGTCTCAAGGGAGCTGCTTAAGCTGTGTCACGTCCATAATCACCCTCATCTGGAGGTTAATGAGTGACCTGCTAACCCCTTGCCTTCTTCCACTGTAGCGGTACTTAAAATCATTGCAATCCGAAGTGCTGTTCCACTGAATGCATCTGTCTTATTAGGCCCCGTGGACCAACTCCGATATCAGCCTGTTTTAAAAACCAGTCTACCTTCCCAATCTAACTGTGTGCTTCACACTATAGCTACAGTGGCGTTGTATCTATTTTACGGCTGGGCAGCCCTATGAAGCAGCTAAACCTCATGCTCACTCGGGCACAGGTTTGAATCTTTAGGCAGTAACCACAGTCATAGTCCTTTGCCAGCCACTATGCTTGGGCTATGTTTGTTGGACATGCAACTGGAAGACAAAAATGATGTGATATCATGAGATTGTTGTCCTATGCTTTAGTCTGAAGATGGCAACGGATGTTCTTTTTCAGGTATATACTCAGGTGAAGCTTTTTTCATCATCACCCGTCTACACTGATAATTTGAAATACGGAACACAGGCACATTAAACTCCTAGGCCTGAAGTGATGGATGGCATTGAATTAATGGAGATACTGCCCCCCCCCCCCCCCCCCCCCCCCCCCAACCCCCCCCAACCCCATTTCCCTGTCCCATTTGGTTAGCCTGTGACAGCTGTACAGTACATTGTTGCCAGAATGTTCTAGATATTCAGTTTGGATTTTTTGTTTATTAGTTTTACAGTGAACAAACAACAGTGGATATAAAGAGACACTCTTTTATTATAATGAGGACTAATTTAACAAAAAGAATACAAATGAGCGTGCATTTAAAGCATTTAAAATAAAAAGCAGGATTTTTCTTAAAATACACTGAATCCTGCAGAAATGCATGGATTTACATATGGTGGTGGTGGTGGTGGTGGTGGGAAAGCGGGTGCAAAAAAACAAGCTGACCCATTTGTAAAGCGCTGGACATTGCCTCCTCTAAACAGCACTAACCCTTACATTTCCAATTACCAGTTCAGCACCCTTCAAATTGCTACACAATTCCTCTCGACTTATTGACAGTCCCATAAACTGCATTGATGGGTCTCAAATCTTCTCTCTGCGGACTCTGGCATTTTTATTATTTATTTATAATACACTGCATTTCCTACACTGTGAAATACTACACCTGCACAATTTTAATCTTACATCCAGACCGCTGTAAAAAAAAAAAGAGAGATAGGCTGGGATTAGTATCGTTTTAGAGAGAATAACCATACGCTTCTCAGGGCTACCTAACTGCAAGTGCTGTGGAGACAAAATGAGGTGATAAAATGGCCACACGGTATTTGGATGGCATAGGTTCAAACAGAAGTTTACAGCCGCAGCGTTTCCTCTGCCCCCTCCCTCCGCCCCCACCAGGGTATTACATCCCGTTGCAGTCAGGCACAGAAGAGTCAGAGCAGGCAGACTTAAGCCCAGGGAAATTAAATGTGAAAATAATGATCTGCTCAGGTATTCTGACGGATGACTCACAAGCACAGACGGACGTCAGTAACGGTGTAGGCCCTTGTTTTTCTTCACTGAACAAAGAGGTGCCATCTCTTTCAGCATGAACGGTCAACAGACGTACATGTCTCATCTCTTTCGCTTACTTCTAGAACGTGTGTCCACAACCTTGGTAGTCCCATGGTACCCCACTGTCACATCTCTTTTGCTCTTTTGTTCTATTACTTCTCTTTTTTCAGTCTATCCACAATTTGGCTTTGCAGGCCCATCTGTTATCTCTCTCAGTCAGACTTGTATGCCCCATATATCAATTATAGATCCACCCTATATCAGCATCCTCAAATGTTCTCTCTTGCTCCCTGTCTCTCTCAGGAGGTGTGTGTATCGCCCAGTCTGTGAAGATTCTCCGTGAGCCAAAGTCTGGAGAGTTCGACAAGATCATCCGCAGGGCTCAGGGAGAACCCTAACGCCCGTGTAGTCATCCTGTTCGCCAACGAGGATGATATCAGGTGAGTGAAAGGCCCTAGGGTTGGGACGAGAGACAATACCCCATTAGCATTTCCAATGCCAGACGAGCAACCATGTGGGCCAGTGGTTGTTCATTTCCTCTCAGTCACTACTGTGCTTTAGTGATTATTCAATCGTGTTTTCTCGGTGCCTCAAGCCTGTGCTTTTGGTCCTTATACGTAGTTCACTAGGTCCTCTTTAGGCCACTTGGGGTAAAGGGGCACAGTCATGGCCAGGCATACGGCTATCACAGGTAGCTTGTTCTCAAAATATGGACTTTAGCAGTCACCTTTTAATGGGAGTTAACACCAAGGAGGCCCAGCGGTAGACAAGAAAATGGGGCAGAAGTCTTTGTCATACAGCTGTAGGCACAAACTCACTTGAGCTTTTAACTCAACCTGACTGGCCTGGACTGCGGAGATGGCTATTCATTAAACCAAGGTGTTTCTATTGCTGAGAAACTATGGGGGGATAATAGAGTGTCGATATTTAATTTCCAAGTGCCGTTGAAAACTAATTTTCAAGACTTTGCACACCTACTCAAAGTTGCCAAAGCCTCAAGCACAATGATTCGTATGCAGCCTCACTCTTGATGGCGAAATGAAGTGCTGTACTCTCAGGCATCTGGTGTTATATAATTACTGTGGTGCGCCACTGGTACGGTCTGCAGTAATTTTAATCTCTGTTCAGTGTGGTCATTTGACAGTCCCTTCGGCGAGGCAAGCCCATTCTTTATTGTCGCGGCCTCCTCGTGTGTGGGTGTCCCATCCCCCGCACGCCATTTCATCCTGTTTATTTTACTTCGCTAACAGGATTAATTTGAGGCTAATCTCTCTTGTGTTCCTCCCCCCTCCCCCCCCCCCCCCCCCCCCCCCCCGTGTTCCATTCAGTGCTGCGCATGGCTTCTGCAGCCGTCGGCTCCGCGTGACTAGCGCTCACCTCGGCAGCCCTCCTAAGCGGAAAGACGATGTGAGGAAGCCGCAATTCGAACGGCCTCAAGGGGCCTGGGTGCATAGGTTTTCTGGGATCAGGGGGGCAGGGGTGAACCCGCCGTGTAGAACAGGATTTATTCTTACCTCAGGACTCTGAAACTGAGTGGCGCATTTCGCATTAAGCTCTTCGGTTACTTGGGCTAAGTTACTGGCAGCCCTGCTTTGTTATTGAACATCTCCAATTTCACCGGAGAATTGGAAACTTTTTTGTTTTCCCCTTTTACGATTCCGCACGCTCTGAACAGAAACCGTTCTCGCCGTGAGGATCTGCAGAGATTTTCAAATTTGCAGAAGAGCCGGCCGGGTGCTCATAGACGCAGAGGAGAGGATGCACGCCTGTATAATGCACGAGATATTTCCTCTTCTAACGATTACAGTGGTGGGTTCCCAAACACGGTGCGGCGCGGAACGCTTCGAAACGCCGCAGGCGCAGATACATCTGTTCCGCGCGGCGCACGGCATCACAAGCACCCGCATCAAAAAACATCACGACGCAGGGTGGGCAAACGGGAGCCAAGGAAGAAAGATTGGGTGAATCTACTTCGCGTCTCAGTGTAGAATTTTGAATCTAGGTTTAAATAGACGAGAGGCGAGAACCTGTTTACATTACACACCTCGAAATTGCGCTGCGGGTTTAAAATCACCTGCCGGTTATGAGAACATTGGACCTATTTAAAAGGTGTGCATGAAGCTAAAAACACAAGTTAAAAGCAGATTAATGTGTCTGTAACCAAACAGCTTGATGATGCTGGTATTTTAAGGCTAACAGTTACGTATAAGATTATAGGACAAAAACAGGTTTGCAAAGTTGAAAAACACAAATCGTGGAATAGGGTTACATTTCCCATGTTGCCACGCTTTGGCCTTTTTCACTCTTCTGTGTCTTTATCCTCCCGCTGTACTTTGGGAGTCTGTTTAACTCTGACTGTTTGGGTGGCATTCACTGGCCTTATTCCCATATAACCTAAGGCCTAAACTCCACCGTGTTGTGGATTCATTACTTGTCTCATGTTAATTAGTGGCTAATTAGTGCTCATATACCAGCCCTATCTGATGGCCTAAATGTAAAATGATCATTACGTTATCAGAAAATAATTTGGCAGGAGGACCTCTAGTGCTCCCCTGCACCTGCCTCTGCGACATCGCAAAAGGTACCAGGCCCCGCCCGTCCAGCTGGCGCGGGCTATTTTTAAAGAGCAGCGCACAGGAGCTGTTGTTTTAATGCATTCATGAATGAAGAAAAGAAATTGAGTCAATGCACTGCTTGGGCTGACATTAACAAAAAATAATGAAAGGAAATAGATTGGAAAACAATGCTCATATGCACGGGCACAGTCTGGTAAACACAGATGCGCACACACAGTTTTCAATTCATTCTGTTTTTCAAAGTGAGGATTTATCTCAGTGGACTTCAAGAGGCCACCTGGAAATACCATGATGAAAACAATGGAATCCAATGTTCCTTTCTCATAATAGGTGATAGTCAGGGGGTACATTGTAATTACCCAGAGCTGTGGGACACATGCAACAAAGCTTCCCCTCTCTGTCTGCCAAGGCACTGGAGGCATGCTATAATACCGGTCATTTATGAGCAAAAATCCACAAAAGACCCTTTTCACTGTACAAAAGCCCTAACATGTAATTACTTCTATAGGTAAAGATAGTTTTAATTTGTTATGGCTTAATCACTATTTAAAAAAAAAAAACATTATTCAAAGGAATTGTGGTTAGCTGGACAGACGAGAATCAGTTTATTGCTATTACTGCAATATACAGTATTACACTGCTGCAAAATACATTATTGTATCTTCAAAAAGTCCACACAATTACAATATGTTACATTATATTCCATTTCTACAAGGGTGTATGACCTTGATTGGAAAATACTTGTAAAGTAGTCTTATGGAATATTTCGTCCTAACCTTCAACAAAATGTCTAGTATCCAATGAAAATCTCTGGCACAAATTACCTAGTAAATGGCTTTGAGGGAGATTGGAATTGACTGTCAACAAAGCGGACTCCGACTGAGTCCAGAGAGGAGGTCACCACACAAAACAAGAGTGTCAGTTGAACTCCGGGAATGTAATTTATGATTTATTTTATTTTTGTGTGGTTGCCTGAGAAGGCAGGAGGTAAGTTGCCAAACACATATTTTGTGTATTTAGATATTATACTCATGATGTAGATTATCTGGCTTTAAAAAGAGTTTGCCCATGGTTTTGCTCAAAATATACTCCCGTTATACTATATGTAACGGGAGTATAATATAACGTCAAGTGTAAGCGTATCCAGGGGACACAGGAAGGCTGCCAGTGAAATTGATTTGAGAGACAGAGAGAGAGAGAGAGATGGAGAGGCTGATGGAACTTCTGTGCTGTTTTCTTGCAAGGCTTTTCAAGTACATACATTCAATCAGACACACATAGTTACACAAAGACCATTGCCTATGCTGATTAGAACATCCGAATATAATGATAACGGGCCATTTGGTCCATCTAGGCTCATCAAGCAAAGAGTTGAGTCAAATGGTCTCATCGAGATTTCTAAAGGTGGTATAGGCTGTCCATACATAATCACAGTGGTAATCAGCGGAGGGACAGGTGCCCTGATTTCCTGCACTCTGTACCACAGTGTCTGGTCAAAGCTGTAGCATGAGCAATTAGGTACGAGGCCTCGGAAAACAGCAGGGCGGCCGGCTGGCTCATTACTCTCCCCCCCGTCGTCCCGTAATTAGCACAATTACCTGGGAGGGACAGACCTCTTGCTAATTTCGCTACACACCTGTCAGAGCAGCATCAGGCCTTCTATGCCCTCACCCCCTTGCATGGCTAACAGGTGGTATGGTCCAACAAGAAAAACATTTAGAGAAAGACCAGACCAACTTCTCAAATTGGGGTCAAGGAATGACAGGGCCCCAAAAACACCTCCTGTCTGTTTTTGTGCTAAAGTCATTGCTCTCTTAAGGCTGGCATTCAGGACTTATAATTCACCTTCATGGGGATATTCTGTGTTTTGCTATTATTACAGGTATGATGATAATATCTCCGTTTTTGGAGCCTTGAGGCAACTTGCTCTCCCCACACTGCATGGTCGCTTCTCCCAGCCACAATACTTTGTGGTCAGGACGGTAGATTCATTGGCCATTCTCTAACACATACTAACTTGAAGACCATCTCCTCAGACTGCATCTTTGTATTTTTATGGTTTTAAGTTATATTCTTATGATTTTATGTTTATCTTCTTAGGGCTTGTTATGGATGTATGTGTAGTATGCATTTCAAATTTGTACTTATGTTATTGGTTAGCTGAGTTATCTTGCACTTGCTTCTTTACCGACTGGTCTAGGAATGTTGTCTGGCACTATTGCTCATTTTAATCAGGTGAATGCACTTATGTTTCTCCTTTAGTGTAAGTCACTCTGGGTAAGAGCGCCTGCTAAATGAATGTAATGTAAATTATCCATTTGTTATTAACACATTGGAGTGCTCTTGTGCAATTTGTTTGAGAAGTCTCTCTGGATAAGAGGGTCTGCTAAATGGATGCAATGTAAATTAAATGCTATATCGAGGTAACATTGAGGACGCACAGGGTTCAAACGGATTCTCTCAATGAAAGACACTCGAAGCTCGCGATGATGTCACGGGTGTGCCCTCCTGTTCTCTTGCAGGCGGCTTCTGCAGGCAGCCAAAAAAGCCAATCAGACAGGCCATTTCCTGTGGGTGGGGTCAGACAGTTGGGGGTCGAAAATCTCCCCTGTGCTGCATCAAGAGGAAATGGCAGAAGGGGCCGTCACCATCCTGCCCAAACGCATGTCTGTCAGAGGTACTGAGGAGCTTCTACTTTCCCTGGCTTCCTAGGGCTGCACATTATACAGTATGTGTTTGCTAAATGTTGCTTTGTTCTGGAAATGTTTCATGGGCATGGCAATAAATCCACTTCTTTCTGCGTGTTCTTAGATAACAAAATATACATACTGTGTGATACTGACTAATGATGAATTGATTATTGATTATGATTCATGGAGTTTATATTGTTTTGCCGTTGCTTCTCTCAGTCTGCTTTTTGTCATTTATGATTAACTTTAATGAGCCAGTGACTGTCCCTGGGGTAATGACATACAGTATATCATACATTAGTCAGAGAGGTTGTTGAATGCAGGTGGTGAGGTGATTTAATCTACTGAATGTCAAGCCTTCAAAAAGAAAAGCACAGATATAACTACCAAGGACTAATACGCCCCGCTCATCAAGAGAACAGTGTTTTCATGCCATGAATATGCCTTGATAGACAGGCACATTAGACATGTTCTGATATCCATAGGCAGTAATTATTAATTTGGCACAAATGTTACAAAACACATTTTCCTACCTGTATACACAGTGTAAACACACACACGCACACACACAGACACACACACACCATAGGTGTCAACCCATATGGTTTTTTAGTCAAAGGTATATGGGCGTATAAGGTTATCATATGGGAAATCTAGTCGAATATGTTTTTTCCACAATACCTTTTCCAACATAGCTAATGAATTTAATCGCAGCAATCACATTTTCTTTCTCTCGATTTCTGAGGCCGTGGGAAAAGCAAGTAGCGTAGGACTATGATCTAAGAATGCACTTTATGACAACAAACCACACGAAGACGTAGCCCACAAGATACTTAACAACTAGGCTATCTAACGTTAGTTAACCTAGCGAACAGTTAAATGATTATGACTGGACAATGTTCATGTTTATGAAATTTTGACCAAAATTTGATTATGTTCCGTGAAGTTTTAATGTGGTGGCTATGACTCAATTTAGCGAAGTTACAAGTTTCATTGTAAATGAATTCATGACTAATTTAGCAGTCTTAACAACGTTAACTGTTACTAGATATCCAAATTAAGATGAGAGCTAAGTTTATAACCATACATCAATGCTAACGTAGCTTAATTAGGCATGTTATGTAGGCTAAAACTGCATTAAACGCGCCACAAGCTCATGCAACAGGACTCATTGCGGTATCTATGTATTTCTCCTGCACTCGATGGTAAGTGTGTGGTGTTAGTCATGTGGGGTGTCTCAGTGACTGTTTAACTATTTTAAAATGAGCACCTTGCTGAATTTGTTACACAGACATTGTTATGTGAAGCTAAATACAGGAATATATTTAATAAACTTGAATCAGACAAATAACTGAGGTGGCATAGATAATGTTAGATAATTTTATAGAACATTACACAAACGCAGGCTTATACCACATGTACACACATACAAAACATATGTGTTCACGGAAGAAATCTCAGGGCCATCGGTCCTTGAGACCATTCTATATGCCTTAGATGACTGAAATGTATTGGTATTCTTATAAAGTATGCTACAGGGCCAGTTATACTGCAGCACAGTTAAAGTGTGGAAGCTTTACTGAAAAGTGCTACTCGGGGAAACAAGTCGTAACCCTGCCCCTGCGTTGATGCCCAGCAGGCAATTCACCAGTCAGATCGCCGCTGGTGCCAGCTGTCCTTCTGCCAGCTCAATGCTAGTGGCGGCACCACTCGCCGACTATTTCACATTCTTTTAACAGACTTCGGCTCCTTTCACAAAATTTGCGAGATACGAGCTGAGATCTGCGAGATGTGATAGATTTATCCTGCTCTTTCTGGAGTGTTTCCAACAAGGCACGAATGCACCTCGCAAAGCATGTTCACGTAGGAAAACATTCAATTGGCTATCGTTCTCATCCCCATGCCTCGTTTTGGTTTTCATGAACCTTTTGCGTTTGTGCAAAACATTGTAGCGCTCCTCTGCCCTACATGGGCTGGCCACAGGTGTCAGGAGCCAAGGTTGCAAGGGGTATCTGGAGGTGTCAAATTTGGCCTGCGGTTTGATTAAATTGGAATTACACGTTGTAATATCAAAATGTAATTTGATCTATTTGTTTTATTTGAATTATTATGTCTCCCCAGTAGGCCTAATATAGAAAACACTTTATAATAATGTTAGGCATTTTTCTACTTTGCTAATATCTGCGAGTGAAAATCCTCACAAATCGCTTTTGTGAAACGAGGCCCTGGTCCTCGTATTGACTGCCTCACCTCAACTGTCCCCTATTAGACTGCCACAGTGCCATTTTGTAAAATGCTTGCATACTCTCTCCTGTGCTGACAGTAGGCTGCTAGCGAGCACTGCATGTTTGCTGGTTTGGGTGTTTCTCGATCTGATACGGGCTCTCGCTGGTCTCCGCAGGTTTCGACCGCTACTTCATCAGCCGCACCCTGGACAACAACAGGAGAAATATCTGGTTTGCGGAATTCTGGGAGGACAATTTCCACTGCAAACTGAGCCGCCATGCCCTGAAGAAAGGATCCGGGATCAAAAAGTGCACAAGTAAGAGTCCTTGTCGATACTCACTCGCAGTCACTCTGTACCCCGGTAGAGGGGCTTTTTATTAAACTTTTTTATTACTTATTAAAAAGATATTGCTTTGTAAAGAAACTCAAATGTGGAGCAGAAAATAAAAACTTAATTAAGAGGTTAATCCTATCTAACTGCAGTATTTAAGCCAGTTCAGACCCAGGAATGCATGTGGGGTGACTGTGTATTGTGTGTAATAAACCACTTGAATTGATCAAAGGGGTGGTAAGTTACAATTCAAATCAGCACTTCTCTCCTGCGGCTTTCCAGGAACAGTGATGCAGGTCCCTGTCTTAAGCATCCTAGATTTGTTCTACCTTATTCAGAGGGTACAAATAAAGTTAGTCCTCATATAATTAAAATCCAGTAAATACAAAAAAAACACACTGTGTTCAATGAGAGGGGCTATTAACTAGAAACTTGGGCTTCTTACAAGGAAAGAGTCAGACGCACAGTCTGCATGGCTTAGTGTTCAGGGAGACAGGGCATGAGGGAGGAACTATTGCAAACACAGTGTCCATTTGTAACCCGAGATTACTGTGTCTGCTTCTGGTTTGGCTCGCAGAAATGACTCTCAGCGAACGGGGTCAAGCTCTACTAACTGCGTGGGTAAATGAAGACGTCCAAACTCGAAACCATCAGTACGGTTGCGGTTAATGTACCTTTGACACTTTTCTGTCTGCTCCGGGTTTTTTAATCTACAAAACTACGCATGCTTAAAATGAACAACACTACGTTTGACCTCAACATGGTGGCATGGTGGCGAGTTTGAGTACCACAAAGAAAGATTATTCAATGTTATTTGGCTGGAGTTCATTTACCATAGGGATAGCCATTCCAGCAAGGGGATTACCAACAAAACGAATTGGTTTCATTATAACAGCAAACACAGAGGGACCTCGAGACTACAGCAACTCAACAGCCCGGCCACAGAGCTTATTTAGTTATCCAGCTCCGGAGGTGAGGAAATACTGCTCGTGAGCCGGAGGGATTTAGATTTTTTTCCCCCTGGAGATTACAATTTACTGCTGCTCCTTCAAACATGATTAAGTGTCCAAGCGAGTCCTTCTCGTCGACCTCCCAGAGTTCGGTCTTCATCGCCGCGCGACGGCAATCAGCCGCACGTAACCGCCGCCCTCGCCCAAAACATAATTAACAGCAAATACAATCAGCGCATTAGAAACGGGATTCGCCGCCATTAAAATCAATAGGCACTCCTGGCCCGCTTGTCTTTCACTTCCCAGGGCTGGCATCGTCGCGCCGCTGTGACAAGGGCCGATTGATTTGTTGGTGTGAGTTTCATACTCTGGGTTTGATTAGGTGAAATAAGAGTGGCCAGGCCGGAGCCGCTGCATTTCTGTCTGGCACGGGCAAAGTCAATTATCAAGCCAGCGTGAAGCTGGCCCCCGATTCAATGCTGACTTGTTGGATTGTGAGGGTCCAAGTAAGGCATTAAGGTGCTTACTTGTAGGTTTGTTTTGTTTTTTTTCCCTCGAAAAAGCACCTTGACAGGGAACAAACTGCTGAATTTCCATTCAATGCATCATCTTGAGAGGCAACACACAGTTCCTGTGACTCATACTGTAGGGACTGGGGGTATGATTTTGAAGCCATCAAGGTAACACCTAAACTTTGGAATTATGAATAAAAAATGAGTAAATAAACAAATAAGGGATCCAGGCATAGCGGCAGCAGATGTCTTTTTAGAGAGTTTGTCTGTGGCGTGTAATGTGTTTTGTTTGAAATGGCGACGGCTCTGCTCCCAGCTGTGCAGCTCGGTTTCAAACCGCACAACTGCAGGACTGCGTGGGTATGCCTTGCCAACAAAAAACGCTCGGCCAATTACGCCCAACAGCCTCTCGGCTCAAACCGGTCCCTAAGTGAATCTTTCATTTGCTTTTGACTCGGGGTAGAGGATGCTGGGAAATTTGCCCGCTCCCCACCTCTCCAATAGGCACGCGAGCCATCCAATGGGAAATCCTGGCTGCGGCACCAAAATTTCACTCAATCGTGGTAGTCAGAGGCTACCTAAATGCATAAATGCAAATAGTCTGTAAAGGAGTCAAATGTTCTTATCGAGTCCGAAAATGTCCAAAAGGTTTGTGGAAGCAGCGCTTTAAAAATGCATCTATTTTTTGCATTTTTTCTGGAGGCAGGCAGAAGAGACATAGATGGGTTTTGACTTATGGCACAGTCATGGGACTTGCGCTGCTAAAGCGTTGCTTGTAAATCGAGTGAAATGTAACTCGAGTGGCGGTGTGCCTGCCGCCTGTGGTACTGTGCCCAGGGCTACTGTGTCCTAACCTGCACTCTGCAATCATTTCTGCGTGCGAGGATAGCTGGGCCGATCTGGCAGATGGCACGCTGGTCGCCACTAGCAACCTGGCCCAAGTGTCATTCACTCCACAGACTGATACAATGCCGTGAAATGCTCGGGGAGCAGAACCGAAAGGAGAAGGGATAATTCAAGAGATTTCAAGACATTCGCATGTATGTGATAAATAAATGTACTTTTCATTACAGAGCTTCAGCGATGAAATATAGGTATATTTCAGGTGTTCTGTTAACAGTGTAGGGTCAACAGGAACTACAATTCCATACAGTCCACCGGAGGCTATAGGTTATTTGTTCTCTCTGAACACGTGTCTGAGACTTGGAGAACATGAAAACCCCCACGGGTGCCCAACGCACGCACGCACACACACACACACACACACTTGCACACGCACACACACACACACACACACACACACACTCACACACACACACTCATGCGCACATAGTTTGTTGTACATTATAGAACTGAATGGGGCTTTGCTCTGTTTGGTACTTTGTGTTCAATAAACTATTACATTTTCCAAGATTGTCTGTATTAATGTTGCTCTTGTGTTGAACTGAGTCAGCCAATGCTAATCGCAGGGATTCCCCCAAATGCCTTCACGTTTCAGATGAATCATTTATATTAATTCGGTATCAACTGAGTACATAATATTGTGATTTTGTTAAGATAATTATTAATGTGTCATTTTATTGATAATTTAATTATTAATTGAAGTTGCCCATTGTTTGTTAGTATATTCTCTTTTGAGAATAGTATATAGAATTTTATGAGACTAATTTATTATACTAAAATTACACCACCAGTTGTATAAGGATGGGAGAGGCATGTCCCCTACATTTCTGGTGCTGCCCATGTGAGGACTCTGATGATTCAGAAATCATATTACTAATTATCTTGCTCACTGCTACCAGATTCATATGTATTTCCTACATAAGGTTGCAAATTGCAATCGGCAGAGGTACTTTCAGGGACCCTTTTAGCAGAAATAAAGAGAAGACAAACCTACAATCAAATACATATTAAAAAAGATGTACTGTACGCTTACCATGTTACCAACTCCAATCAAGTAGGGAGTGATTATGTCCCCCAAAAGGTCTGAGGAGTCTGATGGTGCTGTATTTGGCTCAGTATGTCAGTCTGTGTGCATGTCTGTCCATAAACAGGCTTATTGTTTCAAAACTAATGCTCAGCATGTGTGGGATATAGCTGTATGTGTACGTCATACACACACATGGTAATGTAACTCTAATGGCGTATTTTCAAATAGAGTACATTTGGTCCCTATTGGACTCAGACTCTGTTGAAGATGACTTAACCCTGCTGCGTAGGTCACTAAAGGAATACTTCTCAGATATCAGTAGCATCCAAATGGTCCTGCCATCTCTGTTCCCGTATTTTATTTATATTGCTGATGCCCTCATCTGAAGGGGTAAACGATTGAAAATAAAACAAAAAGCAAACATTTGGCAGCATGAATGCACTGCTCCCTATATTTTCGGAGGCAACCTGTGTGTATGCGCGTGTGAGTGTGTTTTCACATGCTAAAACAAGATTTTTATTTTTTTATACCCTATTGAACTGATTTGACAACTAATAATAGGATTGTTTGGATGATCAGTGCTCTTATACCAATAAATCGCAAGGCATGTTTTACAGATTTCTGGCTCAATAAAATAATGGAATCTAATTATGGACAAGTGAAAATTCTGTCAAGTGGGATTTTCATAATTTAAATGGAAATAGCTCTCATTCTTGCATATTTTATGCCAAACCAAGCATTTTAACAGACAATTTAACAGACAACTTGCGGCTTGGCTGGTATACGAGGTCGGCAGCAGGAGACATTTATTAAAATGATCTTCAATGTGTGCCTACTGTGGAGTAATTTCCAACTAAATAAAGATCTATTTTCAGATCCTCAATGCACCCTCACTTTACCTTTCCTGTCATGACAGCGTCTTACAACACAGGCTGTGTTTCCTCTCTTCAAATTAAACAAAATTGAGAAAAAAAAAAACATTATTTCTATCTTGTCTCTGGAAGGTCTCGTGGAGGTTAGAGAAGATGAAAGAGAAGACTGGAAACATACCATCAAACACTGTCTCTCTCAAATCTAATATTCTCTTCTTCTCTTGTTATGCCTACTGCCATCAGACCAGGGGTTCCTGGTCAGTGTGCAGTAATGAGAGGCAGGTATTTGTACACAGTGACCCCTTTGTTTTGCGGTGCAGTGCCATATCCAAGGCAGTTTTGAGATACCCTTTAAGTAATGTTAGCCTCGGATATGTAATGTGCCACGCCATTTACGGGATTGTCTCGGAGGAGCAAGTAACCGAACGTCTTTGTGTGGGGTTTGGAGCAGAGCGATGAGATGGTTTCCGCTTGATGGTCCATGATGGTGGAACACAATCTGATTAACCATGGGGCTGCTGAAGCAGCATGTATCCTACACACAAATTCAAAACTGATTCCCTGAAATCTAACAATTAGTAAGGATCCGAAACATACCCAACCGTATCAGGGCATACATTTTGTTTGCAATTTCAAGTAGACGGTGCTTAGTTTAACAATGTCAAAGAAAAGAGGATATTCTGCCAGTTTTTACCCACTTGGCTGAGATTTTAAAGTGCAACACAATGCCTCAACGTCTTGTCATCCAAATGCATGAGGCACTTTAACTCAGCCACCCATAAAAAAAGGCATGAGATTCATTTTTCATTTTCTTTGTGGAACAACTTGGTCAAAGTGACAAAATTAATTGGAAGGGCCACTTACTAGTGTATTTGAGGAAAGAAAAAGTAATGTGCATTTAAAGCACTTCTCAAAGTTTTGCAAAGTGATGTGTTGCACGCATCCGATTAATAGGTGAGGTTTTCATGGTGGTGCCGAATTGTTTTCGGCTTCTTTTTTTGCTCATCGACTGATGCCTCTGGACTTTTTTTTTTTTACCTCTGCATGGAGTAGGGTATTAGGGCTCTTACGATGTCTTTCTTGTGCACCGCAAGCATCTGTCTGCAACAACAATTAAATTCTTTAAATGAGCGTGATCAACTGGCACTAATAACCATTAATAACCTTTAAAGGAACATCTTAAATACTAGCTTTCTCATTTCTCAACCAATTTAACAGCGGGGGAACAGAATTCAAGTATTCTCTTGTGATCTCCGTGGTTGGAATTTTCACAAACTGCTCTCCTGCTGCGATATTGGCCAACTTAACTTGTCAATATTTAACATTGTATTGTACACTGACTTAATTTCAAAAGGAATAGGACAAAAATATTTAAACTGGATTAGGGAGTTTTGACTCTTCTTTCTTTATGTGAGGAATTTGACACTGAAAAGTCTCACCAAGGAAGATGGAAAAAGAACGCCGCCTCCATTCACAGTTAATCACGGTTAAAGTTTGGCGAGGAACATCTTCAGTATTGTGTGTCCTATTGATCTTCAAAATTAAAAACACAGTGCAGTAGAAAGTCCCTTTATACAGATATCTTGATAAAGCTAGTGTTGAAATTTCTGCTGCATGAGTCATGGTTAGAATTAATTGAAATTAGTCAATGCCTAAAGAAGAGGTAGTTGCTATCTTTTATTTCTACCTTCCAATACTCGTTCAGATTATGACCACCATCTTTACCTAATAATAATAATAATAATACATATAGCTGCAAGCAGCGACTATACGGGGTCCAAGCATAAAGTTTGTAATTTTGTTGGAATCATGTCACATTGGTTTCCTTTTACAATCGAGTCTCGGAAGGTATACGTGAGACACATGTAGCTGCATGACATGAGTGTCTAAACATGAATATGTATAAAAGGTCAAACTGTTTTCAGACCACCACCTTCAGTTAATTCTGGGTAAACTGAATAATTTGAGAAGCCATTCATGAAAGAGACCTTCAATTTCTTCATTCTTTCCTGGAGATAGAAGATACTGAAAAGTTTCCAGAGTGCAAAAATGAGACTAAATGCAACAATTCAACAGCCAGATTCTTTCTCTCAGTCAGTCAGTAGTCATCAGCAAAGCTACAGAGGTCTCACTCGTGTGGTTAGGCCAAAACTGGGGACAAAGGAAAATGGATAATAGGATTTCCAAAATGGCGGCCGATCCAAGATGGTGGCAATACATTAAGTAAACATATGTGTTCCAGATGAGGGCAACAGAGATAGAGAAGGCATTAGGAGGAGAGGGGGACATTGCCAATGGTAGAGAGGGTATTAGGGGTAGAGGAGGCAGTACTAATAGTAGAGAGGGCATTAGGGGCAGTGGGGGCCAGGGCCAATGGTAGAGAGGGCATTAGGGGAAGAAGGCATTAAGGGTAGAGAGGGCATTGGGACAGAGGGAGCCAGGGCCAATAGGAGAGAGGGCATTAGATATATAGAAGGCATTAGAAGCAGAGGGGGACATGGCCAATGGTAGAGGGCATTAGGGGCAGAGGGGGGACATGGCCAATGGTAGAGAGGGCATTAGGGGCAGAGGGAGACAGGGCCAATAGTAGAGAGGGCATTAGAGATATAGAAGGCATTAGGAGCAGAGGGGGTCAGGGTCAATGGTAGAGAGGGCAGAGAGGGCCAGGGCCAATGGTAGAGAGGGCATCAGAGGTAGAGGGGGCCAGTACCAATAGTACAGAGGGCATTTGGGGCAGAGGGGGCCAGTTTCAATGGTAGAAAGGGCATTAGGAGCAAAGGGGGCCAGGGCCAATTGTAAAGATGGCATTAGGGGTAGAAAGGACATTGGGACAGAGGGAGCCAGGGCCAATAGTAGAGAGGGCATAAGAGATAGAGAAGGCATTAGGAACAGAGGGGGACATAGCCAATGTTAGAGAGGGCATTATGGGCAGAGGGAGACGGGGCTAATAGTAGAGAGGGCATTAGAGATAGAGAAGGTATTAGGAGCAGAGGGGGACATGGCCAAAGGTAGAGAGGGCATTAGGGGCAGAGGGAGACAGGGCCAATAGTAGAGAGGGCATTAGAGATAGAGAAGGTATTAGGAGCAGAGGGGGACATAGCCAATGTTAGAGAGGGCATTATGGGCAGAGGGAGACGGGGCCAATAGTAAAGAGGGCATTAGAGATAGAGAAGGTATTAGGAGCAGAGGGGAACATGGCTAATGGTAGGGAGGGCATTAGGGGCAGAGGGAGACAGGGCCAATAGTAGAGAGGGCATTATGGGCAGAGGGAGATGGGGCCAGTAGTCGAGAGGGCATTTGGTGGAGAGGGGGCCAGTTCCAATGGTAGAAAGAGCATTAGGGGCAAAGGGGGCCAGGGCCAATTGTACAGACGACATTAGGGGTAGAGAGGACATTGGGACAAAGGGAGACAGGGCCAATAGTAGAGATGGCATTACGGGCAGAGGGAGACAGGGCCAATACTAGATAGGGCATTAGAGATAGAGAAGGTATTAGGCGCAGAGGGGAACATGGCTAATGGTAGAGAGGGCATTATGGGCAGAGGGAGACAGGGCCAATAGTAGAGAGGGCATTAGAGATAGAGAAGGCATTAGGAGCGGAGGGGGACATAGCCAAAGGTAGAGAGATCATTAGGGGCAGAGGGAGACAGGGCCAATAGTAGAGAGGGCATTAGAGATAGAGAAGGTATTAGGAGCAGAGGGGGACATGGCCAATGTTAGAGAGGGCATTTTGGGCAGAGGGAGACGGGGCCAATAGTAGAGAGGGCATTATAGATAAAGAAGGTATTAGGAGCAGAGGGGGACATGGGCAATGGTAAAGAGGGCATTAGGGGCAGAGGGAGACAGGGCCAATAGTAGAGAGGGCATTAGAGATAGAGAAGGTATTAGGAGCAGAGGGGGACATGGCCAATGTTAGAGAGGACATTTTGGGCAGAGGGAGACGGGGCCAATAGTAGAGAGGGCATTAGAGATAGAGAAGGTATTAGGAGCAGAGGGGAACATGGCTAATGGTAGAGATGGCATTAGGGGCAGAGGGAGACAGGGCCAATAGTAGAGAGGGCATTATGGGCAGAGGGAGACGGGGCCAATAGTAGAGAGGGCATTTGAGATAGAGAAGGCATTAGGAGCAGAGGGGGACATAGCCAAAGGTAGAGAGGGCATTAGGGGCAGAGGGAGACAGGGCCAATAGTAGAGAGGGCATTAAAGATAGAGAAGGTATTACGAGCAGAGGGGGACATGGCCAATGTTAGAGAGGGCATTATGGGCAGAGGGAGATGGGGCTAATAGTAGAGAGGGCAATCCATTTTGGAGGGATTAGCATTTTTGTGTTAAACTATGCCCACATCAGCTTTTATGTAACTTTTCAGAGGACATACGAATGAACAAATTAGTGAAAGTTCCATGTTGATTTGTGAAACGGTCTAGCAGGAGATGTCTTTAAAGGTTTTTCAATAAATTGAAAATGGCAGAAAGTACAAAATGGTGGACAGTATGACTCCTAAGAACTAGAGTTTTCCATGAGGAGAGACATCTAGGTAGGATGTAAGCATCTAGCTCACATTGGTACAGTATGTGTGAAAAGCATAACATGCACATCCTTTTTGTCGCAAATTAAAAATAAATTATAAAAAATAATTCTTTGTAGAGGCGAACCTTGAACCTGGGCCTCGTGCATCCGAGTCAGAGAAGCTAACCACAAGGTCATAACATAGCTCCATGTGTACTGTTGTTTTTTTCCGGTTCTTTACTGTTACCTTCAGTCGTAGCACTCCCGGACTAACAAATAATAAATAAAATACAGGTGGAAATAAATGGCTGTTACCCTGTAAATACGAAACATCATCCTGTCACAACATCAGTCCATTGTCAAACTAATTAGCTTTCTTAGCCATCTACACATCTGACCTAGGCTACCTGTTCATGTCCATGACGTAAAATATGTAGTCAATGCCAAGTTAAGCTAAATGGCTGTTAGCTGAATTAAGCTACTGGAGACTTGACTATCTCGATCTGCTCAAATTGATGTCCTGCAGCAAATATTCAGTCTGACCTACATGTAGTGCATGAACATGACAAAACACAATACGTAGCGTTAATGAATGTCATGTGAAACTGAACGGCTGTTGGCTGAAATGCATTACCTATTAACAACTGTGTGTTTACTTGCTAGCTAGCTATCCAAATAACTTAGCTTAGGCATAACGTTAATATAACCACAGAAGGGCTTGTATCACAAAGCAGGATTTAGTTACTATAGGCTAACAGGAACAACAACTAACTTAACGATTGTCAAATAGACATGGCCATAGCTTCTCAGGAATGTATTTAATTGGGGGCCGTAACAATGACATAATGCATAATATTGTTCTCTTCCATCTGAGGCAATGCCTAGATATTAACTAAAAAAATGTGTTTTAGTGTTTCCTACCCCAATAATGTGAAAATAAGATTCGTAGATGTGAAAAGCATAAGAAAGCGCATGTCGTGTTGTCGAAAAGAAACACAAGCTTTGGTACCCGGTGGGATTCAAACCCGGGTCTCCCGCATTGAAGGCAATCACTCTAACTGCAAAGCCATTGCAGATGTCCAGGGAGAATTAGTTGTGGGTATGGAGCATTTTTGATGAAGAATTTGGCAGGAAAAAGAATAACTTTATTAAAACTTTATTTGTTTCACTCATTTAAGTACTAGTGAAACAGTGAATAGTTAATATAGTAAAATATCTTTGCCTTTGCAATAATGTGAAAAGAACATTATTAAGTGTGAAAAGCATAACAAACTGTCCATTGTTTTCATCGAAAATAAAAGTAACCTACGGTGGGGATTGAACCAGGGTCTCCCGCATACCAAGCCATTGCTCTTACCGCTAAGCCATAACAGACAACCTGCGGCTGCCCCGTGATTGATCACGACACATAATTTTCAATGTTTAAAACACAACAGTGATTTTTCATGAAGGGAAATGGTAATAGCATTTCCAAAATGGCGGCCAATCCAAGATGGCAGCGACATATATGGGACATACATATGTTCAAGATGAGGAAATTGATCACTACAGCAAGTTTTAAATGTCTAAAAAATTATGGTGATTTTTTATGAATTAAAAAAAATATATTATGCTCTATAGCGCCACCATTTGATTCTATTGAGCCAATACTTTAGAGTTTGGCTCAGAAGCTCAGTGCAAATATAGAAACAGAATTTTATTAAAATCCATTTAAGAATTGAAGAGTTATTAGCGTTTTTGTGACTAGCCACGCCCACAACAGTGTTTATTGGCTTACTGCGATCAGGATATTTGGAAAATCGGAAAATCGCTTCCTAAGTTTTTTGGAGAATCGTCCCCTGAACAAACGGGTGTGAGTTGCATGTTGATATGTCAAATGTTCTCAGAGGAGTTCGATTTTATAGGTTTTTCACAAAATGCAAATTTGAAAAGATCCAATATGGCGGACCTCATTGATCCTAATGGCAACGTTATTTGTCATGAACCAAGGAATTTGAGGCAAAAATAATTTTGAAGATAGGTTGAACGGTTCAAAAGTTATAGCCCAAAAATATTATAGAATTTCACTTTGTCTCTATAGCGCCACCATCAGGTCAATTGGGTTGGAATTTGCTGTACATATGTCCTGTCGCAGTGTCTACATGTGTGCTAAATTTCATAGTTGTCAGCTTTGTGGTTAGGCCAATACCGGGGACAGAGGGAAATGTTAATAGCATTTCCAAAATGGCAGCCAATCCAAGATGGCAGCGACATATATGGGACATACATATGTTCCAGATGAGGAAATTGATAACTACAGCAAGTTTTAAATGTCTAAAACATAATGGTGATTTTTTATGAATTTATGAATTAAAAAATATATATTATGCTCTATAGCGCCACCATCTGATTCAATTGAGCCAAATACAAAGTTATTTGCCACGAACCAATGAATTTGAGGCAAAAATAATTTTGAAGATCGGCTAAACAGTTCAAAAGTTATAGCCGAAAAAGTTTATAAAATTTCACTTTGTCTCTATAGCGCCACCATCAGGTCAATTGGGTTGGAATTTGCTGTCCATGTGTCGTGTCGCAGTGTCTACATGTTTGCAAAGTTTCAGCAAAAGTTATCATGTGGTTTTGCTGCAATTGTAACAAATGTGGGAATAATAATAATAATAATAATAATAATAATAATAATAATAATAAAACCAGCGAAAACAATAGGGTTCCAGCACTACGTGCTTGGACCCCTAATAATAATAATAAAATAACATGTTGACATTCAGCCTACATAAAACACAAAGAGTGCGTATAGGCGTAGTGAAAAAAGATCTAACAAATTATAGTTGCATGATAACGTCCTCCATTTATCCATTTCATATGAGTTTGGACTGAAAAACCGGGCTGTTTCAACAGCAATAATTGTATTACATATAGGTAATATTATTTCTGCATGTGTCATTATATTTTATAACAGGACCATTTCTACTGTGGTTTTTGTGCTTATTGGACAGGGTGGCTTAGAAGCCTGCTATGGAAATACAGCATTACATCACAGGTATAACAAGAACATGGAGTACATAATATCTAGTAACAAACAGCTTAGCACACAGCTTATACATTTGTTGTTTTTGATTACATAATGCCTAAAAGTTCAATGTATTAACACTGACAAGCTCATACACTTGAAGTACCAGAAGATGCAGAAAAGCGTGTGCACAGAATAAGAGTAATACAAAAAATAACAATTTATGTGTACAAAGCTAGCTCAAGTATGTGAAATTTCAGATGATGGTCATAGAGGAATGCAACTGTTGCCTCTCTCCAATTGGATTTTTACAGCTCTGCCTAATTGTGACTAGAGCAACAGAAAACCCTCAAGAAAAGCAAAAGTGGGAATTTTTCAATACCAAACATTGCATCCAAGGTCCACCCTATGGAGTGATAACAAGTTACACAAATTATGCTGGCAAAATCAGCTAACTAACCTCCGGCACTACTCAGGGGCTGAGTTGGTGTTGGTGTCAGTCTAGTTCATTGATATGACTCAGTGTTACAGAGTCCACAAAGCAAGTTTTGCAGTAGCAAACATTATTTTAGCTAGCTACTACAGCAAACTCTCCAACAAAATTAAAGTTATACAAGTATTGCAGATCTTTGCCACGAATATCCTCCATGTATGAGTGCCGAGAACGAAGAGTAGGCCTACATGCTTCCACAATTTTCAATAATGTCGATAAAATGTGCACAATTTTTGCGATGCAACTAAAAATGATTTTATTACTTGCCTAATTGAACAGAACTGGCTGAGCTAGGATGGTATTGAGTATTATGTGAATATAATGCAATGTGCTTATATTAATTTAATAACGTCAACCTTGAAGCTCTGCAAATTAACTTTTATTCATTTTATTTTTAAATTATATTTACAAAATACTGGTATTGACGGTGTGGAGATAACTACAATGGTGTAGGTTTGTGCGCCATATGCCACAGGTTAAACCGGACACCGTGACAAGCCTATAACATTCCATTTCCCTTGTCTGTTATTATGAGAACAAAATGTTTAGCTAGCTTGCTCCTAGCTAACGTTAGCTACCATTTCCCATGCATCTAATTATGAGAGCAGCTTGTCTTTCTGTGTCAACTCAGCACATTGAGATCTAGTTCATTGTGATCCAAAATTCCGTAGTGACCCCCTGTGACCATAGCCTGTGACTATGCATACAGTGCGAGCGTTTCTAGAATGGAAACACATGCAATTGTGAGATGCTCGAAAGTTACGATTTTGGAAGTCCTGTAGTGTACACAAGACATTAGTTAACATGGGATTTTGAAATTACCAAATTAATGACTTCTCAAAATAAAGACGTACTGTACATATCTTGTGACAAAACAAATTTATGATGTCAAGATCACAAGCTAAAATCTAATTTAAATTGCAATTTATCATTATTATTATTATTATTCATAATAATCAATTATAATTTCAATTAGATTTTGTCTTATGATCTTGACGTAACAAATTGTTTTGTCATGATCACAAGACATGGATGTATTATTTTCTATGCATTATGATTATTTATTATGCGTTCAGTTACTTGTGTGGCAGTACTGTCACAGTGTAGCTATTTGCTATTGAGTGACTTTGTTTTGAAATGCATAGTGGGGGCAGAGAAAACGTTTGGTTAGGCTTTACCGACCCAAGTCTCACCTTCCACCCTTGTAGAACTGGGCCTGCTGAGGAATACAGTCCCGACTGGCAGCAACGCAGGTGTCTGGGCATCACCTGGGTTTAAATAAGATGTCAGGCTTGCAGCTTTTTGGCTTAAGGGTTCACTTTACAGTATCGGGGGACAATTCGATGCTCCAAGCCATTGAGGTTTCAAGATTCCCCAGTCCAGCTCCTTACTGAGCTCAATCAATGGGCCAGCAGACAGGTCCTAAACCGCAAAGCTCATTTAATCCCGTGCATTAATTATAGACCAAAATGCACCACCAGGACAGCCAGCCATTGAACCACTCCCACCTGACCAGGAGGCACTAACTCGTGTCATTATAGTAGATTAGAGGAAATTGCTCTCTGTTCATTATGTTGATTAAAGAAATCACAGGCAATTACATTTGTAATTAGGAACCCATGCCATCCAGAGCAGCCACTGCGTACCCTCGCAATCTCCAATGTGATGAAATGAGGAAAACACGCAATTCAGCAATCAATTACACAAAATCTAACTACCTATTCCCTTGGAAAGTTGTAATCATAGTTGAAACCACTTTGGCTTTGACTGGCTATCGTCAAGCATGCGTTCTCTGACAAGGGATTTGGTTTATCGTCAGTTTATTGATTTTTTTTTTCTTCTCTGTTTTCTCTCTAGTATTTATTATTTCTGTTATTTCTGTGTTTATTTGTAATTATTCATATTCGCTTTAAGTTACTCCATGGCACTTCAAGGAAGGACCCTATCATGTATCGAATTTGGATCAATGAGGGCTTGGTTGATTGATTAATTGGTTGGATGCTACTTTTAAGGATCTGACCACAATTCTGGAATGCTGAAACACCCGATGCACACACAAGATAAATGGGGCGATATTTGTGGCAAGAAGACCAATGGACATACCAGAAGGAGAGGAAATATCAGGGAGGGCACAGGGAATAGATCTGGGTAAAGGCAGAGGCACAAATTAGGCCAGGTCATGGAGATTTTGCTATCAGCCTGGGAGTCTGAAAACCTTTTGGATTCTTAAAGAAAAACACGCTGTCAGGGAGCTATCCTGAGAAAGTCTGACTGCCGAATGTTTTTCACTCAGTATGCTAGCCAGGCAAAGGTTCACCACGTCATTTCTCACAGACACACTGAAGCTGCCTAGGTCATCAAAGCCTGCCGAACCTGGGTTTGAGTCATCAGGGCCGGCTGAACCTGAGCTTGGGTCAAGAAGGCTTTCTGAACCTGGGCGTGGGCCAAAAAGGCCGGCTGATCTGGGTGTGGGTCATCAAGGCCTGCTGAACCTGGGTTTGAATCATCAAGGCCTGTTGAACCTGGTTTAGGTTATCAAGGCCTGTTGAACCTGAGCGTTGGTCATCAAAGCCTACTGAACCTCAGCTTAGGTCATCAAGGGCTGCTGAACCTGGGCATCGGGAAGGTCCTAAACCCACTGGGCCAATTTTCAGAATCAATTGTAACAAGTTGTTATATTCTTCTTGTTTAACAAGTCAATCTCTTGATGAACTGAATATTAGACAGGGCAGGGGGAGTCATCCTAAACTCACCTGTTCATCCACGTTTAGTTTCCACACAGCCTAGTTGAGGGCTGTTTGTGCCGTAATTTGGAGCCAAACAAGCATGGGGTGCAGGCCGGGGGCTATGTCCCAGCTGGATTCCCAGCCTGTGGGCATCTGAGCACACAAATCAGAGATGGCAGTTGACCTAGACAGCATGATGGCATTGGCCTGTAAGGAACACCTTGGGGGAAACCATATGGCGAGCACAAACTGCACACAGGCAGAAGTAACCGAAGACCCTTAAGCTGTGAGGCATCGAGCAGCACTGCACTCCTGTCCACTCCGCCCCCTTGAAAACTTTGGCTTTCACGACTGTCCCTGGTGTCTCACCCCCACGGGAAAATGTTAAACCTGTTTGCAGTTATACACCAGAATGCAAAACAAATGTTCTGCAGCTAAAGCTCAGAAGAGGCAGTCGGAGGAGTGACCCACCCACCCAAAAAAAAAAACTAAAACTGAGAGTTGGCAGTGTGCATTGTTGCTGCAGACTTAATTCTAGGCGTCCCAATAACAAGACTGAGAGTTGGCAGTGTGCATTGTTGTTCATTCTAGGTGTCCCAATAGTAAATGATTTTCTGTGCTATAGTAAGCATATGTACACCTCCTGTAATATCAGGTTTTGTTCCCTGTGGACTAGGGATTTGAAAGTACCCGAGGTCAACAAAATGGCAGCCCCCGAGAAATGAGAAACAGGCACGGACACTGCCAACTGCCTGAGCCATCCTTGCCAGTCCTGACAAACAGGGGGAGCGCGATAAATTGGACCAAAAAAACACTTGAGTGAGCAAACGTATAGTACCAGCACGCTGTGAGATTTGCGTCAGATTATTTCTGCACGGCGGGGTAACGAGCATTGCTCGGCTGTCAGTGCCTGATTCGGTGGATCGCACGGCTCTATGAAGCCTGGCTCTCCACCGTGGAGATCGCCACCCATTGCATTGCTCCGGCAGACACCATTGCGATTTTATCATTTTCGCGGGAGACGGCAGCATCGTTTTCTCTGGCTCACTGTTCAGCCAGTTTACACTGCATTTTTTCACCCCTGCAAATGATCAGCCTTGAGACACATTGTCCATGGTTATCCGTAGTCATTCAAACTGCCGCCATGCACGGCCGGATATATATACGCTGTCATCGCGTCTGTGACAAACAGAAATCTCAACCTTTAAGAACATTGGAACCTACAGAGGCATTTATCTGTCTGGGTACATTTGTTTCTGTTGTTCTTTTGTAACAGTTGGCCTGGATTCAGTCAACGTTTGTCCCTAACTTGTAAAGCAAATGCGTGTCGTCCTTTTTAGTTTCACAAATGCAGTTTGGAGAGATCAGCAACCACTAAAATCTACTTTTTAGAATTCTGACACTTTCATTTAAGATTGTATCAAATCCGAGGGCAAAAGTCGATAGAACTCAGGCTATAATGAGCGTCAGAGTATCAGATCACCCCTGGCAACCGATCAAGGATAAGGCCGTTCTTCTGTGGCAGTTCTGTGGAGAGGTCACATGCGGCAGCGGAGACAGCCCTGCGGCTATTTTGAGTGTGCCGGCCTTTAACGTGAGACCAGCCGCTGGGCCCCCGGTGAGGAGTAAAACAGGGAGGGGGGGGGGGGTCTGAGTCACTGCCGAGCGTACCACGGCCAGGAGACGTGGTGGCAGGAAGGGCGGTCTCAATGGCCACGTGTGCCATCCAACCAGAGAGGGGAGCCTTATCAGGGAATGAAAGAGGTGTAATTGATATTGATTCACGAATAGGGAGGAGTGGATGGGGCTCAGGATCATGTCCTGGGGGGAGGAAGGGTGAGAAGGGGGGCGCTCCCATCCATCTTAATTAGTTCCCAGTGAGGAGAGTCCCCCCCCCCCCCCCTCATTCTGAGACCTCCCCTAATCAAAGCCATCGCCGCGGTGACAGTCAGTCCGTCGACACGCTCGGACGTGACAGATTTTCATGTCTTCTCCCGGCAACCTGCTCAGCAATGCATTTAAGGTGCGCAACTGCGCAGGAGCACAAATCTGCCTTGCCGCAATTACATCGGAGGGAGGGCGGGTGGGAGAGAGGGAGAGAGGGAGAGAATAGGCTTTTCCCCCTTTCTTGTTTCGCAAAATTCCTTTTAATGTGATCTATATTTCTGTCTGCCGAGTGACAGCTGATGCAAGCGACCCATATATTTGAAAGTTAGTTCCTCCAGTCGCTGAAACACATTTTATTTATGATCCATAAAAAAGCTACATTACAAGACAGCGTGTGATTTCTGACGGAGGGGCCACTTTCTCCTCCCCCGCTGGAACAAAAGGCCGGCTTTGTTCAGGGAACTGAAACGGCGGGGGGTGAGGGGGAGGGAGCATACATTTTTATTTTCATTCAATGGCCCAGTCCTGTGCCATTACTGATTACAGACAAACTGATAAATCGACTTTATTCCATTAGCTTTTTTGCCACAGAGGTAAAACCTCAAATGATTTCTTTTTTGTTTTAACCTTTTTTCTCCCCATCCTGGCCCATTCAGTGCTTATCAAATCTGACTGACAGCCCTGGAATTGTGTGTTTTGCACAAGGCAGTTAGTGCAGTCTTAAATCCTAGCGGTGTTTCACAGGAGCTGCCAAGGAGCACCACCACTGCTTCTTTAAAATTGTCTTTAATGCCCCGCATGGGCTTATTGGAGACCACTCTCTACGTTGAGCTACTGATGACAGACCTCTCTGTCCAAAATGTTTAAAAGGTTTCCGATCGCTCAGAGTGCCTTCTCATTGATCAATGGTAATGTCTGCTGAGTGGCCAAAACAATGTGTACAAAAAAAGAATAATAGAATCTGTGCCGTTTGTTCCCATTACCCGTTTTGCCTGTAAAATCCTGTAACCATAAGGCTCACTCTTATTGGACAAAATGGCATATTACAGTACTCCGTCCGCTGATACTATTAGTCCGAAGAACATATCGCTGTGACATCAGGGAAATAACAGGATTGTAAATTACAGAAGGGGAAAGGTTCAGTTTGGTGGTGATAATGGAGATGATAGCTAAATTGGTATACGTTTTATTTTTTAACCCTTGTGTTTGGTTTGGGTTAAATTGACTCGTTTTAAACTTTCAGTAAAAAGGAATGACACTTTTGAGAGATGTATTTAATAACCACTGACTAAACCAGTGTAAATCGGATTCTTGTTTTGTGTTTCTATTTGTTGTTCGTCATCTGTATTTGTTTTATGTCTATATGGTTTCTTTGAATATAATATGATAAAAATTAAAAATCAAGAATGATAGTTCAAAACAGTAAATATCAATAATCTACCGCATTAAACCTTGTTTCATTTTCATCTTTAGCAGATGAATTTATGCCACCCATGCCTTCATTATTGTGATTTGTCAATATAAATCATATTTTTTATCACAAATAAATGGCACTTTCATTGAGGTAAATGGCAACCATTAACCATACAGTATATATTGTTTATATTGTTTGAATTTAATAATTTTTTTCTTTATTGCTTAAAAGTCCCAATAATGTCCTGGGTATATTTGACCCAGGCTAACAGTTCCACTGGTGCTAATAAGTAAACAAGATTCAGGAGTTTTCAAGCTTATACTCCCTATAGACTAATTTAACTTACAGTTGAAGTCGAAAGTTTACATACACCTTAGCCAAATCCATTTAAACTAAGTTTTTCACAATTCTTGACATTTTATCTCAGTAAGCATTCCCTGTCTTAGGTCAGTTAGGATCATTACTTTATTTTAAGAATGTGAAATGTCAGAATAATAGTAGAGAGAATTATTTATTTCAGCTTTTATTTCTTTCATTACATTCCCAGTGGGTCAGAAGTTTACATACACTCTGTTAGTATTTGGTAGCACTGCCTTTAAATTGTTTAACTTGGGTCAACCGTTTCGGATAGCCTTCCACAAGCTTCTCACAAAAAAGTTGCACAGTCAACTTAGTGTATGTAAACATCTGACCCACTGGAATTGTGATATAGTAAATTAAAAGTGAAATAATCTGTCTGTAAACAATTGTTGGAAAAATTACTTGTGTCATGCACAAAGTAGATGTCCTAACTTAACTTGCCAACACTATAGTTTGCTAACATGAAATCTGTGGAGTGGTTAAAAATGAGTTTTAATGACTTCAACATAAGTGTATGTAAACTTCCGACTTCAACTGTACTTGTATACTTACCCTTGCTTTTTACAGTGAGTGCAGATATCATGGGAGACTAATAATTCACCACTGCCTTGTTTAACCTTTTACATGCCACAATAGAGCTGAGCACTGAAAGAATGGCAATGGAGGAGGATTATCCTTGTATAATTATGAATGTATTGCTTTCAAAGATCCGAAACCACTTCAGGTTAAAGTTACCTCTGTCCAGTGCAAGGAGCACTTTGCAGCATCCTTTTATAACTCTCGATGGCATACATGTATGAATGTAATAAGGTTGATATAAACAGCAGCAATCACATAGTCTTCCGTAAAGTTACTGGATAAGGTCACCGCAAGTGTGACCAAACGTACTGCATTACAACACACTTTCCAATATGTGACAAGTACATTGTTATATTTTATATGAAATATCACTTTTATAACATATGCTAACATATGATAACGTTGATAATAACATAACCATAATAGCGAGCAAGACTAAAGCGTTAATGCACAACTGTCCTTATGATAGCAATTGTGCCTGTAGTAGGCCAAATCCCCAATCAATGCGACGGCGAGTACTGAAACAAAGTGTGTAGCAGCCTCAGTAATGGAGGCTTTCTTATGGTGACTTTTTTCAACATCTATAACCCGATTTAATGCTTGTGAACATTCAACAAATACAACTGGTTGGTAAAGTACACAATTAAAAATCAGTAAGGGCACCCAGATCTGCTGTTTTAACCAACATCAGTAGTTTCATTTTAAATGACTATTTATGTCATGAAGCTATATCGATGTGGAGTTAAAACTGGTTGTCTGAGCTATGGGGGAAAGGTTTCTTTTGTATGCATCAAACGCACACAGTTAATGGCTCTTACAGTACAGATTTACAAATGCTCACTAGACCTATGGCCAACCAATCTCTTACCCTGGGAACTACTTTCCTGCCTAAACGAACCCAGTTGCGTTATAAGAAGATGGTGATAAACAGTTACAGGATAACAGAAAGTACAAAATGTTTTACAAGCTATGTTGCAGTAGTTTCCTCGGTGACCCTTCGTGGCTTTCCAGGGCCAAGGTTGCGGATCCCTGATCTGGACGACTGTCAGTTTGCGGCCTGGAGAGGGGGAAGGGGGCATAACCTTCTCACCTAGTTGTAGTTCTGTGCATGGTAGATCATCCTTTATCAACAGATGAGGTGTGTCATCAATTATAAGCCTTAATAAACTGAGAATGGCCTATTATGCAGTGCAGTCTCTCCAGAGCTGAGCGAAGCCGGACAGACTACAGCATGTACGTGCACGTTCACATTTGTGCCTCGCGTTTGCCTGTGTCTGCAGAGACTGTGCTATTCAGTCACCACGGCAGGGCTGGTTTTTAATTTTGTTTCATTGAACTAACAACCTTAAATCAGAGACAAACTCAGTTTTCAAGGGGTGTGATTCCCTTTGGGCGTGTTTTGGCGGTTGCTGTTGTTGATTTCCGAACCCAACACTATATATTCTAGGTCAACATCTCTCAACTGTTTGATTTGAGAAGCGCAGCATAGAGACTGTCATCATTAATAGTCTCTGGAGACAAAATGTCAGACACTATCATGCTTCTCCAACTCATATCTAATGAAGCATACGATGACACACTAGGGCAAATGAGAATCACAGAGACAGAAGACAGCATTACAGCTGAGGTCACTAAGGAAACCCTTCAAACTGCCATTATTTTTGAATAATGGCAAGAATGTGATGTAGTGGTGATGGAACTGGGCTTGCAATTCAGCGGTTGCTGATTCAAAACTCGCAAGGCACTGCCATTGTACCCTTGAGCATGATGCGTAACCTGAATTGTGTAAGTATATTTCCATCTCTATGCACAATATGTCGATATATATAAAATAAGGTGTTATTTTCTCTGGAAATGGGTGCCTGGCAAAGAAATCATGTATAATGTCGAAAGAGGGGGCAACAGTGACATGGTAATGAAAGAGGCACTTCACGGCCAGAGGATTCTCTGTGTGTTCTGACCTATTTTTATACAGTCTATGGTTCTGACACACAGTCAGGCCACATCTGAGTCGACCCTTTTCTTTAAAGCCTGCGAGGCCCGCCTTGATGATGTCCACGGATCAATAAACGCTGAATGTTCGCCGAACCGCGGCGGAGCGAATCGAACAGCTTCATCTGTATCGGCAACCTCCTCTCGCACATTCCCCCGCTAATGCCTCCCAGACTGGGAATCAAACGGATTACAGGCTGTTCTACTGCTTTGTACACATAGGCCAAAGATCGGAGGATCGCAGGCTGCCTAAATACCGGTAAGCAACAGAGAGCGGTGTTCTGTGTCTGTCACAGGGGGAGTACCATCGGATAATCACTTCAAATTATTTCTGATAGTCTGAGGAGCAGTGATTCGGCCTCGTAGACCACATACAGATGTGTGCAGCTCGGCCTTTTGGGCTGACGGCTTAACGGCATTGCAAGGCCAGGTGATATGGAGACTAATGCGATAGGGGAGCTTGATTGAGCTGAAGATAGAGGGAGATGGACACAGAACTCGAGGCGAATGCGAAACCCCAGTGGAGTGGCCGGACCTCTGCTCCTTCCACCGAGTCGAGAATTTAAGTGCTAAAAACGATCGGAGATGGATGAGAAGATTGTTGGACTGGGAGAAAGGTACGCAGAGAAAGAACGTCAGTTGGTTGCTATCCTGTGGTCAGAAAGGACATATTCTATAAGTGTCTGGCAGTGCAAATGGCAAATCCCTGTATGCAGGCTCTGAGGTGTCTTCCTGAATGCCTGTCTATTATTCAATGGAAGAAAATACCAACAACAAAAAAAACAATAACAAACAATAAACGGTTTGAGTGACCTTGCGTGGATGACCTTCTAGTCGAACTCTGGATTCTAACCGGAGACTTTAGTCCCCACGGAATGCCATTAATACACAATGAAAGTGTTATCAATGTGTTAAAATACAGACAAAATGGACACACACGATCCTACTATAACGCTCCCTTTAGTTCATATGACATTTCATCACTTTTTAAGGATGATCCTAAATTATAAAGCATGATAAACTGGTGTACAGTACAGGCTACCTCAAAGGGATGGTTCGCT
Source organism: Synaphobranchus kaupii (assembly GCA_029718625.1). Lineage (NCBI taxonomy): Eukaryota > Metazoa > Chordata > Actinopteri > Anguilliformes > Synaphobranchidae > Synaphobranchus > Synaphobranchus kaupii. The sequence goes on along the minus strand of CM056378.1, from coordinate 98,305,711 downwards.
CTCTGGAGTTCTTGCTATTATTTCAGTTTAAGCATGTGGTTTTGATTGGCCCACACAGGTTTTACGTGCCATGACGGATATCTTAGACACATTCCACAACCTGTCGGCTCCAAAATGGCTGGTATTGGGGAATTTAAGTGCTAAAAACTATCAGAGATGGATGAGAAGATTGTTGGACTGGGAGAAAGGTACGCAGAGACGGCAGTAGTGTTTGCTCACAGTGCTGGTGGTTTTTGAAAGACATAGGCAAGGTAACCAATTTGTGTATGAAGAAGTCACCACTGAGATAGTTTGACACGGAAAACAGAATTGTAAAGGCCTTTGCACGCCCTTTCTGATGCAAATAGACATAATGGAATTGTGGCGAGAAAAAAAACGAATCTGAATTTTGTGCCGTTTATTCACATCAGACTTCAGCCTATAGCCAGACTCTAACTGACCTTTAACTCTCTGCATTTTAATGGATCTCTATGGGAATTGGGGGGTGGGACTAGATTAAGTTGTAAATTACATGGGAATAGTATGGAACCCATGGTTGGCTAAATGACTGTAAGTCATCAAGGGTCTTAGGTATCAAACAAGCCTTAAACCAACCTTTAAGGGTTGTTTCTCCTGACTTATTTTTCCATAGAGTTCAATAGGAAGTCAATAGAAGTCACAGAAATCTGTGATGACCTTGTAGCTTTACAATATCTGGTAAAGGGGCATCCATAGGTTTGTGGTTTAGCAAGAAAATGCTATCCAGGTAACTCCAAGCAGATTGTACAGTGACACTGTTTCCATTTTAATTTCATTCCAGGACTCCTTTTCAAAAGCAGCACAAGCTCTTCACTCCGAAGGCTAAGGACCACAGAGGCGTGATTTAGATGCAGCCGGCCTGGCCTATGCATAGCTACCACACTGCCTGTTCTTGCGTGCCTAACATTTACCAAGCCACTTTAAATTTAAACCAAAGCTATGATTTTGTCCAATGCCCCTATACCAGCCATTTTGGAGCCAGCAGGTCGTGGAACGTGTCTAATATATACTTCATGGCACATAAAAACTGTGTGGGCCAATTAAAACCACATACTTAAACTGAAATAATAGCAAGAACTCCAGAGAGTGAACCATCCCTTTGAGGTAGCCTGTACTGTACACCAGTTTACCATGCTTTATAAGTTTAGGATCATCCTTAAAAAGTGATGAAATGTCATATGAACTAAAGGGAGCATTATAGTAGGATTGTGTGTGTCCATTTTGTCTGTATTTTAGCACATTGATAACGCTGCACTTTCATTGTGTATTAATGACATTCCGTGGGAACTGAAGTCTCCGGTAAGAATCCAGAGTTCGATTAGAAGGTCATCCACGCAAGGTTCCTCAAACCGTTTGTTGTTATTTTGTTTTTTTTGTTGTTGGTATTTTCTTCCATTGAATAATAGGCAGGCATTCAGGAAGACACCTCAGAGCCTGCATACAGGGATTTGCCATTTGCACTGCCAGACACTTATAGAATATGTCCTTTCTGACCACAGGATAGCAACTAACTGAGGTTCTTTCTCACTGTAGTCACAGTTCTTGTTTTTTCCCTTCTTTTTTCCTCTAATTTACAGTCCTGACTTTCAACATCCATCTTACCCAGAATTTAGAATGGTACTTTTCATGATTCTGAAAACAATTTAGCCAGAGTGTAGTCAGTGTGTAAAAACCAAATCCTCTACAAATCCTTGTTCTGCAAAAAGCTATCAGTTGCTACAGAACACCGTCTGTGCTTTGTAATTTGAAAAGCCTATAAAATGTGTCACTGTTCCACTTAATGTGTTATCTACTGTATATAGAACTGTGTTCTTGCTCAACACTGATGGGCTTGATAAGGGTTCTTATCATGGATACAGCTGCTCTTTGTCACACATTTCAGATGAATACATTTACCATGACATGCAGAATCCAATGTACTTTTGAAACATATACACCATTTTACTTTTACCTCTTAAGCAAACACTATCAAGAGGAATGTATGCATGACAATTTAGAGGGATTAGCCTGTGTTATTCCAACACCAACAACAGCAAGACCTGATATTAACAATTCTATAAAGGAAAATGTGTGGCTTTGAATTAAATTATACAGAAGCCCACTGCCTGGGACATTGTTATATTGTTATATAGTATATTGTATAGTGTTATATAGTTTTGCTCATCAACTGTCAAGACAAAGATCAATCATGGCATTACATTTACATTATAGGCATTTAGCAGATGCTCTTATCCAGAGCGACTTACACAACCTTTTTTTTTAGAATGTTATCCCATTTATACAGCTGGATATATACTGAAGCGATTCAGGTTACGTACCTTGCTCAAGGGTACAACGGCAGTGTCCTACCTGGGAATTGAACCTGCAACCTTTCGGTTACAAGGCCAGTTCCTTAACCATTATGCTACACTGCCGCCCAATGGCAGAATCAAGAGGTTCCCTGAAACATAAAATGTATAAAGAATACTGCACATATTAGACAAAACTGTAAAACAGCCAACAAATTATGTATAATATAAGACTTTTTTGATTTGTTTAACACTTTTTTGGTCTTTACATAATTTATTTAGTGTTATATAGTTTTGATGTCTTTACTATTCTAAAATGTGGAAAACAGTAAAAATAACTAAAAAAACCTTCTATGAGTAGGTGTGTCCAAACTTTTGACTGGTACTCTTCTTCTTCGTATAAGTTTATTAACAATTGTCACCATCCTTACTGACTCACTACATTGTGAGCTACTGTGCTTTCGTATGACCTTCACAACCTACTAAGCTAAAAAATAGTATTATTAATACAGTTAGCAAGGTAGTTGGTACACTGTACCATTAGCTTGCAGCTGTGGAATATGAAATATAGCAAATAAAAATACAGCTATGCCAGTTGTTAGAGTGAGTGTACAGTGTGGGGGAAGCAAGTATCCATGTTAACAGGCATTTTCATGGCAGGTTTTACAGTGGCCATAGAGGAGTGGAGAGGTTCTGTCCCTCACCTTACCTCCAACAGACAGTGCAGTGTACCAACCCGCCATGTTTGCACCGGCAGACACTAATAGCCTGTAAAGGGGTATGTGGAGGCTGTCACACACCTCTGTTTGATGCAAGGCCGATGGAAGCCCTGGGGTATCAATCTCCGCTCATTTGCTCACATGCACAAGAGTTGCCATTTTGGTAAAGCAAACAGAATACATGCAGAACTCTGGATAATATAATCATCAGGAGCTGGGAATCCTTTTGGTTAAAAATCCGACAATCCACTGGTGAATGTGTAACCTCCAGTTCATTACTGGAGTCTTTAGGGCAGTTTTCAGAGAATCATTCTGTTCCTTTATTTATTTGCTAATCACAAATTCTGATCCATAGTAGGACTGCCACACATCCAGTTTCCAGTTTTCAGCCTCTGTCCAGGTGGCAAGTCTGAACAGCATTTGTCTGGTTTTTCAATGAATGTATCATGAAAAAATATTTTGTTGTATTTTTTGTGCTTGTGGTGCTTGTGTATGTGTCAGCACCGAACTATGAGGGGCCGTTTAGGCCATAATTCATGTTGGACCTCTCACATACATATATTCTCTCTCTCACATACATATATTCTCACTCTCACATACATATACTCTCTCTCGCATACATATATTCTCTCTCTCACATACATATATTCTCACTCTCACATACATATATTCTCACTCACATACATATATTCTCACTCTCACATACATATATTTTCACTCTCACATACATATATTATCAGTCTCACATACATATATTCTCACTCTCACATACATACATTCTCACTCTCATATACATATATTCTCACTCTCACATACATATATTCTCACCCTCACATACATATATTCTCACTCTCACATACATACATTCTCACTCTCATATACATATATTCTCACTCTCACATACATACATTCTCACTCTCATATACATATATTCTCACTCTCACATACATATATTCTCACCCTCACATACATATATTCTCACTCTCACATACATACATTCTCACTCTCATATACATACATTCTCACTCTCATATACATATATTCTCACTCTCACATACATATATTCTCACTCTCACATACATATATTCTCACTCTCACATACATACATTCTAACTCTCATATACATACATTCTCACTCTCATATACATATATTCTCACTCTCACATACATATATTCTCATAAGAGAATGTATGTATGTAAGAGTGATAATATATGTATGTGAGAGAAAGTATATATATATATGGAAGGCACTTACATGAAACGGAAGTCACTTACATGAAACGGAAGGCACTTACATGAAACGGAAGGAAGTTAGTTTATGGAATCGTGATTGGCTCAGAAGCTGGCTGGTACCATAGATATAAACAACTACTGGATTCCTTATTCGCCCATTCAAGTTACGTCTGCACTGTTACTATAATATGCCATACAGGCTCTTGTCCAGTTCCCACGCATCGTGGAGGGGGAAGACCAGATACATGTATTACAACAGGAAATCGGAGTAATGCATAATATATTATCGCCGTCTAAAACAGGCAGTGTATTGTCCTCATCTCTTGAGGCCAGGCCAGCGCTGTATCATTCTGCGCCTTCTCACAGCGAGATGAGAGCGCGATTTAGTCCCAGTAACATGAACTCCAGTGTAGCTACCTTAAGAATCCTCAGCAGGTCAGCTTGGACTTGCTCGGAGACAGTCTGCCGTCCTGCACGATATAACACTCCACAACACTTTGGCAACTGGGACTCTCGGTCGAGGAAAAGGTAACAACTAACGTTAGCTTGCTACTAAGTTTAATCACTGTGCAAACAGACAAATGAACCGTTATCATTTCGTAACCATGTAGTAATGCTAAAAGATAATCACACCACTTGCTAACGTTAGCTAACTAACCAACAAAAGCAATGCTTCGTATAGCAACGGCCTTGGCTACTTAGACTTGCATTAAACAAGCTAACGTTAGCAAGTGATGTGATTATTTTTTAGCATTAGCTAGTACATGATTGCCACATTATAACGGTTCACTGGTCTGTTTGCGTAGTAAATTAACTTAGTAATAAGCTAACGTTATTTGTTACGTTTTCCTCTGCCGAGAGTCAATGTGTGTCTGTGGACATTAGCCTACACTCAGGAGTGAACATTACGGTGTAAATAGTGCTCTCATCTCGCTGTCAGCTGTGTTGTGAGAAGGCGCTGAGCTGAGTACGCTAGGCTACAGGGCTGATGCTGGCCTCAAGAAGCACCGACTGTTTCAGGTGACGGTAATATTTATGCATTACTCCGATTTCCGGTTGGAGGCTAATAACGTTACTGGTCTTCCCCCTCCATGGTGCACGGACAACAGTAGCTACTATGACAACAGCCTACCAGCCATGGATATAAAAACGTAGATCTATGCCGCATCAGCCGCTGTGTAACGTTGCAGCGATAGGCTACTAATATTGAAAATGTAGCTATGTAGGCTACGTTCTGTAAAAAGAAACAATCATGCATGGCTTTTTTTGTGTGAAAGTATCCACATTCTGGAATGAGTTCATTGTCTACAAATAGCCTGGCCACCGTCGGGCGGTCAGGATCCACGTAAATAAACGGTATCGTAGCGTATTGACAGATTAAGATTTCCTCCGATAAAATCGACTGTAACTCGCTTAATTCTCAACTAATTTTCGTGAAATTTGGCTTTTTATAAACGTGATAAATGTTAATCTGAATTCCAAATTTCTCAGAACAGCTAGTATTTGTAAAACGCCCTTTAACTATTATGCATACGTTGTCAAAATGTTGTCAGAGCTAATGGTGATTTTATTGTTTAAAGCTGCTAGAAAGCAGTAGAGGTTGGTTCTTTATTATCTTGGTAGCTCTGATTATTATAACCGTATTAGCCATAGCTGCAAATCTTGGATGTAGTTTTAATCGCAAATGGAGAGCGATTTTACAGCTTTCCAGCTTGGAAGCAAAGTGGTGGAAGTCTGATCGCCGAGCTAACACAGAGGCGTCCTATGGCATGGGTATAGGCTGTAAGACGTAAATACATATTAAAACATTTCCACATCCGTTGTGCTCACGGCATATAGCCTACATAATATGACAATGAGCATAGTGGATTCTAATGGAAAACCGCAAGTGTAGCCTACCTAGAGTGTAATATGTTGTGTGAAATGCAATAAACGATGTACAATGAATACAATTCTGAATGTCTTTATTTAGCAAAAAAGAAATGACTTGCATGAAATGTACAAAATGGATAATATAATTTGTTTGGGGTAGTAGTAGCCTACAATGAAGTTCACAGTGCAACTGGTAGTAGGCTTACCACAAGTGGCAGTGATACATTCCAGTAATATATTCAATTCAAGTAATTTAAGAAAAACGATTGCACACATACAACCCTGTGGGATAAGTTGAAAGCACAAGGTACATAATAAGTAAAAATAGAACCAAGTGCTGAAAACGCCCAAAAACTTGAACAATTAAGTGCTTCAATAGGCACAACATAGAACATAATTATGTGGTCAGTCTTTAAGGCTTCACCATTGGTTACAGTTCTGTTCCACTCTTGTTTGCATGTGTGACAAAACCAGGGGTCATTTGCATCAGGTGCATGAGTCCAACACAATTAAGGTGGTTACACCTTAACTTAACATAACATAAGGTGTCACCTTAACATAACAGCTAACGTTACCGTTAATGTTTATAGTTTGCGTGTCTGCAAAAAGGCCGATAATACCCACAACGCAACGCTGGTGTGAAGTCGTGCCTGTATACAGTACCGTTTGTTTTTACACAGATCTTGACCGCCGTGAAGATTTGAATAGGGCAACTGAGGTATCTATGTTTGTATATCTATGGTACCAGTCAGCTTCTGAGCCAATCACAATTCCATAAACTAACTTCCTTCCGTTTCATGTAAGTGCCTTCCGTTTCATGTAAGTGCCTTCCATATATATATATATATACTTTCTCTCACATACATACATTCTACTCTCACATACATATATTATCACTCTTACATACATACATTCTCTTATGAGAATATATGTATGTGAGAGTGAGAATATATGTATGTGAGAGTGAGAATATATGTATGTGAGAGTGAAAATATATGTATGTGAGAGTGAGAATATATGTATGTGAGTGAGAATATATGTATGTGAGAGTGAGAATATATGTATGTGAGAGAGAGAATATATGTATGCGAGAGAGAATATATGTATGCGAGAGAGAGTATATGTATGTGAGAGTGAGAATATATGTATGTGAGAGTGAGAATATATGTATGTGAGAGAGAGAATATATGTATGTGAGAGGTCCAACATGAATTATGGCCTAAACGGCCCCTCATACCGAACAACTATTTTATCTCCCTCACCCCTTCTCTCATTTCCAACTGTAATTGGTACTCCAACATAAAATAGAGCCAAATTATCCAATTCTATTGGCTCTCATAACGACAATCTGTATTCAGAGCCAACAATTTCCAGCCTTTTCTCAGGGGTCCCTGGAATTATACCTTTTGTTAAAGTCTTTTGAAAAATAAAAGTAAATGAATAAATAGGCCTACATTTTGGTGTCAAAATTGAGCATTGCTTAGTAAAACACATCATACCACTTTACACTTTTACTACCATTTATCTGGTTTTGGGAATTAAAAATTGACAATCCTAATCTTAAATCACATATACACTTCTATTTTTCATACAGTTTCCATTTATTGTATGCAAGTCGGTATACACTGAAGCAATATACCCAACAATTTAAACTGTAACCACTGAATTGCCCACTGAATATCAGGTTAAAATTCAAACGTGTTGCTCTTTGGATAGTAAATAAACAAAGAAAAGATATCTAACCTGAAAACATATTTATACAAACCCAGAAAAGTCAAGGCAGAGTTGAAGCACTGGCTAAGGTTATGTAAAATAATGTAGGGATGTGATACCTTTTACTTTGGATGTGTGAGGTGTGTGGCCCAAATTGTTTGTTGTTGTAGCTCGGCTAATTTTTGATACCAATAATCTAACAGGCACACTGATAATGTGGGACACATTTTTGTTGATTGAAAACTCTGCACTGGGACTGTCACTGTCACACATTCTTCAGGCTACAGTTAGTTAAACGTGCAAGTGTCTCCCTCTCACTCTATTCAGATTTCTATTTTGCTTTCAGAATCCGCTTTCCGATCATAACTTCATAATGGAGTTTCTTTTTGCTCGAAGAACACGGCAGACAGTTCTGCATGTAAGCTACGTCTCACCAGACATTTCCATAAGCTTCATTTATTCATCTCCACAGAGGTCTAACAGTCCCCATGTAATTTGAAAAGCCCTCAGACAGCGACTTGTTTATGCTTCGTCTGCATTTTTCATGGAGGACACGACTACACAGCGTTATTTTGAGAGGCCCTTTTTTCCCATCCTCTACTTAAAGTGAATAAACTTCAGCGGAGGGGAAGGCGAGCTATTTTGTTTCAGGCAACCAATGAGGGGTGAAGGGATCCGAGGCAGGGCGCTCCTAGAGAATCCCTGCATCTCCAATGCCCAGGGGTGTCTCTCAAGGATATTTGGCACTAGCCAGCCAGGCTAGTCACCAGAAATGTCCACTAGCCCAGTTGAAGTGATACTAGCCCTATCATTAACTTCATAAATACAGTATATGTGTTTAATTAATCCCTTCACATTCACAGCATGCATGGTACATTATTGTTCTATGAGTTGCAGTATTTACATCAATAGTACTACTCATAGAACAACAAAACGTATTTGTACATTACTGATCTACATTGAGAGAACAATCTCGAGTGAAAGTGTTGACCCAACACTATCCTAATAAGTTTAAAAGCGGTACCAGGATATCCAAGAGGCAGCTTATGCAAAAACAGTTATATATTTACTTGGATTAACAATTCATACATCAGGTTTTCACTGTTGAAATTAAACAACATAGGCAATTTACAATTTAAACAATGTAAAGATGAGTAACAATTTAATTTAACTTAATTCAGTTAATTAAATCAGTTGATGCTGCCATGCTATAAAACATGACCCAGTACACATATACCTACACTTCCTGTTCGACTATTTCTGTACTGTGAATGATCTGTCAAAATTTATTTTGATAATCGCTAATAGATGTTCGCCGAAGGATTCATAACTGACAGGATTTTATATCTAAAGTTTATACATTTATGTTACCAGTCTAACTTTGTTTTGTGGCTGGAGATTGGATTAGGCAGGTGTCATTCAACTACCTTAACCCAACCCCGCCTATTTTTTAAAGGTAGAGTGATCATCACTGATTATGACCTTCAGTCACGTTGCATTTTACACAATAGACTCAAATTACACTAATCGCCGCTCAAGAAATCTCATTCGCCTGACGGGCTAGAGAGCTTCAAATTGGACTCACCCGACATATAAACTACTCGCCTCTGGTGAGCAGGTGAGCTTCATTCAGCCAATGCCTGACATAATGGAGAAAAGAGTGCTTCGGGTGGGCGGGCTTGTATGTGTTTGTGTGTGTTTATGTGGTTGGTGTAAGTGTGTGTGTGTGTGTGTGTGTGTGTGTGTGTGCGTGCATGTGTTTGTGTGGTATGTGGTGTGCGTGCATGTATGTGTGTATGCATGGAGGAGCAGTCTATACAGTTGAAGTCAAAAGTTTACATACACCTTAGCCAAATCCATTTAAACTCAGTTTTTCACAATTCCTGACATTTAATCCTAGTAAACATTCCCTGTATTAGGTCAGTTAGGATCACAAGGTTTGCAGGCCTCCTTGCTCACACACACTTTTTCAGTTCTGCCCACAAATATTAGATTGGATTGAGGTCAGGACTTTGTGATGGCCACTGCAATACCTTGACTTTGTTGTCCTTAAGCTATTTTGCCACAACCTTGGAAGTATGCTTTGGGTCATTGTCCATTCGGAAGAGCCATTTGCGACCAAGCTTTAACTTCCTGGCTGATGTCTTGAGATGTTGCTTCAATATATCCACATAATTTCCTCATGATGCCATCTATTTTATGAAGTGCACCAGTCCCTCCTGCAGCAAAGGACCCCCACGGCATGATGCTGCCACCTCCGTGCTTCACGGTTGGGATGGTGTTCTTCGGCTTGCAAGCCTCACCCTTTTTCCTCCAAACATAACGATGGTCATTATGGCCAAACAGTTCAATTTTTGTTTCATCAGACCAGAGGACATTTCTCCCAAAAGTAAGATCGTTGCAAACTGTAGTCTGGATTTTTTTAGGCTGTTTTGGAGAAGTGAAGAAGCTTCTTCCTTGCTGAGCAGCCTTTCAGGTTATGTCGATATAGGACTCATTTTACTGTGGATATAGATACTTTTGTACCTGTTCCCTCCAGCATCTTCACAAGGTCCTTTGCTGTTGTTCTGGGATTGATTTGCACCTTTTTTCGCACCAAAGCACGTTCATCTCTAGGAGACAGAATGTGTCTCCTTCCTGAGCGGTATGACGGCTGCGTGGTCCCATGGTGTTTATACTTGCGTACTATTGTTTGTACAGATGAACGTGGTACCTTCAGGCATTTGGAAATTGCTCCCAAGGATGAACCAGACTTGTGGAGGTCCACAATTATCTTTTTGAGGTCTTGGCTGATTTCTTTTGATTTTCCTATGATGTCCAGCAAAGAGGCACTGAGTCTGAAGGTAGGCCTTAAAATACATCCACAGGTACACCTCCAATTGACTCAAATAATGTCAATTAGCCTATCAGAAGTTTCTAAAGCTATGACATAATTTTCAGGAATTTTCCAGGATGTTTAAAGGCACAGTCAACTTAGTGTATGTAAACTTCTGACCCACTGGAATTGTGATATAGTGAATTAAAAGTGAAATAATCTGTCTGTAAACAATTGTTGGAAAAAGTACTTGGGTCATGCACAAAGTAGATGTCCTAACTGACTTGCCAACACTATAGTTTGCGAACATGAAATCTGTGGAGTGGTTAAAAATGAGTTTTAATGACTTCAACCTAAGTGTACGTAAACTTCCAACTTCAACTATAGGCTGCCCTTCCTATGCTGAATAAGATATTGTTTCTGCCTCAGGTCCAGCTCCCACACAGTCCTGGCTGCAGTCGGCCTGGCTGGACCAAATGTTGCATGGTGCTATGAGCACGTCTATGGCGCGTGAATATAGAACCGTAAGCACCGATTGTTCTTTCTGCATCTTCAGCGTGCACAGGCTTGTCAGGGATGTGAAATTTCCTCTCCTCACCCAGGACACGCGTCAATGCAGATTGTAGATTAAAGGCAGGATGACAAAGAAAAGCAAACGCAATCCGTTATTCCCAGCCCAACATTTGTTAACCTTAAGTGGCTCCGTTTTCGATAAGGCGCAGGCTCTCAGACGCCTTACAAAGGAGCCACGTAAAGGAAAACAAAGCATGGCGCTGCCTTATAAAGTCACCTCCTTCTCTTTTTATCTTATCTCTTAAATTCTCCATCTTGTTTACATTAGGGAAAAGAGTGTTTCTGGGAAAAACGTCACTGCGGAAGGAATGCGAGAGCGGTGCGGTAATGCCACAGGCCTTGCTGGAGTGGAGGTGTCGGGATTCTTAATGAAAAGAGACTTGCTGGAGAGCGAGTGAGAGAGGGGCCAGGGCTGTGCATACATATAATCTCTTTGGTGGCACTGCCAGTTGACTTTAAATCACCTCTGTCATTGTAGTCCAAACAACTAGTTGGCACTGCAGTTAACTCACTCTAATCAAGGACAACTGCTGTACAAAGCCTGGGTAAATTAACTACTGGATTCTAGAGGAAAAGCCCTATATACCATATAATTTTCAGACTTGTGTGAGATATGCAATAATCAATGTAATGTTTATTACATTGAAAATGTCATAAAATTGAGTCTCTTTTCTAAATCCAAGGCTAAGTCAATTTATCTATGCAAGGTTGGAACATTTCATTGGATAGAGCTTGTCTGTGCAACCAGCCCATTATCACCTCTTAAGTAAGTCATTTATATGGCCCTAATGACATCCACTGTAGAAAAACAGTACACAAATCTTCTCTTTTGAAGGTCAAATACTTTGCAAAAACTCCATTAATTCATCTTCCTTTGTCCATAGCAGGGGTCGCGTTAGGCCGGCATTTGCCGGTTTTGACCGTTTTTTTATGACAAAGGCCAGAAAATGTAATTCCCTCCGGACATTTGGGCTGGTAAAAAAACAAAAACATTTTTTTACTTTGCAATATAGTAATTTCTCAAAACCACGGCAATTTATCATTAGGCCAACTATCACCGCAAATCAGACACCGCTACTCTCAGAGACGCAAAACGCGACGCTATTCCAATGATGACAGCTCTCCGGGGCTATGGAGGATTAAGATTTCAAACAGCCTGTGAAGTTTTGATCCGAGAATTTCCCGACATTTATCCTGACTGGGCGAAGGTGGCAAAGATGGCCTGTGTCATTCCCGTGTCAAGTGTGCCAGCAGAGTGGGGATTCTCGCTCCAAAACCAGATCAAAACCGCACTCAGAAGCCGCCTGCAGGAGGAGAAGGTTACGCGACTCATGCGTATCTCAAGCTGCACTAAAACTTACGAGACATTCGATTTCAAATCAGCAGCTGCTCACTTCCATGAAATGAAGCATCGTCGCAAATGAAAGGAGCCTATATGGATTGCTCGTTTTTTTTTTGCCAGTTATGAAAAGGCCGTTTTTAACTGTCAGTATGCATAGACTACTTGAACTTAATAGGCTATAAGCTTGATATAATCAGCATTTTCTTTCCTTGTTAAATCAATAGCCTACACTGTTCTGGTCTGACTTTCCCGAAAGCGTTGTTCGTTAACGTTAGGTCGGATCCCAATTGTCACGTGTTGTTGCTGGCTCTTTTCCTTATAGCATCTTCCGCAACTCTGCAATTTGCCTTGGAGTAAAGAAATGTTAAAATCGTTATTCAAAATGAGGTTATTGCCTGCTATTCTGAAGAAAAATGTGTTCTAATAAACTAATGATGCAAAATCAAGACAGCTTCTGTTGCTGAGAAAACATTACGCACGCAGTCACGCACACAAAATGCGTGATTTTAATGTAATTGTAATTAATGTAAGTCATTGATTGGCCAAGGAATCCACACACCTTGTTCTCAAGGCCTGATTGAAAGGAAACCACAAATACCTGTAGACACTGCGGCCCTCCAGGACTGGACTTTGACACCCCTGGGCTACATCATTAAATGCACCTGCCTGTCGTACATGCAATGAAAATAGATATGGCCGTTTTGTTTATCACATGTCCGACAAACTGTAATCATTCCGGACATTCTGGCCGGCAGTTTAAAATCCTAGCGCGACCTCTGGTCCATAGGTCAGTATGCGTAAGCAGAAATTATTTATTTATTTATCCTTTATTTATACAGGGATAGACCAACTGAGACCCAGGTCTCTTTTACAGTGGTGCCCTGTTAACATGACATATGAAAAAGAGTAACAACAACAACAGAGTATTACAGAATACATTCAGATTAAAACCAAAAAGAAAAAAAAAAAAAAGAAAAGAGAAAAAGAATATGATCAGCAACAATTCATGTGAGAGCTATACCAGACATGTGCATATGCTCTCCTCCACAATTTCATTAGCCACCAGAGCTTTAAATTTTTGAATCGGAATGAGATGGTCGAGTTTTAGCGAGTCCTGGAGTTCAGTCCAAATGTAAGAGGCATACACACTAAAGGCGGTTTTACCCAGGTTTGGCTGGACCCTATGTGTAATTAATGTGATGTATTCCTGTGATCGTGTGCAGTAATTTGAATTTCTAACGGATGGTCAGGTTATATGGAAGTTTTAGAAGGCGAGCTTTGTAAATGAATAAAATACTGTGCTACTTCCTCCGTAGGGCCAGCAGTGGCCACCCAACAGCCTCATATAGGTGACAGTGATGAATTCGAAACTCATCACCTGTGATAAAACACAAAGCCGAATGGTACACAACATCTAGTGGCTTCAATGTAGAGGAGCTCGCATGCATATATATCACATCCTCGTAGTCCAGTACTGATAACAACATTGCCTGTACAATCTTTTTCCTAGTTTCAAGTGACAAGCATGCTCTATTCCTATAAAATAACCCCACTTTAATTATCAGCTTTTTTGTAAGCTCATCTACATGTGTTTTAAAAGTTTACTTGTCATCTATCCAAATGCCTAGATATTTGTATGAGGCGACCCTTTCGATTGATCTAAAGTGCATATTCCTAGATCAGAGTTTCCCATCTTACGAGCCCTAGAAAATAACATGCATTTTGTTTTTTCAGCATTCAGGACCAATTTCAGATCCACCAATGAGTGTTGGATAGAGTTGAATGCAGATTGTAGATTTGATATAGCTCTATCCACAGAGGGGTCACAGGAATAGAGGATGGTATCATCTGCATAAAAATGCATCTTGCAGTTTTGTATGGAGGATCCAATATCATTTATATATATTGTAAAGAGTAATGGGCCTAGAATGGAGCCTTGAGGTACCCCCTTTGTGATCTCCAGAAAGCCAGATTGCACATTAGCTGCTACAATACAGTGAGTGCTGTCTGTAAGATAGTTCTGGAACCAATTTTGTGTATTTTGATTTAGGTCTATAGAAGACTACTCAGCAATAGTGAATGGTCCACTGTGTCAAACGCTTTAGAGAGGTCAATGAATAAAGCAGCACAATGTTGTTTTTTGTCCAGGGAGCAAGCAATGTCATTTAACACAAGGGATGCAGCTGACATGGTACTATGATCTGGTCTAAAGCCAGATTTATGAGTACTAAGAATACAGTTTCTTGTCAGGAATAAGCGGAGCTGAGAATTAATTACTGACTCTAAAATTTTGGCAAAGCATGAAAGTTTGGAGATTGGCCGGTAATTATTCAAATCATTTGTATCACCACCCTTGTGCAATGGTAATACATGTGCTGCTTTCCACACTTTTGGAATTGACCCAGAGACAAGTGTTAAATTGAAGATATGAGTGAGGGGAGTGGCAATAAGGGGTGCTGCTAATTTAAGAAGACCAGGATCTAAATTATCTGCTTCCGTGGACTTTCTTGGATCAATATTACTTAGAGCATCCAGCACTTCTTCAACTAAAAAATGTCTAAGAGAAAAAATGGGATTTCCAATGTTGCCTAGCTCTGGCTGGCCAACAATCTCCTGCATTGATTCCTCCAGTATAGATCCACTTGACAAACCTAGCCTATCAAAAAGATGACCTGCTGAGATAAAGTGCTGATTAAAAGCATCACATATTTCATTTTTGGTGTTAATTAGGTTTGGTGTTAATTACGTTATTTGTTGAGGCAGAGAGGGGGAAGAGCTATCATTTAGTGATTTGATAGTTTTCCAAAATTCTACTGAGTTCCCAGGCCTTATCTTTTTTATGGATAAGATCAGCCAATTCCTTAGTAAACCATGAATTTTGCCTGTTCTTAATCCTGAATTTTTTTATAAGGGGCATGCTGATCACAAACAAAATTAAAAACAGAGGCAAAAATAAGAAAAGGCTAGTTCTGGGTCTGGTATAGCGGGCACACTTACCAAATCATGCGAATACAAATCATGAATGAAACCTTGATCACAAAAATGTCTAAAATTTATTTTGGTGATGGTGCGTGGCCTGGATTTTTGCAGACTTGTATCCCTAATGCATGCTATGGCACAATGGTCACTAACATCTTGGGCAAACACACCACTTGCTGTAAACTTATGAGGTCTATTGGTAAGTATGATGTCAATTAGGGTCGATTTTATTATGTCCTTTGAGTTGGGTCTGGTTGGTTTAGAAATAAGTTGTGTTGAGTTCAACTCAATACATTTCTCCTTGAGCTCATCAGATACAGGTTTCAGCCAGTCAAGGTTAAAATCACCCATAATCAACACTTCCGATGAGACATAGGTAGCTATCAGATTAAACTGATTATTAAGAGCACAAGGGGGTGCGGATGGTGGACGATAAACCCCTATTCCTGTCAGATGTTGGTTGTTCCCAAGATTCACTTTAAGGGCTAAAAATTCAAACAGTTTTGCAACAGGTGAAGAGTAAAGAACAGTTACAGAAAAACTGTTTCTGATATAAATACCTACTCCACCCCCCTTTTTAGCTCTGTCCATTATATAGATGTTCAAATCCCTTAAAGACACATCAGAATCAGAAACAGATTTGTTTAGCCAGGATTCTGTGATAATTAAAAAATCAGGGTTTGTCATCAGTGACCATATACATATGAAATCTATTTTTGACATTAAGCTTCTAGCTTTAAGATGCATTAATCCAAAGCCCTCACTTACGAGACTTAAAATCAATTGGAGCTTCCAGTGAGGATGGTATAGTTTCATTTTGAATGGTGCATGGTGTCTGCTTAACAGGAATGATAATAAGGTTATTTAGTACAGCACCAACAGGTCTA
The DNA here is from genome assembly GCA_029718625.1 of Synaphobranchus kaupii. Taxonomy (NCBI): domain Eukaryota; kingdom Metazoa; phylum Chordata; class Actinopteri; order Anguilliformes; family Synaphobranchidae; genus Synaphobranchus; species Synaphobranchus kaupii. Next base: position 98,289,272 of record CM056378.1, on the reverse strand, counting down.
GGAGTTTTTCTACGACCAGCGTGCTGTTTAGTGGTAAAATTAAAACAAGATCTATGGGATTGAGAGAAATACACTATGGATATCTGAAAAATGCTATGCTCAGAACTGGTTATAACAGCACGCTGAGGCCATCTTGAGCTGATATAGCATTAGCATAGCATTTTGTGCATGTGCAAAGGACTTGTTTGAGAGATTGTGGAGCAGCGATGTATGCAGTGAAAAGCCCAGAGAAACCAAGTGCAGTGAAAAGCCCAGAGATTTCTGCCATCTGGTTCTCAACTGGTTTACCTCTATAGCCGTACAGATTTAATCCTGTTAAAAAGAAGGATCAAAATGTTTACAAATACAACAGTATTTTTGGTTTGGTTTTTTCTTCTCTTGTAAGGTAGGGCTTCCTCTTTCGCTGAGTGTAAGCATTTTGAGGAAATCTCTCTTTGAGGAATATCTCTTTCATGCTGCACATTGAAATATTAATTAACCATGAAAGCTATTTATCGCACTCAAACATAGCATTTGCATTACAGCGTTTATAGGTTCCCGCCATTTAAAAGGACCTTGGATAATGTAAAACCCTGGAAAAGCATCCTGTTGGACATACTGGATTTACATATAATGTATACAATGGTCGTGTTCCTTGTGTGCCAGGTATGTTATGCCTGAACTCTTCTGAGGGACAATTTTTAAATCCTGATTTGCTTTTCTTCATTAAATGTGAAAATAAACAACCAGCTTAAGTCAGAGATGCTTAAAGAAAGGTTACGTCTGTTATTAAAGATTATTCATGTCATAGTACACGTTCCATGATATGCCCTCTGTAGATGTTTTTGAATCAGTGCCACAATGGCCGTCGGTTTAGTTCTGAGATCCTCTAGCATTGAGCGCGAGTGTGTTAGCAGCCTCTCGCAGCACATCTATCACGTTGATTTTAGTGCTCAAAAGTGAGCAGAGGAGGTGTCGCAGGCAATATGAGCGCTCGGGCTGACTCTGTTACTTTAGAGACCGGCGGATCAGCCACCAGCACCCTCCAACACTGTTCCTTTACTGTCCGCCCACCGCCCGTTCTCACGCCCAAGGTAAAGCAAGGTATCTGGAGCCATTTGTCTCCGCTGTTTCTCTAAAGCATATCATCAGCCAGTTCCCAGGGATTGAAGCATTTATGGTCCTTTGCAAAAATTCTACGAACATGTTTTGTTTTGAAATACGAGTGGTATTAATTCTGCATTTAAACACGATTGAATTGTAAACCGCCCCCCCCCCCCCCCCCCCACTCCCCCGTTGTCTTTTGAGGATCACCGACTCCTAGTTGTCTGCATTAAGACATGTTAAAAATGTTCAGTGCTAGATTTAATAGAATAGATGCAAGTCATACCTGAGTGTGTATTCTTCTCATCACTCCTTTTCTACTGCAAGTCTGAGTCACCCGGAATGCCAGTCACAGCCTTGGTTCGCAGGGCTCAGATGCCAATATTTAATTCAAACTGGCAGGCGTTTAAAAACATACATAATTCAAGTTGCGAAGCGGCCTTAATCTGTGTATCTTTCTCATCAAGACAGTCCCACTGGCCACGATCTCCCACTCGGGGGCCGGCATGCTAATGGTCAAACCACGCGCCGTGCGGAATATCAACTTCCACCCTGCTAACATTCAATTTGAACGCTAAGTTTGCCCTGGGCCAATCTGTAAACGGTGCCGGGAGAACCAGCGAGAGAGGAGCTGGCCCTCAGTCCGACCCTCTGTCACGCTCCCCAGGGGCCGGTTTGGCAAGATGACATCTAATCGCCAGAACAGGGTGCTAATTGAAACCTCGTTAGGTTTTAAAAGCATTTGTAAAACCTCTGCAGTGATTAATATACACCTGTCATAACGAATTACATTAATACAGAGGAATGATTTGCCCCGTCTTTCTCTGTCTCTCTGTCCCACCACGGCTCTATCACTATCCCCTGCTTTAATACTCTCCTTTCTTCAGAAAATGTGACTTGAAATATGTGTGTGTGTGTTTGTGTGTGTGTGTGTGTGTGTGTGTGTGTGTGTGTGTGTGTGCATGGTTGTTTGCATGTGGGCCATGAGCGTTTGTGAGCATGTATGTGAGAGAGAATTAGCGTGTGTCTGTGTGTGTGAGGGAGATTGTTTGAGTGTGAGTGTGTATGCATATGTAGAAACATATTTACTGAAGAATCAAAGAAAATTTTAAGGAAAATTTTAATCTGGTTCAAAAAATGCAGAGCCCAGGAGCTTCAATTCTTTCCACTTACTATGTAAGGAATATGAGCATAGCATAGGAGGAATGAAGATAACAGTTATTCCAAATCAATGCAAGAATATACACATCAAAGCAAAAAACGCCATGGAGCGACTTGCATCTGCTTAGTGAAGTGATCGTATGATTAGTGTGTTGCATCTCCAACGTTTTTTCGCCTGTTCAGAACGGGCAGGAATTCAACATAGCCTCTATCCACCTGCCCGCTGCAACTTCCGTTACTGTAGCTTTGTTTTCATGTGACAGAAACGAATGACTTCTGTCCTTTAGATCTAGCCATTAAATAGAAAGCTGAAAGGGAGGCAGGTCAGTGTCTTTGTAGAACTAATGGTAAAATTAGCACCCAAGAGAAAACAAACCACAGTCGTGGTAATTGTAGCACGGTAGCAATTCGACTGATCCTCCACAGATCGAGCGGTAGAGACTAAAGATGAGAATTAAAGAGATGGATTAAAGGACGGGCAGACATTTTGGCTCTCTACCTGCGAGCTGTGCCCCCCCCCCCGTCTTTCTTGTGGAGTGGCAGGTAATGACCCCGGCAAGGGCCCTCATCCCCAATCAGGGACACATTGGAGCTGTGATGAGCACTTCAATGGCACTTTAAGGTAATTATTAAAAAGGAATTCAATGTGGATTTCAACAGACAGGTTCTCTGAATGGTGTTTAATCAGACGTCCCTTAATTGGCCATTCTCACTGTCGTGAAACCTGGAATAATTCATAAACGCCGCTGCCGACAATGCAGCAATCGGAGGCCGTCGAAAAGGTTGTCATTTGCTTGATTTTGCGTGTCGCGCAATCACGGAATGGCATCTGGCTCTTGGGATGGCGACGTCTTGTGTTTGGTTGTCACCTCTCCCCCGCCCCTCCCCCTCTCCTCCCTCCCTCGCCCCAAGATCATAGATGGAAAAAAAAAAGACAGTTTGAGATAGTGCTCACGACTTAATTTAGTGTGGTATAAGTGGGCTTGAAACCTAAGGGTTGCAGGTTGGATTCTCAGGTCCTGCCATTGTACCCTTGCGCAAGGTACTTAACTTCAATTTCTCCAGTATGTATACAGCTGTGTAAATGGATACTATATAAAAATGCAGAAGTCTTGTAAGTCGCTCTGGATAAGAGTGTCTGCTAAATGCTTGTAATTTGATGTAATGCAACTGTTGCCCTCCTTTTCACATGCCGAAAGCATGTTCCCAACGGCTGGGCCGTGGTCAAATCAGTAGTGAGTCAGTTTGTCAGGGTTTTCCTGTGAGTGGTGTTGCTGTAACTGTGTGAAGGCTGCACGGCGAGGCATCAGGTAAGCACGGTCTCCCAAGTAGCATGTCAGCTGCGCCGCAGGACGACACCTCGACACGCGCAAAGGGCAGCGGTCCGCGCGGACATCGCGGCGGGACCTTTCTTCACCTGTCCCGTCAGAAAGAGCGGTAGCATGTCCGGAGCGAGGTGGAAGGAAGCGACGGCTCGCGCCGCGTGACACGCCGGCGTCACGGCCCGTTTGTCCGTGTACTCCCTCAGATCACGAGCGGATCGGGAAGGACTCGTCGTACGAGCAGGAGGGGAAGGTGCAGTTCGTCATCGACGCGGTCTACGCCACGGCCCACGCGCTGCACAACATGCACAAGGAGCTGTGCCCGGGCAAGGTGGGCCTCTGCTCCAAGATGGACCCCGTCAACGGCACAATGCTGCTCAAGTTCATCCGCAACGTCAACTTCACAGGTCAGTCAGTCGCCGCCCCCCCCCCCCCCGTCCGCAGGTGCTCACAGGTACACAAATACAAGCGCAGTCATGGGCGCATACACAAACACACACACACACAGTCATGGGCGCATGCACACGCAGTCATATGCCCACACGTACGCTCACATGCACATGTGATGTGCACGCATACATAAAGTGTCATGCATGCGCAAAACAAACTCACGGTCGTGCGGTTCCTGCACACACATACGCACAAAATAACTCACACTTACTCTCAACATTTCAAGACACCCATGCACAAGAAAGCCCACTTACGATAAAGTTATACAAGCGCACACAAAGATACACTCCCACTCACAGGCTCTCACACACAAAAGAAAACCTACGTACATCAGACCTGAAAATTTAAATGTATTGAAGCGGAGTGAATGTCTTTAACACACAGGATTAATGTGGTTTCAACAGACAAAACAGTAACAAAATGAAACTCTGTAGTCTCTTGAGTCTGAAATCTTGGATTGTCAAATAAAGACTATATTTATAAAACGGTAAAATTACAGTCACTGTGGCTTAACCAGTAAAGAGAAGAGTCCAAGGGAATTTGCAAAAGAATCACATGAAAAGTGACTTCCCACACAAGGCGCAAAAAAAGCATTCAAGCTGAGACAGGCAGCTCCGCTTGCAAACAAACAAATGCCACAAGCTCACTGTTCCTTAGTCCCAAAAGCTCATCTGCATTTGAATGGTTGAATCCTGTTGCCAAGGTAGCAATTGAAGTTGTGGCACACCAAACTGGCGCAGCAAGACCTGTATTCATGCTTCCAAGTCGGAAGAAAAATACATTTAAATTAATTATTTCACAAGAACGGCACGCAGGAGGAATTAGGCCCTCCCGTGATAACAATCCCCGCATTTCTGGAAGGTGAGTTGCCCTGTGTGTACGGGGAGGGACGCGGGCCGCCACTTTCTCATTCCTCTGTGAAAAATAAATGGCCTGTATCAGCGGCCGTAGCGAGCGGCCCCTGTTTGTGCACGGGGAGCCGCGGGGTTATAACTGCCATGGGGAATTCATTTATAAAGAACAGCCAGCGTACTCCCTGGAAGGTCTCCTGACACCAGCGGGTCAGAAGAGCAATGCCCGGGCTCCACTCTGCTCTGTTGTACATTAACCATTTCAGAACGAGTATAAAAAAGCAACGTGTTTGCCCATGCGTCTGTTTGTGCATGTTTGAGCATGTGCGTTTGTTTGTGCAACCGTGTGTGCACGCGATTGAGTTTGTGTCTTTTTCAGCATGTGAGCGTGTAGATGAGTGTGTTTGTGTGTGCGTGCATGTGTTTTTGTGTGTATGTGTTTACATGCGTTTATGTGCATGTGTACGTACCTGTGTGTGTGTGTGTGTGTGTGTGTGTGTTTATCTATGTGCGTGCATGCGTTTATGTGCATGTGTAGGTACCTGCGTGCATGTGTGTGAGTGTGCATATATATGTGTGTGTGGATTAGAAAGATCTAAGGCCACACTGGCCCTCATTTGGACAGAGGAGGGTGTATTTCCCTTCACCTCCGCCAGGTCGCCACTGATCTTGGCGCCAGCTACCGCTGCAGCACCAGGCGGCTCGCAGATACGCACTATCCACGCACGAGAGACTTTCCCTGGGACTCCACCAGCCGTTTCACGCACCCATAAGTCTGACACGAGGGCTGAATGAAATAACATGCAGCATTAAACCTGCCCATTCCCTCTGAGGGACAGGTGCAGCACCATCAGTGGCCAGAGGAGGGCAGGCTTTCTGACAGACTATTTTGTGCTTCCGTGATTTTTCCCCTCCTTTCCGTGGGCATTTTTATTCACATGATGTGTACCAAACTTGTCGTACCTCAATTTCTATAGTGTCTGTACATGATAGCAATTACATATAGTTAGTGTTTTTTTTATTTGCCTAAAATATAAACTATATGCTCTGAATTTTTGATAAAAAAAAGAAATAACAAAAAGTATATATTTTTTTACACTATGAATGATGTAAAAATATAAATAGAATTCCTGGGTGTGATTTAAAAAATATTTCCCCCAGGACTTAAAAGCACCCAAATAGTGATGAATATTTGAAACATCCTACAAAGTACAAACCTGCTTTTTCCCTTCACTTGTGTCTCACAAAATTTCCATTTAAGACGTACAAAAATGGAGAGAGGCAGTCTTGTAGCAGTTGATATGTACCCCTAGGTAATTCCATCCCCATCTCCCTGGTGCCCACCTTTACTTTTGATCGCCCTGTCCGAGAGGTTAGCCAAGAGACTTCAATAGGTTGAAATGGAATTCAGCGGCCCATCAGTTTTCCCATCCCCATTGCCGTCAGTCTTGGAAAATGTGTGGTCCGCCTCGGCTCATGAGGAATGCTTCAGCCTTTAAAATGTCAATCCAGCCTGGCACTTGCTGCTAGACCTCAAAGAAAGTAAAAGGATTTTTTCTCTTAAGTGTGCTTTCACCCAGGCCTCACACATGTGTATGATAATGACCCTATACTGAAGAAAGCTAGACAAATTTATTTTATATCAACTATACACCATTTCCCTGCATCCTTTTTGTATTCTCCATTACTGACATAATGGGAGCACCTGCGCAACTAAATCTAGAATAATGAAGTCGAGCATGTACAGTCATTTCCCAAGTACTGTCTGAGCTTTTATCTTCAAAGGATTGGAGGAAATGAAGCCCTAAGCATGGGGCAACTAGTGCATCCATCTTGAAAGCAATTATTTCTTTACCTTGATTTTCAGACAGACTACATATTCCCCATGAGCCCCACATCCCATGTGATGGAACATCTCTGTTACTTCCTCAAGGTTTCAGATAGGCGGTGGACACAAAGAACAGGCCAGCCAGTTGGCTCCTCTTGAGATTGCAGGTTTTGTCAGTGCTGCCAATTCCAAAGGGACATCTCTGCTTTAAGGCAGAAATGTAGTGCAATAAGGTGGCAGTGTCTTGTAATGGTTAGGGAGATGGACTTGTAACTAAGAGGTTGTAGGTTGTAGGTTCAGCTCCCAGGCAGGCCACTGCTGGCCACTACCATTGTACCCTTGGGCAGGGTAGGGCACTTATTGCTTCAGTAAACTACCCAGCTGTATAAGTGGATTGTATGTGAATAATAATAATAATAATAAAAACACACTCACTGTCTAAGTCACTCTGGATAAGAGTATCTGCTATATGTGCATGTTTATTTTTTTAATTTGTAGATCACAAGAGCAGTTTGGCAACTCTGCAATCTTTGTTCGGTCCACTCAGGGCCCTGCAGGTCTGCTGGATTAATTGGTTTACAGGCCACGTGAAACAGGAGGCTTACAATGGGAAAACAGGGCTGATATGAAGACCAGTGTGGCTCCACTCTGCCCGAGCACTGTATTTACAGCATTACCATTTAAAAGCGAAATACAGCCAAAATAGAAGTGATTGAAAGAGACCTCCTCTTTTTAGCTGCATAAAGAGGCTCTGATGGATTGGGGGTGGGCTAAAGTGCACCTCGGTGTATCACTAAGTTAGTCCTGATTGCACCAAATGAAGATTGTTATTGTTCCTAATCTGCACCCTATGTAAGAGAACCCACTTGCTTAGTAACTTAATCATCTCACTTGCATATTTTATATAGCAAACATCAAAGGGAAACGATTTCTTAATAATGGTGTCGCTAACTTGATTAGGCACATTTACAGTCGCCCCCACCCCACCAAACAGGGTTCCTATATGAATGTTCAGGAAAAACACAAGCTGTCCCATTTGAAAGTAATATATGAAAATTTTATTTGACTGAATTTAAGCTTTATTTTATTAAGCTTTATTTTATCAGGACAATTCCACTGAGATTGACGTCTCTTTTTCAAGAGGGATCTAATAAGCACACAAGTGTAAGGAAATATAATAGAATAGAATAGAATAACTATTATTTTCCTGATAGGTAACTTCAGTTGTAGCCACCAGCAACAACAAATAAGACATACACAGTGGGGCAGACCCAAAACACACAAACAAACATATCAAATAATTCAGCCAAACGTCATGAAAAAATTTGCAGTCCAACACACAAACTCCGCCTCCACGACTTTTCTCCATAGGCTACACACAGTGTCACGTTCTCTGTCCACTGTTGAAACGGAGCTCAGCCTTCCCAGTCACTGCCTCACTCTTCCCCAGCATTATCCTCTCCTTCCCTGGTGGCCTTTGAAGATTGCCTGCAGTCCTGGATCAATCCCGACATCTTCAACTCCGGTGAAGAGCGATGGTAAACTTTGTGGCTGCAGATCCAACGGACATTCCCGAGCATAATGTGAATGCGTCTCCATGGTGACAACCACAAACAAATTATCCTGAATAGACAATTTGTCAATATTATAAAAACGAGCAGCAGGAGTGCCCTGAGAAATCTCCAGCCCGCTTCCTCGTCCCACAACAGACACACAGCGCATGAAAAAAAATTAAAGACAAAAGCCTGACACAACAAAATACATTCAAATTAACAAACACGGACACGAGGGAGAGCTGGACTACATGTCGCCATTACAGCGCCACGTGACGTCAAATGTCATAATGACATGTCACATACAATGGTGTTATATTAAAATTCACTTGTTTCCAATGACGTTGAGTTTTTCACATGGCGGTAAATCCTTTACAGAAAGGCGTTTTGTGACTAATTATACCATCATCCGGAAGGTTCCATTGTTGCTACCACAGGGGCTTAGCACTTTTACAGTGTCGAAGTCACTGACTAATTACACCCTGACTGAGAGGTGTGAATGTGGCAGCGAGCCTGTGCAATTACACAGTGAACGAACGCAGTTTTGGCCCTGCCCACCTGGACTAATTAACTGCTAATTAGTGCCCCGAGCAGATGATGGAGCAGCGGGGTTCTGCTGTGGTGGCCGTGATGAACATGGATGAAGAGAACGGAGACTATCTGCCAACCATGGGGGGTGGGTGGGACCTCTAACAAGGATTACAAAAGCTCACTTATTTGCACACGCTTAGTCCACTATCCGATTTAAAGTGGGAAGAAGGCAGGAGCTCCTCTCTTTGGTACTTCTCAACGTGGAGGGGAGCTTGCTGTTAATTGAAATAGTAGACACCTAATTGTTAAGATTTACTCTTTGTGTCCATGTGTTTCCAAGCAAATTTATAAAGTGTGAAGTCAGTTACTGGTTTCCCACACCCTTGTCCTTAGATGACTTTATTCGACACAATAACTACACGAGGAAGACGGGCAGTATTGAAACAATGTTTTCCCCTTGAAAGTAACAACCATTCATTTTCAGATAGAGGGAGCCTTTTGGGTTTTTTAAATAACCTTTCTCACTATATATCCATCACTGCAGTGACAGGTGCAGCTAAATGAACTCATGTGTAGGTCCATGTTCTCTCTATACAGTCTGAGCCCTTTCATCTCTTGTGATGCTGAACAGAGGTGTAAAATCCAGGGGTCAGAAAGTAAAAGTCCAAGTGCCAAATGTGTTTCTTACACCCATGAACTCAGCCAGCTGATTTCACTAATTAGTTCTACCACCTGGCTGAAGACTGTGCTAATTAGAAAATGCAGGTGATTGGAACAAAATCCTGGGGAGGAGTTTTACTTTCTGAGCCTGGATTTTACACCTCTGATGCTGAACACAATGCAGACTAAGAAGTAAGAGTTTGCCAGAGTCATTTTCATTTGGGAACAATGAATATTTTAATTTGTTTGCCACTTGATCGGCCGGCCAATTCACTATTCTGGCACTACGCAGACACGTCGCAGCAATGATTACATATATACATAATTCAACACCCAATCTTAACCATTGGCATTAATTTCCCCCCATGTTCCTACAATAATGTAAGCTTAATCTAATCTCCATCATTACCCTTCATAAAGCGCTAATGTCACCTTTGGTTGAGCTAATGGAAATGATGCCCTCTCTTTAATACCAGGAAAGAGGCTTTAGGGGAGCTTGGAAATACATCGAATGCTGTGTATAGGATGCTGAAGTTGTCAAGCCCTGACATAACAGCTGAAGCCTACGGTTCATTTGTGAGACTTGGCTTGAATTCATTAGCGTCTCTGTCAGTCTTGCGACGGCGCTGAAACTGCGGGGGCTCCCTAAACCGACTGACGTGAGAACGAAACAAGAACAGAAATTGATCACTCTCACAATCAAAGTCAAAATGACTTTTATCGCTATTTTGACGGCTGCCACATCTGATTGGATTTGCTGTACCAGTAACTCAATTACTTTTGAGGCATTATGAAAAGTTCCTCATTATACTTGCTGATTCTGTAATAAAGCTGTAAGCAGCCTGGCGTGATTACGCCACACAGCTCGTCAATAACACAGAAGGGGAATGGTAATAGGCGCCCCATTGGATATATTCTTATACAGAGGGGAGGGTGTGCAACAGTCAACATATGGAAATACGTAACTGAACAGAGGAGTTCAAAGTCTAGACATTATTTATATATTTCCCACAGTAATGATTATCATGTATCCGGGTCAACACAGCCTCATTTGTGTTTGTTTGCACACATTAAAAAAGTTTAAGAGCATCAAGTATGGTGATGATCTATTTGAAGGCTCCGTTGTAATTGCTTATGGTAATTTGTGAATGATTGCTGGAGGTTTCTAATTTGAGATCACAGCTTGGTGCACAATTGAGGTGAATCATAGCAGTGTCTCGTCGCGAGATGGTGTTAATGCTGATGAGACTTCCAGCTTACGTTAAGTCTTTATCAGAAAACGCCATTACTATACATAGAATTCATGAACTGTTCCAGAAGGAACATTTGAGAATCAAACCTATGAATTGCATTTAACTTGGCCTGAAATGCTTCAAAGACTTCTTGAAATTTTTCATAAATATAAACATAGAAGTGTTGAAGTCCTGCATCATGTCACAGTGTGCTGATGCAGTAAAATGTGCGTTGTGCCTGATCTGCTTGCAATAAATCAGACATAGCTCGCACTCCACTGTCCTTCACTTTCATCGTAGAGTAAAGACTGATGGTAAAACAAAGAACAGACTTGGTTGTCATTTCAAATCTTGACTCATCACATGCCTTCTGAATCAAATCAAAAGTCATTAAAACATTCCCAGAAATAGGATTATACCCTATACTTATATAGAGGGATTATATATAGGGTACATGTACAGTGCTCTCCACTATTATTGGCAACCCTGGTAAGGATGAGTAAAAAGGGTTATAAAAAATTCACCATTTGGTGAATTCGCTTAATGTCACACTGAAAAAATTTGAAAAATCAAACCTTTAATTGAAGTAAATTTATTATGAAAAAAAAAATCCCTCATCAAGAAATAATTATTTTTAACAAAACCACGTGTGCCACAATTATTGGCACCCCTGCATTTATATACAGAATAAAGTAATCACTTTTAATATTTGGTTGCATATCCTTTGCATGCCATGACTTCCTGATGTCTGTGACCCAACAACATCAAAAGACTCTTGATATCTTATTTTCTGGTACTCTTACAAGCGATACTATAACCTCTCTGCATTTGAATGGATCTATATGGGAATTGGGGGGTGGGAGTAGATTTAGCTGTAAATTATGCTGGAACAGTATGGAATACATGGTTGGTAAAATGGCTGTAAGTCATCAAGGGTCTGAGGTCTCAAACAAGCCTCAAACCATCACTCTGCTGCCAGATATGCAGTAGATATGGATGGATCACTTTAAGGGTTGTTTCTCCTGACAAATTTTACTATTGAACTCTATGGAAAAATAAATCAGGAGAAGAAACCCAAGTTATCCATCCATATCTACTGTATTTCTGGCAGGAGAGTGATGGTGATTTTTTCTCATAATAAATTTACCTTAAATTAAAGGTTGGATATTTCTCATTTTTTCAGTGTGAGATTAAGCTAATTCACCAAACAGTGAATTTAACCCTTTTTACTCATCTTTACCAGGGGTGCCAATAATAGTGGAGGGCACTGTATCTATAATTCAAATAAATAGCATAAGAATATCCTGCAGAGAGGATAAATATGTGTATTACTGAATTCACTGGATGCTTCTTATTGAATTTGGCATCTGAACGTAAAATCTGGAAAGAGGTACATAAATATGAGTTTCACAAGTAGCACTGCAAACTCTGCAAATGTATGCGATTTCACATAATTCAGATTTAAATTAGGTGGTGCTGTTCACAGTGTGTTTAGACAGCTCACTGAAATTACAACCCCAAACTGTTTCTGTTTCAATCTGATTTCCAAAATTGGGAAACCATTTAATTCCTGTGCGAAATAAATCTGTGCTCGATTCCAAAATGGGCTTTCCTCTCTACCTCCATTAAAAGCTTATCAAAATGAAACGGGTGCTTTCTGCTCGGAATTCCATTTCCTGGAATTGCTCATGAAAGCAAAGTCTTTCCCAAGCCCATGACACACATTTCTACCAACAGCTCATGTCAGCTTCCTGGATCTTTTAACAGTGGCTTCACTAGTCAGGCTCATAACTGTACACCAAAGTGTCATTTTTATATGATATGACAATATCCAGCCAAATTCATGGGATGTGTTTCCTAATAAACAAATTGTCAGTCACTACTTTTAAAGAATAATGATCCTGTTTAAGTGGGGTTCTAGTTGGTGTACCCCTTCTGATTTTATGTTTGTTAGCAATCAAATAATCAAAGACAGCAGTGTAACTAAGCTTAGAGTTTAGTGCAGTATCTCTCTCTCCAGTGTTGTGCGTGTGTGCGTGTGCGTGCGTGTGCGTGTGTGTGTGTGCATGCGAGAAAGGGAGAGAGAGAAAGAGAAGTGGGGGCATTTTTTTGTACTTATCTTCAAATGCTCCAGTTGTCTGGCTAGTTCATTCTCCTGCAGTGGCTTGGGCATGGAGTGTCAGTAGGAATTCTGGCTCTTGGTGAACTCTCTGGTCTGGAACTCTCTGGTCTCACCACAGCAGACAGATTACCTTCTGCATGGAATGCTTCCTTTAGCTGTCCCAGCCCTGAATCCACATTGAGGTCCAATCTCATACCAAGGTCAGGCAATCTCACACATTTAATGTAAATCTACCATGCTGGGTTTGCAGCATTTTACATGGAGATTTTAGCATTATTTTAAGGTGAAAGTAGGCTCAAATGTTATATTTTTAGAACTAATCCTGTTGTCTCTACTGGTCAACATTTTACCTCACCAAGAACCCCCGTCCCCTGGTCAAAAATGTATAACAAACCCCAGCAATGTGAACGATTTTACACACTGGGCACCGGATTTACTAAAAGATTTCAACTGCTTTTCCGATACAAAAACTGTCACTACAAGGTTTCAATATCTATGTCGTATTTACTAAACAGTCACAATGGGTCAAAATCGCTATTAGGATGTCATTTGCAACTTTCCTTATGATGAACCGTTAAATGTGTTCATGCATATGTATACACATACAGTATACATATGCATATCCACCCAGAAACAAGGTGGAGATTATGTAAATTAGGCCAATTACTTATTCCCTTATTGCAACTCTCCTCTTTGCGTGATAATTTTTAGAACCCCTGAAGGCAGATGGTAGTTTATCTGCACTGATATAGCCTATAGCTCACACACAGGATGGTGGCAGTAGTGTAGTGGAGGGTATACACAGGTATGCGCAGTATACCCACTTCTTTCTTAGTGGGCATAGAGTATACTCACTTCTTAATCCCCACTGGCGCACGTATCAATTAGTAGTCATCGATTTGCTAAATTACAGTATACCCACTTCTCTAGAGTACACCCACTTCTCCAGGCACTACTACACCACTGGATGCTGGAGAAGGGTGTCAGGCCATACGCACGTCCTCCGCAGAACGAGTACATAGTGCTCTGGAACGGAGACAGGATTTGTGTCACACATGTTTCTACTAATCACTATAGTTTAGATATAATATGAATTTATATTTATTTTATTGAACGGATACAATACTTCTATTGAAGTCATCAGCTAGCAGTTAGCAGCCTATCAAAACTCAGTTTTGAACTTAAACAATTGTTTTTGTGCCTGTGCGTTCATTCGGGTATATAATGAATTGTGAGCCAGTTGTACCTTCAGATGCTCTGTGGCCTTCTCCCATTCATCCGTGTCTATTCCTTGCACCCCCGGCCATGACGTGCTCATTTTGCAGGGATTTTCCCCTTGTTGTTCTATCGGTGTTAATATTCTTTCCTTAGTTGGACCACTCCAAAATGTTCTCCTCTCTGTTGTATTTCTATGCTGTAATACATGCTTTGAAAAAAGTTTTTCTTGTGGTTGTCTCACTACTTATGCCTGGTTGCTCCATATCCATTTCTTACCGCCTTTTAATCTGGATGGGTCATGATTTGACATTTTTACTGCAAAATTGCGAATGAGGGCATTTACTTTATTTGATTGCGTCGTAGTAAATGTGTCGGCATCTGCGACCGCAACAGAGCCGCAATATAGCGAATGTTTTGTACTGTGACTCTTTCCTTAGTAAATCCAGCCCTGACTTTGTTCCGGCTAGGCTTCACTCCCACAACATCCTGAGAAATTATCTCCTTTCGATTAGAAAATCCATGCTATGAATTACATTCCAGCACATATGAAATTCATTACTGGATGGTCTCTCCTAAAGGCCCAGAGATGCAATCAAAGACAGCAAAGATTAATAACCCCAGCATAAATGATGGATACATTGCTTTAAAGTTTTCAGATAATGTGGTAATGTTAAAAAATATATGTGCACTCCCACAAGCAGATGTTACCTCGTCGTTCTCCCCAAGGCGATGCCGATTACGGCCCATGACTCTCGGCTGTTAAATTTATTATGGGACTTATTTACTGCGCATCCAAATGAGGCCAGGTTCTCTATGAAGTGCTGCTGGCAAAATCATTTCGCCCAAGGTTTGAGACCAAACTGGCTCTCGCTGAGTGTGGGTGAAAGTTTAGGATACTGGATCAGTGGTGTTGATACTAATAGGGACTATAGCCTCTTATCTCTCTTAGTGTAGCTCTATACATGTTGCAGTCTGTCTAGGAAACGCGGACATGTCTTATGACGTGGCCATGATTATGAAAGGCTGTGTAAGCTGCCCTGGATACAGAGCATATACCAAGCCTGTATGGTACAAATTAATAAGTAATACAGGGGAAATAAAGTTATAAAATTAACTGGGTGCTGTCTGTCAAGGTTACACAATTTCTACTTCAGTTCTGAGTGCTAAATTGCTACACGGAACAGTCTGAGCAATTTGGACGTTCATGTGTGATCTGCAAAAATGAAATATTAACCAAGGATGGATTTGTGTAATTTGGACTTCAGCCACATACTGTTCATTGATAAACGTCTATGCTTTATCCAGCTTAGTCTTTGAATATAAAAACGTTGTTGGATGAATGTGGGATAATGAGACGAAACCGCTACAGGGGATGGGTGGAGATTTGTGCACACCCTAAGACTGGCGGAGTGCTCTTCTGGGGACTCGGAGGATGCCCCAATAGCAAGCCGAACACATTTTTCAAATTGTTGCACATGTCTGTCTGTGAAAGTTTAATGATTGGGAACTGTTGAATGGAATGACTAATAAGATGGAGACTGCTCCACTCTTCAAAAGGCATCCAATTATAATGTAAAAAAAGAAAAATAAGGAAAAGCCGGCACTCATAAAGATGTTCAATCCTTGCAGATATTTTTACATTTTAATAGGCACTTGTCTGTATGGCACGGACACGTTTTGGCCATTGCTGTTGTCCTATTTGGAATTTTTTTTTAATAAATGTTGCATTTTGTGTCAGTTTTTTCACAATATGTTTTTATTTTTATTTGTAACTGGCTATTGATATGGTAACGTGTCACATATGGACCCATGTCAACACAAATGTTAATTGATGATTTATGTTAATTGCAAGGCAACAATCGCTGTTTCAAGACTGTCTGTTGCACCTGCGACGAGACACACGCTGAGGACGACAGTAGCCAAAAAGTGTCTGTGTGATACAGACAAGTGCCTAATAAAATGTAAAAAGATCTACAAGGATTGGATATTTTTGTGAGTGCTGGCTGTTTCCTTATTTTCCTTTATTGCACTTTGGGTTCAGCACTCAAATATGTATTTTTTAAATCAATTGATTTTAGACAGTAGAGCACACCAGACACCCTTCTATATCCAATTACAATGTGTAGCTTTCTAAATCCTATGATCACAAATGGCTAATCAGTTAGCAAGGCCAAGCGGACACTCCTATCCACTATGATGTCGGCTTTGGGGCTCATGAAGAGATCAGATGACATGACATGAGATTGCAAGCCCAGGGCTGTGGCTGGGACGCTCAAGGGGCAATTTTGGGTGAAGTGAATCTGTGCCTTCATTCATGCGCGCCTGCATATGTGTAAAGACCGCTGTATAGCTACAGTCTGATTTAAGAAATCTACACTAATTTTTAAGCATTGGTTTTATTGGCAGTTTGATGGGTCTTTCATTTTTGTTCAGTTTTCTAGATATATGTGCAATATCCTTTAACAGTTTCATTTATTTCAATTTACAAGTATGGAGCTTTTTGGCAAGTAGTACTAGCCAACCTATGGGGGAGAAGAATGTAACGTGGATTGTCATGGGGTTTTCATTACAAGTCATCATACCTTGGTCAAATTAGATCCATTTTGTTCCGTTTTTTTTATTTTTTTTTAACCATATGCAGCACCCAGGACTGGGTTCAGTCAACATCCGCCCTTACCTTTGAGTTCATTTGGGTTCGCTTCGGGCTTTGCCAAACTGTTGATGTATTGAAGCATTTAAATTGCAGAGCGAATATTAGCATGCATGTTTATTGAATCCAGACCCCAGTCTACAATAAGCAATCCAATCTAAGCACAGATGGTTGTAGGTTTGAATTCAGTTGAGACAAATCTAGACCTCATCAGTCATACCATAGTGGGCTTAATAGGCCTAGAGAGGTCCTGTCTGCTTTCAGCTGACGATCAAACGCTCACTTACTGCTATGACTCATGGACGGCAGATTGAATCCCGGACGTGATTGAGGTTTTTATGTCTCATCCACAGCCAACTTGAAGCCTCCAGATCACGTATGTCCTTGCGATTGCTGCAATTACATTCAGTACTGTTGCCCAGGATGAATTGTTTCCCTTCATGGTTGATTAATACCACACACATAATGTTGAACGAGAACCATTGTTATTATATGACGTGCCAGAACACATGCGCATATATTTGCATCTCCTTCTGCTTATAGGTATTACCCCTGCATGTAAAAATTGTGCATTGGTCTTCAATAGGCAATATCTATTCTCAAACATTTTACTTAATATGTCGAATAGATTGTATACTCTTGCAATAATCAGGTCTATCTCTTTCCCTCATTTGCATGTTTTTTTCCCCCCCATCACAAGCATTGTGTATTGGATACCATGAATGGACCACGTTTAATCTCAAATTGCTGTGGGTGTAATCAGAACAACGTTTGGAAGAGCACAGAATTATTAATAAACCATTTGTCTTTGTCAAAAGAATTAGGGAGGATGACACAATGGATTTTGAAAAGTGGGTCATCACGCCGAGCTTACAATGTGACAAATAAAGAGAGCTCATCTCAATTTATTTACGGGTAAGGCGCAGACGGCTGTTCATTTCAACTACAAAAAAAAAAATCTGCCTCTCGTTTTATGCCCTTGGAATAAACACGTCATCAGTGCACTGTGGCATCCTGGATGGCGGGCGCATGGTTAATTGTAGAGAATGTTCCAGGCTCCTACAGTCAGATGCACCAGAGTGCCCTGCAGCGATGGAAATTATCCTGCAGATAAGCCAGCAGGCTGTGATGCAAGGTGCTATTCTCATTGCCCGAACCCTACAATGGGACACTCTACAGGATGACACCTTTCAGTACCTCATCCAGTAACCTGCCCTTCATCAGAAAGTCAGCACCGAGCAGCCTAAGAAAAAGAAGCTCTCTCACCACAGGGTTACTTAGAATAGAATCCATGAATAACAGGAGGGCAGACTGTCCACTCCCGTCTAAAAGATGCAGCTGAACAATTTCAGCCCACTCCAGAAGGTTCGGAAGCCGTTTAGCGTTCAGCTAAATGGCGTGTTGATGCAGGACTGAACACCGCCCCTTTGGTTCAGCAAATGCCCCTGTGTAGCTCTTCAAGAAGTGCACGCAGTGCCTGCACTGGTCGTTTCCGTGTTGCCTTTCTGTTTCTGGCAAATGATATCTGAGGGCTGCCTTTCCTCTTTGGGGGTGAGGAACTTATAATTCGCTCCCATATCTTTTACATTACGCATAGAGAACTTTATCAGAATGAGATGGAAGGTGGTTGGTGTACTGGTGCAGGCCTCGCTTTTTCTTCATGTGAAATGTGCTGCGGCAGCCGCGAGGCATTCGCATTTCGCAGAGCAGATGATAACGCAAATTTTTTAGACCGAGAATATCGATTGCAGTAGTATGTCTTTTCATCTACTTTTAGACTTTTTAGCTCTCATCTTCCCACTGAAGTCATGCCCAGTTTAACCTCAAAAGAGCAAGTGGTTCAAAAAGAATGCATTTTACATTATAGAAAATATAGAGATAGCGAGGGTGGACGGGGAGATGCACCATGTAGAAGCATTTTCATGCTGGATGAGATGAGCGATATTTAGTTTTTAAGGGATTTGGTATCCTTTCGATGGGAAATGAAGTGGCTGTTGAAATGAAGCATATTTTAGCCCCTGTCACAAAGCTGAAAGATGGAATAGTACGGGACAGCCGCCTGTACAGGCTTGGTGGCAGACACTAAAATGGATCATAGGCTAAAAGGGGCTAATTAACACGAAACTAGATTCCTTCCCCTGGACAGAGCTTCCGTCGTTAAATTCACATTCGTTTTACGGAGTGGCTGGAATGTCCGACAATCCCTCAATTCCGAGAATCTGCCCACGGATAAGACCTGCTGAGGCGCTTTGACATTTTGGGATGGTACAAGTGAATCTTTGCCAAGAAATAACAAAAAAAAAGTCATTTATCATACAGCTCAGGGGAGGTATTTGGCAAGGAATTACAGGAGAACACAGAACCCCTTCCTCCTATAGTTCTGCATTATCTCTCCACAGTGGAGCAGAGGGGTGGAAGACAGCCAGCCAGCTCTGGGGGAGGGAGGGCCGGCTCCTGTAATTATTCAGCAGGCTCTTGTTAGCTGGCTCTCAGAAAGAGGGATTTCAAGGGGTGAAAACTGTATTCGAACAACAAGCACAACTGTAAAATTAAATCAGACCTTGTGTCTGAAGGTGTGTCTGACAGTGGTGCTGGGTTAGGGAGGAAGGCCATCCCACTCCCACCCAGGCTCCACTCTCCTCTCTCATGACCTACTCCAGTACTGTGCTGACTTCCCCTGTCCATTTCACCTTGTTTAACTGAGGCTAAGCACCTTTCTGAAGGACTAATTATGATTTGTAATAATACCAATAATAATAATACTACTACTACTAATAATAATAGTCGTCATCATCACTATCATAATGAAAATAAGGTCGACTGGCGCTTACCTCAGGATTTGAATGATTACCTTTTTGTGACTGCTAAAGTACCACTAAAGTGTTTTTTGTTCATGCTATTTTCTGTATTACCATCAGTGAGCCCTTCATAAGATAGCGGTAATCCTCATCATCTGAGCGTGCTTTGAGACGTGTGCTGGTCTGTTCCTCAGGGATGGCTATGCAGATAGTAAGGTCCAAGGATGCTGCTCATGGAAGAGGAAGATTAGGGTCTAAAAGCTGCCTGTTCCCCCAGTGGAATCGGCAACGCTGATCATCCAGGCTTTACACCTGTATTTTCTCCGGCAAGAGTCATCTTATGAATGGCAAGACTTAATTATAAGCCCACTGAGATGAGTGAATTGCTACTGTCTATGATTTTCTTAGCAGGCCTGGGGATAATACGGAATTCAATGTATACACTGTACCAACTAAGGCCTTGCTTCAACTACAGTGAGCTCAGGAACAATGACAAACAAAGACAGCCTCAGACAGGGCGAACAGTAAAAACCTTGTGGTATTGATGACCAGATAGGTTTAAGGTCAAAGGGGGTTTGGCAAAATGACTAATACCCTTGTAGTGAGGTTTGGTCCGTTTTATTCAGAACAATTTAAGTTCAACACTCAGAATTCTATACATCAGTAGAGCCCAACTTAGTGAAATGACATAGACACGACACTGGTTTGGAAAAATGGCATATGTTTTAGTGGCTACAATTATTAATAACAGAAACAATACTTTGTATAATATGAGGGATAATATTCTATGACTTAATCAGAGGAAATTATAATTATGTGATGGCTAAATATAGAAGCTAACAGTTCATTAATGAGGGGTAGTTTGTGTTATGGGTTAGTGATACGCTAAACTATATTTTGTGGTTAGCTCGTTTTATCAGTCTCATAAATATAAAGTTTTAACAGTGTAACAGTGTCAGGGAAATTGGCTATTCCCGACAAAAACACGCATAGCAAAATAAAATACAACGATATAAACCAGCTGTAAAATTACCTCAAATAGGTATTACAAGTTTTAAGCTAGTCTATTAAGGTCCTGGCAGGTGCGTGGACTCCTGGGATACTTCTTCACCGAAGTTGGGTTGCGACGGGGTTCCAGTCAGGGCGACGTGGACATGCACAGATCTCCACTTGGGCCTGTGCCACAAGGGAGACAGTAGAGGAACTGTCTGAAGAAATGTGTCCTCAAAACAGCTGTTCAAAATAAACCAGCTTGGTTTATTTTGTGGACGGTGGCAGGCTAACTACGTCTCGGTGATCAGGCGAGATGTGGGTTGTGAAACGCAGTCCGTCCGGGTTCAGTGGTGCGTCTGGTAGGGTAAGACAGTGTCTTTACCATCAGAGCAACGTTGGTAGAGTTTGATAGGTTTTTATGGTCAAAAGTCACTGACTCGACCGAACCCATTCCTTGATCCCTGTGTATCATTATACCTTGATGTCATCTGATGTTTATGTATGCAAAACCCAATGGATTAATGATCCAAGAGCATGTCTATAGGAAACAAATGATCTGTTTCTTCAAGCAAGGCTGGAAATGAACAGCCTGGGGCCGAAACAATATTAAGGCATAGTCAAGCCATTGCTAAATCATGCTAACATGTTGAGAACACACATCTGGGTCATGTCGTGTGACATCAAAGAAGCAAGATGGACCGAGTACCCATTCAGGAGAAACAGGTGATCGATGGTTATCATTTTGGGACCCCAAAACTTAAAGCAATAGTTTTAGATTGTCTTGTTAAAATGTATTTTTTTTCCCCTGAAAAATTTTGTTTAAGTATTATAAATTTGATCAAATTTAGCATGACATTGAATAACTGTGATCAATTTCCCTTCCTTCTGCAGGCATTGCTGGGAATCCAGTGCTTTTCAATGTGAATGGAGATGCACCTGGTCGCTACGAGATCTTTCAGTACCAGCTCAAGAACAGCACTGCAGAGTACAAGGCCATTGGAAATTGGACCGACCAACTCCATTTAGATGTAAGATTATTTAATTATGAAACTAAGTTCGGCAGTGTAGTATAATGGTTAAGGAACTGGCCTTGTAACCGAAAGGTTGCAGGTTCGATTCCCAGGTTGGACACTGCCGTTGTACCCTTGAGCAAGGTACTTAACCTCAATCGCTTCAGTATATATCCAGCTGTATAAATGGATAATATGTAAAACAATGATAAAAAAGTTGTGTAAGTCGCTCTGGATAAGAGCGTCTGCTAAATGCCTGTAATGTAATGTAAGTGAACTGCAGTTGATTTTAAGCTACTGTGTACTGCAATGTCACCCAATAGTACAAGCACAGCATTTGGATCTTTACTGGTTGTGCGCTGGGATTCATTTGATTACATGGCTCCCAGGAGCATATGTTGGCGTCCATATTTAATTTATCTTGAAAGTTCCAAAGTAGGTAACTCATGCCATTGGCTGTCTGTGGTGTGACAGGTTTGGTGTTATGTTATTTAGAGGACCTTCGGTTGAGCTGGAGCTATTATAATTTCAGTTCCTATCTAGCAGGCAAAGAGGAGACAAGGTTTTGGCATCCCACTGTGAGCAATGCGAGGAAACAGGATCCATTAACCTATGGCATTACCCCAAGCATGGGAAAGACTACTATGAGATCAAGTCAGGGATAAAGATTTGGGGAAATAATGTTCAGTGTAAAGTGACTGTAGCAGGACCATAATGACTGCCTGTGCTGCTGAAGCCACCATTATTGCTGAATCCACTGCAACCTCATTTTTTGAAATGACGGGGAAGCACAAATCGCTTTCCCATATGAAAGTGTTCCTCCGTTTAGGTTCGATCCATTTTTTAGCTTTTTAATTAACCTTTTTTTATTTACAACTGAACAAGCAAAGATATGTTTACCAGATGAAAACACCGTCAACAAGACAAATTAACTTTCTGCACTAAAGCCAATTCACCTTGAAGTTATGCAATCATTCACCAATAATAACCCAACCACTTCAAAGTAAAAACAAATATATTTTTTTTTTAAGTACTGTATATGTATTGCGCTGTATATGTATCCTGCAAAATGGTGTACAAAGTCCTTTACACAGATATTTCTTTTGATTCCGATTGACTTTGTCCCTTGTTTGCTATAGAGACTGCTTGAATTTATTTGAATCCACTAAAAGTTAATTGAATTGTGCCCTCATGCATAGCAATATGCTTTTATTGTGAAAGACTTCAAATACCAATTTTAGTACAGGCCAGACATTTTGATTCATTTTACTAATATACAATGAAGATACAAATTTTAAATTACATTGAAAGTGAATTACAATTATAGTGTGCCTATTCAAATGTTATCTGTCCATTGAATTCCAATACATATGGCATATTGCAAGGTTTTCTGGTTTTTACTTCAGATTTTTACTTTAAGTTTTCTGATTTCTTTTTACTTTACTTGTTTTTAATATATCCTAAAGAATAAAATAATAAAAAATATATATGTGCATGTGAAGTTGTAACTGAGCTGATGCATTAATAAATATGAAGGTCCATGTTGGCTACAGCCAAAGTTAAACAATAATATTTAATTTGATATGAACACATTTTTGTGGCTAACAAAGTTTAATTAAATTAATGAATAATAAAACTACACCACATAAGTTGACTGAATTAAGTCGAAGTTTCTAAGAGTACAAATTGCTCAATTTTCAGTACTTCTACACTAATTAATTTCCACTTCGATTGTAAGCATGTGCTACCTTAAGATATGCCTAGAGTGACTATGATGGACTGGTGTGTTCCTTCAATGGAAACGAATCTGAATGTTCTTTTTGTAGTATGATGATGTGTACTACAGTATTTTCAGGCTAGCATTCAGTTATCTGATTCACGCAAGCATTATGCAATTTATATGAGTCAACCTGGAGCCTGTGAGTGCATGGGAAATGGTAGTGCCTGCTCAAGGGCTCATCCCTTCTTTATGTACAGGTATGTCCTTCATTTTCTCATCTCTCCTGTATGTGTCCACCAGGATTGGGGATCAATGCCATTTTACTTAATTGAATTCAGGAACTTAATTGTAATTAATTTCTTGAAATGTATCAATTTCAACCCTACAATACAATACCCCAGTTCTCATCCCTCTTTTTTTGTCCTTCCCAGATTGTCATCTTACCTTTACATCTCCCCTTCATTCCAGATTAAGGCAATGCAGTGGCCGGGAGGTGCCCGTCAGGTGCCCGTCTCCATCTGTAGCCAGCCGTGCCTCCCAGGCCAGCGCAAGAAGACGGTGAAGGGAATCCCCTGCTGCTGGCACTGTGATCACTGCGACGGCTACCAGTACCAGGCCGACACCTACACCTGCAAGATGTGTCGCTTCAACCTGCGGCCCAACGAGAACCACACGGGCTGCCGGCCCATCCCCATCGTCAAGCTGGAGTGGAGCTCCCCTTGGGCCGTCATCCCCGTGTTCATCGCCATCCTGGGCATCCTGGCCACCCTCTTTGTGGTGGTGACCTTCATCCGCTACAACGACACGCCCATCGTCAAGGCCTCGGGCCGCGAGCTCAGCTACGTGCTCCTGACCGGCATCTTCCTGTGCTACGCCACCACCTTCCTGATGATCTCCACGCCCGACGTGGGCATCTGCTCCCTCCGCCGGATCTTCCTGGGCCTCGGGATGAGCATCAGCTACGCCGCGCTGCTGACCAAGACCAACCGGATCTACCGCATCTTCGAGCAGGGCAAGATGTCCGTCTCCGCCCCTCGCTTCATCAGCCCCGCCTCCCAGCTGGTCATCACCTTCAGCCTGATCTCAGTGCAGCTGCTGGGCGTGTGCATCTGGTTCGGCGTGGACCCCTCCCAGGCCATCATCGACTACGTGGACCAACGCACGGCCAACCCAGACTTCGCCCGCGGCGTGCTCAAGTGCGACATCTCGGACCTGTCGCTCATCTGCCTGCTGGGGTACAGCATGCTGCTCATGGTCACCTGCACTGTCTACGCCATCAAGACGCGAGGCGTCCCCGAGACCTTCAACGAGGCCAAGCCCATCGGCTTCACCATGTACACCACCTGCATCGTCTGGCTGGCCTTCATCCCCATCTTCTTCGGAACCTCGCAGTCCACAGAAAAGGTGAGCTCCGAATGTGACAGGGCTCACAAAGCTTGCGAGAGCTCAGACGTGGTTTAAATAATTAACAACGCACAGAGGATCTCTCTTTATAGCTTTATGGGTATTTTTATGTTTCCATGATTGCTCGGTGGTAGTTTCCACTTGAGTTGTGGGGCTTATTTTTTTGTACTCTCACTGAATAACAAGGTTCTTTACCTTTTCATGTACCAAATCATTTAGGTTAAACACAACAAACAGAAGACAAAACGAAGAAGGAAAAAAAACATGCTTAAATGAAATTTGCTCCCTGCTAGCAGACAAACTGGAGATTTAGTTCTCCCTCTAAGATGTGATTTCTGGAAAGCTGCAAAATAAGTTATGGTTTTAAAATTGGTTGGCACATTCCCAAAGCAAACTATACCAGTCCCAGTGTTCTAACATTCTAATATAAAAATCTCTTCAGTAGGCCGATTGATTGCATTTGCAAAGTGGAACTTGTTGCATTTGCAAAGTGGATCTACTGCGGCTGGAATGGTTAGCCCTGTTATTTTCTGTATGTTAAACAATGGTCTAGTGATGCTGTGACAGGGTGCCAGTTGTGGCTGCTATATCTGATTGTGATTGAATACATCACAGAAACAGGTGGATAGCAGTAAGATGGCTGTATGCCACATTATTCAATTTTAAGTGGTGCATACGAAAAACAGCAAGCAACACAAAAAAAACTAAAAAAGGGGCGAGGAAAGTGCTGCCAGATGCTTATTTTAATATCCCAGAAAAATATTCCTGGAAAATCCCACCTATTCAATTGACTCCCATAATAATTTTTAAATATATTTCACCAAGCCTCATTGTGTCAAGTTGGCTCAAGATTTCCTCATAATAGATATCCTTTCACTATAGTTTAAAAATCTGATATTGTGCTATTGTGTGCTTCACACTGAAATACAGAACTGCTGGGATTGTAATCATTATCAATCCAGTTGTGTTTGTGAAAAAAAAATGGGGAGTGTACTTCGGTATTCTTATATCACAAGCAGTACTAATGTTGGTTAATTTTTAAAAATGTATATGTTTTATTAACAATTTCTATGCAAGGGCGTCACTTTCTGTTGAACATTCCGGGGGACGCAGGGCAGAACGCAGTGCCCTGAGATATATGTTTGGGGGGGGGGTTGGCGCATGTTAGCCAATAGCGATGTCACCGTGCTTAGCCTATGCAAAGGCAAGGGTGTTACATGCAACAACACTGTAGCTATGGACTTCTTAATCAAGGCATGTAAACAGGGCAATAATTAAATTTGATGAAAAAAACTTTTTTTAAATCTTTTATTTTAATGATATATAATCCAATCAAATAATCCATTGTCACACAAATCAAATGCATACAGTATAGGCTACATGCAGTGGGGTGCAAAAATTTGCCCAGCCCTGGTCAAAATGCCTTTACTTAATATCTAACGCCTAGTCTAGACCGCAGCCGTCACGTCAGCGTCACGCTCAGCGTCGCGCTCGCGTAACGACAGCGTTAAGGCTTCCCTGAAGCGACTGTCTATACAGCTTCCGTATTGCCCGCGCATTTCCTTGCGTTCACGCCGCTGCTTTCAGCAAACTTGGTGCAAAAGAGGTGTGGTTTGACCGCTAGATGATGAACCACAATAAACAATGTTTCCCCCAGATAATCATATAGGGTCTGATAAAGATATACAATAATAACTTTATTTGTATACCACTTTTCAAAACTGATTACACAATACAGAATCAATAAATAAAGCGGGAGAAAACATGCCATCGGAAGTAATGAAAACAAAGAACAAGGTCAGATAATAAGCTAATATGATAATAGTTTAATGATTACAAAGATGAAATGACAACAACCCGAAGTTTGACATGTATTAAGTGCCTTTTTATTTGGCATCAACCTCACGTTTTACACGCGTATTGTCGAAAAGATAGACTTGAAGCGTAAAGAAACACTTCAGGTCGCTTTACGTTTGTGAGACGGAGCTGAGACACGAGCCTGATGCGAGCCTGCATGGAGCCGGTGCAGACAGCTGCATAGATTAAAATAAGAGCGTTTCTGTTCCAAGAGACGGACGTCTACAAAACGCAGCTAAAACGCGTCTGGTCTAGACTAGGCTTAAGTGACCAGAAGATAACCTGACCTCTAAATGGTACAAAGTTAAACGTGCCACATTTCTTAAAATTTTAAAGCGAAATTACTTTTTATTAAAAATTTTTACTGTTTAAAAATATTTTTTTTTAAAAAGGAAAAGGCCCTAGGAGGCCAAACCATTTTAGTGATGAATGCGAAGATGAAGGTTTTCAGATTTGCGCTGCTGACTGAACACCTCCACGTCACCGTTGCTATCGCTTGCTGCTCCTCTGCGGCTCCTCTGTGTTATTGTTCTGTAAACTCGTAGTTTAGGTTAATTGAACAAAGGAAGGCTTGTATCTTGTAGGCCTACATTTTGAATTCTGACGTTAGCTATTATACAATTATATTTGGCTTAGGCTACACTACAGTGTGCGAATTGATGGTAGATATGAAAAAACGAAAAGGGTAGCCTATTAAGCTACTTCCATTATGCATTATGTTAAAGGAGAGGTAGCTCACTCCTCGTGTTGTTCGTTTGTTGTTAAATTCTATCATAGCCAAATTCAGAAAAGCTACATCTAAATGCTGTAGACCAGAGGTGGAAGGTCCAGGTTCAGAAAGTAAAGGCCCTCCCCAGTATTTTGTTCCAATCACCTGGATTTTCTAATCAATGCAATTCTTATGCCAGGAGATAGAACTAATTAGTGAAATCAGCTGGTTCAGTTCATGGGTGGAAGAAAAACATGGCAGGACTTTTACTTTCTGACCCCTGTACTTTCCATCTCTGCTGTAGACCTAAAGTTTCCTGCACTTTATTAGACTAATTTTAGTATAGGCTACGATTCTCAGAAATGCCTCGCAAATCAATGTGATTCAGGTAAAGACGAGTGTGCATGGCTGTGACCGATCCAACACCCTTCTATAGGCTACTAATGAGTATGATAGTTGAGTAACCTACACTGGATGAGAACGTTAAGCAGGCAAAATGTTTTCGAAATGTATAGTGTGCTTAAAATCCCCAAATTATATACTTATTTCAGAGTTTCGCTGATAATAGTATGGGGGATATTTTTCACACACTGCATGTCACTAAACAGTATGCAGTAGCCTAAGCAGTATACAGTAGGCCTATGCTAATACACGGGACACAGACCATTCGGAGACAGCCAATGTAAAAAGTAAATGGAGTTTTTGCTTCCGGAACCTAATCCCCACGTTTCCACTCTACTGCTTTGCTTTGTTACATTGTCGTTCATCTAGTCTATCACCCCAACAATGTAGCTAAATGGAGAAACATTGTTGCCCCGCCCACTGATTACCATATATAATCTTGTACATGGGCTATAATACATGCGCTTTTATGCATTTCTGTCGATGTAACATTGGGGGGGACAGATAGGGCTTTCCCAGATATTGGGGGGACGCGTCCCCCGTGGAAATGACACCTATATTTCCATGTATATGTCAAGTAATCTTTTGTCACAGAAAGAAATATGAATGAAAGGTGACTTAGAAGTAGGCCTAGTAGTGTGAATCGCACATTGAAGTAGCATATCTATCTACTACCATTATTACTCATATGAAAATAAATTAGTAAATATGTTTAGTCGGCAACACTTTACTTTAACCTTTTCTACATAAGGCTGACATAACACTGTCACAAGATGGCAAAACAGATTATGTCAGTTTATGTCAAATGCTATTAAAGTGTCATCACTTTAAATGCTATGACATATGTTCTTTATGTCAGATGTTGACATGACAGCTTATGTCACTTGGCAAATTTAGCTACCTGTGCTAGCTGAAGCAAAAGTCTTATGAAAGCTGTCACGACAGGAGATGCATGACACTGTCATAAGAAGTCCCTGTCATGACAGCTGCCGTAACATTTACTGATAAAAGTG
The DNA here is from genome assembly GCA_029718625.1 of Synaphobranchus kaupii. Taxonomy (NCBI): domain Eukaryota; kingdom Metazoa; phylum Chordata; class Actinopteri; order Anguilliformes; family Synaphobranchidae; genus Synaphobranchus; species Synaphobranchus kaupii. The sequence continues at coordinate 98,260,705 of CM056378.1, read as the reverse complement.
ACAAGTGAACTGACATTAGCTGGTATGTCATCTTGTGACAACTGTTATGTCATGTCCATGACAGTGTTATGCAAGCCTTATGTCGAAGGGTTCAAATGACGTGCTACCGGTAAATCTGTGGGTTGTCAGTAGACCACTGCTGATTTCAGGTTTCAAAACCTTTTTTTTTTCAAAACCAAACTAATTTTTAGGTACATTTCCTTACTGTGCCTGAGTACTGTAGCAAGGTCAGCTAAATTATTATCTGTGCTATCGATCATGTCAGTGAGACCTTCTCCAGCAGCACATATGTTATATTTCAGAGTGATTCAGCATTGTACTTCCTCCTGCCTGCTACCATTGCTGAATCATCCTCCATAAGAAATATGTACAGGCTGTGCTTGTTCTCCACTCATTCCCTTTAGACAATGATATATTTACCACCTCTCCGTGTTTGGATACTACCGAAAACCTTTCCACTTTCCTCTTAATTACTTTGATTGGACAATTTTATCCCTCACCCCGCAAACTTCACATTTACCCATTGAAACTGTCAAATTGTATCAACCTCTCAATCTGATTTTGCTTTGTCTCAACTATCTTGTCTGTGCAGTGCTGCCACCCTCGGAAGATTTTGCAGCGCTCATAAAACTGCGTGATATAAGACGAGGAAATCCGCACAAATTAAACGTCCACCCGGTGCTTGTAGAGATGATGGAAAATGTCAGGTACAGCTAGCTCACCAAAAGCTGCTACGTTGACCATTGCAGCGAAACATGTTTTTGTCAAAGGGTTCAACCTGCTTCTTATGCACTAAATTAGTTTATTTTGTGACACGGGCTGTTCGCCGTACCACATCCTGATTGGATAGGGCTGATATGAAAGTCACACCCCAAATAGGACAGAGGCAGCTTTATTCCCCTTTAAAGATGGAGACAAGACAAGGAAATCAACAAATAAAAAGAGAATACCCAGGGTGTGCTTGCACTCAGTCTTCCGGTAGATGTTAGGAATAAACCACCAGACCATATTTATACTGGGAGCATATAAAGTTTGCAGTAAAAGTCACTGTGTTTTTATAACAGGCCTGGTGAAGGCCAACAAGCATGCCTGGGCTGATTACCAATCAGCCTTTTGCCCCTAGATAAGGCGCTGATGTCCGTGGTGCTGAAGGACTAGATTTTGGAGGACAGCTGTGAAAAGCCTTCTGTGCTCCTGCACGATACCTTGCAATATTAGCAAATTCATTCCAATCGCTTATTTTTAACTCCTTGCATCCTTTCTTCGCTCGTTAGCTCTGCCCAACTGAGGACGCAAGGAAAGGATGCAAGGATCCGATACGTGGATGGAGGAAACGAGGCAACATGCATTAGGCAAACGGAATGTCCTCGCTCAATCAAGCGTCAGCGTCATATTATGCCCTCTGCTTAACTATAATGCTTTTTAGCTTATTTCTTGCATGAATAAACAGTGCTTTTGTTAGTTATAAGGAATGCGTGTCATTATGAATTAGCACTAGATAATAAATGGAAAGGAACAGTAAAATTTAATTTGTGTAGGGGTGTGCCTGCGACATGGCAGACGTGAAGAGTGGTGGATAATTTATACATGTCACACATTCTGAGAAAAGGCTTCCGCAAAGGCGACATTTGTGTTTCCTCACTGAAGCACCCTCCGCGAGCTTCCTCGTTCCCCACTTCTCGCTCCTCTGAGGAGCATTTAGCGGTTTGGAATGTCCTTAAAGATGGCGAACCTTGATCTATTTCCGGGTCAGGCGAGGACCGAGGAGAAGAGGACGGATAAAATAAGCGATTGGAATCCACCCATGGTTTAACATCTTTCCTTTTGGTCCGTGAGCTTCAATCAACCTCACGTTCTTCTTAAAAGTGACATTCATGTGCTCTATTTAATTAGAACGAGCACAGAAGAGAAGGGAGAGCACAGCATGGAGCTCTACTAACATGGATGTTACATAAGGCCTCTTTCTAAGTCTTTTTTTCTTTCTGGGAAAATTTCCGGGAAATTAAAACTTAAGAAAAGCTCAGCCATCAGGCAAGAGCATGTTTTGTTATTCTCGAGACACATTAATCATGATCCCCCATGTAGAGGAGACATTTTTTAAAGATGGCTAATTGAGGACACAAAAAATAATCCTTTAACTGCTACTTAAGGGGCCTGAGACATTGGAACAAGCTCATTAAATGCTCTTGTGATTAAAGAGAACTCGTTGACAGTTTTGTTCATTTGAATCTGCATGTGCGACGCAGTTCATTAAGTGGAAATCGGTCCTCTTCATTTGCTCCTGTTGTATGAAATCAGTCTCGTACCTTTGTGGAGGACTTGGCCTTTCATTACGGGGAACAGAATTTCATGTTCCAGTCAGGGGATTTATGGGTAGAGATTTTTCCTTTCAGAATTTTTCTACCACATCACATTTGTTCTGCTCATTTTTCTACAGTCACGCCTCCTGGTGTTTGCCGAAGGGAGGACGCGTTGTCACCGTTGAGGAATTCTCATCTCAAAAGGGCCAATGTGGGTGCAGATTTTTTTTTTGTTTTAGCCCAGTACTACGAGAACTGATTCAACGAATTAACTAATCACGGTCTTCAATCAATACCTTGAGTAGAAACAGGTGTCTTAGTGTTGGGCTAAAACAAAAACCTGCACCAACATCAGCCCGTTTCTGTTAAGATTGGACACCCCTGATCTAAACTAACAAATTAGGTACTGTGAGGAAGTTGGCAGACAGGTTTTAAACTCCCAGAGTGGCCTAACAGCATCACCCATATTCACCACAGTTACATAGTTTAGATCATTATTATTTTTAAAGAAAGATTTATGTGGGAGTGGAGGTAGTAGCTGTGCAAACAGATTGATCAACATTACATTTTTGTTAAAAGAACATCAGATGACAAGACCTTAAACAGTGAGCACTTATGAATCCTGAATATGCTTACATGCTAATATTATCTTGATTAAATTAATTATTGTTGGAATATTCCAGCTCCCCTATGCAGAATCATCACCTTTATTTTTACTGCCTTGTTCAAAATTATTATTATAGTTTGTAGAATAATCCGTTTTAAAATGTCACATTCTGAATTCATAAACATTCTGAATAATAGGAAAGTCTTTCATAGGGCTGATTAATACAAGTTATCACTTAACTGCAAGATGTGGGGCTTTGACAAATTATATTATTATTCCACATGTCCCTGAGAAGACACAGCTGTAACTGATTAAACTAGAAGAGATTGCTTTGGGTGCTCCAAGGTAACTTTGCTTCATATTCTGATGTAAACGTACTTATTCATGTCCCTCTACATGGGAAGATGAGGCTTGGCAAATTCTAGCAGAAAATGCATTGGAATGGCCCAAATGCAAAAAGAAAACAGACCTGATCATCTGCAACAACATATCAGGAAGGAGCATCTCTGTGAGCTAACACGTACAGTACTCTGTTTGGACCAACCACAAGAGCTCAGCCTTCTAGCCAAAAGGGAGAAGCTGTAATGACTAATAATTATACATTTAAACTAGAAAGGAAAATTTGAGGACAAACTTTAAGTTTGAAGTATGCATGTTGGCTCACAAGAACTAACAGAAAATAAACTAATATTAGTTTGGGTTGAAGTCACATTGATGTTGCTAATGTTACTCACCTTGCCAGAGATTTAGTCTGTTAGAGAGACGGTCTGAATCTGTGGAAGCTGCAGCGACCGATTGTGCCGTCAGCCGCATGTGTGGTGTATTGATTCCATCAATGTTAATCAATGGGTTAATGACGTCAGCCGCATGTGTGGTGTATTGATTCCATCAATGTTAATCAATGGGTTAATCGCTAATTCTTTGAACAGACTCGTTTACTCAGCGTGTTTGTTGTGCCCTGTTCTCATGTTGCAAGTGGGATTTGGTTTACAACGTCTTTCGAAGTACAACACCCACCGGAGCTGGTAAAGCAAACAGGAAAATCACATCAACACCCGTCTCCACGCGAGCAATAATTAAACGAGAAGCTCATCTCTATTCTAAAAGTGATTTTACACACTAAATAATTACACATCTAAAAACATTATCCCCAATATATGACAAATTTTAGGAATAATTTTGAATAAATGTATAATGAGTCAGTAAGTGTACAGGTAGCTGGTATAACCTGCTGGGCATTACTGCCTGTCACACCTCCTCCGGTGCCTATGGGTCAGCTGCAGGGTCGCCAACCAGGAACCACCATTCATCAACGTTTCGCTCCTTTAATCCATAACTATAATTTGAAAATGTCTTCATTGTCAGCACTGGTCTACCCAGAACAACAGATAGATACATTGTATATTCATAATAATGGTATTCCATAACTGCACAAGGTACTGTTGCAATTCAGTTTTTCTCTTTGATTTGACGCATTGCACAATGGAAAAATCTGGAAAGATTCTTCTTACGTGTGTTGAGAGATCTGATGAATCGACTGCATGAAGCCCCAAAGCCAAGGATAACCGAGTAACACTCGTGTGGCTCGTAGAATATCGGAAACTGTTCAGAAAGTAGCAGCGCCCTCAGCATCGCTACACCCCATCTTATGCACACCCTGCCAGGGCACGGGGGTCCCCCGTACATGCTGGTACGGATGATGTGAGTCTTCAGTCTATAAGCAGACACTGTGGGCACCAGGGGCTGTCGGCTGGTGATAAATGGTCCACTGACTCTTATAAGGATGTGGCAAGAAAAGGGCGCGATGCATACATCTGCAGAAGAGACACGGCCGGGCGACTCTAGCTTGGGAGGCACTGGGCCGCAGAGGTGGCAATCACTTTAAAACAAGATGGCCGTGTTAGAAGGTCATTAATTAGTATTCCTCCAGTGTAAATCTGAATATTGGAAACAAAAGGCCTCGTGTTTACTGCTGAGGACCTCTTGCAATGTGAAATGTATCATTTCCAGTGGCTTCAGCAGAGGATTCATGTACAAATAGCAGAATTTAGCTGAATGTTATGGCAAATTTGTATGTGCTCCACACACGTGTGCACGCACGCAGCCACGCACGCACGCCGCACCCCCTTGACAGACACACTCAGATGAAGGTGGTATAGCCTACTGCATGCATTCATTTGTGATTAGCTTTGCTCTTAATTGCCAATATGATGGTTAGATCACAGTTCACTTATTTGATATTCTGTGTAGTGGTTATCTGTTGTGTTGCTCACCGGCTTTCAGGCTCTCAATTTGATTGCTAACCTATACCCTTTCAAATTAATATACACATAGCTACTGTAACTGCTGGCTAGCTTTTTAGCATAGCTCAGGACAGCCGTACTATTGTAAGGGAATCCTGTTAATGTAAACAAATCATCAACGTGCAAGATAATTTTCACCTTTACTTGAAACGGTTAGTAATTGTGCAGAACAAAGCACTTCTGCCAGATTATGGTTAATCAGTGTGAATTCATGACTACCATTGTATACCGCAATGTACTCTTTGCAAGAGAGCATGCATTTACCATTTCACCATGGCAGCCCTTGGTTGCGCAAGAAGCATAGGCGATGCTTCGACATTTTAGTTGATATAGTTAAGAGTTTGATAGAGTTATAGATATAAATGGCTGGCTAATTATAAAATTTGTTATGAGAGAGAGTAATCAAGGCAAATTATTGCATTTCATCATATCATTCAGGGAAGCAGCCAACTGAAATGGCATGATTGTTAAATATGCAAGGCTTGCATAGGTGCCAAGATATTCTTTACCAGGGGGTGCCCTAAAGAAAATTCAGCCAGAGGCCAGCCCCCATCCCCATTCTTGTACTTCTTATGCCCGCAAACCGGCACAATCTCCCACAACACTTTAATGATAAGCCCCTCAGTGCCAGTTTTTAAATCACTGCTCAAAAATTTCTTTTTAGGATGCCATTTCATTGAGCTGCTCTACTCATTATTTTATTGTTTTTTAGGTATATCTTTTTTTTAGTATCTTACTGTTTTAATGATACTGTTTAAATGTTTTATGGGGTTTCATTGCAGTTGTATTATGTTTTTTTTCTGATGTAGTTTTTTAAACCTACATACTATTCTGCATCTTTCTGTTTTATCATTTTATCTTTGTTTTAGTATTTCTGGAAAGCATCAGGAATGAGTCATTTTGGTAAGCTTTGCAGCCAGGACAGCATCCTCACTGCATTCTCTCTTAATGAGACCTTGAAAGACGGTGAGAGCAAAGACTCCATGCTCACGCTCACGCACAAGCATACTCGTGTCGAATGCAGACGATCCTCTTTTGATTTGACACAAAGCATTCCCTTGAGGTTAAGATAAGTCAAAGTGCATCCGCCTGGAATAAATTCAAACGGAATGAAACCGAGCAAGTTTGTCTTCGCTCGAACACTGCGCTCTGCCAGATGTGTTTGGCTCTAATTACTGTTTCTTCATTTTTTTATGTGCTAACTTCAAACTTATGTTCAAAATAACTTGATTACTATAACTGATTACAGAACAGACTAATGACCTGATATGAATAACAGAGGCTGAATTTTGACTGGTTCATGCGCACCGGCCGGAGCACTACTGGAGCCTGACCACAGAACAGGTCTTTACAATAGAGACCGAGACACGACCGATTAATGAGAAAACACATTCCCTATCAACTGCACCTTAAAGGAAGAGCGTACAGACACGCTCTGCATCTCAGACGGGAACAGGGCATGACTAACCACGGATATCTTTGACACAAATCTAAAAGGAATAAGAAAAACAACGCAGCGAACGCGAGCGGCAGGCCGATCGGACCACCAGCGCGGCCCCTTCGATGTTGCAGAAGAAAGGGCGGTGTCAGGAAGCGTACGGGCGGAACGCGCGCTGTTGAAATGCGTACGTACGTGGAAGCGAGCGATCGCGGCGGGAGAGGCTAACGCCATAATTGCATTAGCATTCCCGCGCCGTTGTCTTTCGCTGGGCTTTCAGGGCGGGAGCGCCCCCCCTCACCTGGCTTTCAGGGCGGGAGCGCCCCCCTCACCTGGCGCGTCGTGGCACTGCCGGGACCCGCCTTTCACAAATGCCATTGGGCTTTGGCTGGGTCCTATTAGGGGGAGGGGCCGGTATTGACAGGCAGGTAATTGAAGCGGCTCGGATGGGGAGGGCAGGGTTCAGGATTTAGACGGTGATACTCTATGTCTCATTCATGGGCAGAAGTGGCAGAAGTACTGGATCCCTGGTTTATGGCCCACCAGCCCAATTCCCAACCTACCCACGAAATCCCCGGGCCGCTCAACCGGCATGAACACCAGCTGACTCATTGGCACTTTGAGTCTTGAGATTCTTTCCTTTAATACGTTTTATTGCCTCATGTCCTCAATTTTCTTATTATACATATTATCGTATACGTATTATTCTTATTATATCATTATACATATTAACATGTACAATACTATGTATGCGCATCATAGTATTGTACATGTTAAATGTTTTTTCCCGTTTTGACAGTGTGCTACCCTGTGATTTCACTAATCATACAGCATAAGTCACACATTGTTAAGAGAAACAGGCCTCGCGCGGTTACAGGCAGCTGTAGCGATGCCTTCTGGGTACCTGGCAAGTTCAAACAGCCGTGGTCCTGCCTGGCTCCTGGGACTTCTGACTGCTTTTCCCACCTCAAACCCCCTCCTCAATCAATCTCATCTGTTTACTGTAGAGATCATTGGCAAGGTACTAACAATAGGGACCGCGATGTGACCGGCTCATGCTCGGCCTCGATAGTGACGGAGACTCCATTGGCCAGGTGTTTAAAGTGGAGCCCGGAGTGTGACCGGTTCTCAGGCAGCGGCTTTAGAGTTACTGGCCAGACCGCTGACCACATTTGCACAGCAGAGCCAGAGACGCGACGATTTTCACAGGCACATTCAAAGCACCCACAAGCACCGCGGGGTTTCACGGGATGTTTAAACGCTTTTCTCACCTCATCCGTCTCCGCAGTCCATCTCGCCTGTGAAGGGAAAATTGAAAATTGATGCGGTGGTAAATGTTTCATGACCGGTGGCATCGAGTGTGTAGAAAATTCAAAGATGTAGTGGATGTGACATTGGAGAAGAAATTAGCTTCTCCAGTCAATGGTACAGTGTCTGTGGGAGAGCGGCCTTCAAACTGTGATCTCAACGCTCAAGGTCATGCCATTGTCTGTGATGTTTTATTCTTATTATTCTCTATAACTTTAAATTTGCGATTGTGGATAGAGTAGGTTGGTGAATAGTGAACTAGTGAATATCTCTGCGTAATTTATCCTACCTGAAGTCATTTTGCTTCCAAAAAGACTGCATTTTATTTGTATCCAAATGGCTTAATGTAAATAGAAAAATAAACAACGTGTTAAAGGCTGAGATTCTGGTTGATACCAGTAAAATATGAAAACGTTGCTATAGAACAGCCCACGCTCAGAATAATGAATTGAACTTAATTACCTGTCATATTATTATTATTCTTGGAGATCTTGTCTCTTGATTTTGCATATTGCTAAAAATAAAGCTAAACTTGAAACATGTATTTCATTTGATGGGGATAGCGCTCTACTGCTATGCACTGGGAAAAGTGCCTGCAATTGATTATTTGGTCTTGGGTTTGGGTCAGGTTCAGCTATTTAATCCCCCTGTTCAGTTTGGGCCAGAAGCCTAGAAAGATCTCTACCTATATCTATTTGTCTGTACCTGACTGCTCTTTACCAGCATACTGCAAACCGAAGTTCAGCATGCATTAAAAGTTATTTATGCAGCCTCAGGGTAGATGTGATGGAGGACCTTGCAAGCTTTTTATACGACTTATAAAGGGATATTCTGTCCAGCTCCAGTGCATAATCACATAGGTTACGGCTACTCCAGCTCTGAGTCAGTCCAGCACCTGCCCACCCAGAGAGAGAGGATAGGGCATGTATTTGTATTGCCCATGTTTATAGATAGTAATAAGGCCACTGCTGCAGTCAGACCTATTCTTCGCTGTGCCCCCTCAGGGAACCTATTATAGAACACACTGACCAATCGGGATACACGTGTCAAGCAGTACGTCCAGTGACTCCATGCTGTTACCGAGGGTTACCCGACACCAGTTCTCTTTGAGCCTCGCTCTTTGAGAGAGTGCCAGTGCACAGTGTCTCCATTGTGTGATCCTCCAAAAAGACACTTACAGCCTGGCAACATAAGAAGCAAAACAGACTATTTTGTGGACGTTTTCAAGCTGCTCAGTATTGTCACATTTATATATAAACATGGGTAATTGTGTGTTATATATATATACTCATTCATGGGTGATTGAAAGAGGTATATGTGCAACAGTGCAGTGCAGCCGATAGTAGCTAAATACAATTGTGTTGCAATTTAGTTTTAACAATGTGCTCCTGTTTTTATATCGTACTTTACATCTGTGCAGATAGCTGTAGGTACTAGGATGTTTGGCAGGGATGGTGAATATTATTATAACACCTTTTGCTTGATGTGAGGGGAAGTGCAGCATTTGCATATGAATTTCTTGAGGGCACTGACCCCGGTTATTAATCCCGGGCATAATTACGTTATGGTGTGCGAGATGCAATCAAGGCACTGAGGATTTATACAAAAAAAATATTATCAATGCGGCCAATTTGCTTCCATTCCTAACACTGGAGTAGATGAAAAACATTGAGCGTATGGCTGTACCCGATGCTGGCCTGGGGATTTACAGTAAAGCCATCTCTTGGAGGCCTTCAGATTCAGGTGGGCACTCTGTGGAAGTAGAAACCCTCCGGAGAGGGTTGAGATTGGACGTATAATTGTGCCTGAAAGAGGACTCCCGTGCTCTTTCAGCGGGACTTAATAATGGGTTCACCGCCGGAGTTTCTCCAGAGCGCCGTTTTTCGGAGAGCGATAAGGCCCGATAGCAGATTATATCATATTTTTTTCACGGGCGATTTATCTGAGAGCAAGGATGGCACGGGAGAGGGAGAGAGGACCCCGGGAGTCAGACGGGGGTCCCGACCTCCCGCCGCGCGCCTCCGCTCGCACACTCCACCGGGAGAGCAATATTGTGGCAGACGCCACCAGGGCCGCGCGTAATCTTCTCTGCAGATTAAACGCTCTCTGCCCGGTCCCGGGGGGGGGGGGGGGGGCTTATCTGGCAGCGCGTCACGTCCGCGGCTGCGTCGCACGTTCGCCGCTCAGGCTTCTTGTTTCCCCCAAAGTGACTTTTGTCTCATTCTCTGTGGGTCTGGGCATTGTGGCACTGAGCGCTATTGCAGCAGGGACTCTGCTGCTCCCTCCCTTCACTGCTCCCTCCCTCTGCTGCTCCCTCCCTCGGCTTCTCCCTCCCTCTGCTGCTCCCTCCCTTTGCTACTCCCTCCCTCTACTGCTCCCTCCCTTCACTGCTCCCTCCCTCTGCTGCTCCCTCCCTTTGCTGCTCCCTCCCTCTGCTGCTCCCTCCCTTTGCTGCTCCCTCCCTTCTACTGCTCCCTCCTTTCACTGCATCCTCCCTTCGCTCGTGTGCGTTTCGGTGTCAGGGGTTCAAGGCAATCTTGGCTCGTGCGCCCGTCTCGACGGTTCAGCCGTTTTACACAATTCCACTTCCTGTGAGTGCCCTTTTCACAATTTCACAATGCCTAGTCCTGATGCCAAATTAAATTACATTCTTGTAGGTTTATAGAGGAATAACTCAATCAGTTCAAGATTTTCATTGAAGGAAGGTGCTGTTATACCAAAATACTTAGGCTTCTATTTAATTTACACAATTTCGTTCATATCAAATAAGAATTCTGTAAATTTGTCAGACTTGTACTTCTATTGTACTTCTCTCAGGGTCAAAAATATAATGATAAACATGGGATTGTGCACATAATCTCCATTTAAATACCATTATCTTATATCTTAAACATTTTTTACCTTTTTAACAATAATGATAATGCATTGTTTCTTTTTTTTTTTAAATTGAAACCATGAATTGCGGTTTTCCACTACAATAAGCACATTCGGAGTCATTTACTAATGTTGACTGAATTCAAAACAGTGATTGTCTGTAATTGTGGGAACACAGGTTTAAAAATATCAGTTTAAATGTGGTGTAAACCTATCTGACCACTGCTGTACAGTGTAACACGCCGATGGATTGCTTATAGTTATACAAGCTAAAGGAAATGCTGTCTCTGCAGGCTTACATGCAGTACTGGCATTTCCTTTAACAAGCTTGGCTGAGGCCAGGCTGAAAACAGCTGTGTATGAGATTGCTGTCCATCTGTGAGGCAAGTAAACAAACATAATCTTTGCATTAGCTTATGTTAAATAGATTCCGGGCCTGCAAAAAGTATCTTCCTGTTGAAGGCATGCAGGGGTGCTTGAAATGGAGGTTCCTATCTGTTTATACAGTCCCTTCTCTCTCTACCCATTAGCCTAAACGCAAGCAACATTTGTCCTTAACTTTGAGACACAATTAAATGTTAGTTGTTTAACAGCGTTAAATGCGTTTTATTTCCCCCCCAACAAACACTGACGGGGGATTAGGAAGCAACACTTTACAAGAATTCACTTGTACATCAAAGTTAAGGACAAATGGATTTAAGCGAGGGGCTGCGTCCCAATATACTTCACTCCTTACCTCCCTTCCTCCACTCCCCCGCTACCACTCCTCTCCAACCCAAAAGTATGCAAAACTGTCTGAACGTTTCGAGTACAAGTATTTGCATGTACAGTATACAATGTACCCGACATTGAGGTTTTTGCGTCGAGACATTAATTAATATGTAACCATTAATACGTAATTAAGAAGTAATCAGCGACAATAAATTAAAACACAAAGGTCCGTTTCCGGGGCACGGAGTACAGGAGGTGGTAGTGGAGGAAGGGAGGGAGGACACACCCAGGGTATTTATTCATTAGACATGGGAAGGGGGTGTGGCCGGCCCTGCCATCCAATCAGGTGAAGAGGAGAGACGTTTCTCCCATCTCTCCCCTCCCGAACTTGTTTCTTTTTCCAGACACTGCAGAGAAACAGCAAGAGCTTCTCTTGCTGTTTGTCTAATGAGCCCGGAGAGGAGTTAATGGTCTGGGGTGCTGTTCTGCGTTTGTGACACCTGCTGTTACACAACTTAATGAGCAGGCTCCGGAACATGTTTACTCATCCAGAGTGACACACCCTGCAGGTTCACCCAAACCTTAACCCGGTATCTTCCCTTTCAGCGAGGGGGTGTGTGTTAAGCACATTGAACACAGAGGTTGAGAAATCCGCCATGAAGCAGTGCCCTCCACATTTGTTTACTTGAAGACCAAAAAAAAACAACAAAAAAAACAACACATATATTTTATTTATCATGAAAAAGCTTTAGCAGTTGTGTCCTGAATATTTTTAGTTCTCTTTAATTTACAACCTTTACAACCATTTGCATTAGCGCCTCCCCCAACCCAGCACCCAGAGACGTTTTTCAATAAGAGCAGGGAATTGACAGCTCCTATATTAAAGTGATACTGCAGTCAAAAACCGACTTTTCCCGTTGACAACCTATGTTTTGAGTTAGATTATGATCATACACAACTGTTTATGTCCGAAAATTTTATGTTTAGTAAAAATGGTTTTATCTGAGTTTTTGTGTAGACTTACCAATATGCTGGCTTCCGGGGATTCGTGACGTCACGAAAGCCTTAACATAAAAATGGGTGGACTTGAGGTGGTCCTAGGGGTGGGTCTTGGCTGGGCATGTGGTATAAAAGCAGAGAACGACAATTTTTTTTTTTCTTTCTGAGATTGAGACCCTTGTACTGCTAATTAGCTAGTTCAAGTTCAAATGCGAATTGCTTTGTATTATTGCTAACGTTAATATTACGACTTATATCGAGCTACAGTTATTCATATACGACGTCTTACTACTTGGTATCTTTAGCTAACTTGCCTGCATTATGCCAAGGAGTCAGATATGTATCGTTCCTCGGTGCAACGCCACTGGCTCTGCTAGCTTTCATAGTCTGCCCAGAGACCCAGCGCTACTTAGCCAGTGGCTTCAAGCTATCGGTGTAGAGCAAGCGGACTTGCCGAAGAAAGCCTTAGGCCGCGATCACACCGGACGCGCTTTGTAGGCTTGAAAACGCGAGAAGCACTACCTGTCTTGATTTTACGAAAGCCTACTCTGAAAAAGCAGTTGGAGGCGTCTTTTTTGCTGTTGCTAGGCAACCGAACTCCGTTCCTGTCAATCACTTAGCTGACATTGTTAACGGTGTTAGCGAACTAAATTTACCCGAAAGTTTGCTTCGTTATTTGTCTTTAAAAAGCCGCGAATAAGCGGAGTGCCTTGGATCGCTTATTTTTATCATGGTATTCACGATTATTGAAATCATATAACTCCTGGTAGGCTGAAATGGCAACTAGCCTAACGTTACCATTTTTTTCCTCAATCGTCTTCGTTTACACGGAACCGACAGGGAGAATCAAGGTCCGCCTCTACTTTCGTGCGATTGGACAGAGGAGAAAAGAATGACAGTGACGTGGCGCGCATTTTTCCTCAGAGCGCTTCAAGTTGAGATATTTTCAACCCTGTGCGCACCGAGCATTTTTCGAAAAACAGCGAGGCGCCTGGAGCAGATAAACGTGAGGCGCCCGGGGCGCAAAAGCAGCGTGGAAAACGCTTCAAACTCATTGAAAACAATTTGAAAAAGGCGCCCCCAGCTGTTAAAGCGGATCCGGTGTGATCGCGGCCCTAGTGTGCAACGCGCACTTAACACCGGACTGCTACCACAATTTAACTGGCTTTGAGATGGACTTCTATAAAACTCCGTCGCTGAAGCCAGGTGCCATCCCAACAGTGATGGATGTAATTTTGTAATCATTACATCAGCTAAGTAAAACAGCTAAGTACAATATACCTATTACATTGTATTTGTGACATTGTGTAATTGCACATGTATTGGCCACTATTATACAGTTGGGCCAAGCATGCCCGACTACGGCACAGCAGTATTAGACAAATCAAGAATAGCTTCATAACTACGCTGACATAACGTTACCTCAGTAACCTCACGGCAACATAGGTTTTCTGGAGGGGACAGGTTAGAGCAGCAGTGGCCACAAGCACACCTGTTGGGACATTAGTTTGTTTCTGTTTACATGCAAGTTATCTGTACAAACTACAACAAAAATGCTTTTGCAAACGGTTGACATTACTGATAGGTAATAGCTAATGTGGGGTTGAAGGCAACCTATTGTGTGAGCTATCGTTTATGAATACGTAACGTTAGCTAATAAACGATAGCAATAATACATTTGATGTAGCCCTAGCAAAACCAGTAACCAGTTGGTCAGTAACTCGGACGGAATGTATCGATAAGTTAGGTAATGCAAGGCAGTCTATTGTGTGTGAGTTTAGCCCCGTTTGGTCCAGAGAGAACTGGTAACTTAGATAGCTAACGTTAGTTATATTAGCTATATCATTTATGAATAATGTTAGCTAATAAATGATAATTCTCTCCGGACCAAGTGAAGTTATGAGGGCGCTACAATCAGCCATGTTCAATATACTAACGTTACTGTGTGACTGGGTTTTGCTGTGTATTTGAATGTATTCAATAGTAACGTTACTTTAGGCAGACAAACAAGCTAACTTAGCTAGGTAACGTTAGCTTTACCATTCGGTTACATCCTGGGTCCTCTCGCGAAGACGTTGCTCAACTAATACAGCCATTTTATTTAGTTGTGAGGAGAGAGCTGGAAGGGGACTGAGTCAGTTCACCAAGACACACCCTTTCACTCCTTGACCGTATGAATATTCATAAAATGACTATGTGGCATCATCGTCATATGACCACGCCTACTCACGAGTTTCAGTTCAAATTGAAGCGGAAAAAAGGGCTTTAGAAAAGCCTCTGCAGTATCTCTTTAATATCTTCATGTGTAAATTTGTGCGCACAGCCTGTGGCAATCGCAGCCTCACTCACCACAGCTGCGAAATGAAGCTCCAGCTGAACGTGTATGCCCACGACCCCCCGCACAACCCGGCCCTTAGGGAGCGATGTCTGTAGACCGGGGTCTGCGCATTCGCTCCGTGTGACGAAGCGTCCTTGTTAGTCACACATCGCGAAAGCAAACGAAGACGCGAGCCGGAGTCGTGCTCTGGAAAACAAACACCAAGAGAAAGCCCTGAAAATGATAAGCTGTGGGAGAGTGGGATAGGGGGGGCGAGAGATCTTTCTGAGGAAAAAAACCCTGTCTCGGATGTCATCTGTCTATTGTGGGGTGCGTCGCTTATTGCACAAGCGGATCCACTGAGGACAACAATCCCGCGTCCCCCCTGCCTCACTGGTGCACGGAGATGCACTCTCCGCACCTCCCTTACAGATTGGTGCCATTGTTTTTAGCGGGGTGATCCATCCCTCCGCGGCCCCCGGGACAGGGCAGGAGGGCGCGCTCGCTCCGCGTGGCGATTAGAGCCGGCCGTCGCGCTGATGAGACTCGGCCCGGACGAAAGGGATCGACCCGTGCGCTCACTTTCTCTCCGGGCTGCCTCGTGTTAACATTGACTTCGTCACTCATCCTTACAGAGAACGTGTCACGTGTCACTTTAAAAGCTTACCTTTGTGAGATTGTGCAAGAGGAATTTGAGAAAGTACAGTACAGGTGGCTTTTGCTTGGGACAGTGATCTTACCTTAGCTGATCACTCTTTTTGAAGGTAGTCAGCTGTATGATTAAGGAAAGATACTTTGCAGGCATATTTTTAAACATTCTGGCTTTCACAGGAACTTGATCTAACCAAAGAACATTGGGGAATTAATCATTTGCATGGGGGACACTTCCCACCCTAATTTATTAATGCAGCCGAGCTGGAAGGGTACGGTTTGCATGCATTTCAATTGTTTTAATTTGTATTAATATGCTTTTAGACCAGCTACTTAGCATTTTCCCAAACTGTCAAAGTAGAAAGAATTTAGCATTTAGGTCTAACATTTTATAAAGCTGACTTTCAGTTTCATGCACATAATGCACTTTCCCATTAGGCAAGTCATGTGTTACCGGGAATAGAGAACGCGAGTGGGGTAAAGGGACCATATCTTATTTAAATGCTCTGTAATGGTCTGCTTAACATGGGCGCCAGATCCACACTCATCGTGCTATCTGAACAGCACATGTTATTTTCTTTGTCCGTCAAACGGTTACACTCATCCTATACAAATGAAAACAGTGGATCAAACAATCACACCGGGCTCATCCCATACAAATAAAGACAAGCTGGGAAGTGCGTGGCGCTCAAGCGGGAAAGGCCGCGTTTGTGCGCGGCGGGCCGCTCCGCTCTGTGCGCCAACCGGCGTCGGTTGGCCTCGACCTCGGACGGGCTGCCTTGGCCTGGGCTGCTCCCGCTCTCTCTCCTCCTCGTAAAGCATCTGATAAATGTGACTCCGCTGCATAAACACCACCAGCGCGCCAAAGGGGACCGAGCCTCGTCCCGACGCTCGTCCCAATGTTCCTTATGGGGACGGTGGGAGCGATGCTGGGCATGGGCGAGGGAGGAGAGGGGGAGGAGGATAACAGTCTGGCGCAAGGAAAAGCGTTTTAAGGTTGATAAAGCAGCAATATTAAATGCAGCTTTGCAGAAAATTAACAAACAAGAGGTGGCCACAGTAGTGTGACTACGCCTCTGATACATTGGATGAGTGGAGAGAGGAGAGGAGTTGAAATTCCAAACTGAAATTCCGGGTTCTCGGTTGACTAAAGGACTCTTGGGCTCTCCCTTCTGTGGCCTGGTTTGGTGGGGAGGGGTGGGTGGGGAAGGGGGGGGGGGGGGGGGGGGGGGGTTGGTGGCAGCCCAGTGAGCCCACAAACTATGTCGTGTTAATTATTTTTGCCCACGGGTCATAGAATATTACAAGGATCTGTGTAATATGTGCCGTATGCACGTCAGGTAGCCGCCCGGCTAAACCTGTGGACGAACGAACGGCTGTGATCATACACCATAAAATTGCCATTTAAAGCCGATCTTAAATTTAGACACATTCTTATCCTGAGCGACCGACGAAAGTGCGTGCTAAAAGGCAAGGCAAATAGCGGAGACAAAGCAAATTTATCAGCGTCACAACTGGTAGGAGATGAGGCATTAACCAACAACACAACATTAAGTGCCACGGTAGTTTGCAAGCGGGAGTTTGAGGATATAGTGCTTTCAGTTGCAAATGAGGGTATGGTGTGGGTCCGCTCCTTTCCCTACCGCCGGGGGATATTTCAGCGAGCGGCTATGACGGGCGGCGTGGGAGCAGTCGCTTTTGGAATGGAGCACAATCTGCCGGCTAGGCGACGACGTGGAAAACAAAGGGCAGCATGCCCCCTGTCAGAGTGCGCTCAGGAGGTTGTGGTTTCTTTCCTTATTGAGAATGAGCTGCTGGAACCACAGAGAAGCCTCAACTCAAGTAATTGCGTTCTGGCCGCGGTGTTGTATTTTTTCCGTACTCTGTTCTTTCCGTGTACCCCAGTGATTGTTAAAACACATTACCCTGGAGCGTTGTCTTTGTTTGGGCGTCCATGTGACACCGGTGATGATATCGCTGCTCGCGTCGAGGAAATTCTGCGGCCGAAGGCATCCGCCGGCGTGCTAATGGTGTCGACCCAGTGTCGTGTAGTTTAATAATCTGTGACTTCATTACGCCTTTCTGAAGTAATTGCCATATGCTGTCCATAGTAATAGCTCCATAGTAGAATTATGCCAAAACTAGGGGAATGGGTGGTGGTCCTATAGCTTTTGGAACCATGCACAGGGATTGCCCTCTCAGAGGTCCATGAAGAAGATCTTACATTAATCTGGTCTTTCTTTCTTTATCTCCCTCCCTCCTCCTCCCAATCTTTGTCTTCCTTGCTCTTTCACCCACTATCAATCTCTACCTTATACTCATTATCTTCCTCTCTCCTCCTCCTCTGTTTCCTCCTCTTCATTCATCTCCCTTCTCTTTCTCCCTCTCCTCCAGATGTACATTCAGACGACCACGCTGACCATCTCGGTGAGCCTCAGCGCCTCGGTGTCGCTGGGGATGCTCTACATGCCCAAGGTGTACGTGGTGCTCTTCCACCCAGAGCAGAACGTCCCGAAGCGCAAGCGCAGCCTGAAGGCTGTGGTCACGGCTGCCACCATGTCCAACAAGTTCCCCAAAGGCAGCCTGCGGCCCAACGGAGAGGCCAAGTCCGAGCTGTGCGAGAGCCTGGAAACACAAGGTGAGCTTGGGGGTGGAGACTGGAAACACAAGGTGAGCTTGGGGGTGGAGACTGGAAACACAAGGTGAGCTTGGGGGTGGAGACTGGAAACACAAGGTGAGCTTGGGGGGTGGAGACTGGAGGCAAAGAGGGGGCGGGGCATAAGGGCAAGGACACACGACAGGACGCAGAGAGATAGTCGTTGTAGGTATGTGCCGGAGTCACTTCCCAGACTTCCACTTTCCTTCCGTCCTTCACTCTCAAAGTCATTGTGGAGTTTTACGGTAATAGGTGCTATTATGTACACAAAATGGATGCTGTGCTTATTTTACATTTCAACAGCTTTTTTTTTGGGGGGGGAATGCTATTTTTTTGTCTTCAAGTGAATTGGAAACCATTAAAATTACCTGATACTTTGAAACGCACCGCAGAAAGCAGGCCATAAAAAACTGTGAATATTGATGGAGATAAATCGGTCGGATTTCAGGTCGCCATTATGTGGAGCTGTGCTGATTCACTCTGTGGCCTCTAGCTCTATTCACTCTGTGGAGTGTCTACATCTTCAAACATTTGCTGTGAGACTGCTCATTCCAATGTGGAAACATGCTAATTTCGTTTTCATGTTTTACAGGAGAATGATTAGACCCACCAGCTGAAAGCATGTGGTGAACTAGCGTCTGTAGTCGATAGAACCAGCAGCTTCATTCGAGATTTACAGTAGGGACTGTCTAATCCTCAAACTAATCATACACACGCTCTCTTATAATCCCCCCCATATACTTTACTTCATCTTCACTACAATTAGAGTCAAATGAAACGCCAAAGACCCTCAGACATTAGCATTCTCTGTCAATGGCGTGCTGAAGCAGATGCCTCTTTCACTGTACAATATATAATCAGTGGCATTGAAGGCATCCTTCAGGGTTATTTACAGTGTGCTGTGTAATTACCTTTGAAACAGCCGGATGTAATCTGGAGTTAGTTTTTCAATGCCTATAAAGCATTCACGCCTGCTGCTTTGGGGAACTGGCCATTTTGTCATAAATAACAGCTCACAAATTTGGAGTCAGCAGAAGTTGTTTGAGTGGGTGTAGGTCCACAGGTGCCAACCTGTTTTCTTCTTTGGGACAAAGTGAACAAAGTGCCCCTCCGTGAGACCACATTTGGGTGCTGGTGTTGCGGTTTCGGAAGCAGACTTATAACCCTATAAGAGGTCGCAGGTTAAAATCCGAGGTCGGGCACTGCTGTCATGATTTAGTTATCAGGTCTTGAGCATGACGCCTGTAACCGGACTTATTTCAGTTGTTTCCTACTGGATAAATGGATAGTAAGTAAAAGTGTTGCCATGGATGTGGGTGTCCGCTAACTAAATAAATGTGTGTAATGCAATTTGAATTGTGCAGAAGCGGCTCCGCTTCAGCTGGGACTGCGATCGATAGTAACGTCCAGCCGTCCGCTTGCTGTGCGCTAAAGTAAACTCTTCCCCTGCACGGGAGGCTTGGCTAATCCACTGGGCGCAGGACAGGGTACAAATGGGAAGTGACGGCATCCTGTGTAGAGTGGTCGCGCAGTCCCGCGGGCGGCGCCCTCTGTGACTAACCGCCACCTTCTTGTGCTTGTGGCAGACTGCGGAGAGCGCGGGGAACACGGTGAGGGACCGTAGAGGCTTCCTTCCCACAGGTAACGGACAGACAGACGGACGGACGGGCGCGACTTTACCTCTCCGCTCCCCGAGCGCTCCATTCCCTTGAGCAAGTTCAGGCTGGCCTGCGCTCTGTGCTCGCCTCGCAGGCAGCTGGAGGGAAGCACGTAGGGCTGCTCTCGCACCGCCACCCGCCGCCGCACAGCACGGGCACGTTGCTCCCAGCCACCTGTCCGCCCGCTCCTGCACCTGTTTCACCTGCGGTGGATTCTGGGGCGTGGAACCGTGGGTGCTGACATCGATCAATCTACCGATAATCACCCCCCCCCCCCCCCCATAATTTGTTTCCTGCGATGACAAACTGAGGAATTTTCCATAATAGGGCGTGTGACAAGAACTGGGGGTGGGGAGAGACAGATGGAACTGCCAGCTCCAATTCTTTCTGGACCATCTATTTTTTATCTGCAGCTTGCAGCGTATAAATATTTAAATAAGGTTCATTTATCACTGCCGCATGGGGAGGGGAGGGGAGCGCCCACCCCAATCCACCTCAACTCCAAACCCCCCCCCCCCCCCCCCCCCATTCTCCTGTCAGCAGATCCCACTCAGATTTATCTACATAGACTTGCCCAATCAGCCTACACGAGTCCGGACAAGATTGGCTGAATTTTTACGGAGATTATGCAGCAGAGCAGGCAAGCTTCTCCTACATGCGCATGCCTGCCCCCCCCCCCCCCCCCCCGGCTCACACCTCATGACTGCGTGAGTGAACCACGCAGTCTGATAGCCAGTCAGATGTACCACATGTCTGTCTGATCTGTCCATGGCTGAGACCCCGCCCCTCTTCCGGGCTTTGCAATACGAACAGCCTTGAGGCTTGTTCGCAGCTCAGACTCCGACCCCCTTCCCGGCGTCACATTACCCGTGCAGCCCCAAGGCCATCTTCCCTGCAGCATTTACCCGCAGGCCTCGCCAGCGAGCCACTAACCCCCCCCCCCCACCCCGCCCCTTCCCTCATAAAATCAAGGAGCTCCCACTTTACT
This sequence comes from Synaphobranchus kaupii, assembly GCA_029718625.1. Taxonomy (NCBI): domain Eukaryota; kingdom Metazoa; phylum Chordata; class Actinopteri; order Anguilliformes; family Synaphobranchidae; genus Synaphobranchus; species Synaphobranchus kaupii. The sequence continues at coordinate 98,239,895 of CM056378.1, read as the reverse complement.
ACCGTAATTGTTCCCATATGTTTCACATTAATAGCCACCGTGCACCGTGAGCCGAACACCAGTCACGCATTTCTTTTCACATGCAAAGTTTTATTTCCACCCATTGCATAGCTCCCATGTAATTACCCAGTGCTAAAAATGCATGCATGGCTAGCAAACAGAAAAGCAATCTTTCCCTATTAAATGTTGAAATATTATGCGTTTTCCATTCAACATGGTAATAGGCTAAACCGGCTAAGATGTCAGAGAGTGTTGTCTGCGGCAATTACAAAAACAGTTATATGTAAAACGTGAAATTATATATAACTACTTCTGCAACTACTTCTACATGTGGGATTTGAGTTTATTTGTTCATTGGAGTAACTAAAATGAATTAAGTCTGAAAAAGTTTGGATCGTGCTTGAGTATGACCTAACTTACAATGTACCTCGGAGGTCACATTTCTTAATCCTGGAGTGAACACAGCTTTCTGCGGGCATAGCAGAGGTACTGTATGTGCCACAGTCATTCTGTCAACTCATTTACTTAAATGGCTTAACAGTGAAGGCTGATTTTTAATTGTTAGTTTTTAAATGGTAATACTTGACAAATACATCAGACTTCTGTTAAAGCCAAGGTAAACAAAATACCTGCTTAAACGGGTACAAGCATGTTATGACAAGATAACTATATCACAGTAGTAGCTTCACTATGATTATTACAGTGGCATCAAATCTGTAATAATGTTCTATTTATTATAATATTTTTTGCATAGACTTTTAATTTGAATTTGACAGCATATTTTCATGAATCAATTTTAAAGGTGTACCCTACAATGCCAAACATGCACACACACACATACATATATATATATATATATATGTACAGTCAAGCCGGAAAGTCCGCACACCCCTTTCACCTTATCCACGTTTTATTACGTTACAGACTTATACTACAATAGATTGAGTTCATTTTTTGCCTCAAACATCTACACACAATAGCCAATAATGACAAAGTGAAAACAGGTTTTTAGAAAATATGCAATTTTATTTTACTGACAAAAATAGGTTATTTAGGGGTTACATATCTCTACACACCCTTAGCCTAATACTTGGTTGCTGCACCTTTGGCAGCGATTACAGCTTCAAAGCGTCTTGGGAAAGAAGCTAGGAGCTTGGCACACTTGTTTCTGGACATTTTTGCCCATTCCTTTTGGCATATCCTTGCAAGCTCCGTCAGGTTGGATGGGGAGCGTCGGTACACAGCCATTTTCAGCTCTTTCCACAGAAGTTCAATTGGATTCAGGTCTGGGCTCTGGCTGGGCCACTCAAGGACATGCACAGACTTTCTCCGAAGCCACTCCTTTGTTCTCTTGGCTGTGTGCTTCGGGTCGTTGTCATGTTGGAAGGTAAACCTTCGCCCCAGTCTGAGGTCCAGAGCGCTCTGGAGCAGGTTTTCTTCAAGGATCTCGGTGTACTTAGCTGCATTCATCTTTCCCTCTAGCAGGACTAGTCGCCCCGTTCCCGCTGCTGAAAAACATCCCCACATCATGATGCTGCCACCGCCATGCTTCACTGTAGGGATGGTATTAGCCAGGTGATGAGCGGTGCCTGGTTTCCTCCAGACGTGACACTTGGTATTCAGGCCAAAAAGTTAAATTTTGGTTTCATCAGACCAGAGAATCTTGATTCTCATGGTTTGAGAGTCCTCTAGGTGCCTTTTGGCAAACTCCAAGCGGGCTGTGATATGCCATTTACTAAGGAGGGGCTTCCGTCTGGCCACTCTACCATAAAGGCCTGATTGGTGGAGTGCTGCCTGGATGGTTGATCTTCTGAATGGTTCTCCCATCTCCACAAGGATATGCTGGAGCTCTGTCAGAGTGACCCTCTGGTTCCTGCTCACCTCCCTGGCCAAGGCCCGTCTTCCCCGATTGCTCAGTTTGGCCGGGCGGCCAGGTCTAGGAAGATTCTTGGTGGTTCCAAACTTCTTCCATTTATGAATGATGGTGGCCACTGTGCTCTTTGGGACCTGTAAAGCTGCAGAGATTTTTCCGTACCCTTCTCCACATATGCCTTGACACAATCCTGTTTCTGAGGTCTGCAGATAATTCCTTTGACCCCATGGCTTGAAGTTTGCTCTGACATGCACTGTCAACTGTGGGACCTTATATAGGCAGGTGTTGGCAATCCCCAATCATGTCCAATCAATTGAATTTATCACAGGTGGACTCCAATTAAGTTGTAGAAACATCTCAAGCAGTATCAGTGGAAACAAAATGCACCTCAGCTCACTTTTGGGTGTCATATCAAAGGGTGTGCACACTTGTGTACATATGATATTTTACATTTTGATTTTTAATAAATTAGCACAAATGTCTAAACCTGTTTTCACTTTGTCATTATGGGATATTTTGTGACAAAAAATGAACTCAATCTATTCTAGAATATGTCTGTAACGTAATAAAACATGGAGAAGGTGAAAGACTTTCCGACTTGACTGTATATATATATATATATGCATTGTTTTGTGTCTGGGAAAAGTATCAATTTCACCATGTCTTGAAATGAGCTTATACAAAAAATATACATGTTTACTTTAGTCAGGCACAATTTATTGTTTACAAAGAAATGCTTTCTTGAGTTATGAAACTTTTAAATGTTATTTTCATTTGTCTACGTGTATGAGACCGTTTTTGTGGAAATTACCTAATTAAAAGTCTGAAAAGGTTTCAGATTTTGCTTTAGCACATGCTAACCTACTACCCATCTTTGAGTTCTGAGCCTGAACTGCTTTGAAATCTTCAGAGGAGAACAATTTTCCATAAAATTTCAGATTTGGTATTAATTAATGAATCCTGGAGTAAACACAGCCTTGTGTGGGCACAGCAGAGATACTGTATGTCACACAGTCATTCTGTTGGCTTATTTACACAAATGGCTAAACATTGAAGGTTAATATATTTTATCTTTCTGGAGGAGTGGTGGTGGATTTTGTGTTATGGGGTCCTAACCCTTTAACAATCTCAAATCAAGAGTTTTTTTCAGACCATCTCCCTTGGCAGTCAAGAGGAGCAATAAGTAGTTTGGGGAATGAAAACATAATGACTCATATTAACTGTAATAAATAAATAAAATCTGAAAGATGTAAATGGACTTATAGCCAAGGTGGCTATATTTTCTGGCAAGTTACATAGCTGTAGGAGCAATGCACTGTAACTTGTTGCTGCTCTGAATGTAAAAATAATTTTCTCATATATCAATGAGCTAGCAGTGTGAAAAATATAGACTATATTAGATTTTTCTTGTCATTACTTTACTTGAAATGCATTCACAGGTGGATACGCAACTTGCATTAATATATAATATTAAACATAGCTTGTCTGTATTGCCTAGCAAATCAGTTTAGTCAGTTTATGGTTTGTGAATGCTAAAGCTAGATCCGCAGATAAATATAAAGTTTTAAATATAAAGTTTTCCTCAGAACTTATAAAAAATTTTGTAAAAAAAAATGAACATGAATATCTCTACAATTCTGGTATCTCAGATTCAAGGATTGCTGCATGCACTTCTGTAAACTTTGTGTTTATGAAATATAGAAAACCTTAGTACATACACTTAGTCAAGACACAAAAACAGGAATCACAAGACCTTTTCAGAATTATGTGTTTTATACTGTATTTAAATTATTTCTTACACACAACTGTATGCTGTAACTGGATTATGTTTCAGCAAATCCTATCTAGAAAAGATTATATAGAGACTGTATGATTGTATATCTGTCCATAAACATGAACTAAAAAATGTTTCAGGCTGTGAATTCAGGCATTTCTCATATAAGAAAATGGATGGATCATTTGTTGTTTTATTTGTTTAATTTGTAATACATTATTTAAATTTAGAAAACACAAAACCCATTGGAATTTTATGATGGCTTTTTGGATGATTCTTAAATCTCTACCCTTTACCACTACCCTTTACCACAATGTGAGCAGCATTGAAAATATAGTTGTTTGTGATCATTTTGATAAGCATTTATGTACTGTTTAAAACAAAACAATTTAAGCAGCATAGCCAAAGAAAGCATCCACATATGTAAGGTTCTTCCCCTACTATGACAAAATCAAGACTTCTTATTCGTTTAATTAATTAAGCAATTGAAATTGCCAAGGCTTGCCAAAACCGTCCATGCTTAATTAGGCCACTTTCAAGATTTAAATATTCCCATTTAGGATGCCACCCATACACACTGAAACTAATTATAGCTTAATTATGAGTTGCAAAATATATTGTGATAATTGCATTATTGCTTCAGGGGTAAATGCTGAACATAAAAAATGCTGAGTCTGATGGTGGCATCTTTGACATAACTACCCCCGTTTAAGGAAGACCCTTTAGACCGTGACTAATGTGACCTATCTATTTGGTCCGGTCTTTGGAGCGAGCAGTTTGGCACAGTGGAGTCACTGCTGCATGAGTCGCATGGTACACAGAGACCGAATTCTGAGGTCTGCATGCTGATTGGATGATTGAGACTGTTGGCTATGCGCCGTTAGGCAGCACGCACAAGTCGACGCACGTCTCACACCTTGGCCCTTATGCGGGAGCAAGGACACATTAAGAGTTAAGGTCTTTGCGAATTATTAATACAGTTTGTATATCAGGTACATTCAGCCTGACCACAAAATGCTTTGTCATAACCTGAATATGCAATTTAAGTTGCTGCATTCATGCTACAACTTTTAAATATAACTCATTGTGATACTTGCAAAAATGCGACAAATATGCGGTTTTGGAAATGAACAAAAACTTTAAAATAAATAAAAAAGAGAAAAACAACAAATTATAACTATTTGTGGTAAGCTAAGGATAAAGTGCATGGTGGTTATGCTGAATAGAGACCTCGATGGCCAGATATTTAATAAAAGGTGTGAGAAACATTTATTTTATTGCCAGCTTGGCCCACATTTTGTCTCGGCTTTCTGTACCTGTCTGAGCAACAGCATTTGCATTTGTATGCATATGAGACAATGCAATATATTCTCCTGCAAGACTGATTATTCTTACAATGGGAATGGCATTCTCGAAAAATGCTATTCTTTTCCAAGCTATTTATATCAATTACTGTTAGACCGCAGCCTGCTCTACCTGTGTTCCCCAGCACATCAGCATCTGCGACTTTGATCAAATGAGCTCATGCATAAATAAGATGCGCTGCTTTTAACCTGAATGGATGGGCATAAAAGGTAGGTAGTGGGAAAACGTTTTTAACATATTTTTGTCTAACGCTGTCTATCTTTGCTTCTGTGTCCACAGTTTCCAAGCAAACCTACATCAGCTACAGCAACCATGCAATCTAGGACGCAAGAAGTAGCCCTCCCATGCCTGGATCTGACCTCACACCAGACACATAGTAAAACACACAGACAGAAAAGCAGTGGGAAGACACGGGGAAAAAAAGGTGGCCAATTCAAAAAAAAATTCAAAAACAGGATCTTTGAGGACCAGGTTTGGCAAACAAATGCCAAAAGAAACAAAACAAAAAAACAGCTGCGGGGAAGGTTCCTCTGGGGGCCCACGTCAGATGTGACAGTATCGTCCCGGAGACCGTCAGAGACGACAGGCAGCCACGTTTCCATGGTAACAGCAGAGAGGATGGATTCAAGACCCAGGTTTTCCTTCTGGAGTTTATATCACAGCTTGCTTGCGCTCTCAAGACGTCTTTTCTGAGGACGACTTGAGCTCCTGTGTAAGAGCGACGTGAAATGTTCTTTTTTTTTTTCTTGTTTTTTTTGTGTAAAAACTTTTTTTACGTTTTCTTCATGTGCCGTGTCGTATTCTTGCCAGTCGTGCGAAGAGTTAACTAGAGCTCCTCTCCGTCAATTGAGGTTGTGACAAAGGGCTGATAAAGAACAAGCAAATCAAGCCCTTATTATCCACAGTTCTCCTGAGTCTTTTTTTGCTTTTCATCCTCAGTTATAAAATAGAGCCATGTTGGAATTTTAAGACAGATATTTACTCAGACCAAAAACAAAAACAAAACAAAGCTGATCGGTGTGTTGGTCAATACATACACGGTACACAGAAGCCATTCAGACTGTGTTGCATTTTTTTTTCTTTTCTATCTGTTTTTGAGAAGAAGGTGCTTAATTTGTTATGCAAAAATATAAAACATCTGCTTGGAAAACTGTTTGACTGCCTGTGGAAATACATGCAGGTCAACCACACAAATTACAATTGGTACAAATGTTTCTCCAACTTCTGTTTCTCCCATAAGGGGGTAAAGATGACTATACATGTGACACTGTCTGAGTGGTCTTTTTGTTCAGATATCAAGCATGCTTGTAAGAACATACTGTGCGTACTGTGTTGTCAAAGTCGGAATGCAACTTGTGGGGACTGTGGTAAAATTATGTTACAGTGGTGTCACCGTTTGGGTCTGTGCTACGTCTGGTAACCCAGACCTGTTGAGGTCTAGTGATTACTGTTTTATTTTATCAAAAAATATTTTTTTGTGCGTGATTAAATATTATTTTTTGTGCGTGATTAAATATTAAATCAGTTTTGAACCAGAAACAGAAACCAATCGGAAGGATTGCACTCCATTGTACTCCTTCTGGAAACTTCCCGGTTTTCTACTTCTATAATCCAGTATTCAACTACCTGTTCCAAATATGTTACCAGTTTATATACCACACTCCATAGCTGGTTCACCATGTTTCCACTGTGCCCAGACCACGGCATCGACAGGTTCATTTAGAGGGAAGTACAGTATGGGTGTACCATTCTTTAGTTTTTTCCAGTATTAACTTTATTTTCCTTAGCAGATGTGTATCTGTGTTCAGGACTGGGGACACCATTACACAATGACATGATCATAAAGAGGATACAACTTGGAAGGTTTCAAGAGCCAATACTGTCCTGCATGCAATCGTGAAAGACCCACAGTCGTGGCTGTAAATTTACGCTTTCTATGGTTCGTCTTTCTTTTGTTTTTGCTCCGCGCAATGGGATAATTATCTTTAGAGCTAGCCCTGGGCCTCCATTCAAATTGGAGGAGGTCACCAGCTTTGTACAGTTAATGACAAGTCGATAGCTGACCTCTTTATGATGATTCTACCAGTGTTTTAGATCTCAAGGAGAACCAACCCAGTCAGCCACGTGCCATTCACAATCTGTCCTGACAAAGTGCTGATCTTTAAGGCTGGCTTTGCAAAATAAAAAATAAAAAAAAGGAGAAACGAAAGAACAAAAAATACTTCAGACATTTATGTCACGTAAAACCGGGAAGGACCCTTTGGGTCAATTGTTTTATAAGCTCCAGAGGGAAAACTTGCCGAAGAGGTGATTTACAAAATATTTTTTTAAAAACTGCAACAAAAGACAAACCTTATTTTCTTTTGTTCAACAGTCCTCGCTTTGACAAAAATCAGTGAGGCTGTGGAAAAAATGAGGCGTGGTTTCTTTCTTTCGTTGATGAAATATTGTGGGATTGTTTGTGATTGTGTATACGATGAGTTTATGCTTTTTTGTCCCTTCCCCTCTGCCTCCACCTGGTTCTTTTCAACACGTTGTCTGTGTTGCAAAATAGAGTATGTAAGTGCTGACCAAATTAAATGGCAAGTTAATGTATGTTATTTAAAAATGGATTGATCATGTCTGCTTTATGTACTGACCTATTAAAAAAAAAGAAATCAAAAAAAGAGAAATACAGTGCCTGGATATTTATGACTTATCTATAGAAAACATATGGAAAAGTGTAGAGCATGTTCATTTTTATACAAAAAAGATATTTCTAATAAAAAAACCTGTTTTGCAAGTACAATTGTTGATTGGTTTATTTGCATATGGGAACGACATGCAGTATTGTGCCTGGATTCAGTCAACATTCAGTCTCATGAGCACAATTTAAATGAATAAACAAAGGTTTTTGCATTAAAAAACATTAAAGCATATGTACAGTTATAGTTAAAGGCAAATGTTGGTTGAATCCAGACCAAAGTGTGTGTTTTTTTGTAAGACAGGGAGCACTGTTTCCTTGAGCTGGTGAAATGAATGAAACGTCAGGTCTGGGTATGGACAGCAGTGAAGGCATACAGTATTTGCCAGAAACTGGCAAAGAAGCAAAAAGCTCTTCTGAAACTAGGACAGCAATGTTCCTATGGAAAAAGACATTCATTATTTGTCTTATGCACTTCATCTGAGTTAAATCAAATTAATTGGGTACAGAAACTTTGTGTAGGCGAGAACTGAAAATTAATTTAGAATGCATGTATAGCAAAACAATAAAATTAAAATCCTTTGGCTAATTCAGGCCTTCTGCATTTGTAAGCAAATATTGATCATTGATCTTAAATCATAAAAAAATCCATTGTACTTCCACTCTTTCACTTAAATGTGTAATAAAAATAACTTGCTCTCCAACAGTATTATTACGGCCATTCGGTGGAGAGTTAGGTTAGGCATAATGTAAGGAATAGATTCATGACAAATTTCTCGCACTGGCTTCAGCCAAGCCTAACACCAGCACTGAGTCAGACCGTGGCCTTAAAATTATATTCCCACTTCCCTCATCTCCATGTCCCTGGCAGCAACTCTTAAATAACGTGCACCTCACTATTCTCATAATTCATCCTGTCTCTCCCTGCAGGAGTCTGTGCGGAGAAACAGATGGGAGGCACATATTTTATTAACACCAGGGGTTGGGGGGTTGTGTGGAATAACTGGGTAATTCGGTAGCCTTCAATCTTATTCACATCGTGGAGCGGGGGAATTTTTTTAGGTTGAGTTTACGTGCATATATTAGGGGGGTTGGCGGACTGCCTTTTTGGTCATTAGCTTGGGGAATGTTGAAACAATGACGACGGCAGCAGCATACGCACAGAGCCCGGGGTCAGCCTCATGGCCCTTCCCATGAATCTCCTGTACTGTTAGCTGCAGGTAAATAAGAAGGTCGAGACATAGGTGCGACCGCGGGATGAGGCCGAAACAATGAGATTGTCTAGGCTGTCATTATCGCCGCGCGGTTCCTCTCTTCCTCGGCACGCCCCGGCCCAGAAATAGTCCAAGCAGCTGTCGCGCGGATCCGTAGCCTGTGAGTGAAGTGTGGTGAAGTGGATTTCGGACGGAACATGGGCATGTCAGTGCTGGCGGTGTGTCTGACACCACATGCCTAATGTCCATTCAGGGCTGGTGGCCTCCCCGGTAGGATTTCTAATGCCCAATCCAGCTCTCGTCCGCCATAAATGATCGCTAAACCCAAAAAACAGAGATTCAGCTAACAAATTGTGATGCTGAATTTATTTGCCTCTTAATACAGATCAATCAATAATCAATAAATCTGCTGTAAAATGGAGTCAAAATGAAAATTTGCACCTGCTGAATAACAAAAAGCTGTGACTATATCTCACTCAAGACTAAAGCTGCATCAGAGTGCCCATTACTGCATCGGTCTGTGAAGTCTGTAACGTTAATGTCAAACCAGCTCTAAGTCTACATCACTCTCAACTGCCTACACGGGGTCCTGCCATTTTGCTGATAACACGAGGGGACTCGATAATTGACACATTGACAATGGAGATGTCTGAGCACTTTCAGCCGAACTGATGAACCTTTTCAAGTGGCGGTTTTTCCACCCGCATCCCTTGAATCGGGGGAAACAGGCTGTGTGATCGCTCTTGGGAATCAGAGCTGTGAACAGTGTCTTCATCATCCCTTCCCAAAGGCGAATGGCCTTTTTATTGCGCATCCGTTCTTAAGGGTGATTTTGAAGTTAATAATTAATTGCCGGCACGCCTAATGCATAATTCAACGAGGTCTTGGCAGAGGGTCACTGCCAGGCGCCTTCTTCAAAGCTGTAAATCGGTTTTTGTGGAGGAAAGTCTGGTCATTAATCATCCAAAGCAAACTAAAATAAAAAAAAACCTGATTACATTAGAGGAATGCAGGTCCCCCATGGTCTTGCAGATGAAAGCTAACTGCGGTTAACACTGTAGCTTAACCCTCGCTAATAAGGTCCACTTGTCCTGGTCGCTACATGTTACTCATTACAGAATGAATATGATTAACTTGAGTTCTCTAAGGTCTGGTGCTCTACCTGCTACAGTAAACAATGTTCAGCTGACTGAGATAAATCAGGGGAAAGGTGGGGTGAGCTCTGAGTGTCCCCAATTATTCAAGCCCGTTTTGAAAAGTGCTCTTCAAACAGTGGCTCCTGTTGACCGCATATGCAGATTTTGGAAAACAAGATGAAAATATTAGCGTGAGCCTAGCTTTACTTAAACCAGATTTCTTCTCTGCTGTTTTGCCTTTCTGAATGTATTTTCCAGTGAGAGGTCATAAAAAAAATACACAATCGCCCCTGGACGATGATTAACATTTGAGTACTGTAAAGCAATGGATGCTGACTCCTTGTGACGGCTTTCAATCGTTTCAGTTAATTCTGTGGAATTGTACTGGGGAAGGGGAACTTGAGGGCATCAGCAACAGAAACAGAGCTACACTTAAGCTGTGGCACGACTTCAGGAAGCACAAGGCAGTTTGCCTTGTGATCATGGCAGTTTTGGCTCCCAGGTCACACGGCAGCCTCCTGGGTAAACGGTCTCGATGTGCAGAAAAGGGTCGCCCGCGAAGCCGCTGAACACAAGTCCCCGCCAGTCAACCTCGGCCCCCTGCTGAGACTGCTGGGCCCCGGCGGTATTGCGGGAATCTGGGATTATACCAGGGTAGGCACTCCACTGAGGTGGGGTCACTATAACCCACTTATTCGCAACTATAAAACGGGGGTACACCCTGTAGTCAGGAGCTCATTGTCATCAGTTCCCCCTGGGGAGGTGCCTGCTGAGGGAGGAACAGAGAGAGAGCGAGAGCTACAGAAAAAAAGAGCGAGAGAGTGAGAGAAGGACAGAGAGAGTATGAGAGGTAAAGATAAATCAAGAGAGGGAGAGGACAAAAAGCAAAGAAAAAAGAAAGGAAAGAGAGAGTGAGAGAGAAAGGATTAGAGAGGGAACTAGAGTGAGCCTGCCTGGGTATGAAATCTGACAGCTCACCTGTCACCAGAGGGCGTCTACACCGAGGTGCAAATGTCACATGATAATATCGTCTGGGTATTGCTTTCCTAAAGAACACGTAGGAGTGGGAATCCTGCAGGACATATGATGCATACACTATGTGTGCTACAGGTAATAAACAATGCGTTCCAATCAAATCACTTTGCCCTGTTTATTTTGTCAGGTGAGTTCCGCTCATATACAAATTCCCTTACATCGGAATCCAGTGCAGGCTGGGAAAGCTGGAGAAGGTTTCAGATCAATCGTTCCTCCTCTGAAGGACATCTTCTTAAGCGTCCTGGCACAGCTATAGGTATACGCTAATTCATGTTCCCAGTTTTGGATTCTCAATTCATGTTACAAAGACTAAACTGACATATTGGATACATTTCACAGGTGTGTCGGCACGCCAGCATTAAAACAAACCATAATAAACACATTTTGATGCACACCCTTCAGCTACCCGGTTATCCATTGTTTTTTTATGGCTTAAAAAGACAGCAGATCCTCAGAGTCTCAAATGGGAATTCTCAACACATAAATCCTCAGATGATTGTCAATGAACAGACTGCTGTCAGTGCTGAGAGAAACACTTTATTTCCCAGATGCCTTGGCCAAGACGATGAAGGTAGCTCCCCATAAAGGGCCATCACTCATCTTCCTGGGAACCTTCACCATTTCAAATAAGGTCTTATTCACCAATCTGAGACACAAGCCTCCTGGCATAGTTTCATGTTGTGAATAGATTTCTCATTACGTGTCACTGTGTCTTCCCCTGTTACATGTTGTACGCATTTTCAAATCTCACCAGGGATGGAAAGGAAGACACATATACTGAGACTGTAGTGCAAACATCATTGGGAACTAGAGATGGGAGGTTCGACTCTTTTTACTAACTCGAGATTGTATGAGTCACTCACCAAAGAGAGTCGGGTTTTGGAGTCACTCGAGTCATCAAGTCAGTCTAACTTCCCGTTTAGCCCTCCTGAATGGGATAAAATAATTTAATAGTGCGGCTCTTCGAGACTTTCCAAATGTTATCGGAATGAATGGATCAAATTCTGATAGTGAAACGAGTTATTTTGCGGGGGTTGTGACGCTCAAAAAAATGTATCCACCGTTTTACAGCCGCTCCTTTTCCCATGATTGTGTGCGAGAAAACTGCTTTTCGGACCTGGAAGTTGTAATTACACGGTTTTACCACAAAATTGGCTTCAAAGCCCGGCGCTGTTCTGGGGGCTTGCTCAGTACTCTCACTCACAAGTTAGCGAATCAGTGAGTGCGAGTTCGAACTCGAGTTGACAGCCACAGTCACTCACCCGCACCCGCTGAACCAACAAGAACCAACGAGAACCAACGAGTGCAAATATGAAGGCAAGTATATTCGCAAGTATATTGCGAATACTTTCTACGCCGTCACACAGAGACTAACATTAGCGGAGCGGAGCAGCGAACTCCAGCAGTCACAAACGAGACCGACTGACCAACACACACTGCAGCATTCAACTCTGAGGTGAAGAAAATAGCTCTTAAACAAAATATTGGTAATAAAAAATAACTGAAATAACTGTTTTGATTTGAAATGGTTTTATTGTTTCCGTTTTAAAAAGTCCGTCATTCTGCTTAAAAGACGTGAACTGCAGTCAGTCCCATAGATCAGAACGGCATCACACAGCCTGCTAATCAGAAATTACAGACTGTTGAATTTCATGATTGATCAATCAGAATTGAGTAGTAGTAAACTACTAAAAAGGGACAAATTAAAATGAATGGACGGTAAGTGACTGTGGCATGGAACTTGTGAGTGAGTGGGTGATTCGTACGTGCAGCCAGAACTTCAGCTCAGGGCAGGGGGCGGGTTCCGGGGCTGGGAGAGCGAGTACTGGGAGAGCAAGTGAGTGAGTGCCAAAGTGGTTGCTTTCTCACAGGGCTAGGTTAATACAGTGATTTACTTGATACATTTCCACAAATAGAGTTAATATAAGAGTTGCACAATACTGTGAGTAACACATTGTCTTGCCTCGTCTTCGCAGTTCGCATTAGCAAGTAGCAGGTAGGAGGGGCGAGTCAGTGAACGAGTTAGTGGAGGAGAGGACTTGTCAATCCTGAGTCAGTAAAAAGAGTCGTTCATTTCGAACGATTCATTCAAACTTGCACATCACTATTGGGAACGGTGGTAGTGCATAAAATGGCATGTGATCTGACTGCCATTTCCCTCCGTGTTATTTATGCTTGTTTTAGAACAGCAGAAGTGCTTAAGTTACAACTGAGTGTGTGAAATAACGGCTGCATTAGTTGTCTGGGGGTAGGGGTGGAGGGGGGGATTGGAACAATTTGCCACCAAAAATATTGTCTTCGCAAAAATATTGTCTATGCCGACAATTCCAGAGTACTTCATGGTAGACGGATATGAGAAAAATGCAATTTAATTGAATAATGTGTGAACCAGTATCTTGTTTGAATACATAGTGTCACTATTTGTTCTACAACTGTTTTTTATGTTATATATTCAACACAACAGCTAATGTTTTGTTGCCTGTTAGTTCACAGTAATGTTGAGTGCTGTACTGTGGATTACTAAAAATGAGTAAAAGTTTTGTAGCACAACATTTTGTAGCCCTTTCACTGCAACTCAGTGCAGTGTTTGCTAATTAAATATATAACTCAAGACCCCTTGACTGCAACAATCACTATTCTACCGTCCTCAGATCGTACTTTGTTTGTTTGAGCAATGTCTGCATGCAATCTTCTTTAATTTCACTCTTTAGTGAGCACAGAAAACTGCTGTCATTAAATACAAAACATGCTCTCTCTGAATGGTCGCCACCATCAGAGCCAAGTCAATATAATTGATCTTTTATTTGATGCAGTCTATAAGATCTGCCTTGCTTCTATTCAACCATCAGAATTGGCACTACTGTGGTCAGATAATTTAGCAGAAGAACATTTAAGGAATAAATTTAATTGAGGGTGTTAAACTTATATGCAATCCTACTATGAAAATCACATTTGGCCTTCTTATCACATGTTATTGCGTTATGTTTCAGAGGGCTGGAACTTGCCATCCAGTGTAATCATTTCCGATCACATTGGAAATATCAGAAGTGAGAAATATCACACATTTCACTCCTGTTAAAGGGGTAATCTGACATCCTCAGGTTGAAACCTGCAGAGACCATTTTTTCCTCTGTCTCCAATCAGTCCCTATTTGTGTTTATAAATAGTAGGCCAGCCTAGTTCTGATTGGGTGATAGTGAGGATATCGTATGAGGCCAGCGATCTTTTCAGGTCCTCTGTGATTTGTTCAATTTTCTCTCACTAATTCTATTCCACTCTGTTGGTCTGTTAGAGAGGGCTCAGTCAGCAGGGATCCGTTTCTCATCATTCTCCAGAAACTCCTGCTGCTCGACTGGGTGCCTGCAAGTCTGTCTGTTAAGCTGCACATGAAGTGTTTTCCTCCGACTCACGTCTGTGGAAGCCAGATTTGTTGACTGCGGTGTGTGATAAAAAGTGGCCCTTGACATCTCATGCTTCGGAGGAGAGCACATGCTTGTATGCGCTTTCCAGAATCCATAGCCATAAGGCCAGTTATGAGCACTGATATACAATTGGCCATTCCAAATTGGGAGAAAAGGAGGGGGGGGGGGGGGGGGGCTTTTGCAGATGTTTTGGACAGGGCATCAGTACTTTGACTGGTTTCTTATGGCCTCTTGACAGCCTTGCTCTAGAGATAATGTATGCACTATGCCTGGCCAGTAAAAGGCAGCAGGTTCTTCATCTGTCCAATCAGTGCACAGTAGGCATTTCTCATTATATGTCCAATTACAAGTGACAAGTGGATAACAAGTAACACTCTTCCCAATAGTCTATACTTATTTTCTCTTTATTAAGTGGACAGTGGCCACCAGATGCATCCAAAACAGGCTTAAAGGGATAGTTTGGAATTTTGGACATAATGTCTCAATTACGACTTACCCATGATGTAGTTGATTGATGGAAACCATTTTCAGATAATTCCATGCTGTCCCTTCTTTTGGACATACACACATTGCTAATGCTAGCGCAACTCCAAGGTAACTGCTAGCATCCACTACCAAACGCACTTAAACACTCCACAGTGCACCCAAAGCAAATAAAATACGACAACAGTCTATTGGGGTTATTTTGAGTGTTTATACCATCATTTTTGAAGTCAAACTATCGTTGAATCCTTTACTTTGTGCTGACCTATATTCTCTGTGGAAGTACGGTGGCGGACCGAACATGGCCGTTGCAACTTGTTGGTCTTCTTTGTTGTTGTAGTCGACTAGTGCCGGCATTACATTCGTAGGTAACATAAACTATCGCTCCGCCGACGTACTTCCACAGAGAATATAGGTCAGCACAAAGTAAAGGATTCAACAATAGTTTGACTTCTAAAATGATGGTATAATCACTGAAAATAACCCCAATAGACTCATCGTATTTTATTTGCTTTGGGTGCACTGTGGAGTGTTTAAGTGCGTTTGGTAGTGGATGCTAGCAGTTACCTTGGAGTTGCGCTAGCATTAGCAATGTGTGTATGTCCAAAAGAAGGGACAGCATGGAATTATCTGAAAATGGTTTCCATCAATCAATTACATCATGGGTAAGTCGTAATTGAGACATTATGTCCAAAATTCTGAACTATCCCTTTAATAAGGCGGGTCTGACACAGGGCTTTAGAGCAGTGGTTCTCAACCCTGGTCCTGGGGACCCCCTGTGTATGCTGGTTTTCGTTCCAACCACAATTGCAATACTTGAATTTTAACAAGCTGTTAATTTTTCTTAATTAGGTGTTTTTAATGTTTAGAGGGATTATTTACATTCTTAAGCCACATTATGTTAGTAATAGCTATGCATGCCATGAAGAATAAAAGTCCAATATTCACATTGTGCTGTATTGTAAACAATTAAAAGGAGGTAAAAAATGTTTTAACTGATCAAATTAAAGACTGAGGTGAATCAATTGGCTCATAATTGGTGAAATTGTGGACACATGGCCACTAAAACTAACCGTTTGGTAAATAATGAAGAATTCAAAGACAAAGCAAATGATAATGAGCCAAACCTGCATTGTGTTAACAAGTTTAAGGAAAAAATTATGAAGGAACTTAAACTTGTGTTCAATTACCTAATTAGGAGCCTATTCACCTGAGTTCTTACCTCTTCTTTGTAATTGTTTGCAATATAACACAATAAGCATAACGAACATGGGATTTTTTCTTCTTCAAAGCATGCATAGCTATTGCAAACATAACGTGGCTTAAGAGAGTAAAGAGTTTAAAGTGTTCTCTCTATACAATAAAAACACCTAATTAAGAAAAAATAACAGCTTGTTAAAATTCTGGTATTGCAATTGTGGTTGGAACGAAAACCAGCATACACAGGGGGTCCCCAGGACCAGGGTTGAGAACCACTGCTTTAGAGCATCTGTCTTTTTTTTTTCTTTTTTATGTACAAAGGTATACAGGGGACAAAACTGTTGTGCTTTGTGGTTCACATCAGATGAAGCTGTCGCATTCCACAGTTCACTAGTTCTTCCCTCTCTCCACAATAAAATGTAGTGAGCTGTGTCATGTTGAGAGAGAGAGAGAGAGAGAGAGAGAGAGAGATACATTTGATATTAAGTCCATACCTTTTTAAAAATGTTATCTTTGCCTCTGGCTTTTGGAAGATGACAGCTTCATATGCTTTTCAGTTGTAATAAAACTTCCAAATGACCAAGACAGTCACAGAGACTGGTAAGAGCAATGTATCACATTAATTCATTTTAAAGGCCAATAAAAAAAAAGCAGAGGGCTCTCACACTGATCCCCCGATAGGAACCTAGACACTGCATAGATTAACTGTTATGGAATTTCAATGGGAATTGCGCAGCGAAAGGTTCACCAAGTTGTAGCCTTGGGGGAGGTGAGAGGACTGTCATTCAGTCACACAGATCATCTGGGATGAAAAGCGAGAAGAGAAGAGAAAGGCCTCCCCAGTCAGAACAGTAAGCAAGCTGAAATGAAGAGCTTCATGCCAGATTGCAGGGTTACTGCAGAGGTCCTGCACCTCAGGCTCCAACCAAACCGAGCCGGCCAGAGTACGGAGGCCCACCAGCAGCTCGCCGTAGGCACAGTCCACCAGTGTTTTGAAAATCTTCGCTATGCTGGCGGAGTGACAGCGGAGCAGCCAAAATGAGCTTGACCTGTTAATAGACAACACAATAGTTTGTTGTTGGCCCAGCTGCCATTAGACCACTGTAGTGTCAATTTGCAAAATGCTGTTGCCAAGTACGGTCTGATAGGTGCTTGCCTCCTGCAAAGTTCTCCCTCTCTCTGAGGATGAGAGCATGCAAGAAGCATAATTACAATCAGGAGTGAGTTCATTTTTTAACTAAGTTGGGAACTAATGTTGAATTGAATCCACGCCCATGGCTCAAGACAAAAGATTGGGATCACTTACACACAACTGCTGCACATAGCTGTAGCTTGGCGCAGTTTACAGAAATGACATGCTTGGAATTGGACTCCGCAAGTGCTACGGTCCTCACCATTCGGAGAGAGGCAATCACAGAGTTATAGTATTATGCAATCTGCAGGTTGGCCTCACTGTGTACGTGCATGCGCTTCGGCTCCTTTACAAAGCAATCCAATTGCGATGCATACACTTGCTGTTAGGGACTGTTGCATGATCTCCGTCAAGAAGGCAGGCAGACATGAGGAAGATGTAGAGGATGGTATAGAGAAAATTTTTAGTGGAATCACAGTGTGGTGCAAATCAAAGTCTCTTTTATTTACTGTGCACTTTGAGTAATCTATTGAACGTGGGAATGACTCACATTCAAGAGGCTCATTTGAAAAGAGAAAGAAAAGAAATTGCACTGTGCACTCCTGAAATGGCCTCACAATTGATTGCACAGTATGTGTTCTGAGATAAAAGACTACTGACTGTGTTGATTCAACCATTCCATAGTCTCTTATAAGCAAAGGTACCAAGCTGCAGAAGGATGCTGCTAGATGTTTATGAATTGCCAATCAAAGCATATTGTACATCTAAGGCTGTAAACAGGTGCAGGACAAGCAATTTTCAAAAGTATAGGTTTTCAATAGGAAGCAGTTAAAAGTGCAATTGGGTAATAGCTGTGCAACCCTCCGAATGAAAGCAGGAATACATCATCTTAACATGAATGTTTTGCACAAGAATAGTGTTGTAATTATGGCAAAATAAAATGTACCAATTTCCATTTTATCCAAGTACGTCAGAAACAGTGTGTCAAAGGGATCCAGAATCTGTCATGGTTTATGACCCTTTTTCCCTTGCGGTCGTGTTCCTCGGTCGCCATACGTGGGCACTGCTCTGTTAGTAGAGTTTTGGCTCCTCGTATACTAATTCGTATTAGTTTGCAGTGTTCGGTACGTTTGGTGTGTGTTATTTGTGCCATTATGCTACTCGTCTGTTCTTATGCGTCTCGTTACCGAGACAGGGCGTTTATTATTTCTGGCTCTTTATTTAGTCACTTTGCTCGTAGAAGTATGGGAGCCCAGTGCTTTGTTCCATTATGCACTTCTACACATTGGTGTGTGACAGTGAGCCGGTTAGTAGCCTTGGTATGTGTGTTTCCCTGTCGTGTCTCCTTCCCTTAACTATGGGGTTTCCCGTCCTAGTGGCCTAGTGCTTAATGAATCCCCCTTGCTGCGTTTGGCCCCTCCTACCTCGCACGTCACGCCACCATTACAGAATCAACAGGACTGCGGTAGCAATTCGCATATAGGCTTATAAACAGCTAAGTCATGAAACAAAAAATGATGAAGGAAAGGAATTGGATTTCCTCAGAAAGCCTGTGCACCCTCATACATAGAGGAACCTAGACAAGACCTTAACACTTCACAGTACACCCCAGCCTAAACCCCCACAAAGCAAGCCAAATGCCATCCTATAGCAAATATGAATAAACTTTTGTAGGAACCAGACTCAATAGGGGAGTTCCTCTTCCTCGTTTTCTCATTCAGAGAATGTTTGAACTGGATAAAAGCTCCATTCCACATGAGTACATTTTTATTGATGAGGTTGGCGCTCTGTCCCTGACCAGCATGGGGGAAATATCACTCTCTGTGCAATCAACAAGTCTACACTAGGGCCATTCCATACCGCACATCTCTCCACTTTCCTCAACTCTCTCCACAATGGTCTCAGCCCACCTAATCAGAGAGAGCAAGACGGGCCAGCAGTGCCCCGCATGTACATCGTCATTTGGGACAAAATAAGTCTTTAAAGCATTTACTGCTTTAATGGAAGTCCAAAGTTTCATCTCTGTATCTCCCTCCATATGAAACTTTTCTAAACCCAATAGTGGAGTTTTCCTGGCATTGGGTAGAAGGGGTACAGCTGAAAGCCCCGTGGCTGTGTGCCCTAACTCCAAGCAATGGAGAAGGTATGTGAGGATAGACTGACAGTGTGGTACATTTGGGTGGATATTTCCCCTGCTGCTTGACCAGATAGAACATTGCTTTTGATGTAGATGAAAGTCTGGAGCCTGATGAAGGGCAGAGGCAGGACCATGAATTATTTCTTATTTTATTTTTGTATTTGCATTCTTTACTTGTCCCCCAGTACTGTCTCTTATTTTCCTGTTTCTTTTTCTTCTTTCTTTTGGTTTTGCACTGCTTACAGAAGTAAAAGAAAATAAATAAATAATAATAATAATCATCTCACTATCGGTTATTTTAATATTTGAGTAGGCCTGTACACTGTAATAATTTGGAACAATGGACTACTGTTCCTTAGTTGTACGTTGCAACACCGAAGAAGCGAAAGCACACGGATTCCTAAAGATTTTCAAAATGGTGTCTTTTATCACTCAAGCGTATAATAAACAAAAGTAAAGTTGAATAATTGTATGTGCTGTCTGTAAGATTTGGAAGCTAAATGTAATTATGAGGGGACAGTACCGACAGTAGCAAAGTGTTACATTTTGACAGACTTCAAGTTTAGCAGAAATAGCAGTTGTTTCTGTTTGAACTTAAGTATAATTTCAGGAAATGTGTGTAAACAAGTGAGAATAACTGTATTACTAGTGGAGTTACAATGCACTTCCTACAAGTATGCAAGATTACCATGCAAATATGAAACTATACATATTTTTCAATGTGTTTCAATGGGGCATCCATTTTTATCTTGACCCCAGAGAGTACAGCCACATTAGTGTGTCACCAGCATTCACTTACATAATTAATTTCATTGAAATTGTTTCAGAGAATTAGCTTATGGAATAAATGGGCTATGGTGTGCTTTACTGTATGCTCTTTAAGTATACTGTTATCTAGATGTAATATGTGCAAAGAAGAGGCCCTAGCCCCACAATTTTAGTCTCCCAGTGCAGATGTAATTTCAGCAACTATTATACTGATAACACTATATTTTCAAAATAACAAAATTTTTATATTCTTATCTGACATGTACAGTTGTGGTAAAAAGTTTACATACACTTAGGTTGAAGTCATGAAAACTCATTTTTAACCACTGCACAGATTTCATGTGAGCAAACTATAGTGTTGGCAAGTCAGTTAGGACATCTACTTTGTGCATGACGCAAGTAATTTTTCCAACAATTGTTTACAGACAGATTATTTAACTTTTAATTCACTATATCACAATTCCAGTGGGCCAGAAGTTTACTGTGCCAACTAAGATAAGATATCAAGAGCCTTTTTATGTTGTGGGGTCACAGACATCAGGAAGTCATGGCATGCAAAGCCAAAGGATATGCGACCAAATATTAAAAATTTAAAGGCACAGTCAACTTAGTGTATGTAAACTTCTGACCCACTGGAATTGTGTTATAATGAATTAAAAGTGAAATAATCTGTCTGTAAACAATTGTTGGAAAAATTACTTGTGATATGCGCAAAGTGGATGTCCTAACTGACTTGCCGACACTATAGTTTGCTAACATGAAATCTGTGGAGTGGTTAAAAATGAGTTTTAATGACTTCAACCTAAGTGTATGTAAACCTTTGACCACAACTGTACGTGTCTGGATTTAGAAGTGTCTGACGTAAAATAATGTGCAAAGCACACTTGGATCAGACAGCTTTGTATATTCACCCTATTATGCATGTAGGTATCTATTAAGCAGGAGTACGTTGCCATAGCAAATTATGCATTTTAGAACAAGGCCAGCTGCATGCTATGCAATAAAAAGAAATATGCAATTATCCATCATATAATTATAAGTCCACTGTATATAATTATGATACATATAAAAAATATAATCAAAGCTGTTTTGAAACAGCCCTTTTTAGTGTGCACCTGATAATTCGTGAGAGGTCTGAACTTCTTCAGAAGTTATTTTTTTCCCATAAAGATTAGGCTAAAAGATTGAAACAATTCAACCTGGAGTATGATTTAAAAATTTTACTTTCACCCTCATTCAGCGGAAAGAAAAAGTGCAGTGTACAGAATTATCTTTAAAATATTTGTCCACACATTGTTTTAAATTCAAGGGTTGACATGAGAGAAAATACATTTGAAAAATCCCTTGCATTGAAAACTATACTTGCATCGAGGTGTTTTGAACGAGACACAAACTTAACTGTGAAAATGTCATTATCTTTCAGATACACATCTATACATAGGCATCGATAACTTACTGGGTTGTTTGGTACTATTTAAATCTTAGTGTGTTTTTCAGTGTTCTTTTTAGTGTGCCTGATTCATGGGGTGAAAAATGACAATACTGAGACAACTACCACAACTCTAAAAGCATTGTTGGCCTTTTAAAATGACAACTTCTGGCAAATTATACTAATAAATCATAACCAGAGATGTATGAATATACCACAAGGTATACTGAAGCATATTGAAACATGTTCTTATATCACAACGTGTGTGTCTATATTTGACAGGGTCGTCCATAATGATTTACTCCCAAGTTCATAATTAAATTGTTACACCATCACGTGAGCGAGTGGGTGGTGTTACGCAAATGTGTGGACAGAATGGTTATCTGAAACCTGAATGCTGTGCAGAGATTGAAATGGGAGACACTAGGCTCCATAGTGTACAAAGCAGTTCTACTTACAAGAACAGGCAAGGAGACTCATACAGTCAATATTCCATAGATATTAATAGGTGACAGCTTCAAGTCTCCAGGGTTATGCCATTTTCTTTCCAGTTTTGCATTACAACAGACAGAAATATACAAATATACCCATTATTGTTATCCTTAGCAGTAGAAACTCCAAACCCACCTCCAAATTTATTGGAGGGAAAGCTTTGGAATAATGATAATAATATGCTGTTAAGAATCAATCAATAAAAATATGGTTCACAGCCATGTTTTTCTACCAACACTGAATAGGTCATGTGTCCATTCAAATGCCACTCTCCCCTTACACCTCATCACAGTGAAATTGAATCAGGATGAAACACAACCAAAAACTTGAAAAAAAAAAAAACGCTTTTCCAGCATACCTTTTTCTTAGAGAAACTAGCAAGCAAAGGTATTAGTTAATTACATGTGAATAACATAGGCAAAAGAGATAAATTATGTATTGATAATTATTGTAATGATAACTATTGTATCTGCTTAGCTAAACGATCACCAGTTCTGTGTTTCACCTTGTAATAATTGATATGGATAATTTCACAGAAAGACAGAAATCTGGCAAGCGTGAGATTATCTTAAATTAGTACAAACAGAATGGATGATCCTTTACAGCCATCTCCCCCTGCTGTGGCTCGATCCAACCTTAAGTAGTACTTTCATTCAAAGCGCAAATCGGTTGATAGCCCTTAATTTAGGCGCACAAAAGCATAATTCGAGAGCACTGGAAATAACAGTTCCACAGAGACTAAGTGTATGGTTTTGTCCATGAAATGTCTTCTATAATATGTGCAGGTAAAGTGTTCATTTTAGCTAAAGACAACTAAAGACATCCAATTCACAGTAAAATTATACGTGCTTAATCACCGCCCAAACTGGCCTCTGTCATCAATACTTTTTTAGTTGTTTATATTTACATGCATGCACGCATACCACTGAGAGTGAAGGTATTGCAATCACTCGTATCCGTGTGTCCGTAAGACTGTCCGTCTGTCTGTCTATCTGTAACTTCCTTAGTGCCTACATTTCTGATCAGACTTGGATGAACCTTCACACATAGGTTGACAAGCAGCGCAGGACATTTTTTGTTTTCAAAACAAAGTGGCTCATGACGCAGACCAATCGGAAAGATTGGCCGGTTGTATGTTTACGGGTTGTGTCTCTTTCTCTGTGGGCAGGGACAAGGGATGATAAGACTTTGAAATGTTTTGACAACAAATGCGACCATTGAGAAAGTTGCGTACTGCAGCTGTAAATCCGTTAGATATCATAGAGTTCAGTGCTTTGCCCACTTACGCAGCTGTTTGCATCTCTCTGAGTGCCATTCTAGTCATTCATAATTACACTGTGTGCAAAAACAAAAGATTATTTTCCTGTTTTAATGTCTATAAGAACAATGGTAAGATCAAAACCTGCTTGAGTAATTGGGAAATGCATTTACAACAAGAACTAAATTCATATAACCAACATATTACGACATATATGGAATCAATTGAAGGCTATAGCTCAACCCTCAAACCTCATATAAAAATAGTTCTGGACAGCTGTCCTCTGATTCAGACACAGCAAGAACCCTATCTACTGCATCTTGTGTCCTGTGTACACTGTGTACTAGCAGACTGTGTACTGTTTACTGCATACTGTTTAGTACATGACATGCAGTATGCAAAAAATATCCTACATACTATTTTCCAACCGTACTGCGAAAGTATCGTTAAGATGTGGTGTTGTTGTTGTTGTTGAAGAAAAACGTCACCGAAGCTGTGCCGCATTTTTAAAGCGAAGCAGCGCGTCATATTTATGGGACAAAAATGTTCGTTTACTTTCTGAAAAGCATACTACCGAATATACTCAGCGAAACCCTGGAAATAAGCATATCATCCTGTGATTTAAAGTATACTACATTTACAGAAAATTTTGCCTAGTTAACTTTCTCGTCCTTGTGCCGCTTTTGAACTGAGAAGTAAATAAAGTAGCGGCACAATATAATGTAATATAATGTACACAGCCTTAGTTTCTTCCATACTAGCAGAAGCAGGTTTTTTTTTTTTTTTTTTGCAAGATCAGTGTTATGAGTGTATGGATATCTTTTCTGCCCTTCTTCTCTACTAATTAGGAACCATCCACACCTGTAAAAATTTGGAATTGCTATCATTTGGTCTTCTGGAGAGTATAAATAGTCATCCCTCCTCTACTTATCATTCTGCTGCTTGGTTTACCTTGGTATTGTTTGTTTGTTTGTTTGTTTGTTTGTTTTGCTAAACATTGCTATTAATTGCTTTGGTGGTCTTTTTCATTTCTTGTGCTTTAGCTGTTTGCAGGCAGGTTGAGAATAATTCAGGTCTGCCTTCTCATTGTGGAACTTCCCTATTTTATTTTATAAATTTTTCCTTTTCCATTGATTGTTGATCTTCTTCTGCAAGTATTCCTTTTTGGGTGATTTTTGCTAGAATTCTTTATTTGCAATTTGTGTTTGTGGTTTATTTGCAATTTGTGTTTGTGGTTGCATTGTAACGGTCATTGCTACCACCTGCTACCACCTGATGGAAAAATTAATCGGTCTACAATACATTCATTTAGGCAACTGGGAGTGCACTGTTGAGCATCTCATAACCTACCACTGCATCCTGGTCCATTCATTTCAGTGATTGTTTTATGCGTGGTCTGACTGGTCTCATTTTCATGGCCAGAGAAAACTATATACGTTATTTGAACGTTCAGGTCAACCAACTAAATAATGCTAACACGACACACAAATGTGCATTCATCTTCATATGCAAGAATATAAAAGGAAACTATTAAAAGCCATCTAGCACAGATAAAGTGCTATTTATTGGCAAATGGATCTGTTTGGGGTATTTCTCTGTATTGGAAAGTCTCCTGTGAAATAAGTATTATTAAAATGACAAAAAAAAAAACATGTTACTGGTGTCAACATCTCTTATTACCTCTATACAAATCCCAATACGGGGCCGATCTAATGGGACACGTACAGTTAAGGTACTTGCTCTGTGCAGTGATGTGTCCTATAGTCTTTACTCACTGAGTAAAGGACTGTGCCAGTGGCAACTATGCTTTAATTCAGTGCATAATTGGTAAAAACATTTTCCCATGGAAGGAAGTCTTAAGAACAAATAATAAGTGGTAGGTTAAAATTCTTCATATAACACGCACTTGACTTCTCTCCTGAATTTATGGAGAATATTGCAGCGATATGAAGGCCCTACTACTGTGATTAGAGATTGCAGAACTGAAGGGGAGAATGTGGAGAAAAACATAAAAAAGTAAAATGTTTAATGGTACAGAATGGCAAGAACCGCTGATCCTTTCATATTCTGTTTGACAGTTGGAACCTTCATAAGTACCCTATGAATCCAAAATATTACATGCTGAACTTTCAGAGAATACCAGTAATTTCTCAAGCAGTTAATGACTAAGTTAATTTAGTATTAAAAACATGCTGTAATTAGCATTAACAATAGACTACCCAGCAGGCAAGTATATACGTATTGAATCGCTTCAGGCAAAAGCTGTCAGCACGGCGGCATTTTTCAATTCCCATATTTTGCCTTCCCCTAACATCTGATTCTCATCTTGACTACCTCACATTAACTACCTGCTAATGGACTGCCATAGTACTAATTTCCAAAATTCAGGCCATTAGTGCGCACAATATGCTTGCTAGCTAGATAATGCAAACTTAGAATTTGTTTGTCGTTTAGTCATGGCAGATACTTCAATGCTCAGATTTTATCCTGCCCTTCATCTCAGAAAGAATATAAGGCTAATGAGGTTAGCCCAATCTCTACAGTCCAGAAACAAATGCAAAAATAATGTTCTCTTGTCGTGGGCAAAAGCACGTCTTTAAGAGATAAAAAAAATGGGAAGAGAACACTGGCAGGTTCTCTGGGCAGCAAATCCCTCAATGCTTTTGAGACAGACAGGGTCAGGGCTTTGGTGTAATAGCCAACGCATTGAGGGTTGCACTCTAACCGCTATCTGACGAAGACAGCAAAAAAAAAGCCTTGATACAGATCAAAGAAAATAACAAGGTAGGTCCAGATTATTTAACAAGAAGCAGGGCATTTTAAAACACAGGCATAATGAAACTGGGGGGAAACATGGACTTAAGACTCTTTGTTCATTCTATATAGGTCTGAATCAATATACTCCTTGCCCTTACAAGCTGGGAAAAAAGCTGCAGATCAAAAGCTGCAGATTTATCGCAGGTTTATACAATTTCTCAGATGAAAGTCAACATTGGCAAAGTATCTGACCACCATCGATCCCACTTCTTCTTCCAGCATCAGCCAATATCTAGAGGTGGAAGGGTGGCCCGCATTAGTGGAAATCTCATAGGTCCACTACAAATTGGGAGGACTGGCAGAGTACCATGTGGATTTCTTATTGGCTGAATTCAGCTCCCTGACACCAGCTTGTCTGATTTAGAATCCAGCATGCCGCAAAACACATAGGCCTACGTATGAGCCATTTCTCAGCTGGGGCCTCAGTTATAAAACCTTGCACAGGTTCTACACTAAAAGGTTGCATATGCACAAAAGGAGAAAACTGCGTACGCTCAAAAATATCCTGATTTATAAAACCGTCCGTACGCTCAACTTCAGACAATTTTCTGAAAAATGTCATGAAATTTTCTGTACATGCACAAGCCTAGTATCCCACCATGTTAACTCCCACAATTAACCATAAATGGTTAATAAAACGCTCAATGTGAATGTGATTTGTATACAAATCAGCTTGATGCTGTAGTGCATGTCCACTGGGAATCAACTCGCATTCATGTGACACTGGACTGCATTTCCAAAAGACTACATATACCGGCATGCGACAGTCATGTGATCCCGGGCAGTCATGTGATCCTTGACTAATCAGGACTGAGTCCCCAGTTCTATAAAACTTCGAGGAAAACTTCCTGTTCGCCCCCTTCTTACCATTTTCACTTGTCGGAACACTCGTCTCCTGTCTATTTTCTCGGCTGGGAAGGGACGAGACTAGGCCGACCCAGGCAAGGAACACGTGGAGAGAACTGCTCCCTCCCTCGGGGTATGCGGCCACAACGACCGCTCTCTCACCCAGCTCTCAGCGTGTTCGCAAAATCCACTAAAACAGCTACACTGAGCTACCGTCATACAGCGTAGCCTTAAAGCGACAGACAGAGAAACATGTGTAGCCTACGTTACAATGAACCGCAAAGATTTTGGGAAACAACTTACCGAAGGACTAAGGACCAGAAAACCTTCTTCAAAAGTCTTCAGCAACACTCACCAAAGGACGGAGAAAAAGGACAATCCAATCCAGAGACAGAACTTTCTGGACATGTCAAAGCCACGGAAACAGCCTGTGTAGCTACTCCAGTCAGACTGACACAAAAAACATCCAGGCAATAGTTTAGGAAAACTTTTGTTTAATGTTGTGTTATCAATGTAATTACATTGTACCCACTGTGTGTATAGAGTAACGGTAACTTATACCTCAACACATGGCTTGCCGGCTAACGACAGCCAATTAGCCTCGCATAAATTACAGAGTCTACTCTAACTGACTCTAACACTAAATTACAATCCGCCTCCCTTTTAAATCGAGATCTGTGCATGCAATCTCCCTTTGTACTACCTATCTCATTAGATATAGGATCCAAGTACCTGTAACCGGATAGGGGCCTGGAATTTAGCTAGACATACCAAAATTTCTACGGCCTCAATACACGCCATGTTTCAGGCCATGTTAGCTTCATGCTAAAGCTAGATTTGTATTTCCCCCTCGAGGTACATCTTGTGATCTGTGAACACCATATGTTTCTGCACATACAGAAATAGAACTGTGAATTCTATATGCCTCATTCTTTGTCTACACTTTGTTTTCCTTTCCATATCATTCGCTGCTTTTAAGGCCCCGTCCACACGTATATGGATATTTCTAAAAGCATAGTATTTTCTCTGCGTTTTGGCCTCCCGTCCGAACGAAAACGAGTTTTAGGTCACTGAAAACGGAGCTTTTGGAAAACACCTACCAGGGTGGAGATTTTTAAAAATTTGTGCGTACAGGTGAGTTTTTGGAAAACGCTGACATCATGACCTCAATTTGCCAAGAGACACAGACCATTACAATAGTTATTTTCTTATTTTAGTGAACTTATTTTTTTACCGACTATATATTGTCATTGATACCATCTTTTATCAACGTATCATGGTAAAAAAAAAACACACACAAAAAAATTGTTTTAGAAAATCTTGCACAGAATTACATTATAGACTTCTTGCTTGTCATTTTCGTGGATGGTTTTATGTCTCCCGATACTTTACAACCAAAGCCTACTCAAAAAATGGTATTTACGGTGAAATGAATGCAAAAAATTAAGTTTTTTGCGTTGTAGTATGGACGGAGAGATTTTCTAAAAATGATGTGGTGTGGACGGGGAGGGGGAAAAAAACAAGTTTTTAGAAATATCTGTGTATGTGTGGACGAGGCCTAAGATGTTAGTTTTAGATGTGTTTGTCATTTAATAAATTGTATTTACTTAAACCTGGTCGTCGGTCTGATTGTTGTTTGGATAAACATTTGAGCCTATCCTCCAAAAGAACTTACGCCTTCAGATTGATTATTGATTATAATTTTAATAGTTAACACTGAAATTCATAATCATGATTTAATAATTAATTTTATGAGACTGATTAATTATACTTTTTGCACCTAGTGTGAAGTGTCGGGTAAGTGAGGACTAGGTAAAATGTGTATTTTCTGAATCCAGCGGTTCCAACAGTCAATGCCCTTGTTAAAACGTTCAGCACTCTGAATACTGAACACAAGCGATATTGCGTGCTAGAACCCCTCACTTAACCTACATTCAAAATAAGCTTTACGTGATTTAATTTAATAATTATTATTAAGAATTACAATCATCAATTAAATCGCCAAATTCGTTAATAGGTAAGTCGAACAGTAACCTGGTGGATCAACCAACAAGCCAAAACAAAGTCTAAATCAGGTCTTGAGATTAGATAATTTTATTAAATGAAAAACATTCAATTGGAATAATGAGTTGAAATCATACATTCACTAAGGAATGTAGGCTGACTACTTATAATTTACAAAATGGAAGACATTTAAACCAGACATTAATTAGGAAATACCAGTAAAGAGAGAGATAAGCCAAAAATTGCCAAATTATTTACCCTCCAGCTGAACAGGAACAAAAGGAAATGCACGAGGAACCAAAAAGAATGACTTCTCCAAACAAACTCCACAATTGACTAACTTCTTTTTCTGCGGTACACTCATAACATACCTCCACAGGAAGACCATCCCTGTCCTTATTGGGTTAAGGTGTGGGGGAGGGGGGGGGAGAGGGGTAATTTATGACAGACTGGCTTATCTTTGATGGGGGGTTGAGAATGAGAGAGAGAGACAGAGATAGAGAGAAGGGGGGGAAATATTAGATATCCTACATCCCTCTCTTGTAAGAATAGGTGCATGCACCTGCTAAAAACCTATTCTTACATCACCAAATAGGAATCACATTACACATTTGGACATTGAAGATGCAGTTACCTGCTAACAACAAAAACAACTGTCCAAATGGTTCACCAACCATTTTTAAAACATTTAGTCCATGCCCAGTTTAATAGTCCCCTTTGTGATCTAGAGTCATATCTCTATTAGACACTCTTTTGTGTCGCTGCTGTTATGACACCCTGGTTCAGTCTCTTCCTTCTCCAGTGTCTGGGTATCTAGACTGGCAAGGGACCAGAAGTTCCCTGGACTTGGGTAACATGCAGTGCTTTTTCTATTAGTGTTGCAATTGCGTGAGTGAAATGCAACCTACTCCACAGTGTCTCTACCAGTTGTGCACGGCGTGCGGGGGCTCTGTCTCCTGTGACAGGAAGCTGGACGATCCACAGGTGGCAAAGTGCAGTCAGGGCCTCTCTTCTGACGGGCGGGGAAGCTCCTCTTTCCCTGTCGGAATCCATTTTGGCTCCTTTAGCCTGGATCCAATTGGGTGGACTGCTGACGGCAGTTGCTTAGGCTAGCTTCCCGCGGCAGGGTGTGGGACCGGTTGCACTTGTTTGCACTTGTGTCTGTGGGTGTCCTTTAGGGAATGGCAGGAGAAGACTGTGGGAGTTGAGGGCTTAGGCATTAACACTCATAGCGAAGACCGGAACAATTAATGATAGCACTGCATGTTATGACCACTGTCAGTCCATGCCAGGGAACCTTACGGACAGGGTTTACCTTCCACGGGATTGCCAGTCTAAATAATCACATGAATAGGGCTGACTTGTCCAGAAGTGTCTATGAACAGTATTTGGCGGGGCACCTACACTCTATAAAAGGGACTTAAACACAACATGGGCATGGTATTAGGTTAAAAGGTGGTGGTAGGGATGGATGGGGGGGGGGGGGGGGCAGAGAGAGGCCGAGGAGAGAGAGGCCGAGAGAGAGAGGCCGAGAGAGAGAGGCCGAGAGAGAGAGACAGAGAGAGGGAGAGAGAGAGAGAAAGAGCAAAAGACATTAGGCAACATCCCGTCATTCCCTCTCTTGGAACGATAGGTGCATGCAGCTGCTAAGAGCCTATCGTTCCATCATCATAACAACCACACATTTGGACATTATATCATTGTACAATGATAGCTGCATGAAAACAAGTGTCCTAATGGTTCACTAACCATCTTTAAAACAATTAGTCCATGTCCAGTTTACTAGTCCCATTGTGATGATCCGGTGTGGTGCAGACATTTTTTTTTTTTTTCTTTTCACTGCTGTCATGGCACCTTGGTTCAGTCTATTCCTTCTCCAGTGTCAGGGTATCTGGACTGGCAAGGGAAGAGGCTCCCTGGACTTCCTTGGATAACATGCAGTGCTTATTCCCCTTAATGTTGTAACTGTGTGAGTGAAAGGCGGCCTAATTTGACAGTGTCTCTACCAATTCTGCACAGCGTGCGGGGGGGCTCTGTCTCCTGTGACAGGCAGCTGGACGATCCACAGGCGGAAAAAGTGCGGTCAAGACCTCTCTACTGACGGGTGGGGAAGCACCTCTTTCCCTGTCGGAATCCGTTTTGGCTCCTTGAGCTCGGGTCCAGTTGGGTGGACTGCTGACGGCAGTCGCTTAGGTTAGCTTCCCGCGGCAGGGTATGGGTCCGGTTGCACTTGTGCCTCTGGGGGTCCTTCGGGGAGTGGCAGGAGAAGACTGTGGGACTTGAGGGTTTAGGTCTTATCACTCACAGCAACATGTGAAGAGGAGAACACTGCATGTTATAAGCACTTAGTCCATTCAGGGGAACCTTACGGACAGGATTTACTATCCACAAGATTGCCAGTGCCCAGGAACAGCATTGGAGGGGGCACCTACACTTTAGAAAAGGGACTTAAAAACATGGGCCATTGTCTTATGTTAAAAGGCGGGTGGTAGGGATGTGGGGGGGGGGTGGTGAGGGGGAAGCCATATATAAATGTATATATTCTGCACATTCATTGGAGCCTCCGTGTGATGACTGTTAAGACGTTTTTAACTGCCAAATTCTTAATGTACCTAACGACACTACAATGCTGATTTATTCCAATTCATTGTCAGAGAAAAGGGGGAAAATGGTGAAATTAAGATGCTCACTACGGAGGTAGAGGTCAGACAGGCTATATTGCTTGGTGGGGAATAGTTCTGGCATAACCAATAAAATAAAATTTTATGTGGAAACTTGTCACAGCACCTGTGAAAAAATTCTGGGGAGAACCCGGCTTTAACGGATGTGATCTGTTTAGTTGTACCATGTATTTATTTTAGCTAAAGCACATCCTCAGTGTCCCCAAGCCACCCCAAGAGAAAGTTGTACCAATTTACTGACCTTAAACCTAGATGGCTCATTCCATGATCTATACCTGCTTATGGACAGTCCCATACAATATAAATATTTTCACATCTGTGTTGGTCCCAGCCATTTTCTCCATTTTTTTTTTTTTTTGTGTGTGTTCAAAGGATGTGTTCTGGTTTTGGGTTGTCGCAGGTAATGTAGCAGGTTCTGAACACACTCTGTGGACCCAGTTTTGCAAAACCTGAGGATTCTAAATAAAGGATTCACCAGTACAGTGGTAAAGCTGTTTATACTGGTCTGTCCATTACCAGTGTGATCTTAAGTGGGACCCATTTGACATGAATCTCTGGGCAGAGGCCTGCTGTTCTGAATATCTGGTGAATAAGATGACAGTGAGGACATGCTGTCTATATCTGACAGGGTTACTCTTCATTTTACAGCAAACTGCCCTCAGGCAACAGATGAATGAAGAATACACCTGAGGTGAAGGCTGAAAAACAAAGACACCGGGGATAAAGAACTTAAAATTCTAGATATGTTCAGTGCCGCAAGAATAGTTTTGGGGTGGTGTGTGATGGTATAATAATGGTATGATTAGAAGTATTGCGTTGGACAGCTAAAATGAAAACATCCAGATGCTGAATCCCCTTTAAGGGATAGTTTGGAATTTTGGACATAATGTCTCAATTACGACTTACCCATGATGTAGTTGATTGATGGAAACCATTTTCAGATAATTCCATGCTGTCCCTTCTTTTGGACATACACACATTGCTAATGCTAGCGCAACTCTAAGGTAACTGCTAGCATCCACTACCAACCGCACTTAAACACTCCACAGTGCACCCAAAGCAAATAAAATACGACTACAGTCTATCGGGGTTATTTTGAGTGTTTATACCATCATTGTTGAGTCTAACTATCGTTGAATCCTTTACTTTGTGCTGACCTATATTCCCCTGTGGAAGTATGGCGGCGGAGCGAACGTGGCCATTGCAACTTGTTGGTCGTCTTTGTTGTTGTAGTCGACCAGTGCCAGGCACTACATTTATAGGTAACGCAAAGTAT
Source organism: Synaphobranchus kaupii (assembly GCA_029718625.1). Lineage (NCBI taxonomy): Eukaryota > Metazoa > Chordata > Actinopteri > Anguilliformes > Synaphobranchidae > Synaphobranchus > Synaphobranchus kaupii. Next base: position 98,206,870 of record CM056378.1, on the reverse strand, counting down.
CGCTCCGCCGCTGTACTTCCAATTTACCAAAATCAGTTGAAATAACTACCAAGTCAGTTCAAATGATTAATTTAGTAGTATGTTATTTATTTATTTCACAAGTGTTTTGTTTTTCTTTATCCATATCAATATATTTAACTGTTGAACTTTAAGGGTTATTAAAGACCACCTATAGGTGTGCAATCCTGCAGAGCTGGCTTTTGTTATCATCTTAAAATCAGAGGAATCACCAATTCAGATCCATGAAACCAGCTGAGATGAGTTAACTGTAATCAGCTGCTGTAAACAGTCAACTGAGTGCTGAGTAACAAAAAATAATCTGTAGACCCTGCGGCTCTCCGGGACTCTAAACTGCTGAACCACGTGTAATGCAATCATTCATTGGTTGGAGTGTAAATCCTGCAGAAGACTCACAATTGTTGTTCTTTTCCGGAAGAAAGATATCTACTTCATCTCATATCAGGATAGTCTCCTGCAGGCCCTGCTCTTACCTGCCCACTGTCTTGAGCCTAACATCCTGCAACCTACATTCTACAGTCTGTACACTGAAAGTATGACGAAGCTGTATTTCATCCAATGCATTTTTTTTTGTCATTCCAACAGTTTAAAAATTATAATTTATATGGACAGGTTTTATTTTTAGGCTTTAACTTAGTCTATTATATTTTATTTGAATAAAATTAAACATTTACACCTAATGCATGCTTTGTCATTCAATGGAAAACTTGCGCACTGCAACACAGGGACATTTGTAGTGCTGAAAATCCGCTTCAGATGTCATTACAATACCGCTCTTTTCATCTACAGTCTAAGTAAATGGAATGGTTTTGGCTGAAAAGATTCAAGACCTTGTCCAGTGAATATTGCATTTATTGATTGTCAAAATAGCCTGAATCCCGGGGATTCGCTGTGCATAAGGTTTATTCGATAGCCTACGGTGAAAAAAACTGATCAATTTAAATGTCACAATTTTAACTGAATTTTAACCATAGGCTATTCATCATCCTTCATATTTTTTTAAATTATAGTTTACATACTCTCAGCAATTAAGAACCCGTTCTGGTTCACCATCTATAAATCTCCCTTTTCACAGCCTTACTGTTGGCCGTTATATTTGCAATCCGCCAAGGTGCAAACGCAGGTGGCTTTTAAAGGGAATGGAATATGACAATTTTATTGCATGTTATGCCCAAGACACACCTATAATTAATGAATAAAGTTCAGCCCCGTTTGAAACCTTACGCCTTACTTTGTGCTCAAAATATGTGTTCTCTAACTAGCAAAAGTGGAGTTGGACACCCCCTAAATTCACCTGCGCCATGCGCTTAGATTATTTTAGTTTTTGTCCAACGTCCACATTTTTTTTAATCTTGCCTTTCAGGGCCTCCGGCAGTTAAGTACTTACAACTTGGAGCTGGCAGTGGAACAGATTGTCTATAGCCTAAAACAAATTTATGAAACCAACCCAAATTTGCTTAATTTGCACAAGAACACTTAATTAGGCTATGTCTACCATGAAATCTAATTAGTGTGAGAATAAGACTGGTATGGAGTACATGTATAAAAAATAAAAAAATAAAAATAAAAAAAACACTTGTCTCTTGTGAATTTTGTGAAAACCACTTGTGAATTTTTTCACAAAAGGCCAACATGTGCAATCTGAGTGAAATTTAAAAAAACTATATTTGTCTATATTTAGGTTTTATTTATTGACACCATAAAAACTAACAATACAGACGATACAAAAGAAAGGAATGTGCCAAAACCCAAATAAACAAAAAAACAACAGCGAATAGAACCAGACTCAATTTTTATTGTTGGGTAATGTTTATTAATGGTACTTTTTCTGAGTCAACTGGAAACTCACACTCACTGAATTATCTCACTAACAGCTATTATCACAGGTCAATCTTGGTCAATTATGTATAGCAGTGTCACCAGTGTATGCCATTTTAAAGTGTGCCAAAACAAATCTTAACAAACAGTTGTTGAGTTAATGGCCTGTCACAGACTTCCAGGCCTGATTCAACACCGCCGGGCTTTGTAAGACAACATGTTTGCATCAAATTGCCATAACCAGTGTTACAATTACTTTGAAAGACTGACTCCGGAAATTACAGTAACCCTTTTCCCTTAATGCCTCGTTCTGACCTGGGATGGAGGCTCTGCTAATGCATCTTGCCTGGGTATGTACCATCCATTTATATATTATTTGTTAGCAGTCAGATTATATTTTCCAGTTCAATTTTCGCTCTCCACAGACAGCCCTCCTGGCTTTAGCTTTAATGTCCCAGAGGGCTTCCACATTTACACCCCGTCCCAAGGTACTTCAAGTGAAATTGAGGTAAAATGTGACTCAACGGGATTGTTTGTGATGGGGACAGGACTTGAGGTTGATAGGTTGGGGGTTTGTTTTGTTTTTTTCTTGTTTTCTTTTAGGCAGGAAAGGGGTTGATTCTTCTGTACATTAATTACCTGACTCTCAAGGAAATCATCAACATCACACTAACAGTTTCGGAAAAGCAGACTGAACAGTTCAGTTTCCCAGGGCTCTCTGGGCTTCAGCGCCTAATATGCTTTTGCTTAATATGCAGACAGTGGAGGACTTCAACAAACTACTGTAATTAAGTTTCTTCCACAAGTGCCGGTGGGACTTCCTCCACTGAGGGTTCTGAATGGGAGCAATATCAACTCCAGTATGCCAAACCTGGAAGGGACTTGAAAGACACAGGTTGAAAGAATGGGGGTGGCTCAGGGGAAACACTTGAAGGAGGGGAAAACACTTCCCTCCTCAATGTAAATCCATGTAACAGAGTGACCCTGAATTATAATTACACTGTGGCCACCTAAGCATCAAGTGCAGAGAAGTACAGGAAAACTAGGAAGAAAATTGGGGCTTCCTTTTGAAAGTTGATGAACTTTGATGGAGAGGAGCATATCTGACAATCCTGAAACTGCATTGTCCACCATGTTAGTTCCAATAAATGAAATCGATGTGGAGGAGTTTAAAATGGGAGTATTGAATGTCAAAACTGAGTATTAACCATAGACTGTATAAAAATATGGACAAAGCCACTGTGACGTCACCCATTGACTTTCCATAGCCTCGTAAAAACTGAATTGAGGCTCCAGATGTCTTTTTCGCCGCCCGTTTGTACAAGCTGCGTCTGCTCCGTGGAGCCGAAGAGGACTCAACCTGTCCCTCTGATTGGTCCTGAACAAATTTTAATACCCTGTCCAAATGACACAATATTTTAAAAAATCAGCACATGCAGAGTGTGGCGAAGTGAGCACCACCGCTTGTGTGCAGAGACAGTAATCAGACAGGTTTGGCTGAGAGAACACGGTTTTTATTCGCTCTCTCACGTATGGTACATTAACACACTCAAACATGTGTTCTTCCGCTCTTCTCCCCGCAGATGTTCTGGCCGGCTTTTATGCACTCAGGCTCACTGTCGAACAATCAAGGCAATTGGTTAATTGATACAAACAATAATACAATCAATCGTTACCAATTGCATGATTCCCGAGAGCTGTGTCGGCTCCACAAACCGCACGCGTTCACTCTCTCTCTTGCCGGCAGCGCCTAAAACCATGCCCCCCTACCACATACCCCCACCGCCCGACTTAGGCCGGGAAGCCATCCGGCCGACGGCCGACGACCGACCCCCCCCTCCTCCTCCCCCACCGGGCGAGAGAGAAAGTCCGCCACCACCATCTGCGCTCCCGGCCTATGAATCACTTTGAAATGAAAAGGCTGTAAAGCCAGATACCAACGAGTGATTCGGGCGTTAGTATCCTTCATGCGGTGAAGCCATTGGAGGGGAGCATGGTCCGAACAGAGGGTGAATGGGCGACCCAGTAGGTAATAACGGAGGGACCCGACCGCCCACCGAATGGCCAGACACTCTTTCTCGACCGTGCTGTACTTAGCTTCGCGTTGTGAAAGTTTCCTGCTAATGTACAGCACTGGTCGGTCGACCCCCTCCACCTGCTGCGTCAAAACGGCCCCCAGCCCTCTGTCCGATGCGTCTGTCTGCACATTAAAAGGGAGAGATAAGTTAGGGGTGAACAGGAGCGGTTTCCCACAAAGAGCTTCCTTCACCCGCTCAAACGCCTGCCGGCACAATTCCGTCCACTGGACCGGATCTGAGGCACCTTTTCGAGTCAAGTCGGTTAGGGGACTGGTCAGCTCCGAGAAGGCAGGAATAAACCTTAGCCAGCCAGCCCCAAAAACCTCCTCACCTCTTTTTTTGTCTTGGGTCGGAGGCAGGTCGCAATCGCTGCGGTTTTGTCCACTAGAGGCCGCACCTGTCCACTTCCCAAGTGGTACCCCAAATACCGTACCTCCGCTCGGCCAATTGCACACTTCTTTGGGTTAGCCGTGAGCCCTGCCTGTCTCAGGGACTCTAACACCGCCCCCACATGCCGCACATGCTGAGCCCAGCTGTTGCTGTGGATGATAATGTCATCCAGATAGGCTGCAGCGAAAGCAGCATGCGGACGCAGCACCCTGACCATGAGACGTTGAAATGTGGCAGGGGCCCCGAATAACCCAAACAGAAGTGTCCGAAATTGGTACAACCCGTCCGGAGCGGAGAAAGCCGTTTTTTCCTTGGACTCTGGAGACAAGAGAATCTGCCAGTAGCCCTTGGTTAAATCCAGTGTCGAAAAAAAACGAGCTGTGCCCAGCCGATCCAAGAGTTCGTCGACCCGAGGCATTGGATAGGCATCAAAACGTGACACTTCGTTCACCTTCCGATAGTCTACACAGAACCGAATAGATCCATCCGGCTTACCCACTAGCACGATGGGACTATTCCAGGCACTGTTAGACTCCTCTATTACCCCCAATTCCAGCATTGCCTTTATTTCTGCCTGAACCAATTTATTTTTATGTTCCGGTAGTCTATAGGGCCATGAACGCGCCGTCACGCCCGGGGTTGTCTCAATGTGGTGGTTTATGAGGTTAGTGCGACCTGGTAGAGGGGAAAACACATCCGCAAACCGCTTTTGCAACAAGGCAAGATCCGCTCTCTGATTCGGTAAGAGATGGCTATCCAAAAGGGGTGAGGTTTGATCGGTAGAATTTGGTACCTCAGGCCCCAGCTCATCTCTCTCCTGATCTACCGTGACCAGAGAGACCGGTACCACCTCTTTCCATGCTTTTAGAAGATTGAGGTGATACATCTGTTTCGCCCCCTCTCTATCAGATCGCACTACCTCATAATCGACTTCCCCCACTCGTCGTGTAACCACGAAGGGTCCTTGCCACTTGGCGAGTAATTTTGTGCTGGACGTCGGGAGTAATACCAGGACTTTATCTCCCGGTGAAAATTGACGTAGCTTAGTTCCTCTATCGTAGTGCTTCTGCTGACGTTCCTGAGCCTCGAGCAAATTCTCCCGTGACAATCTACCCAGTGTATGGAGTTTTGCTCGCAGGTCCATGACGTACTGAATTTCGTTTTTACTGGGACTTGGACCCTCCTCCCAGCTTTCCTTAACTAGATCCAAGACACCCCGTGGTCGCCTACCGAACAGCAATTCAAAAGGAGAAAATCCCGTGGAGGCCTGGGGAACCTCTTGCACTGCAAACAAGAGAGGAACTAACCACTTATCCCAATTTCGGCTATCATTGTGTACGAACTTCCGAATCATAGACTTCAAAGTCCTATTAAAACGCTCCACGAGCCCATCTGTTTGCGGATGGTATACGCTGGTTTTAATAGACTGAATCCCCAATAATTCATATAATTTGCGTAATGTGCGTGACATAAACGAAGTGCCTTGATCCGTCAGAATCTCTTTCGGGATTCCGACGCGGGAGATTATCTGAAACAAAGCCTGCGCAACACTCTTAGCCGAGATATTGCGTAACGGCACTGCTTCGGGATACCTAGTTGCATAATCCACCAGAACTAACACAAATCGGTATCCCTGCGTGCTTCTGTCAAATGGCCCGATGAGATCCATGCCCACTCTATCAAAAGGGATCTCAATTAATGGTAGAGGGCGCAACGGCGCTTTTGGGATGGCCGGGGAATTCACTAGCTGACAGTCTGGGCAGGACGCACACCACCGACGTACGTCCGCCCAAATGCCCGGCCAATAGAACCGGGCCATTATCCGGTTTAGTGTTTTCTCATACCCTAAATGACCAGCCATGGGGTTGTAATGAGCCGCCTGGAAAATAATTTCCCGGCGGCTTTTAGGTACCAACAACTGGGTCATCTCCTCACCTGTCTGAGTGTCACGACTCACTCTGTACAATCTGTCCTTAATGATTACAAAATATGGGTGAGAGCGTGCAGCGTCAGGGCGCACCAGCTGACCATCCACATATACGACCTGATCAAAGGCAAAGCGTAGGGTGTCATCGCGAGACTGCGCGAGTGGGAAATCCTCCACGGGGTGGAACACCGGCACCTGGGGAGTCTCCACCGGAGGCTCTCCCGGAGCCGTCCCCCCCCCGGCAGTGTCGGGCGACCCCGCGTCACCACTGTCAACTGCACACACGTCACACTTCCCTAGCGGTCGTGATCGCACCCCCATCAGCTTCTCAGCTACCTGTTTAAACCCCGCCCAATCTGTGCCCAGAATCAGAGGGTGCGAGAGGCGGGAGCTAACCGCAGCCTCTAGAAAATGCTTTTTCTCTTTGACACGAATTTCCACTGGCACTATAGGGTACTCGTGAACATCCCCATGCACACACCTAATAGATACCCAACGTGCCGCCACCAACGCCTCTGGCCGAACCAGGCTCTGTTGTATCATGGACTGCATCGCCCCTGAGTCCAACAGGGCCCGGTGTTCACTCCCTTGCACCCTTACCGGAATGCAGTACGCCCTGTCTAGATCGGGAGCGGAGGTGGGCGGGCCGACGACACGGACCACCTGCCCCACCTCCATGAGCGGACAATCGCGGCGCAGGTGGCCCGGCTGTCCGCACCGCCAACCACCCGGTCCAGGCGTCTGAGGAGCCCCCTGTGGGCCGGACTGCACCGCCACTGAGCCTGAGTGGGGAGAAGGAGGAGAAAAAACAAAGGGATTAACACGAGGGAAGGAGGGGTTTTGGGGACGGGAAACGGGAAGGGGAAGAGCACGGGTGGTAAACTTTTTCCGGGGCGCTGGCTCCGGCTTCTGCTGCTGGGTGAAGGGGTGTTGTGCCAGGTGGTCCTCCGCCAGGGTGACGGCGACATCCAGGTTGGTGGGCCGGTGGCACTGGACCCAGCTGGCCGTATCCGCCGGCAACCCTGCGGTGAAGCGCTCGAGGACCACCTGCTCCACGACTCCAGCTGCAGATCGTATATCCGGCTGTAGCCAGCGCCTCGCCATGTCCGCCAGCCGCTGGGCGTACGCAAATGGCCGGTCCTCTCCCGTCAGGGTGGTCTCCCGGAAGCGACATCGGTGGTCCTCCGGGCTGAATCCCATTCAGTCGAGGACCGCCTTCTTGAGATTTCTGAAGTCCGCCCTAGCGGCTGCCGGCAGGCTATGCGCCGCCTGTTGCGCCTCCCCTGATAAGAGGGGCAGGAGACGTACCGACCACTCTTCCAGTGGCCACCGGCACGTCTCCGCTGCCACCTCAAACGCCTCGAGGAAGGCTTGAGCGTCATCGTCCGCTGTCATCTTCGGCAGGTGGAATTTCGGGGACGAGACGCTCTGCCTTCCCCTGGAACCCCCGGCAGCAGCCAGCTGTAACAGCGCCTGTGTCTGGAGGCTAGACTGCTCCCGCAGGGCTTGCATCTGCTCGGCGTGAGCAGCCGACTGTTGCACCTGCATAGCAGCTAGCCCCTCCAGCAATTTTCCCAGCGCTGTTACGGAGATTGGCTGCTCCGGCTGCTCCTGCTCATCTTGGCTGTAATCCATGGTTTTTCCCTTCTTTTCCTGTCTTCTGCACTATTTCGCTTTGTTCCCCGTACGGGCCACCACTGTGGCGAAGTGAGCACCACCGCTCGTGTGCAGAGACAGTAATCAGACAGGTTTGGCTGAGAGAACACGGTTTTTATTCGCTCTCTCACGTATGGTACATTAACACACTCAAACATGTGTTCTTCCGCTCTTCTCCCCGCAGATGTTCTGGCCGGCTTTTATGCACTCAGGCTCACTGTCGAACAATCAAGGCAATTGGTTAATTGATACAAACAATAATACAATCAATCGTTACCAATTGCATGATTCCCGAGAGCTGTGTCGGCTCCACAAACCGCACGCGTTCACTCTCTCTCTTGCCGGCAGCACCTAAAACCACGCCCCCCTACCACACAGAGGCATTAGATGAAGGAAAGGCACCTATTGCAACATTTTTTTGTGGGAAAAATTTATTGACTGAGTATTTTGACCACATTGCTGCCATTGACTTACATGGTGAAAGACCTATACTGGAGCCAATCGCAGTGGCACTAGTGAGCAACGGCACAATTGCTGCTCCCAGCCCAACCAGGAAGTAAGCTTCAAAACGAAAGCCCAGTCTTGGCCCCTTGGTATTAAAAAGTGCCTGTCATTGAGGGTTTGAGGAATTTGGATGTCACCGAGTAAATGGAGCATATTTTTATAAGGAGCAAAAAGGACATGTCATATGTTGCCATAATGTTAGCATGCTTGTTTGGATGGAGGAGAAGAGGTATAAGTACACTGGCCAGCAAACACAATATGAATTGACAGCCTAATTGTAAAAAAAAAAAAGCTGGCTTGATTTTTCCTCTGATGTCATGTACGTGACTAATTAAAATCACTTCCCTCTGTCTCCAAGGAACAACAGAAGTTGTGGCCACATTAGCCACAAACTATAGTGACAACCCAAACAGCGTGGTGCCGCCATCTGTCAGATCATTCAAATCTCTGATATTAGACTCCTTGACATCGCCCCTAACATCCTCTCTGAGGTGTGATGCCCCACTGGGAAACCTGTCAATAGTTTGCTTATTACAAAAAGTGAAAGCTGATCCCGACGGCTGAGGAGAGCTCTGCCGTGTCATCGCCTCCCACTCAAACCGCAGTCCAGGGCTGGAAGTAAAAGTCTGGAACACAAGGCTTGTACAGCCTGTTTCATATTCCAGTTAAAATATGTAGAAGCGACAAGGATTCATTTTTTCTTGCAATGCATTGCTTATGCTTGATTTACTGATATACCAGGGCATTTACTGCATTCCACTAGTGATGAGGATTAAATCAAACCTGACATCACAGCTCAGTGTCTAATATGAGACCTTTGCCAAATATGTGTGACGCAGCAGAACAGCCCTTGGATGCCACATAATCCGGCATAAAATAGTAATATTGTAAACCTGAATGATGTGTTATTCTTGCTTTAATAACACTATATGTAGTACATACTGTAGAGTGGAAAGGCAGAGGAATAAATATTGTTTGTGTGTGTCAGTTTATTAACCTGTAAAACAGCATCAAAGGTCAATGTTTTAATGTTTAACCACTCTAGAATGTGGTTCTGGCAGTGACATCCACAGTTTGCAGCGTAATGGATATTGTCATGGATGTGTAAGAAGGGTTTTGAACTGTCTTCGGAACCACTGAGACAACCACCTGAAATTTGTGTAGCAGAGATTGTGTCCTTTCATCATTAAACCTACATGATGTTGACAAGCTATAACAAATGTTTGAGTTGAACTGTGGTACACTGGGTACGTTCACATGCACAACAATATCCGATTACTGGAAACGATCAGCTTATGCCAGTATTTAACTTATCGCGTTCACATGGACATAAGAAATGTGATTACTCCAAAAGCCGCGTTTACATGATTCTCTCCGTAATCGGCTGTGTGGAAAACGTAGCTACTAACTGCTTCCCGTTGTAAGGACAAAAATGATCCGCCCGTCAAAAATTTACGTAAGTAGGCTATTATTATTATTATTATTATAGCTAGCTAGTAATTATTTATAGCTACTTATTTATAGCTAATTGCTAGTAGTGGTTGATTTATATTATTGTACTAGCTAGCTTTACCGATCTCTAAATCTGGCCAATTTCCCGATAATCTTTGTTATTTAATGTGCTAGCCACAAACTAGCTAGTACAAACACAAGCACGTAACACTGAACAATATATTTTCACCGGTGAAATGGTAATTTAATAATAAAATTCTGGAAGTGATATGCTGAAGGAACCCCAGGCATATCAAATGTTGACGGGTGGAATCATTTTGACGTTACACCGCCTCTTCTGCCTGACATGCGTAGTTTTGAAAAGCCGAAAGAAACCGGAGAAAGGTGTTTACATGCCCCAAAAAATCAAAAGTTTGGCCAAAAAACCAGGGGTGTTAAACGGGTTTCGAAAACACGGATTATGACCTTACATTATCGGATAAAGGTGTTTACATGACCTTTTCAGTAGCCAGAGTATTGCCATAACCGGGTTCAGATCGGAGTATTAGTGTGCATGTAAACATACCCACTGTCTGCTTATTCCAATTGATTTTGGGCTTTTTTTTCAAATGAGACATAACAGTCATAGGCTGCATGTTTCTGGGATTATTTTAAAAAGTTGGCTGCTTCTTTGGGGTTTACTGTGATTTGATGGCAAATTTGGGAGGTTTTAGACAAAAATGCCCCTTGGTAGTGCTGACACCACGCATGTTAATTTAATCACAGACACACCCCATCACCCCCCTCTCCCAGTGAACAATTTAGCCAAACATACCCCTCCCCCATCAACAATGTTCTGCACCCCCCATTCCACAAAAATCTCATGGATTTGTGCTGATGAAACTTGATAGATCCATGATAAAGGGTCACCAAGTCTTGTGAGACAAGAAAGGACATTTGTTTTGAGTGAAGTTGCTTTGTTGTCTCACAAGAGTTGGTGACTCTTTATTGAAGAATACAGAAAGGGGTTGAGATTTAAGATAATTTTCACCACCATTGCAGAGAAATATACAAGCTGTGTTGTATACTGAAATTTGACTTATTCTCCAGAAATGTCATACATTTTAAAATATGTGAGATATATTTACATATTTGTGCAAAATATATGGGCTAAAAGCAAACAAAACCAGCAGTTCCATTGTGGCTTGGACATTGATTAATGGCAGAACATTCACATTGTGATAAATTACATCTTCAGGGACTAAAATGACTGTGAAGGATTTTGGAAACAATATCCTATTATGCCAGTCATTTCCCAATATGACATGCTAAACTGTGGATTCAAGCCATATAATTCAATGTCATTGTTTCCAGACATTCTAAAGCAACATATAACATTTATTATGCTAAATTGTATTTGAATACAAACAAAACAAACATCACTGTAAAACAAACAGCATGCCAGACCAAAAAGAATAATTGGTATTTTTACATAAATATATCTTTCAGAGATAATACAGGAGCTGGCTAGGTCATAATATAATCAATTGTGTGGATCTATACAGTTGTATAATTTATTTTTTCTTGTCAGCATGAATATACCATTCCACTGAGTTGATTCTGCTGCACAAAATTTAACTTCTGACTGAAAGATTTAGAGGAATACAACCTCTCACCCAGGAGCATGTCCTCTGTGAACCTTCTTCCTACAAACAAAATTCAGTTCTTCATCATGGATGCTGGAGGGATTATGTCCACCAATGGAGCTTGTCAAAAGCAAGTAATTTTGTATGACTACAAAATCATGCTGGGATGTATCAAATATGTCTAAAGTATCCTAATGTAACAAAGAAAAAAGGGATGAAAACCTCCCGGCCGTAGCCAAATAAAAAACACCCTTGGAAAACGGGATAGCCACGGAATACGGGCAGAGGTATTGGAGGAAGAAAACTCCTCGGCAGAGCCAAACAATAAACACCCTAATAAAACAGGATAGCCAAGAAACTGGCGAAAGTAAAGAAAGGAGGAAAGGCAAGAACAGGAAAAAATAAGGCACCTTTGGAACGTGACTACAACCCCCGATAACTGGTGAAATTAATGAAAATAAAATAAAACAAACTCACAGAGACAAAGAGAGTGGGAGAGGAAACGGCGAAAGAAAATTAAGGGAACAGAAAACTAATCCCCTGAGCTTCAGGCAGTATACAGCTCTACTGCAAAAACAAAAAGAACAAATCTTTAAGCAGATAGAGAAATAACTAATAGCCCTGACATTCGTGGGAAAACTAAATTATCTAGAAGTGCCCGGAAGCGGAACTCAGGGGATTAAATACCTGGCGCCAGGTAAGCCAGGTGAAATGAATAATTACCTGGGTAAAACTAAATCCCGCAGCGGAACGCCGAAAATCCGATAGATCGGAAACGTGGTTTAGGCGTGGAAAGCGAGAAATAGGAAGGAGACCATGACACTAGTGGGGAGTGTAAGGTTCGGAGAACCAAACGCAACCGATAAGGATTTCTAAAAGCGTATTTAGAAAGATGCGCCACAAAACGCGAAATTATCCGCACCAGGGGAAAAGGTGAACAAAAGAACGGGAGCAAAACGTCCCTGGCAACAAGCCAAAAAACAAAACAACCTCAAACAGAGGCGAATATCGATAAAACAGCGAGAATAATAAACAAACAAAAAAAACTCACGCACTGAATAGTTGGCGTAGACAAGAGGTTATGAAACAAAAATAAAGACCCGAGAAAACGGGAGAAGGAAAGAACAGAAATGCAAGCATGTATCAAAAAATCTGTAGTGACAAGAGTTTTAAACAAAAGATTAAATAAAGGATGAGAAAAAGACAGGTGGAAAATAAGGAACCTATCTAAACCTAATCTCTCTAATTTCTAACCGGACTTGCTGCGAAGCGTCCCAACGACGCCAAAAGGAAACCCAAACGCAGAAACAACAGAGGCTGCTTTACTCCAAGGTAAAAAGCTAACGTTAGTTAACATCAACATTATCCTTATTTTGGTGGTAATAGCTACCATAACTGAAAAAAGAAACTAGCTACACAATGGTAGCCAATTGACTTAAAATATATCAAAATAAAAATCTATTTCACCGGTTTCCGTGGTCTTACAATGCAATGTTAATCGCATCCTTAGCTTTGGCTATGGATGTCAGCTGTCATAGCTACTGTGTACGTTAGCTCTATCTGAAAAGGGACACAATAAATTAAACTTAAAAGAAGGAAAGAAAATCACTGTTCTCTAACAAACATGTTATTCCCGCAATTTGTTACTGGGAAGCCAAGTCCCAAGTAACGTTACCCAAACACCTCTTGCTGCTGCCTGTGCAACAACTGCTGCTGATAGTGGAGCTGCAGTTACATGCTGACCACCTCCAACTAAAATGTTAGTAAGCTAAAAACGTGAATACTGCAATAACGTAATGTCCACTAAATAGACAAAGTATTGGAACATTTAATAGTTTGTGAAATAATATCAAATTCTAGCTTGAGCCATTTAATTTGAAACAGTAAATTCTGGTATAAGAGTCTCGATGCATCTGGCCCCAGAAGGCCATCCAGAAGGCCATCCATATTGACGACCCTAAGGAACGAAATAGAACCATTTATTTTAGATGAGAACTGATACATTTGTTTTTTTCTAAGTGTTACTGATTGATCCTGGTCCAAATCTTGACATTTTACTGTAGTCAGCGCAAAACAGCGTACACCCAAAGAATCTGGCTCAAAAGTGTCTCTAGTGGTAAAACGTTAGGTACTGCACATCCAGTCTGTCATTGGCCAGAAACTTCCTCCAGCTGACGTATTCCTCTCGGTGACGAAATTGAAATCTGTACAGCTACGCCGTGAAGTTTTGGAGCGAGGGCGGGCGATGCCCCAGCTATAAAAGCGAATCTCCGCGGTTGATCTGCGTGCCATGGACGGGGAGAGGAGATAGGAGAGAGAGAGAGCGAGCGATATACAGTGCTGCTCGAAAGTTTGTGAACCCTTTAGAATTTTCTGTATATCTGCATAAATTCGATCTAAAATGTGATCACATCTTCATCTAAGTCCTAAAACTTGATAAAGTGAACCCAGCTCAACAAAAAACACAAAAAACATTATTATTTTATAATTTATTTATTGAGCAAAATTATCCAACATTAAATGCTTTGTTGGAAAAAGTATGTGAACCCTTGGATCATACGTATTTTGTAAAGTATCATATTTAATATTTGGTCACATATCCTTTGCATGCTGTTACTTCCTGAAGTCTGTGACCCATCAATATCAAAAGACTCTCAATATCTTATTTTCAGGTACTGTTACAAGCGATATTATAACCTCTCTGTATTTGAATGGATCTCTATGGGAATCGGGGGGTGAGACTAGATTCAGCTGTAAATTACACTGGTACAGTATGGAACACATGACTGGCTAAATGGATGTAAGTCATCCAGGGTCTAAGGTATCGAACAAGCCCCAAACCATCACTCTGCGGCCAGATATGATGTAGATGTGGATGGATCACTGCAAGGGTTATTTCTCCTGACTCATTTTCCTATAGAATTCTATGGGGAAAAAAGAGAAGAAACCCTTAAAGTTGACTTACAGCCATTTAGTCATGTGACCAAATATTAAATATGATACTTTAAAAAAACATATGATCCAAGGGTTCACATACTTTTTCCAACAAAGCATGGATAATTTTGCTCAATAAATAAATTATAAAAAAATAATGTTTTTTTTTTTTTTTTAAGATGTGATCACATTTTAGATTGAATTTATGCAGATATACAGAAGATTCTAAAGGGTTCACAAACTTTCGAGCAGCACTGTATATAGCTAGCTTAAAGTTTAGCTCATTTGAATATTCTAGTAAGTTATAGTAACCTATTTTAGTATATTTTCTATAGTTAGCTTGATAGTCCCTGAATGGGCTTTTGGCTACTAGTGAAAAAGATTTGCTGGGACGTGGTTTGATACCTGGAGCTCAGCCATGTCGTTTTTCTGGACCAGCTTCCAGTATATTTTACATTTTAGTATTTTTTTGTGAACATACTTGCACTGGCACTGTTTAAAAACTCGACGTCCCATAATTCCCCCTTCCTGCAGAAGTCCTGAGGTATTTATAACCGGCAGGAAACGCAATACGGGTGTAGGGAATAATTGCCGGGCGAGATACAAATACTGGTACGGAGGCGGAAAAAATCCGATAGAGCGTCCCGATAACGCCAAAAAGTAAATGAAACGGCGAAACAACAAAGGCTGCTAATAACCATGACAGATGATGCCAACCAAAGAAAAACAACTTCTAAACCTCTGGCGACTCCGCCTTAGAGGGAAGCTGGAGCTGGTCGCTCACGGAGGAAGCACATGCTTGAGCCGGCCCTCAACCAGTGATTTTTTGCTTCCTGCAATGTATATGGACAATACTAAGTATGGATTTTATACAGTCAGTTAGACAGGCAGGCTAGAATAGAGTTACGGTCAACAAAAAGATTGGTTGCATTATATTCCCCCTCCAAATGAGTTTTCTCGTAGCACTTTAGAATAGGGTCTGCATTAATAACTGCATTATAAATAATATATGTGGTAAATAAATAACATTGATTATGTTCAGCCTGAAATCAATATATTTTTTTATGCAGTAGGGTTGCCAGATTGAAAAACTTTCTCCCCAAGGCTACTCTATGCACCGTTCACTTGTTTTACATCGCAGTGCATATTGTATCCTTGTAGATGTACATATTATTTTTATTGTTAAAATGTTTTAAATTATGCTTATTGTGTTGACGCGTATAGTGAGAGTACCATGTGCATTTTCCGTCCAAGTTGGGATATGAAACATTTTCAAGTTGTGTGTGTGTGTGTGTGTGTGTGTGTGTGTGTGTGTGTGTGTGTGTGTGTGTGTGTGTGTGTGTGTGTGTGTGTGTGTTTGTAATTCATTCAAGTAAAACAAATCAACCAGTTGGTGAAACTGCACTGGAACAAAATGAAATTGACCCAGTGCTTAATTTGAAAGAATAAAATTAATTTAAATATCCATTCAAAAGCTAACTATTCCAGCAAGCTTGCAACACTCAATCACATTTAAATTGATATCGACCTTGTTATCACAACCCAATTTGAAATGGAACTGGGCCCCCATGAGGGGCGAGGATTGCTGAGTCAAGTAAAGATCGAGTCAATTGGCATTTGGAGAAGTGAGGGGAGGAACAGTTGGAGGGAGAGAGAGGGACAGCTCTCCATACTTTTATCTTCCCTGGCTTCAGCATTCTAATCTATGAAGTTCACGCAAGTTCAATGTGCCTGATTTATCTCAGAATTTTTTCTTCCGGATTTAAGGAAATCTGCCGATGCTCCAAGAGCTTGTGAGCCAGAAAATCAGTTCACAGACTCTGCTGAGACTTATCTGTTCGGTAAATCCTCTGTTCTTCGTGAACCGATAAATTTAGGGTCTATTCTATCAGTGCTTAAGTGTAATTTCTTACTTAATCTAGTCTGCCTAGTGGGTTAGCTTTATTGCTGAGTTAAATATATTTGGGGGGGGGGGGGGGAACTGGGGTTCTTCTGAACCTGCACTTGTTCATTTGAAAACAGAATAAAAAGTGACAGATTTACCAAAATGTTCAGAGAAACCAATCCCTCCCACACAATATGAGATTTAGCAAGGACAGGATCTCCAATTCTCTCTGAAATTTCACAGACACAGTGATTAATCCATGATGTAATCTATAGAATATAGGAATAACAGTTTATTTCCTTTAAAATGGAAAGAAATAGGTGAAAATCTGCATTCGCCAATGGGGTCAAAACATAGAGCAATTAAAGCAGCTCAGGTAATGAGCAATCAGTGGTTTCACATGTGTTCCAACCTGAAAGTTATTTACTGACACTTGAGAAAGTTAACAGAAATGCATATTTATAGCGCATTTATGCCTTCCGTTAATTAATTGCATGGAGAATTGAATTAATGAAGAGGCCTGGTTATGGTGAAAAAACTCCTTTACGGTACAGAACTAGGAAGATACTGGAGTCGTCTATTCTGGCCTAACTTTGTGTCCGACTCATATTATCCTTATCTCTGCTCTGAAAAGTACTCCCCTTCTAACTAAAAATTTATATGTGCACTCTACAATGAAGCATCACGTGCAGCCAGCAGAGAGCACAAGATAAATCTAATCTCTGAGGGAACGGAGGATGATTAACTGTTCGAATTTACCATGCCATCCTTTGAAGCTATGGGAAATTGAAATTTAGTTCCCATTTAAGTCAGAGAAACACAGTCTATGTACAGTTGCTTATTCTTGCTCCACAGTCCATGGCAGTCTAAACTGGCTGGCTATAATAATGCAAATGGTCTTTGTGAAGTTTCAGCAGGAGTAATTTGTCCCTGAAAATCAATCACATGACCCATATTCCGAGTTACCCGCTGCAACCATTTCCAAGCTTCTGTGTCACTTGCATTCTGTATCACTTCTGTATCACAAGCTTACATTTGGCAGGACCTTGTGTGCATGTGCTAGAATGAGTAACTTTCTGTCAAGCTAAGCTTCTTTGTCTTGATTAAAGTGAAGTTTCAAGGTGCAGTCACATTTGTGTGGCACCCTAGCTTCGCTGAAGCAGCCTTTTACCACTGTGTTAGGACTTGCCATTTGCCGAAGCTGCAGCTAGTCGTATTTAACATATCTTCACCATTGGGCTCTGTAGTGAGCATTGAGCCGCTTGGAACCCCTCCAATCTGTGTGACCGAACGCAACAGTTCCTGAACTGAAGCGGTGGCAGAAGTACAGAACTACATAAAACGAAAGTGCATTAACCATGAAAAATAAATGACATCTTTAGAAGTGTTGACCAACTGTCATGTAATACAGCGTGTGTCTGTCCCAGATGACCCTGTGACAATTGGAGCAAAGTAGGAGTCATCTGGCCTGGCCCTGCACTCAGAACACAGCATCTGTTATTTTATTTCAGGGGAATCTGTCTTAATGATTACACCTTTAACAATTAATTATGAACTAATTATAGTTAATAAAATATCTGCATTTTTTCTTTTTCTTTTTAGAAACGGGTGATGGCCATCTGGATATCATACAATTTTTATTTAGGAATGCAAAAGCAATGAAAACCCCCCTGTGAAACTAGGGCGGCTGTTCTCACAGCCAATGCCACACACATATACATTTGCACTGAAGAATGTTGAATACATAATAAAAAAAGCTTTGTACCTTTTCATCAGCACTGAATATAATCTAGCTCTCGCATGACCCCTCGAGAGATATAAGGCATCCAACAGGATGTCAAAGCTACTTTGCTTGCTTTCATTGAAAATCAGCAGTACTCGGTCTTTGCTTCTGCCAGATGTGTGACAGCCAGTAATAGACTTTCGGAGGCACATTATCACTTTAATAGCTTGCAAAAATCAGCCAAAAACTGACAGGATTCTTTGGTCATTCACAAACACACAAGTCAACAGTTTGGATTGGGCACTCCCTCAAATACAGATGCAGAAAAAGTGGTACTTCTTAACAGAATGAAAGCGTAAATCTCTAGAGCGACTGATTAATAGGTATCGAATGAAAAGCATTAAATGAGTAGTTTCTTCCTTTGCAAAAATAAAAAATATGTTTTTACTTGCAATAACAGCAAGAAACAATTACAGAACAAAAGCATTTTACTTGACGTCGTAGTAAGCCACTTCATAAGATCTAAAGAGATATTTCAGAGATATTTTCACAATAATTTAACAGGATTTTCACAGCATTGTGAGAATAGCACAGATACCAACTGCCATAGTCCACAGTACACATGATTATATGTAACCTTTGAGAATACACACAGAAAGGGGTATCTTCTAGAAATCAGATAAGCACTAAGTTTTCTTGTCTTTGACAAAGAAAGGCTGTGATTATGCATCACGGACTAGGTTCCTCTTCCACAAGACCTGGGGGAGAAGTATTTAACAAATTGTGATTTGTTAAATCAGGAACAATTCAAGTAATCCATCTTGGGATAACCCTACTCAACGTAGCTGGTTAAATCTCTTTCACAGCATCAATTTAAGATACGTGGGGTCCAAGTCACTCCAGATTGTTTTGTGAAATAAAATCAAGTGCCCCAATATTCTAATATTTAAACAAATAGGTTCTGATGATGAATTAGGGCACTTTCTCACCTAATAGTACGGTTGCTTAATCCAAACCAGCGTCATGTTGATACATTGTTTTTTTTTTTTTTCATTGGTCTGGATCGCTTTCACACAGCTCCAGACCAAGCTGACCAGGATTTGTATTTGTTTGTAAATGTAATTCGTTCATTGGTCAGCAATTGAGCGGGTAGGCTACACAAAAAAAAAAAAAAAAAAAAAAACTTCTATCCATAGAAAATCACGAAAACCCGTTTCGTTATTGCATTTATAACCGTTATCCCTCATTGTTGTTCTTACCAAAGGTGGAGTTATGTCAACACACCAGGGGCCCTATCTTACACCCGGCGCAAAGCGGCGCTAACCCAAACGCAAGTGTCTTTGCTATCTTACACCCGGCGGTAGGTTCATAATAACGCCTAACGCTCACGCCGTTTAACTAGCATGTACTCTTGCGCCGTTTGGGCGTGTTGGTCTTAAGATGAGGAGTGGCCAGGATTCTTTTTGGCGTATTGCTATCTTGAGCCAGCAGAAAGCGCTTGCGCTAGAACCACCACTTACCTGGTCTAAAGTCATGTCACAGTTGTATACATGTTATTTTAACGGCGCATATAAGTGTGTCTACAAAGGCGTGTGCACAATGCGCATACCCTCCTGTCTGTTACACACAGGGGCACGCACAAGCATGATTAAAATATCAAGATTACAATGTGAAATAGTATTATTGTGTAGCCTATATCAAAAAATACATAATAATAAAAGGGTCCATAGCCTACCTTTCCCTCAGCGAAGGGGAATGCCATGCACATTAAATTGCTTTCACCCCACTCCATCAACATCCAGGCGATGTGCGATGGTACGGGACAATGGCTATCCATTAAAAAGCAACTGATAACACCTATATCAAGGCTAATGTGCGAATTGTCATTTACACCTAATGTGTGAATTGTCATTCAATGGAAAACTCGCGCACATAGACAGACATTTAAGTTCTGAAAATGCGCTTCAGATGTCATTACAATACAGCTCTGTTTATCTATGAATACAATAGAATGGTTTGTGACTGAAAAAAGTTCAAAACCTTGTCCAGTGAATATTGCATTTATTGTTTTTCAAATAGCCTAGGCTACAGCGGATTCGCTGTGCATAAGTTTTTTTTCGATAGCCTATGGTTAAAAAACAGAGATGTCACCATGTTAACTAAATTGTAACCTTAGCTATTCTTCGTCCTTCATATTTTTTAAATTACAGTGACCAGGTTTCCATACTCTCACTGTTTAAAACCCAGCTGATTTCACCCGTTATTCCATAACTGAACAAAACGATTTTAAAGAGAACTAAGCGTCTAATTAAAAACTAAAACAAATTTGCAGCACGTTACACAATTAATTCACAATGAATTTTAATGCCATTCTCTGCACGTGCGCTGCATGTTCTCTGTTTCCCCTGCTGTAAGTCGCACGTTTCACGGTCTTCCTGGGAAAGTGGATTGTTTTAAAGGATTACGCTACGAGTAAAACAGGTTGGTCACATTTCCATAAACAGGACATTATTAAACAAGGGGAAATATGCGTGAACATATGGGTTGCGAACCTGACAGCTTTATTGTAGGCTATTTAGTGTCATCATTAAGGCAAAATAACGGTATGTATGTTATTAATCAATATTAGCCTAATATGCAGGTAGCCTAATGAACTTTGGATGAAGCTTGAACTTCGAGAACTCCATGAGACCAGCCTCTTGGAATTGATGTTTGACACTTTCATTGCATAATCAAACGAAATTCGCTGAACAAGCAGGCTAATTTGGCGTTTTCTAAGGTGAGACTGAAGTCATTGATAGCTTATGCTCAGCTGTTGCAGGTCCTTTTAACGAAATTGAACCGCATATATTTTGTAAAATAACAGCCCTGTCTGGAATTATCTGGAACTCATAGGCTAATGGTTAGTCCGAATAATATTGACCATACTCCATTTAGCCTATTCCTTGATCACACTAAACACGCACGAGCATGTCTGTTTCGCCATCAAGCAATCCGCCAAGGTGGAAAAGCAGGCTTTTAAAGGGAATGGGATATGACATTTTGATTGGTTTATTGCATGTCACGCCCAAGACACACCTATAATTAATGAAGCGACTAGGTTCAGCCCAGTTGCACCTTGTGCCGTCTTTTTTTTGTTGTTCACCTGAAAAGTTTCACCACAACGAGTTAATCTTTGACTTTTTCTTTGACATGGTCCAGCACACTGAGGAAGGTAACTGCTGAAACCTTTGTTTGCAGTGTGCTCAGGCATCAATAATATACGTCATATTCTGAGGTATTCTAGTGAGTGCTGTCAGTTTCGTTTTTCTCCTTTTTTTACACTTATGCATAACCCTATAGTGCTCCATGCCACAGCCGTTAGCACAATAAGGATTTGATCTGGGCAGGAGTGTCTCTTTGTCAAACAAATGTCTTTCTTTCCAGTTCATCAGTATTTGACTAGATTTGTCACATATGCAGGCCTTCTAGATTTAACTTTGCTTTGGAAAGGCTTTGTTGAACCTTGATGTACTGTGAAGGTAATGCACTGGAAAATGTCTAAAGTCAGATGACTAACTCATTAATTCCACTTTGTGAAATACCCCAAGAGACACACTTTAACCGTGCTATGCTCTCCACTTTGAAGTAGAAGGAAGTATGTATAGTGAGATGAAGTTTAACTGGGCTAGAGTATGGGGTGCCAAATGTAAAGTAAAACACAACACGTTTTTCCTGTGTTTTTTTCTCAGATTTAGCATAAATGTGGCATTTTCCTAAGATTTATGCTAAATGTGAGGTTTTTTTCCAAGATTTTACAGACATGCTAAATAAACCTTTTAGTTGATATTTTCAGATTTAATTGATAAATCTCAAATAAGCATTTCCTAAATATATAACTTAAATGTTAAATCTGAGTTTTCAAAAATAAATATTTAAAAAAATAAATATTTATTTATATCTTAAATCTTGCGTTGTAAAATAAATATTTATTTATATCTTAAATCTTGCGTTGTAAAATAAATATTTATTTATATCTTAAATCTTGCGTTGTAAAATAAATATTTATTTATATTTTAAATCTTACGTTGTAAAATAAATATTTATTTATATCTTAAATCTTGCGTTGTAAAATAAATATTTATTTATATCTTAAATCTTGCGTTTTTATAAAACCAAGATTTAACATTTAAATAAATATTTATTTATATCTTAAATCTTGCGTTCTAAAATAAATATTTATTTATATCTTAAATCTTGCATTTTTATAAAAACCAAGATTTAACATTTAAATAAATATTTATTTATATCTTAAATCTTGCGTTCTAAAATAAATATTTATTTATATCTTAAATCTTGCGTTTTTATAAAAACCAAGATTTAACATTTAAATAAATATTTATTTATATCTTAAATCTTGCGTTCTAAAATAAATATTTAGAAAAAAATAAATATTTATTTATATCTTAAATCTTGCGTTTGTAAATTCAACATTTAGCTAAATCTAAATCTTTAGTTTAAATCTTTTGAAAGATATACTAATTAACCCCGCCCCTTGGTGACTGGTATCCAATGGAGGGAGGAGGGGAAATAGCTGACTTTACTGATGGGGGTAATTGAGGGTCTTCTAGCGAAGTGTGAAACTTGACGTTCATTTCTATATTAATTCCTGTTTGACACACATTATTTACATAACCTACACACAGATAGCATCTGTTATAATCATGTATGATGTCCAGAGAACTAACTAGATAGCATAGGCTACATTTTGGGCATATTGGCGTTTCCTTGACTGATTTCTTATGGTGAAGTTGAATATTGACAGCCAGCCAAGCCAAACAACAAACTCGCAGCTTGATTCAATAGATGGTTAGTGACCTAGCTAACCTGTCTGTCGGTAATGTCATAAAATAGCAGGATTCTTGAAACAAACTCGAAACATTAAAACTACCGTTTGCACTTAGGTCGATAGCTAACGTTACTTGAGATAGGAAGCGAATTGACGTTGACAAACTGCATGGGGGCCAGCAGTCTGACACGACTGGTTAATATAGTCGCGAGTGTCTGGCTAGGGAGGGGTTCGCCTACTAATGTTATTACACATTGATATGGTTACAATTGCCTAGAAATACAGACAATACTTCTGCAAACCTTGCGTCTCCGTCAAGCTAATACGGGACTCGGTTTGTTCCGTATTTTATCTTCTACTGAAGTTTCTCAACAGGGGCACCAGAGGGCACTGGTGGACTTTAAGAGATGCTCATGCTGGGAGACAAAAAAGAAAGGTCGAGAGGTGGGCTATCGTGTTATAGAATTCATAGAATTTTTATTTTGAAAAACTGTACAGTCCATGTGTGTCAAATGGTGTAGGCACCGTGTGCCTCAGTAGGTCACTATAGCTGAAATCGCAGAACTTTCATAAACATTCTATTGTCGCGCTACATATACACTGTGGTCGTTGTCGTTCGCAAAAAGTATAAAGGCATTCCAGCGACAGTTTACACAGGGGACAATGGAGGAAGAAGCAGCTTTAATAGGCTAGCCTACATCTCATTATGACTTCTGCTTTGCCCCTTTTTTGTCGGAGGCCTCTGAAATCAAGTTTATACATATCCATTTCGAGGGCACCGTATATTGTTTGGAATGTCATTCACTGCGTCTTTCATACACTTGTAGGATGTGGGTTTTGAACGAGGTAGCAAATAAAACGTTTGTAATTAAACCTCAACATTACATTACAGTCATTTAGCAGACGCTTTTATCCAAAGCGACATGCAATAAGTGCATACAGAAACGTCACTACAGAACA
This sequence comes from Synaphobranchus kaupii, assembly GCA_029718625.1. Lineage (NCBI taxonomy): Eukaryota > Metazoa > Chordata > Actinopteri > Anguilliformes > Synaphobranchidae > Synaphobranchus > Synaphobranchus kaupii. The sequence goes on along the minus strand of CM056378.1, from coordinate 98,183,072 downwards.
GATAAGACATTTTCCCCCACTCCAAAAGTGACGTGGTTTATGTAAATTTATCTGAAACGCAAAGAAAATGTTGTTATTGTTAAATTTTTTTGGAATACCCAATAAAAGATCATTTTTTCTCCACTCGAAGCACGACCTGTGGGAGGCGAGGAACATCAAAGTCTACCAAAAAAAACAAGAATAGACCTGGTCACTCTTCGCAAGAGAATACAAAACCTCCGCAGGGACGGCGTTATGGTGGACCTCAATAAATATAAAAGACTGACAAAAGATAAATGGGGGGGGGGGGGGGGGACGTGGACGACTGGGAAAAAACTTGATCTCTAAAGACACACACAACCACATTTTACCGTTTTCATGGAAATGGAATTATAGCTAGATGTAAGGACAGTGACCTTTT